>JASSKH010000031.1:4101782-4821782 GCA_031763025.1 Macrocystis pyrifera
TGTCAGGAAGCGACACCATTCCCCGCCCCCGTTCTCCTTTGTCCACCCCGAACAAAACGAAAACCGAGTGTAAGGGCGGGGAGAAATTGTGCACGACTGACTGCTGTAATCAAAAATAAAAACCAAAGTACGTACGTAACGCACGCACGTCAAGTCCAGTTGAACGATTTTTTTTTCAGGTGTTTTGTCTTTGGTTTTAGTATGCCACCGGTCTAGGTCTGGGAAAGTTGGGAAATGATAGGAGATGCCTTCGTACGGGGATACCAGGTACGGTGAATTATACGTAATTTGTTCCCGGGTGGCCTCGCAGGGTGTCGTTTTTTTTTTCGTGTGCTCGAGTGTATTTGGCCTTTATTTTGTGTTTTTGTGTTACTTATGCACCCAAAACCTGGTACCAGTTATTGTTTTTACTGAGAAAAAAACACGATGTCCATTTTCGATTTCCTCCTCTCATTTTTCCGTCCGCGCGCTCTCTCTTCCCTCCACGCCTGTTCGCCATCATCACCATCATCATCATCATCATCATCATCATCATCATCATCATCATCACATCACCATCATCATCACTATCATCATCATGATCATCATCATCACCACCATGTGCGAAGATCTTCAACATGTACAACGCAACGGTCGTCCGCTCGCATGACGCGGTGAGCACGAAAAATGTGCACTTCATCGTTCACCCTGGGGGCAGCCTGGCCTTCGACGCCAAGGCCGTCGTCCTGACGCGGGATGAGGTATGTTGCTGTTCGGAATAGATGGATAGGTGAATATTCTCCCGCTGATCCTGTATACAGAATAGTACCAACTATTGCGGGGGACCATAGTAAATAGGACCTATGGTACACACAAAAACCTACCAGTATATATTTACCTAGCTTTAGCAACAATATTTGGTCCTATTTACTAGGGTCCCCCGGAACACCAATCTGTCCCAAAATTTAAGGTCCGCTTGCGTCTTGTCACGAAAACCGAAAATCACCTCATATTTATGGACAGAGTTGCTCGTTTGTAGGGGCATCTTGTAATCCTGTGCGCGTAGGGAGTTCATGACGTCGAGACCGGCGTGCCACATTCATCCCAATATGCTTGCTACAGTTGTATATATCATACAAGTGAAACACGGTTTCCATATTTCTACGGCGTGAAAATGCGCAATCTTGAATTTTACACAGTCACAAACGGCACATCTGTTGGTGTCGTTGTTGCGTTAATACCAGGTACAACCCATCAGTTAGACCACAATTTGACGCATCATGCCTACATCGTACCTATCCATTCCCGAAATTAGTTAGGCTATCCTTGCGCACCCCCCCCCCTCTTTCCACCCCTCTTGAGCCCTTTTAGAGGCGTTTTTCACTCACAATTTGGGCACTAACTACAAGCAAATAGATAGAGTAGGGTCGTGCCTCCTCCCTCCTATCAACTCTTCGCCTTTTTTTACGGCTGCCTTGAACCAAGTTTTCGAAGACAGACTGCGTGGAATGTGACCAGTGGTAGGATGATGCCCGCCCCGAATCGCCCTCGAGCCACATGGAGCTTCTTTACAAGCACGTTTCAGGGACAAACAACTTGAATTTAGACTAGGACAGCAGTGCCCCCCTCGCTGTTAGTCCTGAGCCTTTTTTAGATGTTTCAATTGCCCACGTTTGGCCACTACCGCTGTAACTGCTAGCAATTCGACTAAAATAATCGTGATCCTCCCATTCCTCGCCCTTTTTTAGAGCACCCTCGAGCCAACTTCTCGGAGACAAACTAGGTACTCGGGATTAAACTAGGATAGTGTCCCCAATGACACTCAAGTTACGTGGAGGCTGCTTTGCAACCTCTTTTCGAGGGCAGAGTATTTGGAATTAGACCGGAATTGTGCTCCCCCCTCCTCTTAATCCGTACCCCTGTTAGAGCTGCCTTGAAGCAAGTTATTGGGAACTAACTACTATCACGGGGGGCCATAGTAAATAAGACCTACGGTACACACAAAAACCTGCCTGGTATAACACCTATTTTTACTAACAATACTTGGTCCTATCTACTATGGTTCCCCTTGCTAGGAACTAACGTAAGATGGTGCCCCTACCCTAATGACCTCCAACCCACAAGGAGCTTCTTTGCTACTGCAGGGGACCACAATAAATGGGACCTGCGATACACGCACACAAAAACTATATATTTTTCTTATTTTTACCAGATATATTTGGTCTTATTTACTATGGTCCACCGTGATACCACTTTTCGAGGACAAAATACTTGGAGTTAGAGTACAATCGCGCTTCCTCCCCGTCATAACCCCTAACCCCTTTTAGCGTTGTACCAGGTTTTTGGTACATACCTGGTGACTACTTGGAACTAGAATACGATGGTGCCCCCCCCCCCCCCAATATTAAATACCTGGTAGATAGATAGGTTGGGTTGACGTCGGTTGGCGACGACGCTGTAAAACACGTCTCTCACTGCGTGAGCTAGACAACCAGGGTGCCGTTTTTTGTTTTTTTTTGGCGGTCACCAAGGCTGGCGGTCGAGTTAGGTCAATTTTGTGCGGGGAATACCTTAACTCCGCACAAGGGAGATGATCGTATCACGTAGGTGTGTATATGGTAAGGCACCCAAGAGGCAGTTGCATAGTATGCTCGTTGCTGTCTCTGGAAGTGGCCGCACCAGAAAATAAATTAATTCACTAACACCGTCATCCATAAGCAAGAAAATCCACCTCGGAAGCGGTTCTTAGTAGGATGCAGCTCACCCTTGATGCGACTCGCCCAACACCTCACGGCGCTTCGCGCGTAGCGCAAGCAATGTCTGTCTGGTCGGTGAAAACCCGATATGCTCCGTCCCGGCATTGTAGGGATGCAACAGTAGGGCCGACTACGGCCATGTATCACCCTGACATCACATAGAGTTAATTTGCAAACATTTTCTGGGACAAATTACGTGAAATTAGATTAATAGTGCCCCTCCCTCCCTTTTGTAACCTCTCGGCCCTTTACGAGATGCTTTACACTTACGTTTGGGGTACAAACTACTCGGAATTACTCTCGACTTTTGCTCCCCCCTCTTCATAGCCCTCCTGTATTGTATACTTGGTATATATATGTTGGTTTGGTGTCGGTTGGCGATGACACCGTAAAACACGCACATTACTGCGTGACCTAGGCAGCCAGGGTACCGTTTTTTTTCTCTTTTTTTTTTGGGGCGGTCACCACCGCTGGCAGTCGAGGTAGGTCATTATTGTGTGGGGAGAACCTCAACTCCGCACACGGGGGATAATCCTATCACGTAAGGTGTGTATATGGTGAGGTACCCACGAGGAAGTTACATGGCAAACCCATTGCTGTCTCTTGGAAGTGGCTGCACCAAAAAATGAATTAATTCATTGACGCTGTCATTCATACGCAAGACAATCCGCCTCAACAGCGGTTCCTGATGGGATGTAGCATATCCTTCTTGCGACTCGTCCAACACCTCACGGCGCTTCGTGCGTGGTGCAAGCAATATCTGCCTGGTCGGTGAAAACCCGACGTGGTCCGTCTCGGTATTACAGATACGCGAGGGTTGGGTAGGCGTCGGTTGATGACGACGCTGTAGAACACGCCTCTCACTGCATGAGCTAGACAATCAGGGTACTGTTTTTTTTTTGGTGGTTACCACGCCTGGCGGTAGAGTTAGGCCATTTTTGTGCGGGGAGAACCTCAACTCTGCACAAGGGGGATGATCCTATCACGTAAGGTGTGTACCAGGGGTATGGTAAGGCACCCACGAGGCAGTTACATACCTGGTAGAAAATTCCATTGCTGTCTCTGGAAGTAGTCACATCAGAAAAAAACCAATTCATTCACGCTGTCATCCACATGCAAGAAAAACGGCCTCAAAAGCGGTTCTTAGTAGGATGTAGCTCACCCTTCATGCGACTCGCCCAACACCTTACGGCGCTTCGCGCTTGGTGCAAGAAATGTCTGTCTAGTCGGTGAAAACCCGACGTGCTCCGTCCCGGCATTGTAGGGATGCGAGGGTCTATGATCTTACGACTACGACTATGGATGAGATCGAGTACAACCCCCCCCTGCCTCCCGACGGACCCTCACGTGACACGTAGTTGATTTGCAAACATTTTCTGGATCAAATTACTCGAAATTAGACGACGATAGTTTCCCCCCCCCCCCCCCCCCCCCACATTTGACGTCTTGGCCCTTGAAGAGGTGTATACACA
The DNA here is from genome assembly GCA_031763025.1 of Macrocystis pyrifera. Lineage (NCBI taxonomy): Eukaryota > Phaeophyceae > Laminariales > Laminariaceae > Macrocystis > Macrocystis pyrifera. Next base: position 4,105,990 of record JASSKH010000031.1, read on the forward strand.
TACGTTTTGGGCACAATCCACTCGGAATTACGCTCGAATTTTGCCCCCCCCATTTGTTTAGTCCGTAACGCTGTTAGAGACGCCTTATCCCACATTTTCGGAAATTACCTACCTGGAACTAGATTAGAATAGTGTCCCTCCCCCCCCTCTTAGCCCTCAGCCCTTCTGAGGTGTTTCTCACCAGTGGTTTGGGCACCATTTGCTCGGAATTAGCTGTGTTGCACTCACTGCCCATAAAACACAAAAATAAAATCCCGACAACACAGACACTGGAACCACATATGCTCCCGTTCTTTTTCCTGCAGGACGTTTCGTTTTTCTGCCCTACCTCCGAGCGTTCTATTGAAGGTACTGTTTGTCAGAGCAGATATGAGCTCTTTGGTGCACTGCCGTGAGTTCGCCAAAACGACAGCCTTTTCTGTTTTCTCATCCCAGGCGGACCTCGTCGCCGAAGCTTGAAAACATGGTTCCAGGCGCTTGAATGCTCGGTACCTCGCACTGTGGCCAACCTTTTTTTTTTTTTTCCTGCTGTAGAACGAGCAGGAGGAACGCAGGAGGAGCTACTGCTGTATGTACTCGTACAACACCAGTGTAGAACATTTGCTCCGTTGTTCTCTCGCTGCTCTGTCAAAGGACACAGCCAGTCTACAATGTCAACGCCAGCGCACTGCGTATTGTCTGTGTGTGCCATCGGGAGAGAAAACTGAGTTCTTTGGCATGTTTCTACAGGCGCAAGCGAGATCACGCAAGCCGAATTGTGTGTGTACGGCATGTTGTGAGCGGCTTCCGCGTTCCTCCTTTTCGCTATCAAGCTGAAAACGTATATACTTGGCTACAGTATGAGAAACTGAATAATCGAGCGCCTGGAATCACATGTTCAAACCTCAGCGACGAGGTCCGCCTCGAAGGAAACGGAAAGTGCTGTCAATTCGGCGCCCTCACGGGAGTGCACCAAGGAGCTCACATCTCCCCCGCCAATGTTTGGCTTCACTAGAGCGTCCGGAACTACTATTATTAGTAGGGCAGAAAAACGAAATATCCTCCAGAAAAAATATCGGGGGCAGACGTGGTCCCAGTGTCTTTGCTGACGGGAGATTTGGCGATGTATGTGTTTGTGAGCAGTGCAGCACAGCTGATATTAGACTAGAATCATGCTCCCTCCTCTTGATCCTTGACCCCTTCCAGACCTGCCTTCAACCAAGTTCCTTGTGCGTTAAGTACTTGGAATGAGACTGGGGCGCCCCCACCCTGATTGGCGACTCTCAACCCACATGGAGCTGCTTTGCAACCTCGTTTTTGGGCACTAACTACTGGCTAGCAGTTAGGCTCGAATCATGCTCCCCCCTCCCCTTAACCATCGATTCCTGTTGGAGCTGCCTTGAATCAAGCGTTTGGGAAATTGACCACCTGGCACCTGCAATTATGCTAGGAGGGCGCCTCCACCCTGAAGACTTTCAACCCACATGGAGCTGCTTTGCAAGCACGTTGCGGGGACCGACCGCTTGGATTTAGACTACTACGGGGGACCACAATAAATAGGACCTACGGTACACACGAAAACCTACGTGCTTACCTACTTTTACTAGGAACCTACAGGTTTACCTACTTTTGCTGGCACTATTTGATCCTGTTTACTATGGTCCCCCGTAATAGGAGAGAGTAGCGCTGCTAGAGGGGTTATACACCAACGTCCTTGGCAAAGACTACTACCACTCTGACCCAATACATAAGGATCGTTTGGACCGAATATTTATGTGCGAACTGCGCCTATATTTCGAGTCAGACTGGTAGGAATTACGCTGGGATCGTGCTGTCCCCTCCTCTTGACCTCTCACCCTGTTGGGGCTGCCTTCAACCCACTGCTAGGACACTACCTACATGGAATTACACGTGGACGGTGCCCCTCCTCTAACTCTAAAGGCTAATGGCCCTCAAACAATAAAGTTACGGTGATGCTTTGGAACCTCTTTTTGGGGACACACTTCTTGATATTAGACTAAGATAGCGTTCCCCCCCTCCTCTTAGCCCCCAGGCCTTTTATAAAAGTGTTTCTCATACACGGTTTGGGCACTAACTACTAGGAATTAGACTAGAATTGTGCTTCCCCCTCCTCGTAACTCGGTCTTTTCGAGCTGCTTCGAACCCACCTTTCAGGGACTAACTACTTGGAATTAGAATAGAATAGTGCCCCACTCCAATCCTCAAGCCACATAGAGCTCCTGTCCAACCCTTTTTCACGGACAAACCGCTTTACTTTGTTCTGGGTGTTGTTGCTCCCCTCCTCTCACTGACGAAGCAGAATACTTGTAGCTCTCGTCGATGATTGGGCGTTGCTGGACGGCGTACGGCATACGGCATACGTGGGGCTTCAGGCAACTCGCAAGGGGGTCGTTCGGTTTTTGGGCGCCGCACAAAGTTTAAACTCGCACATTGTTTATATTACTTATATATATAGCTGTATTACCCCTTCATCACCCTTTAGGCGCATATGATGGCCCAATCCCTCGCTGCTGCTGCTGTTGCTTTACTGCGGCGTACCGCTATGCTGCTGTCCTTTCCCAAGGAGTCGAAGCTGCCTCTGGTCAAGACCTCCGGAAAAGTCGACTTCAACATCAAAGGCTGGAATGCTGCTTATACCGATGGCGGCATCGTGAGTGCTCTGGTAGTTGTGGGTGTAGGTTAGGTATTACGGGGGTCCACAGTTAATAGGACCTATGGTATGCATAAAAACCTACATATTTGCCTATTTTCACTAACAATATTTGGTCCTATTTACTATGGTCCCCCGAAATAGCTTCTTGATCAGGCTGCCGTGCGGAATGCATCGTATTGTTACGGGCGGAGCGAATTGCCGATGCGCGCGGCCGCTAATAAACGGGGATGGAACGAGAAGGCTAGTATGTCGTACGCTTACGCTAACCTGCTGAATATCCGCGCTCTCCTTGCCTGTGACTGTACCGCTTGCGTATATTGACATGCAGGAAGACAAGGAAAAGCTCGTCCAAGTGCTGACGGGCGGCGACTTAAGCTCCAAGAACATGTTGCACTACACAACGAACAGTTTGGTCGTCGCCGACGAGGAGGTACGCACAATCGTACGGTTTGGTTTCGCCATTGATCCTCCTGGAACTTCCGAAAATACGTGAGTTCGTATACGTGCGACGTATTTGGTCTATTACTTACTGTACAAGCCCTCTACAACAGTACAAAACACTGCATTGTCCTGGTCCAGGCTAGTTTTTTTTTATTAAATCCCGGCTCACGCCAGATTGTTTTTTTTAATCCTTTGTTCGCCATCCGCCAAAGTGTAGCGTGAGCTTCAACGTTGATCACCGAAAAACATAAATTTCGTTCGAGAAAGGGTGTGCTCCTCACGAAGGGGCTCATAGTATTAATATAACGGGGAACGATAGTAAATAGGACAAAATATTGTGAGTAAAAATAGGTAAATATATAGGTTTTTATGAATACCATAGGTCCTGTTAACTACGGACCCGCGTAGTAGTATGACCACGCCCGAATTTCGTACCCCGCCCGGAAATCTCAGGCTTGGTTTTCATGTGGGGCGGTTCGTTGTTAGAGCCGAGCCGGGTAGTTCCCGACACCGATACCTTAATATTCCTCCCCCTACTTTGTGGGACAGATGAAGTATAAGGGTTGTATGTAGGACAGCCAAAACACCTCCAGTAGGCCTGGCTTCACCAAAAAACGATGAAAATTTCGCTTGAGTGGAAACCCTAACCTCAACCCTAACCCCGACCGCCTGGAATTTTTCTAGGGCTGAAGATGTCATGGGAAGTTCCTGCAACAGTGCCAAGTGTGAACTTTTTGTTTCGGTTTTGGGGTCGAGCCGTAAACACTACTGAGAAGAAATTTCAGCACGGCAGCGCTTGTTTTGGTCAGGCTCAATGTTTGGGTGATGCAGGAGGATGCATCCTATATACACTAACGTTTAGTGTGGAATCGCTGGTTTGCAACGTTTCGACCAAAAGTTCGACCAAACGGTCCTATTTTTCGTTTCCATAAAGTGCTGTCGCGCACTGCTGCGTAACAATCAGGCCACCCCCACCACAGCTTGTTCGATGTTTGTGTCTCCCTTAAGCTATAATAATATCCCCACTCTAGCTCAAGTGTTTGTTTGCCAAAAACATGGACAAACGTAGTTCTGAAGGTCCTAATTTTCGTTTTTTTAAAGTGCTATCGCGCACTGCTGTGGAACAATCAGGCCACCCCCACAACCAGCGTGTTTTGGTATTTACGTCTCCCTTAAGCTACAAAAATATCCCACTCTGTTCATAGTTCTAGTATTTGTTCACCAAACACATGGGTACAAGTAGTTCTAAAAAGGATAAGCGTGGCAGCGTCAACGGAAAAAAAAATGAACGACAAGGCCTCCTTCTCAGATCGCGTAGTCGAAATTGGCCAGCAGCTGTAGATCACTCGTCGTGAGTTAAGCCGGTTGGTGCTGCTAAATAAAACAGTACAGGCTTCGGGGACCTTGTAGTCTGTTCTCGAAGGAACCAATACGAAGTGTACGCAGCACATGTACGCCAAGTTTAGTAAGGGGGATCAACCACGAAACACGGCCTGAGGGGAAAACGGGTGTAGAATAGAAAAAAAATCGCGAATTCTCCATACTTCCCGCCCCCCCGCGACGGACGTTCTTTTGTTTTGTTTTCACGGGCTGATTGTGGTTGACTGTTGGACGGGAAACAAAGGCGATCAGGGCTTGGGTGGCCGACACGGAAGACAGGGAAACAAAACGTGATTCCCCCCATACGTTTCATCTCCCGGGTGGTAAAGTGTTTTTTTTTGCGTCGCTGATTGTTGTCAATGGTGGGGTGGTAAACGTGCTATTATTTATGCAAGGTTCCCCTTCAGGATTGTGGCTAGACTCTCCCAGGTGCCCACTAAGTAAACCATAGTTAGTTTGATGACGGCACGGCAAGAGAGTCAGAGACAGCCCCGACTATGGTGGAAGAAGCGAACCGGGTTCGAACCGGTACACGAAAACTTGAGAAAGAAGTGTGGACAGGGGTTTCCTCTCGCTCTCCGGGGCGCTAAAAAAACACCAAAAAAAGAAAAACCAAAAAAAGATTGTGGGTGACTTGAAATCTCGGAGGTGTCGCACGCGGAAAAGGGGGGGGGGGGGGGTGACACACCGCGCGTTCGTTCCTCGTATCAGCTACTCGTGCGTAGCCGCCGGGCAAGAACGAAGCGCATGAATAGCTCACGAAAGCTAAAAGAAAAATGAAGTAGCCACTGGGAAAGTATCCGGGCAAGAAACACCGACCAGCCGAAATGAGGGAATATTAATAGTGCACACTATTACGGGGGTCCGTAGTTAACGGAAAAAAATAGGTAAATATATATATTTTTTTTATGTACATCATAGGTCCTACTAACTATGTACCCCCGTGATATATTTGTCAGGATGTGTTGGAGGCATTTATTCGTTGAAAGATGACTGCCTGAATACAAGGTTTCCTGGGACTTGGGGGTGTTGCGCGGCACGTGCCCGTTCGTGGAGTTGTGTTGATCAGTTTTGCGCTCGCCAGCGCGTGTCACCTGAACTTCCGAAACTTGGCCGATCCGTAGTCCTAGCAAGGCGGGAAAAACAAGAAAGCGGTGGGTACTTCACTCCAATGGCTGTACCGCGTTTCAGCGCTCGAATCTCGCGTGTATCTCTGACATTTAAATTTAGAAATGAAGCATTCACTATGGACCTATGCCCCCTCTCCCCTGGTCAGTGAAAACCCGACATGCTTCGTCTCAGCATTGTTGAGATGCGAGGGTCTATGATCGTACGACTACGGCTATGCATGAGATCGGGTTCATCTATCCTATCGTGCACCCCCCCCCGCTACCCTTCATTCAACACGCCAAACACCCCACGGTGTTTCGCGCGGAGTACAAGCAGCAAATGTCTGCCTGGTTGGTTATAACTCGACGTGCTAAGCCCCGGCATTGTCGGGATGCGAGGGTCTACGGCGATACGACCATGTCCGTGCATGACAATGATCCCCCCTCCCCGCCCCTCATCAGATAAGTCTTCCTGGTAGGGGAAAACCCGACGTGCTCCGTCCCGGCATTGTAGCGATGCCAAGATCTATGGTCATACCACTACGGTCTGCATGATATCGAGTACAACCCCCCCCGCATACCCGTCTTCGCCTTTTTCCATACCCTTAACGCCCCCACTTCACTCATGTAACGCCGAACCACGTGTGTGCTTGATGTGAACCACAGGCTCGCGGCGCTAAGGAAGAAGTATTCAAGCTGAGCCCGCTGTACGAGGCCATGCTGAACGATTTCCACGCAGGAAGACGATCTCCTCAACGTGACCCTGCCGACACCACCACCACCAACACCGATGGTAGCAGCGACCCTGCGGACGGTACATCGCAGAGCGTTGGGGTTATCGCTGCGCGCAAGGCGTCGCGCGAATACGCTGCCTCACCCGAGCTAACCGCTGAGCACAAGGCATCCAGCCGCGTGATCCACGCGCTCAGCCAGGTCAAAGCCAGGCATAAGGCCGACACCGGGAACAATGCTGCCGCCGCAGCAGCCGCCACCACCGCTGACGTCAAGCCTGGCGTATCCGCTGGTTCGACGCCACCCGCCCCCCCCTCCCCCGACTCCGACATGCCTTCTTCTCCGTCGTCGTCCAGCAAATGTCACTGGGTGAAGAAGCCCGCTTGTTCGCTGCAGGTGGGCGAGAAGCTCACTGGATTCCTGAAATCCGAGGACGGGAGGTCGGCCTTTTGGCCTGGGGTTGACGGCTCCCTCCGGTTCGGGAAGTTCGAGACGCCGGCATCCGACCCTAAGTACGGCGTGGGATGCGGAATAATTCTAGCGACCAACCTTCTGGGCTCAGACAACGAGAAGGCGCGTGAGGCGTTGCTCATGCGGAGGGAACTGCGGGAGGAAGAAGAAGGAGGAAGTGGTGGAGGGGGGGTCAAGAGTAAGGAGGTGAAGGTTGGGGGCAGCTGGTGGTCCTGGCGGGGACCGTCTAGGCGAGAGATAGCTACGGAGAACATTGGAGAGGTCTGCGTGAGCGTGACCAACAAGGGTTGCTTGGTGAGTCAACCATAGTTGGTCGTGGTTTCCAACAGGGCAGTCAGTTAATATACTGTTCATTTGCTTCCTTTCGGTTTATTTATGTTTTTATTGTTTCTGCTTTCTACGATTCTGAGGGACCGGGATTTGAGCTGGACATAATTGGAGGATAGAAAACACGATACAATCATGTGTACAATATTTGGTGTACCTATACGGCATTACATATTCTGGTTTGGAGCCTGAGAGGTAACTAGTGACCACATCTAATGGCACCTGCAGCCTCTCTCCTCGTGACGGCTTCACCGTGCCGCTTGCTTTACTTATGTATGCAGGAATGACTGAGGCCGGTACTACCGTTCACTCCAAGTCCGGGCCATTGCACACTAAAGCACACACAACACAACACTAAATTAACCACGCCCTTCGGTAATGGAGCATGTCCAGAAAAAATATACAACATAAAACAACAACCATCGCTGAGCCGCACGAACACCCATTGCCCCATCCCCTGATCCCCATTTCGCCACACGGCATGACGTACTGTGACTGGTGTTTCGAAGCAAGCTACGGTGGATGGGACCTTGGTTCTCTCCAAGTCCGGACGGTTCGCATGGGACTGGATGAACTGCTTGCCGTGGAAGCGCCCGAGGGACGAGGGTTACCAAGTGCACGTCACCGACGCTGGCATCGAAGTTCGACTCGAAGAGCGGGCCGTTTGGGGCATCACCGCCGACGAGTGGCTGGACCTACCCGTTCAATACTAGCACTGCGAAGCACCTGAGTCTTGTATCGATTCCAAGTAGTTTGGCCGGAAAAGCGCGAGAGCAGTTCGATCAAAAAGGGTTGACTCATTCATACCTGCACCCGTATTTTCGCAGAAACAGTACATAGACTAAAGTTGGGATGAATTTTTGCAGTGGTAAAAGAGGTACGGCCCGTCCTCGACGGCCTGTCTGGGTCGCTGCGAACGAGTTCAGCTTTAGTCCTCGGCTGATTTATGACGGCGCGCGAAATCTGCAGAAGCACGTAAAAAGGTTGAACCCTGTGCTCGGTGGTCTCTCTGGTCGCTGCGAACGATCTTGCTTATTTGCCCCAAACCTTCATTTTGATCAGAGATTTATTGTGGTGTGGTGTAGAGTTGGGAGGGGGGGCTGGTACATTCCGGTGTGGTGTTGTGTGGCGTGTGGTAAATGTGGTGGGATGGTTGGAATACTTTTTTTTGTCTCAAGCTTTTTAAGAGGGAGTTAACGGTGCGGTTATGGTTGTGCCCTACAGTACCGAAGTCCCGACAGTGTTGGCATCCAACCTTTTTACGTCACGCGTATAGCTGCAAATATTGTGTTACTCTGAATTCAGCTCGGTTCTCCCTGAAGCGTGCATGCTGCCACTCTTATGATAGTTGTACGTGCGCGAGTGGGGTTGAGTGCACCGTTCTGAGAGTCGTTACGGCAATGTTGGCATGTTCCGCCGTATCGAGGCAACACCATCAGTGAATGCCGCGAAACGAAAACTAACCGGCCGGCTTTAGAATGCCGCCGCAAGCACCATGCAGTCCTTTGCCTTAGAGGCAGCACCTTCAGTGACTGCCATTTTAAAGGAAAACCAACCCCATTTTTTGTTTTCGAAATAGGTCACGCATGAAAAATAACAGGTACATACACTTTAGCCGTGAGATCGATTTCATCTTCGAAAATCATCTTTGCAATCGAGTAACTCTAAGCTGTGTGTGGTAATTCGGACACACAAAACTGCGGATGCCATTGTGAATGCACGGTGTTGCTAGCTGTGGGGCTTCCAGGCGCCGGGGGGGGCGGGGGTTCTTTGAGCATGCAGAAACACCGGAGCGGATTTCGCTCAGCCATATGTGTTGAAGGATTGAACCGCTCGTTGTTTCCTGCAGTAAGTTGGTTTACCTGCTAGCAACGTTGGGAGGTGCTGCCGTTTTTTGTTGTTAGGGCTATGTTTCGCGTTTTTTTTATTAACTACTATGAGAGGCCTTAGCCAGCCTCGGCTGTGAGGTCGACAATTTCGTCGAAACTCAGCTATGCAAGTTGGGCTATGTCGTACATATAATCGCGTGTTTTGCTGCTGGTTTCATGTTTAGTGTGGTATTGATTTACTATTTTGGTATGGCTTGACTTGGCTTGGTTTGGTTTCAGTTTGATGTCTTAACATTGTCGTGTTCTAGTCCGACTTAGCAGGAGGTTTTACGCTCGGCGATTCCGCATTAAACGCCTATCTTTGGCCTTCGCGTGACGAGATACTTTGCATTTTCTCAGCTCCTCGATTCGTATCGAATTTTCCTATTAATAGCCCACCCAGACGTACGCTTTTATTATGACATATGTCTGGCCATCATGCCTACCTGGTGCGTCAGAAAATATGTACTTCGTGCGTGCTGGTTGTAGCTTGTTGCGCACTGAGGTTGTTGGAATACTGAGCCTAGAAATCCTTAACAGCACAGTTGATGCGGGGCCACTGTGTAGATCGTATATCAAGGCTCTTAATTAACAACGTGTTGGGATATTGTGCGTGAATTCCCTGGCTCCATGCATCTGATCGATGTGCAGCCGCTAACAAATGACGCTGGAACACCCGCCTTTTTTCGTGTGTCAAGGCCTCTGTTGGCCTTCGTGTGCTGGTTTTAGTATAGGTCGGCGGTCAGGAAAAGGGTCAACCCGCGGTCTTCCGGCAGCTTCGATCACTCCTCAGCAGATCAACGGCGAAGCTTGGAATCTGGTAGAATGTTGCTCGTCGGAGCTCTTGATGTTAACGCCTCGAAGCGACTGCATGATTTCAACTACTGTATTTCTCACTCCCTGTGTCGTGATATCGACCAACTCCAGAGTGCGCACTGATCAGTATCAGGCTGTTTGTCTAGATTCAATTAAACTCCTCGTGGTGTCGCGATGTACCGTACACAATTGCTGGAGGTGGAAAGGCAGCCTAAGCATTAACACGAGGAACTACTCGGACGACTTTGAGAAGGGGGATGAGAAAAAGGGAGGGTGGTGAGGGGGGTGAGGGGGGGGGTAGGGTAAAGGGAGAGGGAAGGGAAGAGACGGAGGGAGAAGGGAAGCCAAGGGAAGGGCGCGCGGAGAAATGCGCAGCGAGGCCCTTACATACCAGCTATTGCTGTCGTTTTGTGCCTTGACCCTTGACCTTTGTTCGTGACGCGAAGGACGCAGATGGCATTTTGCCATATCGCCCCACAATGGCTGTTGTGTCACTAAAGTCGTCCAGTGCAGGGAGTTTGCTGTGGTGATGCTCAACTCTATGAGTCTGGGTTAATTGGCTGTGCTAGACCGCTCCGCGATGGTTGCAGTGGGAGGGTATGATAGAAGCGAAGGGCATCACATCTCGGGAAGGAGGGGGTATGCAACGCACAGCCCTCTTTTTTCGACTCTATATATGAATTTCGTACCAATCCCTTCGTGCTTGGCGCAAGTAATAACTGCCTTGTTGGTCAAAACCCGACGTGCTCCGTCCCGACATTGTTGTGATGCGAGGGTCTATGGCTACACGACCATGGTCACGAATGGTAACGACCATACCCCCTCCTCTATTTTGTTTTAGCGGTTACCACGGCTGGTGGTCGAGTTAGATCATTTTTGTGGGGGAGAGAACCTCAATTCCGCACTAGGGGGATGATCGTATCACGTAGTGTGTATATGGCAAGGCACCCTCAAGGCAGTTACATAGTAAACCCTACGCTGTCTCTGGAAGTGGCCACACCAGAAGAAAAATGCATTCACGCTGTCATCCATATGCAACAAAATCCACTCCACCATCGGTTCTTCGTAGGTTGCAGCTCACCCTTCATGCGACTCGCCTAACACCTCACGACGCTTCGCACTTGGTACAGAAATGTCTGCCTGGTCGGTGAAGCCCGACGTGCTCCGTCCCGGCATTGTAAAGAAATGAGAGGGTCTATGATCACACGACTACGGTTATGCATGGTAATGAGTACACCCGCCCGATTTTACACCCGGCGTCGCCTTTTTTCATACTCTCCCCGCCCCCACATATCACCCATTGTCGACATTTTGTAACGCCAAACCATGTGTGTGCGCTTGGTGTGGGCCACAGGCTCGCGACGCTAAGGAAGACGCATTCAAGTTGAGCCAGCTCTACGAGACTATGCTGAAGGATTTCCGAGTGGGAAAAGGGTCCCCTCAGGACGACCCTGTCGACACCACTATCCACCACCACCCCCACCATTACCACCGACGGTAGCAGCCATCCCGTGAAAAATCACGTTGCAGATCGTTGAAATCATTGCCGTGCGCAAGGCTAGACGGGAAAACGCAGCTTCCCCCCACCCGACTGCGGAGTATAAGGCATCAAGTCGCGTCACCCACGCGCGCAGCCAAGTCATCGCCAGGCACAATGCCAACAACGCTGCCACTGCCGCTACCGCCATCACCGCCGACGTCAAGCCGGGCATATCCCCAGCTTCGACGCCACCCGTTTCCCCCTCCCCCGCCTCCGACGCATGCTACAGTAAAGGTGCACCATTGTTCTTCTGAGGCTCTTCAGTTCGGGATCTCCATACCCTACCCAAAACACTGGCTTCAGCAACAATCAAATTGCATTCCGATGAATAGTCCCATGGATCAAGTATACACAAAACAATATTTTCCGAAACAAGGCTGGCATTCCGACGATTTTGAGTTAAGGAGCCCCGTCATTCAGAAAAAGAATGAGCGGAAACACGCAACCTCTATATTATAGGACGCGTCCTCCGACAAGCCTTCTTATCCTTCTTCCGCCAAAATATCACTGAACGAAGAAGCCCGCCCATTCGCAGCAGATGTGCGATAAGCTCACCGCATTTCTGAAGTCCGAGGAAGGCAGTTAGGCCTTTTAACCGGGGGTTGACGGCTTCCTCCGGTTCGGGAAGTTCGAGACGCCGGCGTCCAACCCTACGTCTGTTGTGGGGTACGGAGTTATTCGAGCGACCGATCTTCTGGGTTTCGAGATCGAGAAGGCGCGTGAGGCTTTGCTCACGCAGAGGGAGTTGCGGGAGGAAGGGGGGGGGGGGGGGGGGGGGGGGGGTGGAGGGAAAAGGAGGTGAAGGTTGGAGGCAGCTGGTGGTCCTGACAGGGATCGTCTAAACGGCACCAGCGAGAGATATCTACGGGGAACGTCGGGGAGGTCTGCGCGTAGGTGACCAACAAGGGTTGCGTGGTGAGTCAACCATAGCTGGTAGTGTTTTCAACATGGCAGTCAGTTCATATACTGTAACTTGATTTTCGTATTTCGTTTCGTTTTTCTTCTCCCTGTTGTCGACGAGTCTAAGGGATCGGGATATGAGCTGGGCATTGTTGGACGAGGGAAACGACTACACAATCATACGTGCTGTTATTATGTGTACCTGTACAATATTATTTTCTCTGCTTTCGAACAGGAGAGGGAACAAGCGATGACAACCAATGGCAACAGCTGCACCGGCCACTTTTAGGTTGACTGCGGATCATTTCAGTTGCTCGTCCCGCCTTCACACCGCACCATTCAGCTGACTTATTTATGCAGAAAGTGACTCAGGTCGGTACTGCCGTCCTCTCCAAGTCTGGGCCATAGCACACTAAACCCCATATAGCTGAGCCATGAACTTCTCATAGCCTTCTCTCTTGGACCATGACCAGGAAGAACGAAAAACTCACGTACTCTAACAAACTCAATCGTTGTTGGCTATTTGCATTGCCATCCCTAAGCCACACACCCCTTGCCCGATCTCCTCGTTCCCATTGCGCCGCACGGTATCCCTTTTCTTGGCGAATGTTTGCAGCAAGTTACGGTGGATAGAACAATGGTTCTCTCGAAGTCCGGACAATTGGCGTGGGATTGGATGAACCGCTTGCTGTGGAAGCTCCCGAGGGACGAGGTCTACCAAGCGTGCGTGACCGACGCTGGCATCCAAGTTGGACTTGAAGAACGGGCCGTCTGGGACATCGCAGCCGACGAGTGGCTGGGTTAACCCGTTCACTACTCGCACGGCGCACATCATGTTTACACTACTGCCAAGCAGTTCGGCCCGAAAAGCGCGTGTGCAGTTCGATCAAAAGGCGTTGGTCCATCTATAACTACTGCCGTGCCTTTGAGGACACACTGCTTAGAAATAAAGATTGGTGAATTTTGCAAGAATACGTGAAATGGTTGCATCCTATCCTCGACGGTTTCTCTGATCCCTGCGAACGAACATCTAGTTGATCATCCGATGGATTATGATGCGTTTAATATCTACTCTGGTGTGGTGTGGTTTTGAGAGGGCTGGGAGTTGTGTGGTACGCAGTCGAGTGTAAGTACGAGAGGTGATGGGGATACTGAGATGTTTTTCAAGGTTTTCGGAGTAAGTTGCCTGTACGGTCATGGCTGTGCCCTATAATACCGAAGTCCCGACAGTGTTGGCGTGCACCCTTTTACTATATGCGTATAGCTGTAAATGTTGATTTACTCTGAGTTCAAACGGACTTTCCCTGATATGTGCATGTTGTATTTTAATTATGGTTGTACGCACATGAGGGGGTTGAGTGCATCGTTCAGAGAGGCTTTGGGCCAATGTTGGCATGTTTCGCCATATCTAGGCAACGCCTTCAGCGAATTCCGCAAACAAAATCAAACCAGTCGGTATTAGAACGCCGCCACGACCGTCTACTTTTAGAGGCAACACATTCAGCGAGTGTCATAGGCAGAACAATCGGCCCTATAGTATATATAAACCACAAGTTTTGTCAAAATGAACAATTGTGTTAAAATACCAGGTGTATACGTATACATGGTATACCCATCAGCTGTGAGAGTGGATTTGGGTTCGGAACTAATCTTTGCGATCGAGAGTTCGTCCGAGAATCACATTTGCAATCTACATTTGGTATTTCGGTCGCTAGAAACTCTGGGTAACATACCTTTATACACGGTTTACCTAGCTGTGACGTCTTGGCGAGGGGTCGTCCTTGAGCATGCAGACATAGCTGAGCGGATTGCGCGGAGCCAAACGTTTTGAAGGATTGAATCGCCTGTTGTTTCCCGCGGCGAATCAATTCGCCTGATAGCAAAGTTGTGGCGGTGCTACCGCTCGTTGTTGCTTCTGTTGTGCGTCACTTTTTTCATAACACTAACTCGCACCTTAGCCGACCTCAGGGGTGAGGTCGAGAATTTCGTCGAAACTCGTCCTTTAGGCTGATTGATATTGTTGGACCACGCGTTGTGCGAAAAGGTTTTGTGGTTTGTGTTTAGCTTGATTTGGTTTGAATTTGGTTTGTGGTCTTGACCTTTCCTCTTTCCAGCCCAACTCCGTACGTAGAAGGATTTACGCTCGACGATCCCTGGCTGAACGCCTACGTTAAGTCTTTGCGTATAAGGACATCGGATTTCCACAGTCCCTCGATTTCGCTCGATTATGTTCAACTAACGCAAATGTAAGCGGCCGATGAAACATGCCTCAGCATCAAGCCTACCTGTTACGTGAGAAAATAAATACTTCGTACGTGCGGGTTGTCGGCTTTTATCGATGTGGCTGTTGGAATACGGAGTCTGAAAGTCCACAAAAATGTAGTCGATGTGCGGCCACTGTACAGGTCGAAGGTCGAGGCTCGTAACCTGTTGGAATTTTGTGTATGGAGGCTCTTCGCATATGGTTGATGTGCAGTCACTGCCAACGATGAAAATTTATAGGAGACCGGTCTGCTTGCATGTATCAAGGCCTCCGTTGGCAGCAGCATACTCCTTTTGGCGTAGATGCGCGGTTAGTTAAGGGCTCAAACCGCATACTCCTTTTGGCGTAGATGGGCAGTTTGTTAAGGGCTCAAACCGCGGTCTCCTGGCATCTTTGATAATTCGCAGGAGATGAGATGGTGAGGCTGGCAACCTGATAGAATGGTGCTCGTCGACGTTCTTCGATCTTAACTGACACACAAGCCTTTACAACACGGCATGCTTTCACCTGCCACTCATTCCCTGTGGCGTGATATCGACTGGCCTGAAGTGTGCGCAGTAATCCGTCTCAGGCTATTTGTCTACACTAAATGAGACTCCTCGTGGTACCCTACACAATTTTCTGGAGGTGGAAAGGCGGCCAATGCTTCAAAACGATGAACCACTCCGACGAGTTTGAGAAGGGAGAGAAGAGAAAGGGGGGTGGGTGAAGGGGGTAGGATGAAGGGAGACGGGGAGAGAGGGGAGGGAAGGGAAGGAGAAGGGAGGGAAGGGAAGGGGCGGGTAGGGAAGGGAAGCGAATGACGCGCGAATTGAGGTGCAGAACATCTACTACGTACCAATACAAATCATGTCATACATGTCTGATAAAATAGTGTTTTACGTCATTCGAACACAAACACAATCCTCTCGCCTCGTTTTCATTATGCATATTTAAGAGTGATGTAAAATTCTATCTTTTTCGCGTACCTGCTTCAACGTTTTAGGTCAGAAATGTATAGCAGAAGCCACAGGTACTGCCCCTTCCTGCAGTGATCGATGTAAAAGACATCGATATGGAGCCGGTAAAAGCGTAAGGTGCGTTTCACACCCCCTTAGCCCCGAACGGTGTTATTGTTCGTTAGTACCCTCCCACTGCAACCATCGCGGAGCGATCTAGCGCAACCAAATAACTTGGGTTTACTGACTTGAGCATCACCAGAGCAAAGCTTCTGCACTGAACAACTTCAATAGCACAGAACTCAAAGTGGATCAACCTGGCACAATGCCAACTGAGTCCCTAGCATCCCCAACAAGGGCGAACGCCTAAACGGCAGTAGTACCCGGTATTTGCAGGTGAAATGTACCTCCCTCCGCGCGCCCCCTTCCCTTCCCTTCCCTTCCCTTCCCTTCCCTTCCCTTCCCTTCCCTTTCTTGCTCTTCCGTTCCCTTCCGTTCTTTTCCCTTCCGTTCTTTTCTTCTCTCTCCCTCTTCCTTCCCCCTGTCCCCTTTGCCCACCTCCTTTTGTCTGCCCCCCCTTCTCAAATCGTCGGAGCGGTTCATCGTTTTGAAGCACTGACCGCCTTGCCAACTCTAGAAATTGTGTACGGTATCACGAGGAGTCTCATTTAATGTAGAAAAATAGCGTGATACGGATTCCTGCGCACCCTATAGGCAGTCGATATCACGCCACAGGGAATGAGTGCCAGGTGAAAGCATGCCGTCTTGCAAAGGCTTCTGTGTCAGTTAAAAGGGATCGAAGAACCTCGACGAGCAACATTCTACCAGGTTGTCAACCCCGCCATCTCATCTGCTACGAAATTATCAAATATACTAGGACACCACGATTTGAGCCCTGAACTGACCACCCATCTAGACCAAAAGGAGTATGATACGCCTTGACACGCGCAAGCAGACCGGTCTCCTGTTACCAGCATCGTTGGTATGAGCTACACACCAATCACATATGCGAAGCTTCTCCATGCACGACATTCCAACAGGTCACGAACCTCGACTTTCGACCTGCACAGTGACCGCAAACTCGTTCCGATTTTGTCTCATGGGTATAGGGATGTCAGGTAGTACGTGTAAATAATTTCCGTTCTAAAGATCTGTGCCTGATTCCTGACTGCCTGTGGTTTGCGGAGCCAGTGTTGTCTGGAAATATCGGAGGTAGTGTAGCTTCCTTTTCGGGGGCCTTGCTCGTTTGCTTCGCTTTTTTATTACTATTTTGTTTCGTTTGTCTTCTTCCCTCTTACATTTGTTCGTGACTATTCGGTTTTCTCGGGTATCTCGCTCAGTTGTGACAGCTTTTCGATTCTGAGTCGAGTTTCGGAAATCCTTTTTCATTATTTCCGTTGACGCTTTGTTTTTCGATTTTGTTTTCACCTTGACGTTAGTGTGGGAGCGAGCGACCGAGCGGGCGACGGCGGACGATCGACAACTAGTTCGTTAATTCGCTGCCTCGACCGTCGACCGTCTTGGTCGATCGCCCGCCATCGCTCTTGCTACCACTACTGCTGTTGTACTGGTTGTGCACAGCTGTACTGTGCTGCTGTTTTGTGCACTGGTTTTAGACTGCTGTCCTGTCGTTCGGTCGCCGCCGGCCGTTGCTCGGTCGCTCCATCGATCGCGCAGACCCTTGACCTCGTCGCCCCGCAGTTTGGTGGGCGGCCTTGGGCCGCCGTCATCACTCCACGTTGCTTGGTCGCCCGCCGCCGTTCTCGTACCTACTGTGATACAAGTATCAGCAAGTACCTGGTACGCTTCAGGGGAAACCTACTTGAATTTAGAGGAAAAAAAAACTTTGTTGGCGGAGATGTCTGCATGCAACAGTGGGGTGGGTGTGCTAGTCCAGAGGCTTGGTGCAAGCCGCTGAGGCATGCTCTCGTCATCCTCGATCCGAACAAACGCATGGTATATCTGACTCTAGTTCAAGGCACTTGTAGTGTGTCTCCAAACATACGGGTGCAGTTGTAAACGGGCCAACGCCTTTTGATTGAACTGCACCCGCGCTTTTCGGGTCAAACTGATAGGAATGGATGTACGGTATATGTGCTTTGCAGTGCCAGCAGTGAACGGGTCAACCCAGCCACTCGTCGGACGTGATGCTTCAAACGGCCCGCGCTTCGAGTCGAATTTCGATGCCAATCTCAGTGAAGCGCACTTGTTAGCCCTCGTCCCTCGAACGCTTCCACGGCAAACGGTTTATCCAGCCCCATGCGAACCGTCCGGACTTGGAGAGAACCGTTGTCCCATCCACCACAGATTTCTGCACTAAACAGTCAAAATAGACGGTGCCGTGTGGCCCAAGGGGGACGATGAAAAGGGGGCAAGGTGTGTGTGGTATAGGGGTGATGATACCTGAGTTAGTTCAAACATGGTTTTATATTTCTATGATGGTCCAATACCAACGACCGTGAGTGGTCAATTGTTTTACAGCATGAGTTTTATATATAGTGTACAGAAACCCGGACTTGGAAAGATCGGTAGCATCACCCGCGGTTACTTTCTGCAAAAATATGTCAAGGAAGTGGTGCGGTGAAGCCGTGACGTGGAGAAGTACTGTAGCTGCTGTTGGTTGTGGTCATTTATTCCCTTTCGAGTTCCAAAAAATAATTTATAATATCGTACGAGGTTCCCCTTCGGGATTGTGGTTGACTTGGAAGCCCGGGGGTGATGCAAGCTGGGGAGAGAGAGCCCAGCATGCGTCTGTTCCTCGTACCAGCTACTCGATAGGTACGTAGCCAACTGGCAAGAACAAAATAACATAAAACATTTTTGACAGCTGATAAATAAATATGCATGCAGTCACCGGTGAATTCCAGGAAGTAGCACTGACCAGCTCAACCGAATGCATAGTTTATTCTGCGGATTCACAAAAAAGGACCAGTTAGTATGATAATATCGAATTTTCCCTCCGACAATGTTTAGCTCAAATCCCGATCTCTGATACACGCAGACACCAGGAAGAATAAATCCAGAGCCCAAAAAGAAACAACGCACAATATATCGACAGGTTGCCTTGTTGGAAAACACTACGAGGTATCATCGACTCACCACGCCGCCCTTGTTGGTCCCGCTCACGCCGACGTCCCCAACGTTCTCCGTAGCTATCCCTCGCTGCCGCCGCTTGGACGGTCTCCGTCAGGACCACCATCTTCCCCCAACATTAAACCTGCTCCTTCTCCCCCCCCAAAAACACCCCGACGCGCACCGTCCCGGCATTGTAGGGATGTGAGGGTGTATGGTCATACGACTACGGCCATGCATGATAAGCAGTACCCCCCCCCCCCCCCCCTCCTCTTGCAGTTCCCTCAGCATGACCAACGCCTCACGCACCTTCTCGCTGTCAGAACCCAGGAGATTGGTCGCTCGAAAAATTCCGTGCCCCACCCGGACTTAGGGTCTGATGCCGGCGTCACGAACTTGCCGAGCCGGAGGAAGCCGTCAACTCTCGACCAAAAGGCCGACCTCCCGTCCCCGGATTTCAGGAATCCGTTAATTAAACGGCGATGATGGGCGAGGTGGGGACGAGGAGAGTGTAAAATAAAGCAAAGACGGGTGTAGGCTAGAGGGAGGGAGGGGGCGGGGGGGGGTAGGCGTGCTCATTTGTTGGTTGCTTTAGTCATTTGACCATTGACCACGCATCCCTTTCGACACGGAGCACCGTTCCTATTCCTAAAAGAGACACCTCCAACATTTGGAATTTGGGCGCTCAATACGTTGTTTCCACATATTACATAGAGACGTCGTGCAAATCTTGTCCCCTGCCTGCTTCGAAGCCCTGAGGGGGGGTGAGGTGTAGTCATTGTCATGCATGCCCGTAAGAGTATGGCTGTAGACCCTCGTATCACGACAATACCGGGGCGGAGCACGTCGTCTATTTACACACCAGGCAGACATTGTTAGCATTAGGGAGACTGGAATCGCGGCATACACACGCACATAAGCGGAAGCACGGCCCGGCACCCACACCAAGGGAAGAGCTTGATGCGAGACTGCTGTTGTACCGTGGCTACCGCGATGTACAACGATTGAGAGCTGGAAAAAACGGCAGTGTGATACCACTAAACAGCAGCACATAATTGTTTAAGAAATATCGAATTATGGGGGTCGGAGGCGGATGGCGTTGGGGCTAGGAATACGCCCGGAATGGCGTCGACGGTGGCGGCGGCGGCGGCGGCTGGGGCAGCGTTGTTGTTGGTGAAGGTACTGCGCTCGGCGATGACGTGGCTAAGCGCGTGGGTGACGCGGCTCCATGCCTTGTACTCCGAGGTCAGCTCGGAGGAAGCAGCATTGTCACGCGAAGCCTTGCGCGCGGCACTGATTCCAACGCGCTGCGATGTGTCTTCCGAGAGGTCACTGCTACCGTTGGTGGTGGTGGTGGTGGTGTCGGAAAAGTTCCTTCCGACACCAGCACCGCCACCGCCGACGGTAGCAGCCACCCCGTGGAAGAAACGACGCAGAGCGTTGGCGTCATTGCCACCCGCAAGGCTTCGCGCCAAAACGTTGCTTTCCCCCAGCTAACCGTGGATGTCAAGGCAGCGAGCTGCGTCATCCACGCGCTTATCCAGGTCATCGTCAAACATAATACCAACACCGACAATAACGCTGCCTCCGCCGCCGCCACCACCAATGCCGCTGACGTCAAGCCGGGCTTACCCCCAGCCCCGACGCCACCCGCCCCCCTTTCCCCCGCTACCGACAAGCCTTCTTCTACTTCTTACCACAAAGGAGATATTGTACCCTCGTGGAAATCCTTCAGCATGGCCTCGTAGAGCGGGCTCAACTTGAAGGCTTCTTTCTTGGCGCCGCGAGCCTGTGGTGCACACCAAGCGTGCACATGAGTTCGCGTTAATTAAACGGCGATGATGGGCGAGGTGGGGACGAGGAGAGTGTAAAATAAAGCGAAGACGGGTGTAGGCTAGAGGGAAGGAGGGGGTGGGGGGGGGTAGGCGTGCTCATTTGTTGGTTGCTTTAGTCATTTGACCATTGACCACGCATCCCTTTCGAGACGGAGCACCGTTCCTATTCCTAAAAGAGACACCTCCAACATTTGGAATTTGGGCGCTCAATACGTTGTTTCCACATATTACATAGAGACGTCGTGCAAATCGTATCCCCTTCCTGTTTCGAAGCCCTGAGGGGGGGAGAGGTGTAGTCATTGTCATGCATGCCCGTAAGAGTATGGCTGTAGACCCTCGCATCACGACAATACCGGGGCGGAGCACGTCGTCTATTTACACACCAGGCAGACATTGTTAGCATTAGGGAGACAGGAATCGCGGCATACACACGCACATAGGCGGAAGCACGGCCCGGCACCCACACCAAGGGAAGAGCTTGATGCGAGACTGCTGTTGTACCGTGGCTACCGCGATGTACAACGATTGAGAGCTGGAAAAAACGGCAGTGTGATACCACTAAACAGCAGCACATAATTGTTTAAGAAATATCGAATTGTGGAGGTCGGAGGCGGATGGCGTTGGGGCTAGGAATACGCCCGGAATGGCGTCGACGGTGGTGGCGGCGGCGGCGGCGGCTGGGGCAGCGTTGTTGTTGGTGAAGGTACTGCGCTCGGCGATGACGTGGCTAAGCGCGTGGGTGACGCGGCTCCTTGACTTGTACTCCGAGGTCAACTCAGGGGAAGCAGCATTGTCACGCGAAGCCTTGCGCGCGGCACTGATTCCAACGCTCTGCGATGTGTCTTCCGAGAGGTCACTGCTACCGTTGGTGGTGGTGGTGGTGGTGTCGGAAAAGTCCCTTCCGACACCAGCACCGCCACCGCCAACAGTAGCAGCCACCCCGTGGAAGAAACGACGCAGAGCGTTGGCGTCATTGCCACCCGCAAGGCTTCGCGCCAAAACGTTGCTTTCCCCCAGCTAACCGCGGAGGTCAAGGCAGCGAGCTGCGTCATCCACGCGCTTATCCAGGTCATCGTCAAACACAGTACCAACACCGACAATAACGCTGCCGCCGCCGCCACCACCAATGCCGCTGACGTCAAGCCGGGCTTACCCCCAGCCCCGACGCCACCCGCCCCCCGTTCCCCCGCTACCGACAAGTCTTCTTCTACTTCTTACCACAAAGGAGATATTGTACCCTCGTGGAAATCCTTCAGCATGGTCTCGTAGAGCGGGCTCAACTTGAAGGCTTCTTTCTTAGCGTCGCGAGCCTGTGGTGCACATCAAGCTCGCACATGAGTTTGCGTTAAAACCACGGCGATGATGGGCGAGGTGGGGACGAGGATAGTGTAAAATAAAGCGAAGACGGGTGTAGGCTAGAGGAAGGGGGGGAGTGGGGAGGCGTGCTCATTTGTCGGTTGCTTTAGTCATTTGACCATTGACCACGAATCCCTTTCGAGATGGAGCACCGTCCCTACTCCTAAAAGAGACACCTCCAACATTTGGGATCTGGGCGCTCATTACGTTGTTGCCACATATTACATAGAGACGTTTGGCAAATCGTATCCCCTTCCTGTTTCGAAGCCTTGGCGGGGGGGAGGTGTAGTCATTGTCATGCATGCCCGTGAGAATATGGCGGTAGACCCTCGTATCATGAGAATATCGGGGCGGAGCACGTCGTCTACTTTACACACCAGGCAGACATTGCTAGCATTACGCGCGAAGCGCCGCGAGGTGTTCGGCGTGTTGCATAAATGGTGGGGGGGTATGGATCTATAGTGGAAATATTGTTTCTAAGATTCAATGCCAGAGGTACACGCAGGATTCGAGACATGAAAAGCGGTACAGAAGTTGGAGCGAAGTATACACCGCACTTGATCACCTCGCTTTCGCGTGTTTATCTCACTTAATTAAGGCTTTTGATTGATCGATTTGTGGACGTTCAGGTAGCACGTGCTGGTGAGCGCAAAAATGACGAAACCAATTACGAAAATAGACACGTGCTGCAGTCACAAGAGGCCCAGGAGTCGTTTCACGCAAGATATCGTTTTCAACGGGTATATGTCACCAACAGCCTGATAGACATGCATTATTACCACGTTCGCCATCCCACAATAGACTAAGTACGATCAGTGAAGAGTAGAACAACATATCGTTCGGGGAGGGGGGGGGGGCGTACAGAGGAATGACTTTATTTCTGCCGTTTTCCACGTAAGCCATCGTGAACCTGATCACGTTTGTTTGTGATCTGACAGTAGACCACAAGCAGCTACAACAGGCTAAGTACAATCAGTGAAGAGTAGAATATCATATCGTTTGGGGAGGGGGGGGGCGTACAGAGGAATGACATCATTTCTGCCGTTTTCCACGTAAGCCATTGTGACCCTGACCACGTTTGTTTGTCATCCGACAATATACCACAAGCAGCTATGGGGTGTTCTCGATATTTTGCACGGCCGTAGTCATATGACCATTGACCCTCGCATCCCTACAATGCCGGGACGGAGTACGTCGGGTTTTCACCGACCAGGCAAACGTAGGGGAGGGGGGAGGGCTCATGGAGAAATCGTGATTTATATATTATACCTGTTTCCCCCGTCAGGACGTTGTTCGTGGTTGCTCTCTTTCACTGAAAGTGACCTGCATGTGCTCCAACGATATTCCGTCGAACACAGGTATAGACAGAAGGGAAAAAAACTACCATGTCCTCGAAATCTGCATTGTTTTATTTTCCAGGGCCACCGAACTAATTCACGACGAATGATCTACTGCTGTTGGTTCAGCCCGGGATCTGCGAAGGAAGCGTAGAAAATTTGTTCTTGTCGTTGGTGCTGCCGCGCTCAACCTCTTCAGAAATATAGTCACGTGTTTGATGAAATATTACTTGGAACTGAGTAAGAATACCTTTGCAGATAATGGCGACGAAAGCTAAGAGCAAGCGGTTGTTGTTGCCAAAATCATTATACAACGCGCGACAGTACTTAAAAACAAACGGAAGTTTGGATGCTTTGGTTGAATTTTGCTCGAACCATTGAAAAATCGTTGCACAACACTAAAATTAGTGTAGAACACACCTTGTCTCGCATGATTTTTGTCGAGACGAAAACCCAGCAACATGATCACGTCAAGATCTCTTGACAGGAAAAACCGATGACGTATTCAGAACTGCTGCCGAGAGTAATTGAAGAGTAGGTGCACCCGCTGCGTGTGTTAAGAGTATACGTTCTGCAAAGGAAAATAAAAAACGCAAATTATATCCACTTTGTTTCACTGGCTAGTACTGCTGCTGTACCGTAACTCTTTAGAAGGAGAGCGGCCTTCTGGGCAAGCCACAGACACAGTACAGTAAGCAGGAGTCACCCTTTCTCGCTGGTTTGGCCTCAAACGGTTCTCGTCTGCTGAGGTAACTGGTGTACCCGAGCTACAAGCAAGAGCGAGCCGTGAATCAGCCAGGAGAGGAACCAAAATAAAAAACTATAATTTTTGCGTCCCTGTAACGTCAGAGCCATGAAGGTTAATGCGCCTCCGACTGAAGATCACTGACAACAGATGAAAGTCCGTACGTGTTGGTGAGGTGAAGAACGATGGTCAATTGGATGCACGTTTGCTTCGGTGTGTGTGTGTGGACGCATAATCTCGATAGACAAAAATTCGAGGGAGTGCCACTCTTCTGGGTATGAAAGCACGCACGAACGCACGCACGTGTTCTCGAAAATTGGCTCGTGAATTCCTTTCTAGAGCTACAGTCGGTATAGCTTTCATCGGAATTAATTGCTGTTCTTCGGGGGTTCCGTAACCTTATTTGCTTTAAAGGGCTTCCACCTTGAAGTCGCGCAAAATGGTTTCTAGAGGCCTGACCTCGACCATTTGCTATCAGTTGAATCGCAGTTCATAACGACAGCGCAAACACGCGCGCTATACCACAACAACGCACTTTTTACAGCAATACTACTGTAGTTGCGCGTATATTCTACAAAGCGTGGTCAGAGACCGAGATATGTTATACTCTTACACCTCACGTTTGTTTCAACATCGAGTGCAAAGTTGCTTGCACTTTCTTGTGAGTGCTGAAGCTCTCCGAAGCTATGGAGCTACTTTTAAGTTTCATCCTGTCCGTACCAACACACATTGGGCGAGTCACCTATAGACCGGGCCAGATGTAGTCTTGAAGGTACACGTTGAACCTGCGATTCAGCTGTCCTCGATAAAACTCAGCTGTGGTCGTCATCGGCACTAATTGACCGACGACGGAATCTTCAATCTCAGATATTTTGACAACCTGTTTTTTTATTGCACAGGGGGTTACGAGAAAAGCAGCAGGTCGGGGACGCAAAGTGTAGGGTGAGGGTCACGAGGGGGACGTAGCAACCCACGTCGTGATCATCAAACGTAACGCAAAGCTCTACATCATAGAAATGGTGTTTAATCGGTTCTACAGCCGTACCTCGATCTACCACGCGCCCCTCCCTGAGAACTGAATTGGTTGCCACACGATGTACTACATAACAAACATCTCCCCTGACTACGCACAACACCACCACGTACGTTGCAAGCTAAACGCGCGAGGCATGTCATTTCGACAAACATACACACAATCCATGGACGTCGTTGCCCGGTCATCAAGCTAGGGAAATACGAAGTGCCTAGCACGTATGCCCACATACACCCGCGATCCTCGGCCCTACCCTACACGTCTTTGAATTCCGTTGCCGAAGCTCGTCTGGGAGGTCGCGGGTACGTTTATAGTATTATGTGGAATTCGTTTGGGCTCACCTATTTTCAGAATGGGGTACCGCTCTTCCCTTGATGAATTGTCGCCCTGACCTTGGTCAACCCACGCCCAGCCTTTTGGTGAACTGGACAGTTTGTTGAGAACGCAAGGGTGCTGCCGGCGGCGAGTTCCCTTAATCGAGGAGTCGCCGTTTAGGCAGCCCTGTTTGCAGTCGGCCTGTTGTGCGATAAGTCACGATTGGGTACGATCGGAGATGCGTTGCTCTGAGTTGTGGGCGCCGCGACCGTATGCACTAGCTTTGAAATCTGATAATAGAAGGCCTTAAGACCACTAGGGGATGGGCTCTAGATCACCCCTTACGGCAGGAGAGGAATTTTGTTTTCAATAGCGGCGCATATAGATAAACTATCATATAAAAATAAAGATATCGAAGTAAGTTCCCAGCGTTTTCGATGTGGGTGGCTACAGCTATCGAATTTTTCGCATTGTTTCCCCTAGAGGTGCCTTTTCCAACGTTGGTCACCACGAGCGCTGCAGTTAAATCTCCGCCATGGAGATAGACGCATTCTAATGGAATGGTCGTTGGCTGTCCATGGTATATTTCAGCTCAGCTCACCTCATCGGAGTATGCGTCATGTCAAGTAAAGGGCACAAATAGGGCGTCTGCGTTGCGGCTGAACGCATCACGAATATATACTAGCACCATACTACTGTATATTACGGGGTTACATAGTTAATAGGACCTATGTTATACATAAAAACTATATATTTACCTATTTTTACTAACAATATTTGGTCCTATTTACTGTGGTCTCCCGTAATAGTACTACTTTGGATCTAGAACAATAACTCGATCTGGCAGTGTCCACGACGCCGAGCTATATACTTATCCTGCATAAGTGTTTGTATTCCCCTTGCTTCTCAGGTGCTTCCTTCTCGGCGCCATTTGCCGCTCCAATGATCGTTGGGAGGGCGCTCTCGCTCCCACAACAACGGCAGCAGCAGTCTCAACCCCAACAGAGGTTTTGCCCTTGTCGTCGTCACTGTTAGCCCCGTCAGGCTTGCCTGTAGTTTTGCGATGTTTATGATGATGATGTTACACAGTAGTATCAATAGTCTTAATGTACCCCGGGGTCACGAGCTATCTGCCACACAGCCGCTGCGCTTTCTAACTATGGTGTAAATTGCAATCCCTCGTTATACTGTTCAGCTGCTTGAGCTTGGTCAGCACAAGGGGCTGACTCCAGTTGATGTTGCTGCGCGTGGACACTGCTGTGAGCGACTGGTGGCGCCCAGCACCTCCAAAATAAATCACATACCGACAAACCTCGTGTGACACCCCCTGTTCTCTGTCCGTTGGCTATCCAGGCGTTGGGGAAATGCTGTAGTTTTTGTCGAACTACATGCGGTTCGAACAGACGGCGGGTAAAAAATACTGCGACACGTGCGACGGTCGTGCTCCGACGTTAAACAAAAAATGGATGGTCCAGACCCCATCCCCTAATGGTACTGAAGCCTTCCACGGTCAGGTTTCAAACCTGGTGCACATTACTATCGCGGCGCTCACAACTCAGAGCAAAGCAACTGGAATTGTACCCAATCGTGACTTTCCGCCCAGCAGGCCGAGTTCGAACAGGGCTGACTAAAACATGACCCCTCGAACAAGGGAATTCGCGACCACCAGCACCCTTGGGCTTTCAACGTGTTGTCCGGTTCACCAAAAGGCTGGGCGTGGGTTGGCTGAGATCCGGGTGACAATTCCCCAAGGGAAGCGTGCTTGTGAGGGGCGTTACCCATCCCAAAAGAATTCGTGAACACAGGCGAATTCAGCAGAAAACCCTACGCGTAGCCGCAACCTCCCAGACGGGCTTAGGCAACGGATTCACAGGCAAGGTGTGTAGGGTAGGGTCGATGGTCGCGGATTTGTGCGAGCGTACGTGGTAGGCTTGCATTTCCCTTGTATGGTGGCCGAGGAAAGACGCTGATGGGTTGTGCGTATCTGCGTTTAAATGTTCTCGCTTAGAGACTGCAACGTACCTGGTGCTGAGTTTGTCACGGGGGAAGATTTTTATGTCACACATTTGGTGGCCAGCGATCCAGTTCTCAAGGGAGGGGCGATTGATAAACCGAAGTACCACATAATCGACTAAACTAGAACCCTATAGAATTGCGTTTTGCCAAGTATCCCGTCGTGGATTGCGGTGTCTCACTCGTGAACCTCGCACTTTGTCTTGCTGCTGTTTTGTAGCCTCTTCTACTCCGGATGTAGAACATCGAAGATTGGAGACTCTATCGTCGGGGAACTACTACCACGGAACATTTCGTCGAGGACAGTTGAATTGCAGGTTCAACATGCAACCTTCGGGACATCATCTGGCCCGGTCTACAGGTGACTCGCAAAGTGTGTACCAGGTATTGATACGAACAGGGTGAATACTAAAGTGATTCAATAGCTGCGGAGCACTCTGGCAAGAAAGTGCAAGCGACGTTTGCCCTCGATGTCGGCAAATACACAAGGCGTGTGCGGACCTCTTTCTGTCTCAACAATGCTAAAAAAACAGTCAAGTGAGTCTCCTTTTCTTCCTCTGCTCATAGCCGCCGCGTCTGCCCACCCTCTCCAACAACCAACCCCCGACCCCCCTCCCAAAAGCTGTTTATGTATGCACATGGAACTCCCGTGCATAGTTCTTCGCGTTCCTATACGAGCTGCTGCCATCATCTTTTAATATAGAAAGTGCATTTTCAAGCCCATCCGCCTTGACATAACAACAAGGAGCCAGCGATCACGGCAGCGGCAACTTTCCAGACGAACGATGTCCTTGCCGTATGGTAAGAAGAAGCCTAGATATTTCCCTATCCCCCCCCCCCCCCCCTAACCGACCCGGGTTTCACACCCAAAATAAGTACTCCTTCAAATTCTCGTTTGTCGACATTTTGCATCCCCGCACACCCCCGAAGCAAACTTGTACCGTAATGACCAACGTTCATCACCTCACCGACCCTCACGAACTTTCGGCTGCACCTAGTTGTTTTCAGTCAGAAGCGCGTTAGCATTTCGGGTGCCAAAGGCCCAGGGATATGAACCAAGGAGTTTGTTTTCTTTTATTTTCCTCATGGCTCGTTCACAGCTCTTACAAACAATATTTGGTTTAATGCTCGGGCGCACCTGTTACCTCCGCAGACGATACACGATGAGACCAGAGCAAAATAGAAGGGATGGTACCTACTATTAATACTGCTGTTTATGTGTGGCTTGTCCAGAGGACCGCTGAGGGTCAACCTTCCTTCGACAGAGTTACAGCAGGGGAGCATTATTCGCGGTGGCAAGAGGTGGTTGATCGTGAGATCGAGTTTGAACGGATGCGTGTTCAAGATTTTGTGGTAGAACTCCGACCATCGTTTACGAATTCGTACCCTACCCCGCAGAAGCGTACCACTCTCGTCCCAAATGAACAGCACCCTAGTCCCTTTCAATCCCACCGTACTCTTCAGGTGCTTGTAAAAACTCTGTGGTCGTTATTCACTAGGAGTCGTTTGGTTTCGGCGAGGTACTCTTTAAAATATGCTGTGCTCCTGTGGCAATCATCTCCTGCAGGTCGTTACACGCAGATCTCAGTGTCTTCCAGGCGGTTCTATCTCGGGGGTGGACACGCAAGAATTGTCGCGCAACCTCCCTCGCTGTCCATGGTATTTTGAATGTGGCCAACGTTTCGGCAGACGCACACCATTCATGCCAGCGGTGGCGAGGTGGAGAGAGTGGTAGCTCTTTTCCGACCGCACCAATAATAGTCGAGGTGAAAAATTCAAACATTCCAGACATACTACGGGGCTGGGTAAGTTAGCTGAGAGTGGAAACGGCTCTCGCGACTACTCGTTGACGACATTTTCCATCGGATGTAAACCTCTGCCTGTCGAACTCTCGGTGTTGTCGGTGTTTTCGTATTGATCTGTTGGGTGGAAAGGGACCGCTGAATCGGACTTTGATGTTCTAAATTCTGTGGTCGAAGTCGGCCCTAGCGGGGGGCGGAGGATGCCAGCGTTAATATCATGTACTCTAGGTCGATAGACTTGACGGGTTAGGATGTAGTCGATTCGCTCACGGTCATTCGGGCGGGTGCCGTTATATGTTTCGATATTCCGCCCTTGCGTGTACTGAAAACGTGTTGGTGAGGGCTCACTTGCGATTGGTGGCGAACGGTAGAATCCGTTTGCCATTATCGTCACCGCACCCTTCCATCCTCTGCCCATTTCGCGCGTTTGCATCCATCAGCACAAACACTCTTTCGTTGGAATCTACTGCGCCAAGTCCTCCAGCGTCTGCCAGAAAATACGTTTTTGTTCGGCGTTCTTGGTCCAATCAGTTGGAGCATACGCAACGACAAAACTGACTGCCTCGCATTTACCTGTCAGCTTAAAATGCATAGACATAAGCCGCTCGTCAATGAACTGGTGAGTGTACACATACTTACTGCATAACGATTCCTTGACAGCTACAGTAGACCTAATCCGTATAGCTCTTGCCTGGCAGCTGTTTGTTTCTGACCTGGGCAGAAAATGCGATACCCTGCTACACAGAACGTCGTGCTGCCGGGCCTCCGAGTTTCCTGCAGGCGAATGAGGTCACAGCCGAGGTGCTGGCCCTTCACCAGTTACTAGTACACGCTCGTCACGTCCGTACCTATTCTTCCTCTTTACAGCCACGGTATTCACATTGTAGGTCGCTACCGCCACAAGTGCCTCCTTATGTCTTGTACGAGCCTCACGTGCTGCTTTCTTTGTCAGCCGACGCGAGCCTCGTCCCCGCCTCCTTTTTGGTTTCTTTTGTTTTTGCTGTATGGCGAATGTGACTTTCCGTGGCCCGGTACGCGCCTTGGTTTCCGTTGACTGGGTGCAGCCGTCCCGGCCAACGCCGACACTCCCCTGTCCCATCCTTCGTTTCGTGCATGCGTACCCACGATGTGGCAAGCCTCTCCACTCCCCCGCCTGCCCATGTAGCGTTCTCTGCTGTGGCGATGTACCTGGGATGATTTCCTTGGCGTCGGGGACAAGAGAAACAAACATTACCACCACCCACACGGTACTTACAGTGAGCAGGCCACCAGCCGGGCCTCGCAAGGTTCCCTCTTTACCCAGCGCGAAGCTCGATGCCCGTGTTACTGTCGTTAGACTGTTGCAGGTCCTGGCGGCCTTCCTCGGCCCACCCCAAGGACGGAGCGGGCCGAAGGAAAGTTCTAGCCCCCCCGGCCGAAGGAAAGGTTTAGCCCCCCGTGGCTGGTAGATATACTTACTGCTCTGGTCGGAAATGCAAAGACCGTTTTATATCGATGTTTATACCCCATCGGTCCTTATATTTCCACCAATATTGATAGATGATATTTATCATATTACCGGACCCTGTAGGATGGAAGCCGACCCTTTGGTATTTTCGGATCCAATCAGATACTATCTGGTATCTTCGTTGTAACGATCTTGCGCAACTCTATTTTCAAATCAATATGATACCACTGCACCACTGCAGCCCAGCGTGCCTGCCTGTCAAGCTGTCCGTCGGTACCGATGAGCCGATAGTCCCATCTTATCACACATGTCCACAACCATCGCCCATAGGCCACAAATACATCGGCTCGCTGCTGGCACCCGCGAGAGCTCTCCTTGCCCTTGCGATTTATCTCACCACCAGCAGTGACAACAGTAGTAGCAGCAGGCAAAACATGAAGGCTTCGTATTGTTTCCCACGGGGCTTTTTCCCCGGAGCCGCGGCCCTACTTCTGGTTCGGAGTCAGGTCTCCGCCAAACCCAGGAGCTATTGGGATGGGTGGAGGGGCATGGTCAAGGCCTGTGACTATTTCGACAGAGAGAGGAAGATCGTGGCGAGCGGGACGACCACTTTCCTGCGCCCGCTGAAATACGAGGCCCCCATGGTGAGAGAGAGCCTCACATCTCACACCGCATACCCGGGGGAACAGTACCGCAGAGAGCAGCCCACCGTATCACGGACCAGAGCCAGCTTTTTATTTTCACAAGGATTTGGGGATTAGGGACTTTGGAATGCCGAGAATCGTCTGTGAATTCTTTCTCTGTGCCCCTTCAAACCAAAGAACATTCCATGTTTCACTCGTTGGTGTGTGTGTTCTTCAGGTGGAACCGTTCTCTCCAGCCACAGACACAATTGTTAGCACACACCCAATCAGTGCCCTTGCTGATTCTTCAATCCTAGAGGAACACCGGCTCTCTCTCTGTGATCATGAACTACGAAACAGAGATGATCTCTGACACCCTGTGCTTGTGTAACAGCGTACAACAGAACAGTACAGGAAACGAGGCGGGGGAAAAAACGATACCTGGTAGCTGTTTGGGTGTGGTATCAACATCGTGGTTGTCTTGTTCAGCTAATGTTGTGGTTTCCAATCATGCAGCACAACCACCACACCACCACCCACCCCCCCACGCAATTCTCGAGGAATACGCGCGCACAAGATGAAGGAGCAGAAGCAGCAACAGAAAGAGGGGCAAAAGCCGTATCGCGTCGCCTCCAGAGATCGGCCCCGTAGTTATCACTTTACGTATGGCTGTGCCCTGTCCTTCGCCTGCTTTGCCTTTTTTTTCGCCGTGCCTGCCTGACTGCTGCGTGGGATTTTGATAACGACCTCGGAAGCATCAGCCACCCACTTTTGGTTGCTCGTTGAATCGGCATACTCCCATCAACAGACATGTAAAGTAGCTACTCTCGTAGCGTAGAGAGAAAGGGCTGCTTTCGCTCGCGAAATATCTCCTCGGCACTATTCTCACGCATGGTCTTGCTGATGTTGCATTGAATATATAAAAGTATATTGAGAGTTGCGTAGGATTAACGAACTTTTCAAACATTCCTAAAAACGAACAACACCTGGGGGGCCAAACTCCTATTGAGTTCAATATTTTTTTCAAAAAGTGCATTTTTTTTAATTCGTCCAGAATTCTTTCCCCACGGGTTTGCTGTTTGTCCTCTGACCTTTTAGGAGTGTGGTGCAGTGATGGACGTCGGGATCGAGATTGTCAATTTTTTTCGCAACCTCCCCTCCATTTTGGAAATGGAAGATAGGGGGATTCTCAGTGCCGATCCCGATCTAAATCGAGACCGATCACGAAGAATCGGTTTTTCTCCCTTGCCTCGAGAGCGCTCACAGCAAACGTTTCTTTGATATACGTCGCTGTACAGCAATGGCCTAAATATGTGGCGTTGGTTGTTTCTTTGTTGTGTATATGACCTCAGAGTCGAGTACAGTATGCCAGTACCAGGTACCGGTACCTCATACTGCTGTACCAGGTGCGGCATGTCACTCTGGGCGGGAACGTAATCCCCATGGTACATTGATGTCGGATACTGAAAGGGTCCAATATGCTCGGCCAGGAGTACTACATGTCATTCCAGTAGACAATACAATGAAAATATGAGAAGCCAAACAAATGGTTGACGGCACTCTTGCGTCGTGAGTCGTGAGGGACAGTCGTCATGACCCTTGACGCACAGCCGGCAAGGACCTCTCCAGGCTAAATACAAACAGTACATTATTACGAATGAAGAGAGACCTTGACGGGCCAAAAATAGTCCGACAACGGTCGACGTTGAGAAGAAGCCTGCTCTGCTGTGCACAAACGAAGCAACAGCCAAAGAGAAATAAAAATCGGGAGAAGAACACAAGAAGAAAACATACTGTACATAGAAACAAAGAGAGAAATTAGGCCAACCAAAAACAACACCACGTAATGGACGAGCAACATTAACAGTATATTAGAGATGGAGGCGTTCTACGATAAAGGTTCACGCAAACTTTTTTGAGGCTCCTCACTTAGGGAGCTCAATACCTCACCCGAAAACTGACTCCAGCTAAAACAAAAAACTGCATCCCGATGGATAATCCCATGGCCCAATTATACAAAAACGTCATTTTTTCGAAACAAGATTGGCATTCCGACGATGAACCTCGTCGTTCAGAAAGCATTTTGGCGGAAATGTGTTATCTCTAACGTAGAACTCGTCGATGGCGCTTATTTACTATCATCATCTTCTCGTGTATGATGTTGAATTTCCCGAACGAGTGCACTGAAGTGCGTCTCAGTGTTTAGCCTCTCAGTACCGTTTTGTAGACGACGCCTTCAGAGGTTGTCGGCAAGCGAGTCTAAGCGTGCCTATCAGCTACGAGCTTATACACACCTGAACGTCCCTAACTACGACTGTATATCTTCAGCTGTACACTGGGCCCTGTGCGTAAGCTCGACTGTTGAATCGATCAGTGGAGCGAAGGAGAGTGTACGCATTAGCTGAGGTTGGGGAAACGGAAACGGATCAAAATAACTGAGATAAAGCACGTACACGATGCCCGTTCGGGCACCAGGTACCCGGTTACTTTCGTAGCGAGTTGCCAGCATTGCGGTCGTCCTTGACGTTTCAAACAGTGGCGGATCCGTCATCGATCGCATCGACTTGCCAGTAGATCACATTTTCAGCATACCGAGATTGCATTCAGCGCCCCGATGGCAGAACGAGTTTGCGTCTTGGGCATGCCTGCATCTGCAGCACACACGTGCCTTCAACACATGTATTGCTCAAGTGATAATATGTACAGAATTATCTTGCAGCCATCCTACAGTAGAATACGACAGAAAGTTACTGCCGCGAGGATCTCTATGAAGCCCCTTCCTCGAGCACTCGATCTATGTGCAGCTACATCCTGCACAAAAAACGGTGCAAAATGCAGGTTTTATTGGTCAAGGAGGGTCCTTCGGCCGCCCAGCTTGTTTTGGAAAAACGCCACCAAAACACGCGGCGGAGCCGCGTGACTGCCCCTGCCGACCTCGAACCCCCCAAAGGGTTGGGGTTCGGGTTCGGGTTCGGGTTCGGGTCAGGTTTAGGGTTTGGGTTACGGCTAGGGTCAGGCCTGGGGTCAGGTTGGTGTGGGTCCACGTGTAAGGTTGAAATTGACGACGCAGGTCCACCTGCACAACATTTTGTGCAGGATGCAGCTGCACATAGCGCACGCCCATCCTCGAGTTTCCGGGTGACACTACGAGTAGTCTCTAGACTTTTTATCGTTTAATCGGAGCAAAAAAATCAGTAGCCATTTCAAAACGCCGTGTTTGGACCTTCGGCTGGTTCGTGCCCTAGCAGAGCGCGAGTGACACAGCTTACAGTAGTATCTCGTCTACAGCAGCTTATGATTCTCTTCGGATTTGCCGTCTGTGCTTTCTCAACAAAGGCCTACAAGTCGACTTTGAGGCGATTGAGTGGTCGAGATTTGTCGAGATATGGGGGATACAAAAGGAGAAAAAAACTGAGGCGCACCTGTTTGCACTTCACCTGAGGACTCCTACAGCTCCTCACAAGCAACCACAGCCCGCAGAATGAGCCACTCCCTTTATGGGGTATGTGAGGGTGTCTGGAGCGCCAGGAAGCAGTTGTAGGGGACCAGGAGCGACTCACGAGATGTTTCGTGAAGTCCAGGTTGCAAGTCAACATCACAAAAACTTGAAAAGTCGCTAAATATGTTGTTCTCACGCTCGGGTGCATATGAATAGTGTAATGGCTACTGCTGTACATCACCGATGAAAAGCTGGCTCTCACTAAAAGTTGGCTGGTCTCCTGGCGGGTATTTTGAACGTACGACGTATCCGAAAAAAGTGCGGACAATTACGTTGCCGTTTAACGTTAGGTGCTTGAAGGTTGCAGGCCCAAAATAGTGAAACAAAACTGCCGAAAAGCTCTGGATTCTTGTTTAATTGCAGCGCTTTTTCTGAAATTACGAAATACGTTTCATTAAAGTAAAATATATACCCCACTATTTCTAAGTCGTTTGCACTTCCTGACGAAACGCCTACACGCGCCAACTCTACAACACATTCCTGAGATATCCTCCGTCCCCTTAACACCGCTCGCTCGACTGCTCCAACGCACATGGCTTACCGAACACACCGATGACCTATCCTCGACCTGTTCACCCCACCACATGATCACAGCACCCTAACCCTTCTTGCGCATGGCATATGCTTCGTCGTGGATCAAATCATCCAATCCAAAGGGTACGGATCCCAACATCAACGGGAAAACGATTCAAACTACAGCAGTACTACTGCCGCATTATATGTCATACGACGGGTATATTTTCATTATTTTTTCCGCTTCATTTGTCGTCTTCGCCTTTTGTTTTTTCTCTCCTGTTAACAGTAGCAGCTCAGATCCGGGGTCACATAGCAGGCTCTTATCCTCCCTCCCCACCAAGGTTTGTGCCCTGAATTTTTATCGCGGGAAGACTGCAGCGCTTTCTTCCCTCGTCGACTTGCATGGGTGGTACATATATTCGGGGATCAGTATTGTGCTCATGATACGGGGATATCACACGAGAGTACAACGTCGAAGCCCTGAAGGCTTCGATCTACACGTGATCCGCTGCCCTGCCGTGTTTTGGCGCCGTTGACCAGGCGCACCGCCCGTTTGGTGACACGTTCGATCACTTCTGTATCCGTGATCAAACTGTGCCCATTTGGTTCCCGCTGGGTTTGGTAGTTTTTTTTGTTTGTTTTTCCTCCGGCGGATTATCGGTACGAGAATTGACCTCCGTCGTTGTTCCACTGCAACCACGATATCCTTGTGTACTCCTTGCGTCTTCTTGCCAACGCCGTACTGCCTGTGCGCCACATGCTGTGCGATCCGTGTGGCCGCCACGTGCACACAATCGCTCTGGGCCTTGACCTACGAGAAGGATTCAAGCGCCAACCAGATTGCCATTGTGAATTGCGACGAGCCTCTACGCCTAAAAGGGTATTCTCATTGGGCAGATACTTCTATTACGATATTACAGCGATCTGATTGGCTAATTCCAATATTTGTTAGGAGGTTGCGTTGCCTCGGTAAGAATGTCACCGAGCCATAAATATATGCACAAACCCCTCATCTTCTCTCGTTTTTCAATTTTCAATTTCCAGGACAAAGCCACTGCTCTTGCTCGCGGCGGCCACCTCTCCTTCGAAAACTTGACAGGTGAGAATGCCGAAACTCTCGGCAGTGTATGCTAGTTAGTGGGCACCGACTTGCGAAACGAGTTCTTCCCCAGCTGCATAGGGCGTGCGCTGTGGTCTCCATTGAAGTCTGGTTCAACACCTAGATATGGTGCCGCCGCGTCAAGCTATATTTTGGGCAGCAGCGAATAGAGCCCAGATCGCGACAGACACCGTAAGCATCCTCATATCCTTCGTTGCCTCTGGGTGATGACATCATGTTGCATCGCTGACTCTAGCTTGTGTTGGTGCGCCTGCTGAATCGTGGAGCAAGATCCTTGCGCCAAATCGTTGGCGGGCTGCCCGTTTCGTTACCCTCTAATTCCGATTGTGGCTGAAAAATCGCGCTTTTTTCATACCATCCCGCCCGACATGGATACTTCTCGTTGCACGAATTCGCCAGGCACCGACCGATCTACAGCAGTATCTGCTCAAGCATCCAACATGGTCGGCTCAAGCACCTCCACGCCCGCGAAGGGCATGGGCAGTCTGGCGATTCTGTTCGCGATGTGGTACGCCTTCAACGCGTACTACAACGTCAGTAACAAGATGGTGGTGCGCACGTGGTTCGTCCCCTACACGTGTGCTTCCCTGCAGGTAATATCGCATGTGCTCAAAACTGCGCTCACGTTTTCATGTTTCGTGACTGAAACGTCTGTTGTTATATACACCCAGGCAACACAATACAGAACAGACGGCAGACCAAGAGCAGTGCTTTTCTTACGCGCGGCTACAGCTGCTACTACTGTTGCTGATATATGTCTGCAGCCTGCAGCAGTTCGTTGAGGTTCATTACCAGAAGGTATATAAATACATGTACGATATTGTTCGTGCTTCGTTGTGAGAGCTTCTCGAATTTTCCTACACGTAGTTTGGAGTCGTTTTTGTGATACTCGCGACGAGGGGCACCTGGCGGCGCGCTACTTTCTCATCGTGCTCACCGACCCCTACTCTACCTACGCTGCCAGGGGCGGCCAGGGCCGTACTCTAGTTGTGTCTCACGGGCGTGTGTTTGTTTTAGGATTTCAGATAGAAGCTGCAATTTTCATGGTGTTCCTCATTATTGGGTGAATGAGTGAAACCTTCCACTCGACTTCTAAAACTTCCATTTGTGAGTAAAATTTTTCCAAAACTTCCACTTTGACTTTAAAAAGGAAGTTGTGGAAGTAAAAGTGGAAGTTGTGGAAGTCAAAATGGAAGGTTTGGAGGCTTTGGAAGTTCTTTACTTCCAAATGAGAGTTTTGGATAAGTCGAGTGGAAACTTCCATTTAGTCCATGAAAGTTTCCATTTTGGAAACTAGTGCAAGCCACTGGAAGTTTCCGAAGTGGAAGCAAGTGGAAGCAAAGTGGAAGCTTCCACGGCCATGCCCGGTAGAAGCTTCGTCCAGCTTCCACTAGGCTTCCATACACTTTGATATACTTCCACCTACTGTTCCTCACTTCCACTTCACGTCTGGAAGTTCCATTTGACTTCTACCTTCAAGGAAACTTCCATCCGCATCCGCAGAATCTTCTGTCCACTTCCATACTCAACCGTAACTTCCACTTACTTCCACCCACTCGCATCCGCTTCCATTCAACTTCCTCAGCTTACGCTTGGCTTCCAAAACTTCCATGTTACTTTCAAGTTTAACGAAACTCGCATCTGAGTACGCCGAATCGTCTGTCTAATCCCATATTCAAGCACAACTTCCACCTATTTGTACGTGCTTCCCACGCATTTCCATTAAACTTCCAATGGCTACAGTTTACTTATTTATCTTCTAGTAGTTCCCTTTTCAATCGAAACTTCCACCTACGTCTGCAGGCGCTTCCGTCCACCCCCATATTCAAGCTTACCCCCCACCTATTCCCACTCACTTACATCCGTTTCCAACTATCCAATTTCCACAACTTACATGTATCCCCTACCTACACGGAAACTTACATCAGCGTTCGCTGAAGCTTCCATACACTCTCATATGCAAGCATAACTTCAACATACTTTCACGTACTCCCACGTACCTGCACCCACTTCCGTTCAACTCCCAATAAATGTTTGCCTCCATATTTCCATGGAAAACTCACATCTACGTCTGCAGACGCTTCTATCCACTTCCATATGCAGGGTGGGACTTTGTCCTAATTCCACATACTACTTCCATCCACTTGCGTTCTACTAATAAAGCTTGCATTTTACTTTTATGGCCATGGAAAACTTCCATGTACGATCGCAGACCCTTCTATCCTCTCCCATAAACAAGCGTAACCTACGCCTATTTCCAAGAACTTGCATCCACTTCCATTCAACTTTCATAACTGCCATTTAAGTTCCACAACTTCTATTTGACTTTAATTTTCACGGAAACTTTCAGGTTCGTGCGTAGAAGTACATATCCACTACCATATGCAGCATTAACCTCCGCCTACTTCCATGTACTTCCATCTACCTCCATCCAACTTCTTATATTTTACTGTCAGTTTACACGGAAAGTTTCGTCAGCGTCCGTTTAGAGTGGATGTAAACCATTTTTATTTTAACTTCCATTTCACTTACAAACCTTCCAGTCACATTTCACTCACTTTCATGTACTCCCCTGTTTCATGCGTGTGCCTCCACATAAACGTCCACAATAGACCTTTGACTTCCCTGAGAGCACATCTTCCATCTTCCATACACTTCCATGTACATTCGTGTATTTCTGCAGTTTGTCTGCTTCCTATCTACGTACTTCTATCAACCTACAGCAATGTCAGCCTAAGTAATATATACTTCAGTCACGGAAGCATTGTCTGGATCCCGCTGTGACTAAGCACTAATACTCTACACTATTACGGGGGTCCATGGTTGATAGGACCTATGGTATACTTAAAAAAAAACTATATATTTACCTTTGTTGTATATCCTTCGAATTGTCATGTTATTATTATTCTCTCCGACGTCGGGGGGGGGGGAGTCTCCTGGCGTGGTACGAGAGCCGCGGCACCGGCCGCTGACTCTCGTTGCCTTATCGTACTGCCAGTACCCAGGCGTTCCCCCCCCCCCCAGCCGACTGGCCGGGGCTCTAACAAACGCAGTCTCGGGCGACCGAGACCCCCAATGGTAGAAAACCATTGACATACCCCCTTGACATACCCCGCTCTCCTGGTGAGAGCCCCGAATCGCTACCAGTTAATCGCAGACAATAATACGAGTATAATACGGTGTGGCCAACACCTTGTGGCCGCTCCGTTCCACCCACCTTCGAAAGAAGAAAGGGGCGGGTGGGCGGGAGAAACCACAACAGTAGACCTAGCCTCTAGGCCTATCAATCGGCAGCGAGCAGTGCCGTGCTCTGCTTGTGCACCTATCACGAGAAGCTAGGCGGGGGCGCGGGACGAGTGTGGCCGTTCTTCTCTTCTCTCTGCCTCTGGGCAACTTCAGCTATTAGTTTCCGTCGGTAGAGCCCATGACTATAAATGATTAAATTCGTCGGTTGTGAACAAAACATGCATCTCTCGTGAACGTAGAGATACTCCGCTTTGTTGTATATCCTTCGAATTGTCATGTTATTATTATTCTCTCCGACGTCGACGTCGGGGGGGGGGGAGTCTCCTGGCGTGGTACGAGAGCCGCGGCACCGGCCGCTGACTCTCGTTGCCTTATCGTACTGCCAGTACCCAGGCGTTCCCCCCCCCCCCCCCCAGCCGACTGGCCGGGGCTCTAACAAACGCAGTCTCGGGCGACCGAGACCCCCAATGGTAGAAAACCATTGACATACCCCCCATACCGCGGTCGCGTCGATACTACGGTGTTCGGCCCCAGACAGTACCCTGGCCTGGCTGCCTCTGCCCTATGTTATCCGTCTCTGCTAGTTTACGAGATACGATACCCGCGTCCTCTGGGTTATTGCGGGTGTACGTCTTGGAAGACTCTGGGGACTTCCATCTACCTTCTCTCTGAATCACCCTCTGCGGTACTTCCCCCCCCGCCGCTAGAGTAGTGGTTGCGCCGATACGCAATGAGTGGAGGCCGACTTCGCTGGGATCGTCTCCTGCTTCGGCAACCACTTCGCGGA
The DNA here is from genome assembly GCA_031763025.1 of Macrocystis pyrifera. Classification (NCBI taxonomy): domain Eukaryota; class Phaeophyceae; order Laminariales; family Laminariaceae; genus Macrocystis; species Macrocystis pyrifera. The sequence continues at coordinate 4,146,174 of JASSKH010000031.1, forward strand.
GTGCCCCGAGGGCCTCCGTGTACCCCCACACTCTGACCTCATTACCGTACCGATACGACGACAGGGGGCGCTTTCCGGCAACGTCGGATATCCCGACAGCAACTCCACCATAAGAGCGACGGCACCGCCGCCTGCTCCTACCCCGGAACGCGCCCCGAAGGCGTCGTCCCGTGTGCGCACGATAACCGATCCTTGCTGAGCCTGGTCGCCTTTATGGCCTCGAAATAGAACCTCGATGCTGGTAGCCTGGTGCCACTGCGCCGAGTTCAACCGCCGTCCCCCCGCGAACAACGCTATGTCCCCCCTCGTCAAGCAATGCACGGGGTGTACTACCCCGGACGAGGAGGCGAATATTTCGTCAGACCTCGCCATGAAAAAAATAGCCCAACGCTAGCGACAGCCAGAGCACTCGGCCGCCCGGGCCCCACGACAGGGCCAGGCCCTGTCCTTCCAACAACGTGACCCACGATATAGGGCGCCGAACTCTTTTCGGGGTACCGGCGACAACGTGCGACCGTGACACCCCTTTTAAAGCGCGTTTGACAAGCGGCGACGACGTGGGCAACTCCATCTGCACATTCACGCGGTGAAAGTGCAACACAGCTGATAATTTACTGGCTATAGTGCCGGCTTGATTGCCCTCCGACGCGCACCACGCTACGAACTCAAGTAACGCCTGAATCTTATCGGAATTGGAGGCTGACGTGTCGAAATACGGAGCCTCCCTTATCAACCCCCGAAAAGCGGTCCAAGACCGGAAACCTGACGTATAAGCTCGGTGAGACGACGGCGCAACCGACTGGCGGATGAGCTGGCTGCCAGCACTCCTGAGCATAGCGCGACGCCCGTTGGCCCCAAGACCTTCTCGCGCAGGCGAGCGCGGACGTCGGCGTTGAATTCGACACGCCACCATACGCCGGCCCCGGGAACGGGCCCCAAAAAATAACCCCCCATGGCGTCGCCGGAAGCGTCTGACCACAGTGTAAACGCCGGCGGCTGCATGTAACTTCGGCACAGGGGGGCAGAGAGGCGACCCGCCACGGAGCCTAGCCCTCCTTCTACCAACATACGCCAGAAGGATACGTCGGCGTGGAACTCAGGGCCCAATTGGATCCGTGAGGACGACGCCGCGCGCGCGTGCGATACGTGGAACTTCTCGCTCCACGCGCGCACCGGAGCCAGGCCTACTTGGTTGAGCATGCGTCGAACGAAGTATTTTCCTGGTCGCACGACTTCGCACAAGTGCAGTAATCGACCGGTCAGAGAGCGGAGCTCGCCCTCGGACGCGAACGCGCGGTCCGAAGGCCACTCGCTCAGCGTGTCGCGGAGTTGCTCCAGCTTGGCTACGGGAACGGAAATAGTCATTGCCACGGTATCAATTTCCCACCCCAGCACACACAACACGGTGTCCCACTGTGATATCTTTCGAGAAGACAGCAGAGGGGGGTCCCGTGAGGATCTCTCCCCGAAAAGCCGAAAATGGTCCGACGCCAAAGATGCGGACGCGCGTCTACAGCGCCGACCGTCGGGCCACCATTGTACCTCCACTAGTATCCCGTCATCTACATAATACCGCGCGAAAAATTGGCTACGCCTCCCCCCCCCTTCCCAACGGGGACCCGGCACCCAGGTGGCAAGGGGTTCGGCCGGTCGGTTGCCCTCGGCGGGGTGACCGCGACGTGTTGCGTCGCGATACGCCCCTGTTCCATCACCACAGCATCCTCGTACGACGTGTGGCCATGCGCGTGTTCGAGGGCTGCCGAAAACATACAAAAGAACCCCGGTGAACTGCGCCATCCGAACTGGAGCCGGCGGTCGGTCACAATCCACTCGCGAAATCTATATCCAAATACGGGCGCCCCTGCCCACTGTACGCTAACCTGACGGAACGCCTCAGTGACATCGATTTTGCTCAACACAATACGCGCGCTCGGTCCAAACCGCCGACGCAGGTACAGGATGCGCCAAATAACGTCTCGCAACACGTGGCCCAGCGCCACGGGGGGGGCTCGCTCGAAGTCAGTATCCGCGTTGACGCTGTGGGCGTACTGCGACGACGAAAACGTCAGATCGTGGATGATCCGGGTTTTTGACGGGGATACAATCACGGCTAGCGGAGACAGCCGCAGGCCGGGAATGGTGTGCGCCTCGCTGCGCGGAAATATGACTGCCCGCCCAAACCGTACGTCGTCAAAATCTTCGCGATTATAGTGTCAGAGTGTCGGGCTACGCTGCTATGGTTTGAGTATGCCAAGGCCGCCCCAATGTCTGTGCTCCCCTCCACGTGGACGGGCGCGCCGTGTTCGACGGTTTCCGCTAACTGCTCTACCCCAGGGAACCCTTTCTGTCGTCCGAACCAAAGGCGAATCCTAGCTGCTTTCACACGCGGGACGTTCAGGGATGTCTCGATGGCCGGCATACATCCAAAATGGCTACCGCTCGCCCGAAAATACTGTACATACTGTTGAGCTACGCGGTCCATAATCTCCCACCGAAACGCGCTAGTAGGGGATGCGACGTGCTGCATATCGCGCAACAATACCACACAACGCTCCAACGTACTCGTCACACCTGGTCCCCCAACGGACGCCGGCCCCGGACGTGCAAGCTGTGCATCTCGCGCTGCTGCTTCCGTACGCCCTACGATCGGCCTCGCCCCTGCTGAGGGGCGAGGCCCGTCCCCCTATTCGTCAGCCCTGGCCGCCGCCGAGCGAGTGAAGGCCCCCCCGCTCGACGCCCCGTTGCCACTGCCGCTACCGCTGCCGCCGCCGTTGCCGCTGCCGCCGCCGCCGCCGCTGCCGGAACCACCGCCGCTACCGCTGCCGCTGCTACTGCCGCCGCTGCCGCCGCCGCTGCTTCCGTTACTCGCGCCGCCGCCCCCCGCCCCCCCTTTTCCTTTTCCTTTGGCCCTCTTGGCCGGGGGTTCCCCGGATGCCGCGCCGCTGGCTGCGACGCCGCTGTCGGCCGATCCCCCGCCGGTAGCCGCCTTGCGCTTGTTGCCGCTGCTCGTCTTGCGGGCGGGGCCGACGTGGGCGAACACGCAGGCGTCACCGAAGCGACACTTGCCGGTCTTCCCCCATTGCCGGCATTCACCGGCCCCGACCCCGGCCATCATGGCGGAAGTGCGGCGAGGTTGCTGGACTTCGGCGTTGATCAGACCGCCGAGGGCCACGTATCCGGAAAGGCGGGGCCAACGGGGCCCCGGGATGGCGGGGAAGGACTCCAGCGGCGGGGGGTAGGCCCACGCGTGGCCGCAGGAGTCGGAGATGCAACGCAGGTCGAGCGCGAAGGTCTCGAGGTCCTTTGTCACCAGAGCCGCCAGCCTGGCCCGGTTTGCCGGGCGGTCGGCGACCGCAAAGTGCTCCATCACGTGATCGTTGAGGATCGTCGCCCCCGCGCTGAAGGCTCGGGCGAGCGCCTCCAAGCGGGCGCGCGCCACCTGGAGATCCGCACCCCCTTGTGGGAGTCCGCGGGACGCGATGGTGACGATCGCGTGCCCCAAAATGCTCAGGTGTTGCGCCAGTGGGAGGGTGATGCCGGCCCCGCCGCGCGGTGTGAAGGCCAGAAAGTTGAGGTCGTCCAGCTCTTCCGGCATGCCATGGACGCCGGCCGATATGTTGACCGAGCCCCCCACGTACCCCTGCACGGCCGCCCGCTGCATCGATGCCGGGCGGCCGCCGCATAGTATCTGCCACAGTCGAGTCGCGGGGTTGCCCCACGAGGCCACCGCGCGGTTGGTCATTATTATTTTTTTTTTTCCACCTGTCTGCCCCGAGCGGTAAACGGGTTGCCGGCGCTGCCGTCCCCGTACATATCCGCCCCGACCGCAAGCCCGCCCGGCCCGTCGTTGGCCACATGGCCGAGTGCAGCCGATGGAGCGCCGTTGGCTCCTGTCCCGCCCGGGGCGAAGCCGAGGCCCCGGGCCGAGCCAGCGGCGAGCCCGCCCACTTGTCCGGAGAATGCGCCGGCGCCTCCGGTGCCGCCCGCATATGCCCCGTAGCCGAGCCCCCCCCACCGGACCCACTACGAGCCCGCCCGCCTGGCCGAGGTGGACGCTGGTGGCTCCGGTACCGGCCAGAGCACCACCGTAGGTCGCCCTTCCAGCTGGGCCCGCGGCGGCCTCGATACCGCTGGAGACGCTCCCGTAGCCCCGCCCTCCCGGTCCTACGGCGAACTGGCCTCCCTGTCCGAGAGGAGGGCCGGCAGCTCCGGCGCCGCCCAGAATCCCGCCGTAGCCACCCGGGCCTGCTTGTCCGAGAGGAGCTCCGGCGGCTCCGGCGCCGCCCGGAGTACCGCCGTAGTCCCTCGCTCGCCCCGGGCCTACGGCGAGCCTGCTCTGTGCGGCGTTGAGGGACCCGCGCAGGCCCGCGCGGCCGCCCGCGGCTCCATCGACGGGTTGGTCGGCGATGCTGGAGTCTGGGGGGAGGACCCCGGCAGCGGGGCTCCCGAAGAGCTGTCCGGTCGGCGGTCCGAGTAGGGCGGTGCTGGGGGAATGGTCCCGCGGGGCGGCCCTGGCAGCGGAGCTACCGGGCTGCGGTCCGGGCCCGCTGGCATCGCCTCCCCTTCCCCCGTGGGCGGAGCGACGCGAGGCCTCAATGGCCTCGTCCGATCGCTGGATGGCCGCCTGGAGCTGGGCGACTTCGTTCGCCACCTCCTGCTTGAAAGTGGCAAAGTCTGCTATCGACACGGGAGCCTCATCGTCACCGTCGCTACCGGGCGTTCTCCCGGTTCCTCTCTCCGCGGTCGTTCTTGCCGGGCCCCTGCGAAGACAAACAAATTGAGCGCGACAGTACGGCGCAGACGCAAGACAGGGCACGGGTGCGGCGACGACGGACAACGCGGGGGGGGGGGGGGGGGGGGGGGGGGGGGGGGGGGGGGACGGGAACGAATTTTAGATAGAGGCGACGGTGAGCACTATCCATGCACCGGCCTGGACGAGGGTGGGGCTTACTTGTCCCCGTGCTCATGTGCGCTGGCACTCCGTTCGTACGCGCCGGCGTTCGCCGCGGTTGTTGACATGCACCGGCATCTTCCTGTCAACGGGTGAGCAACTTGGTACTCCGCATCGCGCATCTCGTCCCCCAGCCGTTCCCTTGTGGGAATGACTTGGATAGAGGCGGCGGTGGGGGGGGGGTGGTGGGGGGGGTGAAGCATGCGCCGGCATGCACCCCTCGAACTCGACTTGTAAGCCGGTGCTCCGGTCCCGGGATGTGGACCGGCGCTTACTCCGCCACTATCAACCGCCTTCTGGTGCGCCGGCACCGCGGTACTGCTACATGCGTCGTAGCACATACAGCGTTACGTTGTCTCAACGTGTGTGGTATGCATCGGTGGTGAGGGACGGGTCACCGGCCGACGCGGTGGCGCCGGCCACGAGACCTGCACCGGCATTTAGTCCTTCACCACCGCCGCTTTTCCTATTTTATTTTTATTTTTTTTTTACAACGTTGTTGATTTTTTTTTTTGACATAGTATATATATATCTGTGGTGAGGGACGGGTCACCGGCCGACGCGGTGGCGCCGGCCCCGAGACCTGCTCCGGCACTTAGTCCTTCACCACCGACCGCTTTCTAGTGCACCGGCACAGCGCTATTAATATGGGCGGTGGAACATGGTATGTATCGGTGGTGAGGGACGGGTCACCGGCCGACGCGGTGGCGCCGGCCCCGAGACCTGCACCGGCACTTAGTCCTTCACCACCGACCGCTTTCTAGTGCACCGGCACAGCGCTATTAATATGAACAGTGGAACATGGTATGTATCGGTGGTGAGGGACGGGTCACCGGCCGACGCGGTGGCGCCGGCCACGAGACCTGCACCGGCACTTAGTCCTTCACCACCGACCGCTTTCCAGTGCACCGGCACAGCGCTATTAATATGAACAGTGGAACATGGTATGTATCGGGGGTGAGGGACGGGTCACCGGCCGACGCGGTGGCGCCGGCCACGAGACCTGCACCGGCACTTAGTCCTTCACCACCGACCGCTTTCTAGTGCACCGGCACAGCGCTATTAATATGAACAGTGGAACATGGTATGTATCGGTGGTGAGGGACGGGTCACCGGCCGACGCGGTAGCGCCGGCCACGAGACCTGCACCGGCACTTAGTCCTTCACCACCGACCGCTTTCTAGTGCACCGGCACAGCGCTATTAATATGAACAGTGGAACATGGTATGTATCGGTGGTGAGGGACGGGTCACCGGCCGACGCGGTGGCGCCGGCCACGAGACCTGCACCGGCACTTAGTCCTTCACCACCGACCGCTTTCTAGTGCACCGGCACAGCGCTATTAATATGAACAGTGGAACATGGTATGTATCGGTGGTGAGGGACGGGTCACCGGCCGACGCGGTGGCGCCGGCCACGAGACCTGCACCGGCACTTAGTCCTTCACCACCGACCGCTTTCTAGTGCACCGGCACAGCGCTATTAATATGAACAGTGGAACATGGTATGTATCGGTGGTGAGGGACGGGTCACCGGCCGACGCGGTGGCGCCGGCCACGAGACCTGCACCGGCACTTAGTCCTTCACCACCGACCGCTTTCCAGTGCACCGGCACAGCGCTATTAATATGAACAGTGGAACATGGTATGTATCGGGGGTGAGGGACGGGTCACCGGCCGACGCGGTGGCGCCGGCCACGAGACCTGCACCGGCACTTAGTCCTTCACCACCGACCGCTTTCTAGTGCACCGGCACAGCGCTATTAATATGAACAGTGGAACATGGTATGTATCGGTGGTGAGGGACGGGTCACCGGCCGACGCGGTGGCGCCGGCCACGAGACCTGCACCGGCACTTAGTCCTTCACCACCGACCGCTTTCTAGTGCACCGGCACAGCGCTATTAATATGAACAGTGGAACATGGTATGTATCGGTGGTGAGGGACGGGTCACCGGCCGACGCGGTGGCGCCGGCCACGAGACCTGCACCGGCACTTAGTCCTTCACCACCGACCGCTTTCTAGTGCACCGGCACAGCGCTATTAATATGAACAGTGGAACATGGTATGTATCGGGGGTGAGGGACGGGTCACCGGCCGACGCGGTGGCGCCGGCCACGAGACCTGCACCGGCACTTAGTCCTTCACCACCGACCGCTTTCTAGTGCACCGGCACAGCGCTATTAATATGAACAGTGGAACATGGTATGTATCGGTGGTGAGGGACGGGTCACCGGCCGACGCGGTGGCGCCGGCCACGAGACCTGCACCGGCACTTAGTCCTTCACCACCGACCGCTTTCTAGTGCACCGGCACAGCGCTATTAATATGAACAGTGGAACATGGTATGTATCGGTGGTGAGGGACGGGTCACCGGCCGACGCGGTGGCGCCGGCCACGAGACCTGCACCGGCACTTAGTCCTTCACCACCGACCGCTTGCTAGTGCACCGGCACAGCGCTATTAATATGAACAGTGGAACATGGTATGTATCGGTGGTGAGGGACGGGTCACCGGCCGACGCGGTAGCGCCGGCCACGAGACCTGCACCGGCACTTAGTCCTTCACCACCGACCGCTTTCCAGTGCACCGGCACAGCGCTATTAATATGAACAGTGGAACATGGTATGTATCGGGGGTGAGGGACGGGTCACCGGCCGACGCGGTGGCGCCGGCCACGAGACCTGCACCGGCACTTAGTCCTTCACCACCGACCGCTTTCTAGTGCACCGGCACAGCGCTATTAATATGAACAGTGGAACATGGTATGTATCGGTGGTGAGGGACGGGTCACCGGCCGACGCGGTGGCGCCGGCCACGAGACCTGCACCGGCACTTAGTCCTTCACCACCGACCGCTTTCTAGTGCACCGGCACAGCGCTATTAATATGAACAGTGGAACATGGTATGTATCGGTGGTGAGGGACGGGTCACCGGCCGACGCGGTGGCGCCGGCCACGAGACCTGCACCGGCACTTAGTCCTTCACCACCGACCGCTTTCTAGTGCACCGGCACAGCGCTATTAATATGAACAGTGGAACATGGTATGTATCGGTGGTGAGGGACGGGTCACCGGCCGACGCGGTGGCGCCGGCCACGAGACCTGCACCGGCACTTGTTCCTTCACCACCGACCAGTTTTTTTTTTTTTTTTTTTTTTGCCCACCGTTGTTGATACGGACAGTGGCACATAGTGTCTCACTACTAGTATGGTCTACTCGTAGTAAGGTCCTGCGCGTCTTGACGCGTACGATAACGTCGATAGCGCTTAGTGCACCGGCACAGCGTTGTTGATATGACCAGTAGAACGTACTAGTATGGTCTGTTCGTGGTGAGTTACCGCACATCGTGACGCCCTGTGTCTCGCGAGTTGTATTCTCAGTGACACCGGCCCCAAGTCCCCCCGCCATCGACCGCCTTGTATTAGAAGTGCACTGGCACATGCGAGTATGGTATATATCGTTATGCATAGTATGATATATCGCTTCTAGGTGCGCCGGCACCGCGTCGTTGGAGCTTACAGCAGTGCCTACAGCAGTCCACGTGTGTCGCTATGTGTATGGTATGTATCGTTAGTGGCCCCGGCCACAATTCCTTAGCCATCGACCCTGTAGTTGGGGCATACAGCAGAACAAGTATGTCTCGCGATTTGTATTGTACGTATCGTTAGTGGCGCCGGCCACAATTCCTTGGCCATCGATCCTGTATATAGTTGGAGCATACAGCAGTACATATGTGTCTCGCAACGTGTATGACACAGCATTGTGTTATGTACAACAGTCCGTTGTGGCTCGCGATGTATACCGGTGAATGCGAGAATGTGTCTTCCTGGGTACGGGGTCTGCGAGAAAGGCAAAGGAACCAACCTGGCCTATACTCGTACACCACATATGCCCTCCGCTCCGGCGTCAACGGTGTTCCCATATTAATGCCCAGTACTCTAGGTCCGGGTATGTCTTTCTTTCCTAGGTATACCGCAGTATAGCCTTTCGTATAGCGTATTCGCGGGTTGGGAAAGGACGTGAGCTGCCTTCCACCCGTGCCAGCTATAATAACTTCGTGCATGTACGACGACCACAACACGTGGGAATCACGGCTGGCCGCCCCGAGCGAGCGAGTTAACGATGCTTGCTTGCGGGCGTGTATCATTGTGTACCGGAGTCGACCGCCCCACGCCCCATTGTGATCGAGTTCGGGGTCTAGACCCGCGAACGCCCGGGACCCCCGCTCGTTCGCCACATACCGGGAAAGCGCTCGTTGCCCCTGCTCTTCCTCCTCCCGCTGCATGCTGTAGCCCGCCGACCTCCGCAGTTGCTGCTAGAAACCACAACAGTAGACCTAGCCTCTAGGCCTATCAATCGGCAGCGAGCAGTGCCGTGCTCTGCTTGTGCACCTATCACGAGAAGCTAGGCGGGGGCGCGGGACGAGTGTGGCCGTTCTTCTCTTCTCTCTGCCTCTGGGCAACTTCAGCTATTAGTTTCCGTCGGTAGAGCCCATGACTATAAATGATTAAATTCGTCGGTTGTGAACAAAACATGCATCTCTCGTGAACGTAGAGATACTCCGCTTTTCTAAAAATAATATTTGCTCTATTTACTATGGTCCCCCGTAATAGCTTCCGAGTGGAATAACAGCAGCTTCGCTGTATGTTGCAGCATCTGTCTTCTGACCACTTCCTTCACACCCAGTGGCAAGCAGCCCGGAATACCATTTTGACTTCCAAACCTTCTTTTTTGACTTCCACAACTTCTATTTGGAACTCCAAAACTTCTATTTCGAAGTAAAAATGGAAGTTTTGGAAGTAAATATGGAAGTTTTGGAAGTTTTGGAAGCCAATGTGGAAGCTTCCAGCCGACTTCCATTTTGACTTCCACAACTTCGATTTTAGTTTCCACCCATTTACCAAAAAATGAGGCGGACCAGCAATGTGGTAATCGGGAGCTTTCCTTCGTTTTTTTTTTAATGGTTGTTCCGAATTCTGTGTGCGTACGTGCTCGAACTCGTACTGAAGTTATAGTTATCACATGGTCTACACGCACAATCCTAGATTCCGTTTTTAGTCCACGGCATTGGATTTGTATTGCTGTTGTACTATGACGTCGTAGGTAAATTCGAATATAGTTTGGGATCAATGAGGCTTCCTGGTGCGACCAGCCGGAGACTCTCACCCAGGGTTGCTACTCCCGCCTTAGTTGCCTGGCAATCAACGCGGCGTCTCGTCGCAGAGAGTAGGTACCCCGGCAAAATAGACACAACCAAAACTGATGTGTACACCTCGCTACCAACGATGAGCGGGCGGGATGGCCTGTTTTTTTCCAAGCCTCTGTCTACTTTGTCGTGCTGTTGTAGAGCTGCGATATCGCTCACGGAGTGATACTCAATCACTGTCTCCCCATACAACAATGAGGCTTTCACGAAAAGGGATCCACCCTGCTGGCGTCCCCTCTTTTCTGTTCTAGATTACTGTTGTAACGCTAGGTCGCCCCGACTAAACAATACGCTCCCACCCACATATACGTTTGGAGCGTACAACGGGACGCGGGGAACGTGCGATGTGCCAATATTACTTACGACATCTACACAAAGCACTACCACGTACACATGACTGACTAAAACGCCATCGAAAAACAGTTTGTTTGCTTTTTGTTGCCGCGACCTTAGCCCCTTTAGAGCTGAACCCATTGCGCCCCTTTTATCGGGAAATACTTGGACCTATAGTAGTATGGGTCTGTGTGTGCAGCAATGAAAGGGATATAACCCCTTTTTGCGCTGCACTCCCGTTTAGTATACTGACCACTCGTTGTTTGCCTGACAGCTCGCAAGCTTGCACGGCGATATCTTCCCTCGCTTACGGTAGATTGCGATCGCGTATACTTCTCTGCAAGTATTTTTCCTCCGGGAATCGATGCCATCATGTACGTCTTCATGTGCTTCGCTGCACGCATGCTGTCATGTGCGGAACACTATTTTTGTTCAAACAATTAGTTGTGGTTGATGATTACGGCAATGTACTTGAAGGGGGTAACAGCTACCCCGTCCCCCCCCCACCTCCTGCGCCCTCCCCCCTTTCCTCTTGGTGTCCCACTCGTTGGTTGCGCTGCTGCATTTGGATGTTGTGCTCTGTGTTGTGCTGTGTTGGCTGGCGTCACGTCGCGTCCAGACGGCCATCGGCCTGATTTATCTCATCCCCATGTGGGCTACGGGGACTCAGAAGATGCCCAAGCTGACGAAAGATGATATCTTCAAGGTGAGGGGGGCGTTCGTCGCATGCAGCACAAGGAACGCTCCAAACCTCGTGCAAATATGACTATACCGAGACAATCTACAGGAAGAAGGAATATATACCATACCTTGAAGTATACCAGGTGTGTACCTGGTGTTTTTCTGTGTCTGATGAGTCTTGACTGCCCTGCTCTCACCCCCGTTCCCCCCTCTGTATGGCTGTCTTCGCCATCGTGCGGGGAAAGCGGCTGACCACCACCAATACCCCTACCACCACCATTATTACTACCACCACTACCATCACTACAACAATGCACCATCACACATACCTGGTCGTATATGCCTCCTCTGAAATGGCACACGGTGAGTGGCGATCACCTATCACAACCTTACACACCTCCGCAGATAGTCGATTCCTATGCCACGATCTAGATCTCAGGGCAGAATTGTTTATGATCTTGAATGATTCAGCTCATGTTGCCAGTTAGGACCTGCATAGTCCGCGTGATCTATATTAGCCAATGTTTTCTGGGTTGGACCTGTACCACACAGATCCTGCGCAACCTCTCGTAAAGACAGGCGAGGAACTAGATTATCTAGATCATGATCTATCTGAGGTGTGCACTCTTTAACGACATATATCATGACCGCACCCATCCTCCATTACGCCCAATCATTGCAGCTGCATCGCCGCCCATCGCTCTCCTTCACGCTGGTGGCCATCTGGCAGCCGTGCTGTCCATGAGCGCAGGCGCAGTGTCTTTCACGCACATCATCAAGGCATCCGAGCCGGTAGCTTCCACCGCTATCGGTCCGTTCTTCGGCGTCGCGATGCAGGTGAAAATTTGCGCGACACACGGAACGCAGCGCGCGCAAACTCCGACGGTAATTTGCTGCTGGCCTGCCCCTGCACACATTTCTGTAGTTTTTGGTGAACCGCGGCGTGGGCGAAGAGGCGTATAAGCGCAAACACACAATTTTTTCCCAAACTGTGCATAAAAAACAAACACACATACAATCCTGGCCAAGGCGTTGGTCGATTTGGGGGTACAACATCTCTCTTACATCTCTTGGTTCTCTCAGTTCTCTCAGTTTTAATAGTTCTCTAAGTTTTTTTCCCCCGATGTCTCTTGGTTCTCTTAGTTCTCTTAGTCATTTTTTGGGTGAAGACGTGTGCTACTGGGCTGTAGGGGTAGCACGTTTTGGCCAATGGTTGAGTCTCGGACTGTCGGAGTTGCTCAACTACGGAATCACTCAACACCTCTCGAGTACCGGTAGCGCTTTTTTTCTCGCTTGTTCTCGACGCACATCTATTTATAGGCCATGGCGTTGTTCATCCGGCATGCCCTTCATTTGTCTCAAGGTCAGGGGTCGGCCGGGGTAGAGAGCTCTTGTCCTATGATCAAGTGAGGAACCCCAGAAAGCAGTAGGCACACCCCTATCGTATCTCAGGCACCACTCAGGGCGTACAACGAAGGACTGGTTGGTATTTGTATTGATGTCTAAAGGACCTTTATGTATCCACCCGTCCAGGGTGATTGCTTGATATGTACCTGTGGAGATACTCATGTTTGGAAGCTCAGAAAGCTGAGGTTGCACGGTTCCTCTGGCCTCCGTAGCAAGATTTCCCTGACATCCGTAGGACGAATCCTCTGGCCTCCGTCTCAATCTCTTCTTCCGCGCCGCCACCGCCGCCTCCGTTACCCCTCTGCATAACCAACGCGGTTCCTTGGGCAGCCCATGACTGTCAATATCTTTCTCTTGCCCATCGTTGGAGGTGTCGCCTTCGCCGCCATGAAACCCGGCCAGGTAAGCCAATATCTTGACCGGTTTGATTGTTGTCATAGGAAAGTATTTTAATTACTTTTCAACGACATTCATGAGAGAGGGGGAGGAGGGACGTCGAGGGGCGAGACGAACTTCATCGGAAAAGGAATTATGTTCGAGATAAATAGAAAGCCGGGGAAACCACTGCATTGTAAATACAGAGCAAGTTGCAAGTGCGGGTGTGGCTGGGTACGTGTTGAACACGTTTATCTTTATCTGCACGCGATGAGTAAATGCGCGCGAAATGGCTTTGCATGCGCGTGATAAGCAATTTATACATGCAATTAGTATTTGAATCCGCACACTGATGACTTGCGAGTGTGGGCGCATTGGAATGAGCGGTGTCAAGGTATACGCGTGAGGGATGGCAAGTCGGAGAATTTGCGGAACGGTGTCTAACAAGTTGGAGTGTGTCATGGCTTGTAGCGTGTTAAAGGCGTTGGTCGCCTTTGTATGCCCGGGATGATTCACTGTATGCGTCCTTGGTTGCGCTCGATATGTCGCTGTGTCCGCGAGATAAGTCGTTGAATGCGCGCGATACCTACTTGTATCGGCGCCTTTTTAGGCGCGTTAAAGTCTTCGCATCCTCTTGATATTCGTTGTACGCGCGTCATATGTTGTCCCATGCGCGCGAAACGTATAGTGTACGCGCGCAATAGGTCGTTTTATGCCTGTCACATATAGCTGTATGCGCGCGACAAGTACTTTGTATGCGCGTGATGACTATTTGTTACGTGCGCGAAGTATTTGCATGCGCATGGTGATCATTTGTATTCGCACCGTAAGTCTGTGTATACGCACCATTTGGTGTTGCCTGCACCCTATATTTCATAGTATGCGCGTGGCAAGCATTACTTATGCGCGCGATAAACTAGTTGTGCGCGCGCGACGAGTTGTCGTGTGCGCGCCGCAATTTCTTGTATGCGTGCTGTAGATCGTGTGTGTTCTAGAACATCTTTGTATACGCGCGACGGGGACCTGCCAGTGCGGACACATTTCTAGAGGAGTGAAAGCTCTCGTGTTGCCGTCGTATAGTGGAGAGCACGTTATCGCGAGGAGGTAAGAAACGGCGTCGCCAAGAAGTCACCCTTTCTAGGAACGCTCTCGAAGAAGAATGATATTGGACGGAGTTTGGTTAGGTCCCCCTGTGTCCTGTGTCTTTGACCAGTCTCTCTGGCCCGGGTGTGAAACAAACAAATGACCTCCCCCAGCATTTGATCAACACAACTAATGTTCGCGTGCCCCCTCCACTCCACTCCACTCCACATCCCCACCCCCATCTCCCCATCCCTCACGGGCCGCTGCGATAGCGTTAACGTCGCTGACGCATCGTCGCAAGGCTGTCTGCCGAATCATTGGGAGGGGAGACACACTCAAACTTTCGGTCATGCTTTTCATCGTTTTCCGTTTGCCAGGGCCTGGACATGTCGCAGCTGACGACCCTGGCTTCCGCGTACGCCATGGTCTCCAACGTTTCCTTCGCTATCCGCGGAATCCTCTCCAAAAAGGTTCGTCGTAACTCCTGTTAAGATGACCTGTTGCCTGTTGAATTTCTTTAACCTTTTCTTTTACCGCAACAATTTCCAGCTCTGACCTAACGTAGGTTAGTCCCCAACGGTTTGCCACAACTGCACACGTGTTTCGGGAACAGAGGATAATTTTACCTCGAAGGAACTATTGGCTCGAAATTTCGCAGGCAACGTACAGCCAGCGCTGGCTGATACTAGCTCGGAGGTTTGGGTGAATACCATTAAACAGGTTTTATACCGAAGCTGTCACAGGGCACACTCTGCCTCACAGAAGAATTGGAATTCGATGTTTCCACACTTCAAACATGTCCTCGACTTTCACCGCACGATCTAGGCGTTTCAGGGCAGATGTATTCCTGATTTGTTTGATCTATACTCTAGCTCATGTCGCCGGATGGGAGCCGTATAATCTTGTATGATCTAGAACATGTTTTACGCGTTTCCTGGGTTGGATCTGTGCTATGTAGATCCTGTACAGTACCTCGGAGAGATGATCTAGATCGTGGTTCGTCCGACGTGTGGATGTTTCTCTTGATTTTTCTTTGTTTGTACGAGTACAGGTAATGACGGCAGAGTACAAGGCGACGAAGAACATGGACGCCTCGAACACGTACGCCGTCCTGACGATCATGTCGGCCATCATGCTCGTGTTCCCCGCGATGTTTATGGAGGGAATGTCGGCGAAAGCCTCGTTCAGTGACGTCAAGGACAAGGCCACCCTCCTCAAGGCGAGAACGCGCTATTATTATCCCACTCGGGACTGTCCGGCCTATTCTCCTTCCGGGTAGAGTATTTCAAGCAGTGTACTTATCTCTAACCAAACCCTTACAAAATATACTAATACTAGATTGGTTATCTGTTCGGATTGGCAGTTCTCAGCCGAACTCTAGCCTTAATTCTAGCACCGACCACCCCGATCACTATATATCCACGTACTGAAGAAACACCCAGGGAAACGCACGGCAACGCTTATCGTTGTCGTGTTCTACAATGCATTACTTGAACCCAATCTCTACAACCCTAAGTCCAGCCCCGAAGATTCATCTATACCCTTTGTTCCTACCCTGTCTATCACAAGCTTCAACCTCGGCCTACGATTGACCTACTTACAGCCCTAACCCACCCTGACCTGAGCTCTGTGTACAGAGTATAGACCCACCAACAATAAAGGCCTAATCTGGGCAAGGATTTCAGCAAAATTATACTTACCCCAACCTTGAACAACCTTGAGCGTAGGCTATCGTGTATCAGGTAGAGTTGAGCCTGGCGCCCGCCGTTGAATAATATTTTTTGTTCCTATTTATCGGTGTCTTAGCGTCCCCCAGAAGTGAGCCTGACTTTCTCATTAGGTTGTTGATTGCATGCGGACCTTGACTCTATGGGAACAGTAAATTAACGCTTGTGCGCAAATCGCCCGAAAATGTTATAGATCGATGCACCGTGCGTGGCCTTGCGCGACAGGGTACGCTTCAACAATACCGCATATCAGGTACAGTACTCACGATAATACAACCACTCTCTGAGACGAATTTTACTGCCGATTTTCCCCAACCCAAGGCGGGCGGGCACACACACAACAAAAATTGTGGCTCGTATTTTGGAGAGATCTCATAAGGAGGCATATTTGTGTTGACGCACCAATCGGTGCTGTGCGCACTCGCTTTTCATTGTCGAGAAAGCTATCTTGGAAATACGTCCCGAGGGGGATGTCATATTGTCACACGTAAATGACTGTAGTCATTCCCGGTGCCAGGCGTTGCCCGGATCACCGCAAGCACGGACAGGTCACAGGTTTCCGGTTACAGCAAGAGGGTGGAGGTTGGTCTCACCGCGGAGCTGTCGGGGTAAAATATCGATACACTAACCAGCCAGGGGAAGCCTGAAACACCCCCCTGTTGGATTGAGGTTGGTTCTGTGTGATGCCAGGAAGGCTGTTGGGCATTCGGTGTTCACGTGTGTCGCTCGAGCAATATATGAGTTCGTTGGACGTGGACGTTGAATGGCTATTCGGATGTTGTTGGGCATTTCCCGTCCCGCTGTTTGGGCATGTCCCTGCTATAGAGGCCAGAGATACGTGTAAGACCCTGCTTATCTGGGCTGCCAGGTCGGTGGAAGCCAGATGTGCTTCGTCCCGGCATTGTAGAGACGCTAGGGTCTATGGTCGTACGACTACACCCACCCATGACGTGAGTACACCCTCCCCTTTTTGTTCTACTCTGTGAATATGATTCGGCTAACGAGAGTGCCCTTTCCGCCCCAGAGTACCCCCCAATCCAGCCGAATGATGGTGCCAAACCCGCGCAATGTACGTAATGATGTAGAGTGAGTTTGACCAAACATCAAACGCGTGTCGAGATAATTGGAGTATGATCGAGAAAGGCGCAGAAGCAGCTAATAATAATATACGAACGTATGTTCGAAAACAAAGCGATGATCTCGCGAGCTTTCTTGGGGTCGTTGTTCACTGAGCCTTTTTTTTGCACCAAAAACTGCGATCCTGCACACCTCAACCTGCATTCATTCAAAGCCATCAATGAACAGTCTAATGCATATCCACCACTGTCAACATTAATTACTTATGGGACAACGTGAAGGTGTTATTTACTGAATTACTGTACCGGAATTAAAAGATCTAAAGATACCCCAGCCCGGGGTAAATCCGTCTAACCATCTCCCGCCCCCCCTCCATACGACTACAGCCATGCATGATATCGAGTACATCCCCCCTCTGATCGTGCCCATTGCCACCGATGGCACCTGACATCCTCATGGCGTTGTGTCCTTGTGCGTGATGTCGGCGGCTTTGTTGTGTTGGTGTTGGTGCTGGTGCTGAATAGACTCTCCTGGCCTGCGGCCTGACGTACTATCTCTACAACGAGATGGGATTCCGGGTGCTGGCGAGGCTCGACCCTGTGTCCTCGGCTGTCGGCAACACTGTCAAGTGAGTTGTGTTTGTTTTACTGCCTTGGCGTGGCGTGGCTTGCCTTGCCTTGTGCTGGTGTGATGGTTCATTGTTTGCTTGCAGAGGCGTTTCGGGGAGACCGTTTGTTTCTTCCGCAGAATATTTGCGTTTTTTTTCGTGCCGCAGCACAGCAATTGCTCCCGGATATTTCTGGTTCTTGGTTTTTTCCTTGTTTTTGAAATGTACCCATAAGTTCTCGATGCTGTTGGTATCTAATAGGGTCGTAATTGTTATGGTTGTTGCCGCTGATGCTGATGCCAATGCTGATGCTGTTGTCTGCTGCGTCGCCAATGCTGCGGCTGTCTACGACCGTTGGTGTTGAATGTTGCAGGCGCGTGGTGATCATGGCCGCCGCGGTGATGTTCCTCGGCGAGGAGATGAACAACAACAAGCTCATCGGTGCGTGCGTGGCTGTGGCGGGCACGCTGGCCTACTCACTGGCCAAGAACTCGGCCGCCGCAGCAAATAAGGCCAGAATCGCTTAAAATAGCGCCACACGACAAAAGTCACCGCCCAATACCACAAATCACCGCTTTAAAACGCATCCCACGCAAAGTTCGCCACCTCGAAGGGTGTTTCCGTTTACAAATGATTACAATATTGATCACAGTCGTAGCGGCTATTAATGGCTTCTATCGTGGGTAGCAACCACCGGTAATGGTTTCTTCGTGAAACAGCATCACCTCTTACCTTGTCAAAGGCAGCCCAGACGCGCCCATGTCCGTGTGTTGGAGATGCGGAGGGTTTCGGAGGGGAGGGGGGGGGTAAGAGGGGGGACTTGGCAATCACCCACGGCGTTCACATCTGTCCGTGACAATTTTCAGTACTTCAAGTGCAATCTTGGCAATTTACGGCACACCAAGGGCATCAGATGGTATAGAAAAAACCCGAAAAACAGAGCAGGTACAGGTATGCTCCCAGAGCCTTGAACCCAACGTCTTCATTGAGTATTGCATCTACAAGTTTGAGTACGCTCGTTCAGACCCGACGTATATTTTGTTTGGAATAGACTATACAGGGTAGGTCTATAGGGTTAGATAGAACATGGGGTGGTTAGAGGGTTCCTTAGCCCATGCTGAGGCTTGTCGGTATTCGCGGGGTAGACGATCTGCACGTTTGTTCGTTCGGTGTAGGCTATGACGTTCCTGACGTAACACGGGACCTGTTTTTCGTCAGACGTAAAGTAGATAGCAGCGGTGTCGCTGGCGTAAAAGAGTAGGTGTTTCTGGCGATAAAAACCAAGCTGTGTTTCGGACACGGGTGAGGAGAGGGGGTGTAGGCAGGTACGTGCGTCGGGTGGATCGTCGTATATGTGCAGATAACCAGCCTTGAGCCGTATCCGAGTGCGCAAAAAAAAAAACACCGCCAATTGACTTTTTTGTTTTCCCCCTTTTTGTGAGGATCTTAAAATTAAAAAAAGAAGATTTTGGGCACTGATCACAAAATATTCAACGACTGCCTGCCGCGCATAGGAAGTTTTCGTTCCTCCGGAACTTCCTGGTACGGCAGTGGTATTGCTACTGCTGCTACTGCTGTGTGCACTATGCGAAACGTTTCGTGTATGCCCGCGGTGACCTCCTCGTGCAAGCGTTCAGCCTTCATAATTAAGCTGTACTGGGGATTAACAGGACAGCGCACATCGTTGGCCCAGCTCTACAGTAGAACCTTAATTGGTTTAGACATTTCCGTGCACGGAGAACCCGGGAAGGTTCACGCACTGTCGATTCAACCGCAACAAGATTCAAGTGCGGGCGAGCGCACGTCGTAGAAGAGATATCGAGCAGACTTCACGAGCAAAAGAATTTCAGTACGTGGCTGCCAGGTTTCGTATTGCAGATTTCCCACTCACCACTGTTTTAACCCTCGGAGAAAAAAACGAAAGGAAGCGCGGTTGCCCATCTTCACTTTGTCCCAGTAGCAGGACAGGCTTCTTACACAATCATGCTGCCTTGTGCACGGGTAACTTATACCAGGAACAATATAGTATCGGGTACACGAGTAGACTACTGTGTTTACGTTATTTCTACAGAACGTGCGAGCTGTAAAAACCCAGCACGGGTATGTGGGCGGATGCACCTCTTCTACTATGAAGGAAGCGCGCAAACACTACCAGGTACTTGATATACTCGGTGGTCATGATGTAACCCCAATAATATTTCAGTGCAATCGGGCCGTTACGTTTCGTTTTGAACGAGCAAACGAAAATGTCATCTTAAAATCATCACATTTTCCCAGCGTACTAAGGCTGATGAGGGCAAACGCCTGGTACAAGTTGAGCTGGAAGAAAGTAAAACTGAAGATACAACAAAATTAACAGAATCAGGAGCACTACGCGCGCGATTCACCTCTCTGCCATACCCCAGGAGATATAGCGCGTCGTTGAAGTGCTGTAATGCAATTTGGTGTCTAGTCTTTAATTGCATCAGCGCAATATGGCCGGGGCCTCGCACAGCACCTTCTGACCCCTCCCGGCGCAGGCGCTGCAAAGGCAAAGCTTGAGTCCTTTGACCCGTAGTGGGACACCAGCTCTGAGCCAGGCATTCCCTGATGCAGGGAATGGGGTAAGGGGGAGGGGGTGGGTCGGCGGGGGCAGGGAGGAGAAGAGAGGGGAAAAGAGGGGGGAGAAAGAGGGAGGACGGGGGAAGGAAAGAGAACGGGAGGAGAGAAGAAGAGAAATGAGAAGGGAGAGGGGGAAATAGACGAAAAGGAGGGAGCGGGGGCCAGCAGGGGTGAGGGGGGAGAAGGATGGAGGGGGGGGGGGGGGGGGGGGAGTCAGACCCTGGCGGTCATGGTTACATACCCGCCCCGGAGGTATAAAAATACCATAGACGCCAGATGCGAAGCGCTGCATTGGTTCATCGTTCTGCCATACTGATATACGTTCTAATCTCGGCAAGTTACGCGTTCGGGCAGACGCGTTCTACGATAGAGATAGCACATTCCCGCTACAACGGTTTCTGAATGACGGGGCTCTTCAACCCAAAATCGTCGGAATGCCAATCTTGTTTCGAAAAATGACGCAATCGTATACTTGGGCCATGGGATTATTCATTGGGATGCAATTTTGATTTTTGCTGAAGTCAGTTTTCGGGTGAGGAGTGGAGCTCCTCAAGTGAGGAGCCTCAGAAAATTTAGGGCGCACCTCTATCGTAGAACGCCTCGGCAGCAGGTTTCTTCCAGCACACGGTACGCATCTGCTTAGGCCGCGGACAACAACTAACAGGAAAGCCGGGGAAACCGCAACCCTTGTCCCACTGCGATAATAATATCAAACTAATTCCAAGTAGGTTGTCCCCGAAAATTGAACGTAATTCCACAGAGGTAACACCCAAACTCCCGCACCAACCCCAATTTTTCTCTTCTCCGCAGAGGGTCTACTTTTAATACTGCACCGGTAAAATAGTTTGATTACGTATCACCTCGCAAATGACGATATTTTCCTGGTCACCGTTAAACTCGATCACGACTTTCTCGTCTCCCAGAGAACCGTTTGTGTTTGATTACCGTTCAAATATACATAGTATATTTTTCACCTTCCTGGCGACGATCTACGTTTCAATACGACGAGAGTACCTAGCAAAATAAGGATCGTTTACTGATGACCGTTGAAACATGTGACGACTTTCTCATTCCCCTGACAACGATCATTTTTTGAATAATTTTAAAAATCGATCACTCCTTTCTCACTTCCCTGATGGCCATCTTTCTTCGGCCACGGTTCAGACAGATCGTATTTGTATCACCTCCTTGACGGCCATCTGTTCTCCAGGTTTTAGATTGAACTCTCGAGATCGGAAAATCACTTTGTGGAGCCCATCGACGTACGTACACTTCTATGACATAGTCTGAACTACTACCATTGCCTTATATCCATCGATGTACATTAAAACCAGCGTACGATACGCACCCGACAACTTACGGGTCGGTTTGTTGTAAAAATGAAGAAACTAGTGGTGTGTATTTTTCGAGACATCTAGGTGACGACTGGACTAACTCTTACAGGTTGTCACTGGGCCAAGTCACAGATCCATGAGCTTCATGATCAAAGCGAACCTCTGTGGCCCGTGTGCGGGCTTCGATCTGAATCCGCTGTTACCCGCATGTTACCACACTTCCTGAGAACGGAGGCAGTGCCAGAATGAGAGAGCGACACGCGTCGTGTGTATGCTCTATCTATAGTAGGTTGCGGTCGCTGTGCTGCCGTTGCTGTGTGCTGCTGCTGCTGCGGCTATAGCTCGTTGCTTCCGCTGACGCATCTGTTGGTGCAGCTGCTCGCGGGTTGTCTTTCTCCGTCTACTGCTGCTGTGCTGTACCAGTACTTTATATATGTAAGTTCTAGGTCGCTTTTGCTCTTCGTTGGATAATAGGTATTTCGTGATCTCTCTCTGTACCAGGCATGCATCAGGCCCCGCGCGCTTGCATACGAAAGGAAGACGACGTGCGTTGCGCAATATACACTATCTGCTGCTGCCGATCTCGCGAATTATTTTATTCTTGTACCACTTTGGTGCCGCACCAGTACATTCAGATTGACAGAAAATTTGGTTCACGTTTCGCTCTTGTTGACTGTTGGGAGTTCCTTCAGTCATCGAGGTCACTGCGTCGTCCGTCGTCCAAGATGAAATCTTCAGAATACTCCCAGACTCCGTCCACTTGTACGCTGCCGCAAGCAGCGTGTCCGCGACCTCAGGGTTCAGCATTGGCCGGTGTTGAGCAGGGTAACCCTCCAGACGTTGGTTCTGACCCCGGGCCCGGCCGCGTACCGTCGAGGGGAACCGTAACCAGCTGCTGAGCTCGTTTGTTTTGTCCTCGCTGACAGGACCGCGAGAGGGTCCTCGCCGTTCCCTTGGTTGGTGTCGGAGGCTGCGCCCACGACGCTTTCAGCCCTCACTGCCCGAACCGAAGCGGTATCCACCCCGATCCCTTGAGGCAAACACATCGTCTGGGCTGTTTCGGCCCTCCCTACCGGGGCCGACGAGGCGTCTACCTCACAAACCCATAGTCTCGGCTGTCGCGTCGCTGGTCTTGCCGGTGGCATGGTCTTGTCGATGGCAGGTGCCTGCTGGGCGCGCTATTGTAGGATGCGTCCATATCAAAACCTCACGTCACGTCGAGATTGTTCCGGTAAGCCAGCTGGTCGACCCGCTCATCCATCACCCCCCCACCACCCCGATCCGACGTGCTCACGTCGTCTACGTCGGATCCCCCCTCTTCCGTAGACAGGGAGTCATTAGCCTAGGCAGGTACAGGTGGTGTAGGCGACACGCATTGCCAGGTGACATCTTGCGTGATTAAAACGGTACGGTGTCTACGCATCACTCGTACTGAGTCTCGGGGGTAGTCAGGTGCAGGTCCAAAGTAAAAATACTCCTGCGCTTTGGCCTGCGATTTGTTCTCCCTCTTCACCTTGCAGTAGACAGGCTGGAGGAACGGTAGAAGTACTATTGGGGAGGGTCTATCATGCCACATATCATGCGGCAACTTGTCCTCCAGGTCAGCTGTCGGTGTTGTGCGCTTCAAAGCATCGCAAGCCCAGTGCGACGCTTCCGCCCACAAAGACGCAGTGGCCGGCAGTCGCGCGTCCGGAACAGCCCAGAAGCTTGAACTCGGCCCACCATTACCGCCATCTCAATCAAGCCTAGCTCGCGCTCTGCTACCTCATTGAATTGAGGCCTGTCGGCCGTCGTGAATTACCGCTTGCTTCCTGGTAATCTACACCGGTGACTACAGTTCCCGAGGAAGTGATCACCCATATCAGATCGGACGATTACCACCTTACAAAGGACTTCGTCTGCACGAGAATCCGCGAGAAATTACTCGAATAACTCCGCGGCATCCGACTTGTGGCGTAAACAACCGCCCAAGTATAGCGTGTAAAACCGTCGTGCACGATGAGAGTAGACCGTCCCTTCCCGAGAGACTCTACCACTTTTGGTCCACTCGGACACACAAACCCCTCCCGAGGTTTTTAGTCTGCTCACGTGTGCGCGGACTGCTTGATGCTTTTGTGAAGACCCTTCGCCATGCAGAACCGTCTGCACTCCAGCAGCGCTTCCTCGAGAACAATTCTCTGCAGCTCCGCGGTCCTGCGGAATAGGACTTCGTGGGAGTGTTCCGCAGCGCAATGTAAGTCGTTGGTGCTAATAATAGACTTTTTTAGCGGTTGCCCCGGGGCGAGTACAGCATTGCAATTTTCCCTGCCACTGCAGTCGATCCGGTAGCCGTAAAGGCTGTACAGGGCTCGACTCAAACGAAACGCGATCGATCGTTGTGACTCGAGTCTGACTACAACCCTGTGGGGCGCTCTTCGCATGTATGGCCGTTTTAGACGAAAGTGGGTAGGGGAAATAGGTGGTAGCGGAGGTCTGGCACGTGCGAAAAGTATATCGGTATTTGTAGGGAAAAAATCGTTTCCGGATTAAAAGACAAAGTTGATATCACCATACCCTTCGATTGAGCGAGATGATCCGCCGGTGATGCGCACTTCAAGGTTACATTCTCGATAAATGATCACACAATCTGCTGAAGGCGTCAAGTGAGTAGACGCTCCACTTTCGCGAAACCAGGCCTCTCGTCTCCTACTTGCCAAGCTAACTCCCTTTCCTCCATTGTGCCTAAACCATCAATGCTATACTAGTCTGTCTCTCCGGGCTTGAAAGTTGAGGCCTGGACCGTACCACCCTCACGGTCGTCGTCCCTCGTCCCAACCCCGCTGTGAGCTTTCGTAAGCCACAGGAAGGTTGATGCAGACAGCATGAATGTCGGGGGCGGAGGGGGGCGGAAGGAGCTCCAGGGAAGGGCCCGACAGGGTGGAAATTGGAAGTTGCACCAATGGAGAAGAGGAGGTCCCAAAGAGGCCCCCCGGTTCAACCACCGCCACTACCGCCATGACCACCTCTTTTTTCGACGTAGAGCAGACATCAGCAGCGTGACCCTGTCCGTTGCATCCCCTGCCCAGCTTCACCTTGCAGTTTTCAATTATATGGCCCTTCTTGCGACACTTCAATCACCTCCTCATGAAGATACTACCTTCGGTGGCTTTGGTGCTGTCGCCATCACCACCGGCAGTCACGCCCGAGTCACCACCGGACTTACCGCTGGGGTATGCACTCCTTTCTCCGGTCCTTCCTCGCTGATCTGGTTGGCCCCTCAGTGGATCAACCTCGACAAATGCAGCAGTTCTCCGCGTCCCGTCGCTACGAAATAACGCGAAGCACCCTCATCACGCAAAGTCGTATCACATCCTACTGCAGTATCGTGTACAGGAGCCGGTCCTGTCCTTCGCAGGCTCTTCCCTACAGCAGCGCTATTGTCGTCGCTGTCGGACTGCGATTGACCAATGCCTGCTCAGCAAGCCTCTATCGCACAGGAGTGGATTCTGCCGTTCCTTCTTTCCTGAAGTAAAGCTACCCTTGGCGCTGCTGGACTCCGATTGGCCAATGCCCGCTCCAAAAGCAGCTGTAGTCTCTCTTACAGCAGTGAGTGTTTCCCCTCGTGAGATTTCCCCTACAGCTGTGGCTCTTCCCTACGGCAGCGCTGCTCCATGCGCCGCCGGACTGCGATCAGCCGTTGTCCCTCATGAACTCGGCCATCATGCTTCTCATGGCGTACATCACTGACGCCTGCCCGTGTTCTAACATCAGCTGGACTTGGCGGCGCAGCTCCTGAACTTCATCCGAAGAATCGCGCTCTTCGTGAACCGACTTCTTCGAAGGCATCCTTGTCTTCTGGGTCCAGACCTCGAACGTTCAGGTCACAAGCGTATTCGTAGAATCCAAGCCTGGGTGCCCTGACCGCCACGCAATCTAATGATATTATATGTAGTCGTTGTACCACAAGGCACAGAGGAAAGAGAGGGCGCACGGAGCAGCTGAGCGCCCAGAATCTCCTCCAGAGCACGAAAACCTTACAATAAAGCCGGAGAAAATATACAAATTTCCCAACATCTTACAACTGTCGCTGCCGGAACGATTCACACGAACATCGTGGTCCAAGTTTTACCCCCGAGCGCAATGCCAAGCCGACCCCACCTAGCCCGATGCTGATCGTGTAGACGTCACGAGTCTCCTCTGCTTACTCCAACAGCGCGGTTGAGCCGTTGGTCTCGATCTAGGAATCCCCTAGCACGAAAATGGTTAGAGCTCTCTGCTTCGTTGCGCCCGAATTCGAAAAGAGATTGCACTCAATGCCGGGCATTCCCACAACCGGCAACCTTCTTGCCACCTAATCCTGGTCTGATGGACGATATGGCCGCCGATGGTCCCTGTAGTATCCACTTTCAGCATATATATTCAGGCGTCGTGAGCTCGTGTCGTTCTTGGAACCGCGCGTAGTCGGATAGATGCTCTTTTAGTCCAAAACGGTCTTTGAAGTAGGGTCCAAATGCTCCGCTGTCCACCAAAAGCTTGCCAGAAGTTTCGTTGTACCCAAAATCGCTGTCGGGCTCGTAATCCTCTGCCGTATCTACCCGCATTGTCAATTCACGGCCCGCCCGCAATCCTCCGAATTGTCCTACGCAGCGTTTCCGACCCACCGAGCTATTTTTCGCGCGCCTCTGCCGGTCTCTGCTGGGGTGCCGGTTGGGTGAACGTGCCTGCGATGAATGAGTACTCCCCCACGCAGGCCCTCGTTACCTACATGTAGCCCCCCGTTACCTCCGATATAGTCCCCGCCGTTGTGTTCGCTGGTAATTCGGACCAATGAGGACTGTAAATGCCGGCGAAGCGATGCCGGTGTTGCCGTTAGTCGTCTGCATGAGACAGTCTTTGTCGCTGTGGCTGGCGGTGTTATAGGGGAAGCACCGCGTCAACGGCCAGCTGCAATGCTGCCGTGACGCCCTCTTTCGCCAAGGCTTCTTCCAACGCCGCCGTTCTTTTTCCAGGTCGTCTTGCCCCCGCTGTGCCAGCACCTTTTCTTGTCGCTATTTTGCGAGCGTTCGTTCCTGTAGTGAGCGTACTTACGTCAGATGAAGCACTGTTGGGTTTAGGTGTGACATTGCGCATGAAGGGCAGCCCCACGGCTCACAACTTATTTTCCGTGCAACGAGGAGCAGGCCAAGTTACCCGCGTACGTTATCCTAGGTGTGGTCTTGACGTCCTCCAGCCCGAGTAGCCCTGGTGTAGCCGCAGTTTCGCACGTGGTCGTATTCGTGAAGGAGGTTTTTCAGGATTCTGTTCGGGAGGCAATATTCCGTTATGACCTCCTCATCTGCATGGAGTCCGTTCCTCGCTTCATCCATCGCGTACAGCCAGATGTCGGGATCCTACCCCAGCTGCAGCGTGGATCTATGCAACGTTCTATGGCTGGACACACGACCGGTGTTGGAAATATCAAACATGTGTGTTCACCGGCGTTGGCCACGCTGCTTTTTCCTTCGTCATCGCCGACGCCGTCGTTAATTTACTTTCCCTCGAGTACTGCTCGACTCGCTTCTGGATGCCTTCGTTTGTTGCGAGGAAGAGGATGGAGTAGAAGTAACTGTTGTCGATCTTCCCCCCCTGTGTGGTGTATGTTCTCTTCACGCTGCCCTACACGGTGCCGGCGCCGTCAAACGGGTTGGGGCACTCCCTCCCCAGTAACACCTGGAACACTCCTGAGACGGCCAAGCTAAGATGGAGACATACTTTCACCTTCCAGCTGGGGGAAACAGAAGCGTCCCTTCCGTTGAATTTTGAAGGCACTACGTATATTTTGTTACTTTGTCAGGGATCGCTGTGCGTGTCCCCGAATGGCGTGGTAGCAGAGGCTAACGCTGGAGCTGATGACCACCTAGGCTGGTGCTAATGCACGTGGTGGAATAAATAAGAAGATGGATATTCAACCATGGGCCAAGAACCGGCTTAGAACAATTTTCTTGCTGAAGTCAATGTGGGAGCGTACTCAGAAGCGAGCAGCGTGTGGGTCGTCTCCTATGCCACATTGTCTAGATTTCCTGGAGTGTCATCCTGCTCTCGATGCGTGACTACAGTATGAGTAGCGCCTACATTTTATGAGCTCTTCGCTTCAAGAATTCTCGACAGTACACCACCCTACAATCGCCGAAAAAAGCCCCAAGAGGAACGACCCCATGGCCACCCGTAGGTATTCAACGGAACACGTTGGAAAGAATGAGTGGGGTTCCGACGGTGTGGGTCGAAGGAGCCCCGTCTGCCAGAACTGCTCGCTTAATCAGCTTCGACCTCTATGGTAGCATGCGCCTCCGCAACGTCAAAATGTCTAGTGTAAACCAACTGAACTGCCTTTCGTGAAAACACTACTCGCAATATCGCCGAACTATGCTACGAGTAGATGTTCCCTGTCGACTGAAACCCGTCACAGCCTATTTTCTGGCTGAAATGCACTTTACCCTGGGTGTACCGTACTTGTATAGCGATAAGCTATCGATAGGCTATATCTTTAACACTGCAGCTCTGCCGCTCACAGTCGCCGCTATATATTTGCCGCTTTTTATTGGGGTTTTGCACTGTAAAGGTTGGCCACGTAGCACTACCTGCTAGACTGCTGATTGCGTTGGCCTAGCAGGTAGTACGACATGTAACCGACAAAATAAATTTCAGAGTTCATGGAAGTTCGCCGACTTTGTAACAGTAATCTCCGGGGTATTCCCCTCGCCAAACACTACCGGTATCTAGGGGCACACGCTATCAGAAACATTCATCATGGCTCCGGAGCGCACGCTGGAAACTAATAAGCACGTGCTCCCGACCCACCCTCGAGGAGTTATCCTGACAACCTCTCTGTGTTTCTGTAGTACTACCTGATAGACCACTCAGTCAGCGATGACTGAGTGGTGTAGCAGGTAGTGCTATACAGTCAGCACAACCTTCACAAACTTTTGCTGATCCTTTGGCGGATCTATCGAATTGCACAGAAATCTGATGCACCCAAAATAACTGCGAAAAAAGAAAATTTAATTCGCGAGAAACGTACGTAGCAATGATTTGGGCCCAAAATAGGGAAAAACAGGGCGAACAGTACTCTGCATACTTTTTGATTTTTTTTCCGGCGTTTGTTTCTGAAGCTTAAAAAATCCGGATATTGTGTACAAACACCTTGCTCTACTTCCAAGACGTTCGTAAAATTTAGCGAAGCGCCAAACGGCGTGTACTCGAAAGCAAATTCATGAGAGATCCTTCGTGGCTTTAACCACCGTGCATGCAGTAAAGCAAAAGAGTGGGGACCATGTCTCCGAAATAAACAACGCCCGAATCCACACCCCTGTTTCCGAGTCCTAGGGACGGGGTGGGTCACACTGAAACAATGTTAAATGTTCATGACAGAATACGTGACTATCAATCCTGGCCCTCTGGTTTCTTTTTCCTTATAACCTCTTTTAAGAGTGTAGTGTCGTGTTGTCTTTTGCCGCGTACCCCCGACCTCGTTTAGGCCCGAAGTTTTTTACAGACAACCACGGGTACCGCTCCTTCCGGTAGCGATTGGTGTGAAAGACATAACTAATCGGTATAAGGGTATTGCCCGTTGCACACCCCCTCTTTCCCGAGATATAATGCTCTTCGACAGTACCCTCCGATTCCAACCATTTCCAGGCTATCTAGCGCAGCCAAGTAACTCGGGTTTACCGACTTGGGCATCATCACAGCAAAGACTCTGCTCTAAATGACTTTCATCGCCCAACAGCCATCGTGGAGCGACCTGTTCCGTTCCTTTCCTATCCGTTCCGTCCCCTTCCTTCCCTTCCCCTTCCCTATCTACCCCTCTCCCTTTTACCCTACTCCCTTTTTCTTCTCCCTCCTCTTAAAATCGTCGGAGTGGTTCATCGTATTGAAGCACTGGCCGCCTGGCCACCTCCAGAAATTGTGCACGGTACACCGCGACACCACGAGGAGTCTCATTTGCTGTAGGAAAATAGCTTTATACGAATTTCGGCGCATCCTACAGTTAGTCGATGTCATGCCGCAGGGAATGAGTGGCAGTTGAAACAATGCCGTCTTGTCGAGGCTTGTGTATCTATCGAGAGAGATGATTGAGCCTGCACGAGCACATTTCTGCCAGGTTGCAAGCCTCGCCATTCCATCTACTACAAAATGATCAACGATGCCGGGAAACCGCGGTTTAACCCTTAGCGGACCGCCCACCAATACTAAAACTAGTATACTAAGGCCAACAGAGGCTTTGACACACGCAAAAAGATCGGTCTCCTACTAATAGCATCAGTGGTAGTGACTGCACATCAATCATATATCAAGAGCCCACATGCACAACATCCCAACAGGTTACGAGCCTCGATATTTCACCTACGCAGTGGCCGCCGCACATCGACAACGTTATTAGAGAATTTCACACTCTATGTTCCAACAGCTTCGGTGCCGAAAGCCTACAACTAGCACGTCCGAACTGCTTATTCTCTGACGTACCGGGTAGGCATGATGGCCAGGCATGCAATATTAACGGCGTACATCTGCGTGAGCTAGGAAAATCGATTCAAATCGAGGGGCTGTGGAAATGCAGTTGTCCCTATACGAAGACCAAACGTAGGCGTTTAGCGAGGGGCCGCCGAGCGTAAACCCTCATACGTATGGACTTGGACTGTAAAGATAAATTGTCTCGGCCACAAACTAAAACCAAACTAAACCAAGCTAGACCAAACTAAACTAAGCTACAACAAAACCCCAAACTGAACAAGTATTAATAGCGGCCAAACCATATCACTCTGTCTGAAAAACCGAGTTTCCAAGAAATCCTCGACCCTACACCACTGAGGCTGGCTAAGGTGTGGGCTATTGGGTACAAAGCTAAACACAACACAAACAACAACGACCTGCAGCACCACCACAACTTTACCACTAGGCGAACCGATTTGCTGCGGCGAACAACGGGCGGTTACGCCCTTCAAAACGTTTTGGCTCTGCGCATTCCGCTCGAAGGTTTCTGCCTGCTCAAGGACGACCCCCCGCCTGAACGTCACAGCTAGGCAAACCGTGCACAAAGGTACGCCACCTGGAGTTACGCGTGACGGAAATACCACACGCAGCTTGCGAACAGAATTTTCGGACGAAGTCTCGATCGCAAAGGTAAATTTCTGACCAACACTCGATCTCACAGCTGAATTGTGTACACGTACATACCTGGTATTTTTAACACAGTTATTTATTTCGACAAAATCCCTGGTTTCTACCTTAGGGTCGACTGTTCTGTCTATGGCACTCACTGAATGTGCTGCCTCTGAAAAATAGGACTGCTGGGTACTCTTAGAAGCGCTCTAACACCGGCTGGTTTGTTTTTGTCTGTGGCATTCACTGGAGGTGTTGCCTCGATACGACGAAAACAGCCAACGTTGACGCAACGACTCTCTGAATTATCCACTCGACTCCCTCACGTGCGTACAACCGAAATGGAAGTAACAGCATGCACGCGTGCGGGGACACCTGCTTGAATTCGGAGTAGAACCACATTTGCAGCTACACGCGTGAGCTAAAAGGGCGAACGCCAACACTGTCGGGTCTTCGGTACCGTGGGACACAGCAATCGCCCCGCCGGTAACTTGCTCCAAACGACTTGCAAGAACACTCGGTATCCACACTACCCCACTAAGTCATTTTACCACACACCACACCACTACCCCTTCCTCCCAACACCACACCACACCACACCAACGTATATCGTAAACACATCAAAACCCAGCAGAGGAGTAGCTAATTGCTCGTTCGGAGCGACCGGAGAGGCCGTCGAGGGTAGGATTCGACCACGTCCTATTGTCAAAATTAATCAATCTCTATTATAACTATATGTCCGCATGCCAAACGCGCTAGTAGTCATAAATGGGCGAACGGCTTTTGATACTAACTGCGCCCGCAGCTTTCGGTTCAAACTACTCGGAATAAGTGTAATCCTTATGCGTTTCGCAGGGCCAGCGGTGAACGGGTTAACCCAGCCACTCGTCGGCGGTGATGCCCCAAACGGCCTTCTCTTCGAGTCGAACTTCGATGCCAGCGTCGGTGACGTGTAGTTGGTAGCCCTCGTCCCTCGGGCGCTTCCACGGCAAGCGGTTCATCCAGTCCCATGCGAACCGTCCGGACTTGGAGAGAACCAACGTTCCGTCCACTGTAACTTGCTGCAAAACAAAGTCCGTATAGACGGTGCAGTGCGGCGCAACGGAGACGAGGAGATGGGACAAGGTGTGTGTTGCTCACGGATGGCAATGAAAAGCACCCCACAGCGATTGACTTGATCAAAGTATGTTATTATTCCTTTCCTTCTGGTCATGGCCCACTACCGGACGCTGCGAATAGCTCATGTTTTTATGTGTGAGTTATAGTGTGGACTTGGAGAGGACGGTATTACCGCCCTAAGTCGCCTTCTGCACAAATAGGTCAACTAACTGGGGCGGTGAAGGCAGAACGAAGAGCACCGAGAAGTGGACGTTGCAGTTATTGCTACTGGGTGTGGTCACTCGTTCCCTCTCCTGTTCCTAAGCAGAGTTGAACGTATCATATAGGTACACACAATAACTCTGTGTACGATGGCATTGTAGCTTCCGCCCTCAAACAGTGTCAAGCTCGAATCCGCATCACTAAGACTCGTAGACAACAGAAAGAATAAAAACAAAACAAAATAAGAAAACCATGTTACAGTATGTGAACTGACTGCCATGCTGGGAAACACTACCAGCTATGGTTGACTCACCACGCAACCCTTGTTGGTCACCGACGCGCATACTTCTCCGACGTGTTCCGCAGCCATCTCTCGCTGGCGCCGCTTGGACGATCCCCGCCAGGACCACCAGCTTCCCCCAACATTAACCTGCTTCTTCTTCACCTCCCCCCCCACACCACCTCCTCCACCTTCCTCCCGCAGTTCCCTCCGCATGAGCAACGCCTCACGCGCCTTCTCGTTGTCTGAGCCCAGGAGGTTGGTCGCTAGAAATACTCCGTATCCCACGCCGTGCTTAGCGTCGGACGCCGGCGTCTCGAACTTCCCGAACCGGAGGGAGCCGTCAACCCCCGGCCAAAAGGCCGACCTCCCATCCCCGGACTTTAGAAATCCGGTGAGTTTCTCGCCCACCTGCAGCGAATGAGCGGGCTTCTTCACCCAGTGATAGTTGCGGGAAGAAGACGGAGAAGAAATCTTGTCGGACGTGAGGGAGGGGAGGGGGGGTGGCGTCGGGGTTGGGGGCACGCCCGGCTTGACATCGGTGGTGGTGTCGGCGGCTGCGGCGGCAGCGTTGTCTCCGGTGTTGGCATTCTGCCTGGCTTTGACTTGGCTGAGCGCGTGGATCACGCGGCTGGATGCCTTGTGCTCCGCGGTTCGCTCGGGTGAGGCAGCGTGTTCGCGCGACGCCTTGCGCGCAGCGATAACCCCCACGCTCTGCGATGTGTCGTCCGCAGGGTAGCTGTTACCATCGGTGATGGTGGTGGTGGTGGTGCTGCTGTCGGCAGGGTCGCGTTGAGGGGACCGCTTTCCCGCGTGGAAATCGTTCAGCATGGCCTCGTAGCGCGGGCTCAACTTGAAAGCGTTTTCTTTAGCGTCGCGAGCCTGCGATCCACATCAACCACACACATGGTTTTGTGCCACAAAAAACGATGACGGGTGTGGTGGGGGCGGGAAAAGTATAAAAAATGGAGAAGACAGGTATAAGATGCGAGGGGAGTGTTCTCGATACGATGCATGGCCGTAGTCGTATGACCATAGACCCTCGCATCCCTACAATGCCGGGACGGAACACGTCGGGTTTTCACCGACCAGGCAGACATTGCTCATGAGGGGGGAGGGGAGGGGGTGTACTCGTTATCATGCATGGTCGCAGTCGTATAATCATTGGCCCTCGTATCCCTACAATGCCGGGACGGAGCACGTCGGGTTTTCACCGACCAGGCAGGCATTGCCTGCACCAAGCGCGAAGCGCTATGAGGGGTTGGGCGAGTCGCATGAAGGGTGAGCTGCATCCTATTAAGAACCGCTTTATATTTTCTTGCATGTGGATGACCGCATCAATGAGTTGATTTAATATCTGGTGTGGCCACTTCCAGAGACAGCGATGTGGTTACTATGCAACTAACTCGTGGACACCTCACCATATACACGCTACGTGACACGATCAGCTGGGGGGTAATGATTGTCATCCATGGCGTAGTCGTATTGCCGTAGACCCTCTCATACCGACAATGCCGGGGCGTAGCACGTCGTGTTTTAACCAACCAGGCAGAAATTGTTGCTTGCACGTCGCACGAAACGTCTTCAGGTGTTCGGCTTGTTGTATGAAGGGTGGGGTGTACTCATTATCGTGCATGGCCGTAGTCATATGACCATATACCGAAGGGTAGGGGGGGGGGGGGGGGGGGGTACTCATTATCATGCATGGCCGTAGTCGTATTACCATCGATCCTCGCATCTCTACAACGCCGTGACGGAGCACGTCGGAGGGGGGTATATATTTCATGGTGGAAACTTTATTTTCAAGGTTAAACGCCAGAGGTACACGCGAGATTCGAGTGATGAAAAGCGGTACAGCAGATGAAGTGGGGTGTCGACCGCTTTGGTCACTTTGATTTGGATTGTGTACGCCGGTTTAACGGGACTACGGATTGGCCAAGGTTCGGAAGTTCAGGTATCACGCGCCGATAAGCGCAAAACTGATCAACACAGCTACATGAATAGGCACGTGCCGCAGACACCCAAGCTCCAGGAGCCGTTGTATTCAAGCGGTCCTTTTCAACGAACACATGCCTCCAACACCCTGATGAATATACCAGGTATAGGTTACCTATAACTTCGTTTCGGTTGATCGGTGTTGCTTGCCGGGTTAATTTTCCGGTGGCTGCTTCTTTTTCCTTTAGCTTTTATGAACTCCCTTTTCACTTTGCAGCTTGCGACGCCCCCGGGGTTTCAAGTCAACCACAATCCTGAAGGGGAACCGTCCCGCCATAAACAATAATCAGCGAAGGCAATAAAACACTGTAGCATTTGGGAGGGGAAACGCGCGGAGGAATCGCAACGTTAAATCTCGTTTTCTGCGTAGGGTACCCTAACCCTGATCACGTTTGCTTGTTATCCGACAATAAACCACCATCAGCGAGGGGGGGGGGGGGGGAACGAAAAACGTCCCGGGGGGGGGGAATCGTTTGAAGAAATCGCGAGTTTTTTTTAATTCTACACCGATTTTCCCCTCAGGACGTTTTTCGTGGTTTTCCCCCCATAGTGAAAGTGACCCGCATGGGCTGCGTACACGGCAAGCGTAGTCACTCTAAAACAGGCTGCACGGTCCCCAAAGCCTGTGTTGTTTTATTCAGCTGCAGTACCAGACTAACTCACGACGATTGATCTACTGCTGGCGGCTGTTGGTCTATTTGGACTAGGCGATCTGCTAAGGAGGCGTTTACGTATTTAACTCTTTCCGTCGGCGCTGCCACGCTCAACCTCTTTAGAACTGTATGCATGTTTTTGGCAGACCAATACTTGGAACTAAATTGGGGATACTTTTGGAGCTTAAGGGCGACGTCAACACCATATAAGCTGTTGTGGGGGTGGCCTGGTTGTTATACGCACAGCAGTGCGCGACGGTACTTGAAAGAAGAAGAACATTATCAACAGGATTTATTGATCGAATTTTGTTCGAAGCATTGCAAACTGGCGATTAAAGACGTAAAACATACTAAACTTCGTGAAATATGCACCCTGCCTCACTCAAAATATTGAGTCTGACCCAAACCAAGCGCTAATGTGTTGAAATCAGCCCCTTAGAAGTATTTGCGGCTTGACCCCAAGACCGAAACAAAATAAAGCCCACACTTGGTACTGCTGCTGGAGTGTTCCATGGCGTCCTCAGTCCGAGAAAAAGTCTCATGCGGTCGGGGCTAGGGTTTCAACCTAAAGCGGTTTTCAACCGTTTTATTGAAGCCGGGCCAAGATGTATCATATACTCGCATACTCGCACATACATACCGTCCTCATGCTTTACCTGTCGCACAAAGTAAGGGAGGAATATAAAGCTATCGGTGTCGGGAACTACCCGGCTTTCTAACAGCGAACCGCTCCACATGAAAACCAAGCCTGAGATTCCGAAGAAGCACGAATTCGGGCGCGGTCATACCGCAGAAAACCGTTTGTGTGGAGCACACCCGTTCTCGAGAGGGGTGGATGTTCTTGAGGGATCAATGTTGAAGCTCGCGTTACACGTTGGCGGATGGCGAACAAAAGTTGGAAAAAAAAACATTCTGGACTGAGCCAGGATTTTCATAATCTAGCCTGGGCCACGATAATCAAAATCTGGCCTGGGCCAGGATAATCTCGGGTTTTGTACTGTAGACCGTATACACCGTGCGTACAAGAACTGCCGGATTTCCAGAAGCTACCGTCGGGATCGCCGACAAAAGCCAAATCATGAGAGTGTGCATACCTCCTCGTCGGCGACAACCAAACTGTTCGTTGTGTAGTGCAGCTTGTTCTTGGAGCTTATGTCGCCGCCCGTCACTAAAACGACGAGCTTTTCCTTGTCTTCCTGCATGTCAATATGCGTGAACGGTACAGTCACAGGCAAGGCATGTATCATCAGCACGTCAACGTACACACGCATTATAAAAGCCTTCTCGTTCGATTTCCGTTTGCGGCTTTTTATTCATGCTGGTTTTGAGGGGTCGAGAGTCGAGTCGAGCGGGACAATGTGGATGCAACCTGACGTTAATACTATACTTCAGTGGATGAGTCAACCCTCGGCAGGGACTCGAGCTGGTGGTTATATGTAACTGTCGTCAATTGTGCGCGCTGGTGGACGCCAAGAAAAAAAAACGTATTTCTGAGAGGAGACTTTCGGTATATATAGGACGGCACGCATCCCCGGCGCCATACTTCCTATACAATCTCAAGCGTCACCCAACTCAACAGATAGGCATGCCCTACATGACTTGAGCGGCCGCGTCGTAACTATACGGATGATTTCTTTCCATTGCAGCCTGCTTAGGAAGCTCCCAAATCTACACCAATAACCACAGAAACACTTACGATGCCGCCGTCGGTGTAAGCCTCATTCCAGCCTTTGACGTTGAAGCTGGCTTTCCCGGAGGTCCTGAGCAGAGGCAGTTTCGACCCCTTGGGAACGAACAGCAGCATACCGGTAGGCAACAGAGCAAGAATAGCGGCGGCAGCAGCAGCAGCAGCAGCGGGGTAATTGGACCAGCGATTTCGCTTATAGGGCTACAAAGAGGTGATGTCGCCAAGTGGATGCATCATAAATAATGTGAGTTTCAGACTTTTTGCGGCGCAAAAAAAAACTAGAGGCCCCCTTTCGGCTGGACTGGAGCCGACGTATGCCGTACGCGGTCCAACAACGCACAATCACTGACGACAACGTTTCTGCTGCGTGAGTGAGGGAAAGCGAGAGGCACGGCCCAAGTCTAATGAAGGTAGTTCGTCCGTGAAAAAGGATTGGACAGCAGCTCTACGTGGGTTGAGGGTCATCAGAGTGAGGCGCGATCATATTCTGAGTCCGCAGAGTAAATAATCCCGAAAAGTGAGGTTGAGGCCGGTCGAAAAGAAAGAGTTACGAGGAGGGGGGGGGGGGGGGGGGGGGGGGGGGGGGGGGGGGGGGGGGGGGGGGGGGGGGGGGGGGGGGGGGGGGGGGGGTGGGGGGGGGGGGGTGGTGGTGGGGGGGTGGGGGGGGGGGGGTGGGGGGGGGGGCATTTCTAGTATATTTCCTAGTAGTTTGTGCCCAAACTGTGGGTTGTAAAACACCCCTGTAGGGGCTAAAGGTTAAGAGGGGGGGGGGGGGGGGGGCACGCTCCTAGTCTAATGCCAAGTACTTTGTCACAGAAAAGAGGTTGCGAAGCAGCTGTACGAGCCTTGAGGGTCATCAAGGGGGCGGGCACCATCCTAGTCCACAGTAATTACAAGTAGTTAATCCCCAAAGGGTGGGTTCAAGGCGGCTCTAAAAGGGCTGAGGGTTTTGGAGGACGTGGGGGAGAGAGCGATTCCAGTCAAATCCCGAGCAGTTCGTACCTAAAGCATGGGATAACATGCGCATCTGAAAGATGCCATCCTAGCCTAGTTTTAAGTAGTTTACCATCTAAAAGTGGTTGCAAAACAGCTCCATGTAGCGTGAGGCTCATCAAGGGGGGGGGGGGCACTATCCTATTATAATTCCAAGTAGTTAATACTCAAGATATAGGTCGAAGGCGGCTCTAAGAGGATTAGAGGTTAAGGGTTAAGAGGGGAGGGGAAAGTGGGCGATTCTAGTCTAACTCAGAATAGTTCGTGCCCAAACCATTGGATAAGATGCGCACCTCAAAGGGCTAAGGGGGCGATCCTAGCCAATTTTCAAGTAGTTGGTCCTCGAAATGCGGTTGCGAAGCAGCTCCATGTAAATCGAGGGTTAGGGGGGGTGGGTGGTGTACTCGATGTTATGCATGGCTAGTGCCGTATGACCATAGACCCTCGCGCCCCTACAAATGCCGGGATGGAGCACGTCGGGTTTCACCGACCAGGCAGACATTGTTTGCACACCAAGAGCGAAGCGCCGTGTGGTGTCCGGCGAGTCTCATGAAGGATGGGCTGCATCCCACTAAGAACCTCTTGTGAAGCAAACTTCTATTCGGATGACAGCTTCAATGCCTTAATTTAGTTTCCGGTGTGGCCACTTCCGGAGACAGCAATTGGGCTCCTATGTAACTGCCAGGGGTTGGCGGCCTTAGTCTACTTTCCAAACATTTTGTCTTCAAAAAGTGGTTGCAAAGCAGCTCTATGTAGCCTGAGGGTCATTAGCGGACGGACACTATCCTTTTCTATCTCAAGTACTCAATAATCGAAAAGTTGTTTCAAGGCAGCCGTACAAGAATTAGGGCTTAAAATGAGGGGGGAGCACGATTCTATTCTAATTCCAGTAGTTAGTGGACAAACCGTGCATGAGAAACACTTTTATAAAAGGCCTGGGGGCTAAGAGGAGGGGGGGGGGGACACTATCTTAGTCTAATATCAAGCAGTGTGTCCCCGAAAAGAGGTTTCAAAGCAGCACCGTACTTCGTTGTTTGAGGTTCATTAGCCATCAGAGTTAGAGGAGGGGCACCGTCCACAAATAATTCCATGTAGGCAGTATCCTAACAGTGGGTTCAAGGCAGCCCCAACAGGGTGAGAGATCAAGAGGCGGGGACAGCACGATCCGATTAGTAGCGCAAGAGTAGTTCGTAGTTTATGCCAAGAACGTTAGTGTAAAACCTCCGTAAAAGCGCTACTCGTGAAAGTGAAAAGGGGGAGGAGGGACGCTATTCTAGTCTAATTTAAAGTTGTTTGTCCCCGGAACGTGTTTGCAAAGCAGCTCCGTTAGGATTAACAGTCATGAAGGTGGGAGCATCATCCGGGTGCTCATTTTCCAAAGCTTGGTTCAAGGCAGGTCTAACAGGGTTATAGGGGTCACGAGGAGGGGGGGGGGAGCACGATTCTAGTCAAACCTCAAGTAGGTTGTCCCCGAAACGTGGTATTAATAGCAAAACAGCTCCATGTGGCTTTAGGGTCACTATGGGGGGAAGAACGCATCTATTCCAATCCCGAGGAGTTGACTTCCAACAACAATGGTTCAAGGCAGGGTTAAGAGGAGGGGGGAGCACGGTTGTAGTCCAATTCCAAGCAGGTTGCCACCGAAACGTGGTGGCAAAACAGCTCCGTGTGGCTTTAGGGTCGTTAAATGGGCAGCACGAATCCTTTATGATTCCAAGCAATTAATGCAAAAAAAAAAAACACTTTGCTGAAGGCACGTCTAAAAGGGATTAGGGGCTCAGAGCAGGGGGGAACACGATTCTAGTATAACCGTCCATAGTTAACGGGACCAAATTTTGTTAGTAAAAATAGTTAAATATATATAGGTTTTTATGTATACCATGGGTCCTATTAACTATGGACCCCCGCAATAGTGCCCAGAGTGATGGGTGACTATGAGGGTTAAAAAGGGTGGGGGGACGTCCAACTCTAATTCTAAGTAGTTAATGCACAAAAAACGTGGTCGAAGGCGGATGTATTAATAGTAGGAATGGGGTGTAAAGAGATGGGGAGCATGATCCTAGTCTTACATCAGGTATATTTTCCCCATACAGTGATTTCAAAGCAGCTCTACGTGGCTTCAGGGTCGATAGGGGGCGGGCGCCGTCCGTGCCTAATTCCAAGTAGTTAACCACCGAAAATATGGGTTGAAGGCAGCTCGAACCGAGACTGGGGGCCAGTAAGAGAAGGGGGGAGCACGATTCTGTTGTCATCCTCAAAATGTGCACATCCAAACAGAGGTTAGGGATGAATAGGAGAGGAGGGCACGATCCTGGTGTCATTATCAAAAATTGGTTGCAAAGACGCCCCGTTGGACTCGAGTGGTCTTTGTGGGGGAGCACCATTCTAGTATAATTCCAAGTGGTTAGTAATCGAAATTTTTGGTTCAGGGCAGCTGAAAAAAAGAGTCAGGAGTAAGCAGGAGGGGCAGCTCGCATCTAGTCTAATTCCTAGTGGTTAGTGCCCAAAATGTAGCGAGAAGCACCTCTGAAAGGGCTACGCCTTAAGAGGGGGGGGGGGGGCAGGCGTTATCCTAGTCTAATTTCAAGTGCTGTTGCCCCGAAAAGTGGTTACAAGCACTATGCGGCTTGGGTGTCATTGGGGGGGTGGGCACCATCTTGATCTAATTGATCTTCTAAAAATGGGTTCAAGGCAGCTCTAACAGCGGTAGGGGTTAAGAAGAGGGGATGACGATTGAATTGCAAATACGAGTACTTACTGTTTCAAGCATCGGCGAAAAAAAAAAACGCCTCTGAAAGGGCTGTGGGTTAAGAGGGGGGGGCAAGGGGGGGGGGGCAATATCCTATTGATAGTGTAATTTTTTCAGACAGGTTGTCCTCGAACAGTGGTTACAAAGCAGCCCGTGTGGCTTGGGAGTTACTTGGGGCAGGTACCGCCCTACTCTAATTTCGAGTGGTAATTCTCTTAAAAGTGGGGTTCAAGACAGCTTAAAAATGGTTACGGGTTAAGAGGAGGGGAGAGAAGACGATTGCGTTGTAATTCAAAGTAGGTTGTGCCCAAACCGTGCGTGAAAAACACCTCTCAAAGGGCTACGTGTTGAGAGGGAGGGGGGGGTGAGTTCCATTTCAAACTCCAATAGTTTGTCCCCGAACATCGGTTGCAAAGCAGTTCCATATTCGATGAGGGTCATTGGAGTGGGGGCATCAACCTAGTAACAGCCTAAACTGGTACTTCCAACAACGTCGTTGAAGGCAGCTTGAAAATGGGTTGAGGGTTGAGGGGCAGGGGGACCAGGGCTCTAGCGTAATTCCAAGTAGTTTGCGCCCGAAAGGTTGTTGGAAAGCAGCTTTACGTGACTTAAGGATCATTAGGGGGACCACCCTAGTCTAATCCCAACTATATAGTTTTCTCTGAAAAGGTAGTCCCGCTATGAAAAGGTGAACGTTCAAGAGGAGGGGGGATCACGATTGTTAGTCTAATTGCTATAAGATTCAGTAATGCCCAAAACGTGGGTAATGGAAACCTCAGAAAGGGCTAAGGGTTGACAGGGAGGGGATACTGTCCTGTTCTAATCTCAAGTAATCTGTTCCTAAAACATGGTTGGAAAGCCGCTCCAAGTCGCCTTAGGGCCATCCTGGGCGGGTACCATCCTACAGCATTAGTCATATCCCTAGTGGTTTATCCTCGAAAACTTGGTTCAAGGCAGCTGTAAAAGGGCGAAGGATCAAGATGAGGGGGGGGGGGGGGCACGATCCTAATGTATTTGGTACTAGAGCCCACAATGTGGGTGAAAACGCCTCTAAAAGGACTCATCAGCGGTAAAAAACGAGGATGGAGCGCGATTCTGGTCTAATGCCGGGAGTTGTAATCTCGGACGTAGGTATGATATGTTAAACTGTGATCTAAGTCGTACTGTAGTTGGTGACTGGAAATAACGCAACAGCAGAATTAGCGTTGCGATGGTACAAAATTCAGGATTGCGCGTTTCGCGTCGTACGAGAAATCGAACCCTGTGGTTAGATATCGGTATGAACGTGATGTATACGCCGGTCTCGACGTCACGAACTCCCTCCGCGTACTGGCTTATAAAATGCCCCTGCGATCGAGTAGCTTTGTCTGGAATTATAGTTTTCTAAAAATATTGTTCGTATTAGGCCGAAAACGTTCTGACTACAGTATTTTCGGACAGATTGGTACTTGGTACTATTTATTCTGTGTGTCACGATGGACGGCAACGGCAGCAACAGTTTCTACAACAGCAACAGGTAGCAAACACTGCGTACATACAGCAGCACAGCAGTATCGTACACAGTGTCAGCGGGAGAATATTCACCTATCCAACTATTCCGAACACCAACATACCTCATCCCGCCTCAGGACGACGGCCTTGGCGTCGAAGGCCAGGCTGCCCCCAGGGTGAACGATGAAGTGCACATTTTTCGTGTCGACGGCGTCGTGCGAGCGGACGACCGTTGCGCTGTACATGTGGAAGATCTTCGCAGACGATGGTGATGATCATGATGGTGACGATGACGGTGGCGATGATGATGATGATCAAGATGATGATGATGATGATGATGATGATGATGATGATGATAGTGATGATGGTGATGGCGTCGGACGGGTACGGAGGGAGGAGAAAGCGCGCGAACGGCAAAATGAAAAGAGAAAATCGCAAATTATATTGTCCCCTTCCTTCGGTAAAATCAAGGTTTTTAGCCTAAAAAAGGTGTACCCTGGTCGATTTCGGACCAAAAACAGGCAACACAAGAAACAAGTAAAAAACAAACGCCAGGAGCTCTGCGATTGGCCAGGCTCACACCGTACCTGTTTTTGGCTTGAAACTGACTAGGTACACCTGGATTTGTCTTATTTCTCTTTTCAGTAGTTTTCAACTGTTTTTGCCTGATTGGGAGCAAATCAGATGACATACGTACACAGTTTGTTCTTCTCTGTATGCGGTCTCCGGTCCCATCGACTGCAATTCTATTTTACCAGTATACATACACCCTGTACGTACGTACCTGATGTGTACATACGTTTAAATACGCTAATTTCACATTAGTAATTTGAGGTGTACGATGTGCTTCAGTTATGTAATGTGTACAGGCTGGTCTTGTTTGGTATGGTCACGATCATGCTACAAGACCGTGCATACAAACGGCAGTTCGTCTGCCTCACCCCGCATCGAGGTGGGCGCAGTTTTGGCACGGCAAAATAACTTCGCGCCGAGCTAGCGGTTCCTCTGGAGTGGTCAACAGGCTTCAAAGATGTCAACGGGGACGGGGGGGGCAGGATAACACTTTTGGCGCGCCGGCGTCGTGGAAAAAACGAAGTCTGGAACACCCTCCGCAGGTCCGAGTGGAGCCCGTGGTGCCTATACCCTCACAAAAATTCAGATTTTGGAGACCGCACTTTCACTACTGCTGTTCATCAGACGCCAAAAAAAAAATATATATATACAAGGCTTTCCTTCGGAGTGGGTATGTATTCCGTCGTTTCGTGTACATATAACTGCAAAAAATTGGCGACATAGCCCAAAGCCAACCAAACTAAATGTATTTGTGTAAGAAACGGTGAAGGATGTAACAATCGCGTTTATTTCCGAATGTAATGTGAAACGTAAGATCGGGTGACGCAAGAGTAAGAATGACATTCGTCTAATAATAAGAAAACACATGTTTCATCAGTGTGGGGAGAGAGTGGAGTAGTGCTTGGCATGTGGATGATATACTACAACATACAGGCTGTTGTTTAAAGGAAGGTTTGGGACAGGAGAGAAAAGCAGCAGTGCCGGCAACGATAACGGTTATGGAAATGTTGTATAGTTGCTGGGCGGCCGCGATTTCGATGTAGCCAGCAAAGGAGTTTGAATGAGACATGATATGTAAATAGTCTTCCAGGATGCTGTATAGTAACGATGCGGGAGGCCCAGAATGTGGATATGTTCGCTGTTGAACCCGTTGGATACGTGTAGGAAGAAATAATCGTGATTTTGGGAAATGTGGGAAACAATTTGTTTCCTTTCGTTCGTCCTGGATGGCGACAATCTGCTTGGCGTACTGCTTCGGAATTCCGCGAAGCCCTGGAGCAGGCGAAATGGAAGGGAGTCTTTTTGCGCTTGATGATGATGTCTCCGTCTTTGATGGTGGAGTCCGTCAGGCGGCAGTTGTAGCACTTGCCACGGACCTGGTCGAAGTAAACATATAGGGTGCGCGGGGCGGGAGTGGCGTGCAGGGAACGGCGGGGGGGGGGGGGGGCAGAGAGTTCATTATTTGTACTACTCTACAGCGGCACAACAGTAGCACGTAATCGCTTGCTATACGACGGCAGCAGCAGCAGCAGCAGAAGCAGAAGCAGCAAGTACGTAATTTCATTGACGATACAGAAATATGTACACACACAAGTGTAGTACAGTACACACACAAATCACGTCCAGCATGATGTACGGCAACAACGCAGCAGCACCACAAAAAAAAATCATTGACGATACAGAAATATGTACACACGCACAAGTTTGAGAGTAATAGACACACAAATCATGTCCAGCATGATGTACGGCAACAACGCAGCAGCGCCACAAAACGACCAGGAAACAC
Organism: Macrocystis pyrifera; assembly: GCA_031763025.1. Lineage (NCBI taxonomy): Eukaryota > Phaeophyceae > Laminariales > Laminariaceae > Macrocystis > Macrocystis pyrifera. The sequence continues at coordinate 4,190,201 of JASSKH010000031.1, forward strand.
AATTATCCGAGCACATACAAACATTCAGTGAATATTGCGGCAGCACTAAAAGCAGAGCAGCAGCAGCAGCAGCAGAAGCAGCAACGGATCGCCACAGCGTTGGCAGCAGCATAGCAACGATATGAAAAGAAGGGAGAAAAAAAAGTATGTACCCCGAGGCCGTCCGAAAAGTATTTTTGGTACCTCACTATAGACCCACCTCCGCATGCTGTACGGCAACAACGCAGCAGCAGCATAGCAACAATACGAAATACGAGAAAAAGTATTAATAGTACGTACGCAAAATGCAGGAGCAAAACGACCAAAATATATTTTTTACGTATCAAAAAAACCATTTGGGTACAAAAATGGCCAATAAATACAATAATCCGCGTTGGCAGCAGCAGCATAGCAACGATATGAAAATAAGGAAGAAAAAAAGTATGTACCCTGGTATGCCGCAATCGCAAAACCTACGGAATTTCATTGACGATACCGAAATATGTACACACACAAGTGCAGCATGATGTACGGCAACAACGCAGCAGCACCACAGCAGCAGCATAGCAACGATATATATGAAAATAATCAAGCCAAAAAAACGAGAAATTGCAGTACGTACGCAAAATGCAGGAGCAAAACGACAAAAATATTTTTTCACGTATCAAAAGAACCCTTTGGGTACAAAAACGACCAAGAAAAACAGTAATCCGAGTACATACGAACATTCAGTGGATATTGCGGCAGCATTAGCAGCAGCAGCAGCAGAAGCAGCCACAGCATTAGCAGCAGCAGAAGCTGCAACGAATCGCCGCAGCGTTGGCAGGGTTGGCAGCAGCAGCAGCAGCAGCAGCAGCAGCATAGCAACGATATGAAAATAAGGAAGAAAAAAAAGCATGTACCCTGGTATGCCGCCATCGCAAAACCTACGGAATTGACGATCCGAAAATATGTACGCTTCCAGCATGATGCACGGCAACAACGCAGCAGCACTACATACAGCAGCAGCAATTGCACAGGAGCAGCAGGTGCGCAGCACGGCAACAACGCAGCAGCACTACAGCAGCAGCGAGTGCACAGGAGAAGCAGGTGCATAGCAGCAGCAGCACTCATGGCGTGGCGCTGACAGCAGCAGCAGCAGCAGCGGCAGCGAAAACGAGCAAAAAATGAGTACGTGGGGTCACCAAAACATGTACACGCAGAAATCGTGTGCATGCACCAAAAATGCACCACAGTAGCAGCAGCACTCACGTCGTTCGGTGCAGGGGTGACGGCGACAGCTGAATCCTCCGTTCCTTCGTTCACGTCCCGCAAACAGTTGTGCATGTGCGCGTTCGCGTGCACTGTGTGTAAGAGGAGCCGACGCAACGGACGAAAGGGAAAGAACGAGCATGGATGAGTCCAAAAAAAAAAAAAACGCTTTGACGTAGGATTGTATGCAAAAAGGCAATTGAAAACCCCCAAAAAACGTGCTGGCAACATACAGCATGCACAATAGACATAAGACACTCACCACTGTCAGCAGTCTCGAGGGAGTACGAGACAGTCCCTTCCTTGATCGGGCGAGCACAGAACTCGCAGTCGGTTTGCCCTGTCAGGATGATCCCGCCACCACGCACGTGAGATCCTTGCACGTGGCGAAGGCCACGTTTTTGCCACCAGGTGCGGAGTTCTTGACCAAGTGTTGGTCCGTGCACTGGTCGCAAACAACAGCCGGCACCAGGTCGGTCTTTGTCGTTGCCGCTCTCTTCCCAGAGGGCGAGGACCACGCGCCTCTCGACGGGGGGGAGGTGAGCTTACGGGGCGTGGAGAATGGAGAGGCGGGGGTTGCAGCACCAGCAGGTTCGCCACCGACAGCAGCAGCTTGGCCGCCGACAGCTGCACCTATCTATGCCGTTCGTCGAAGGCGAGACGCCTCTTTTAGGCGCCGTGCGAAGAGCTGTCTACTGGTTGGCAGTTTGCGGAAGAAGAAAGAAGAAAAGGTTGTTTGGCTATTTGGCGAAGAAGAAAGGAGAAAAAGTTGTTTGGCTGTTCGGCTGTTTCAAAGAAGGAAGAAAGGTTGTTTGGCTGTTCGGCTGTTTCAAAGAAGAAGGGCTGTTTGCGAAGAGCTGTCTATCAGTCGGTCTGTCTGCCAAGAGCTAGCAAGTGACAACGACCTCAAAAATCGTAATTATAGTTGTATTTATATATATGTGGTTTCTCATTGCCAAAAAAAACGCTCGTGGCTTGTTGCTTTATTCCGCTTCCGTATGTGCGTTTTTAGGCGCTATGGTGGAACAGGTGTACCTTTTTAGGTTTTCGTATGTTCCTGTTGGTTCGATAACGACATCCCTTTTCCGGCGTCAGAGGGAAAAAAAAAAAAAAAGAAACCAAAGGTTGAAAAATGGCTGAATGTACTTGAAAAGAGAGGGGGGGAACCGCGGCGAGGCAATACGATAAATACACCAGGTAAACAACCAACCCTCACAAATCAACGACACGAGCGCGAGCAGCAGACAGCAAACACGGCGGGTGTAATCTTTACAATAGTACCTGTATTTGGCTCCGAGGGTACACAACAAAACGATCGAACGACACCACACTATTCAGCTACGTACGTACTCAGACAAACGTTTGCTGTGAGCGTTTTCGAGGGAAAGGGGAAAATGTGTAAAGACCTCGATACGAGTATATTAGGATCGGAATCGGCACGTCAAAAGCCCAATCCGCGATTTCCGAAACGAAGAGGAGATGGCGACAATAACTGTGTAGAAACCCCGATGTTCATCACTGCACTACACTCCCAAATGTCAGGGGATGAAAGCAAACCCGTGGGGCGGTAGGATTTCTACAATAAATGAAAAAAAATGGTTTGGAAAATTCAGTAAACTCAGTTGGAGTTTGATCCCCCCAACCTCGGGGGAATTTTTGTTCGTTTTTGGAATTTTTGAAAAAATCGTTTCACCGTAGACGACTCTCAGATACAGCAGAATGTACGAGTGCTTATACTCGTAGAGGCGATGCGATATCAAGAAGAAGGTCACGAACGAGAAGAGTGCCGACGAAACCGACGGGACCTCTCGCAAGCGAGGGCACCCCTTTCGCTCTCTGGTTCTCTCTCTGCGATACGAATAGCTATTTTGCAATGCAGTTGACGGGGGCAACCCGTTCGAAAGAGAACACACAAAGTGAATGACAACTGTGTATCCCCGAGGTCGATATCAAAAGCCTCGCAGCAGCCAGGCTGACACGGCACACCGAACGGCAGGGCAAGCGAAGTGCAGGTTACTCCCATACATTAAGTGATAACTACAAGGCCGGTTGGTGGGGTCGAAGATACTTATTTTTCGCCTCCCCCTACTGCTGCTCCTGCTGCATATTGCGCCCTCGTCTCTTCCTCGAGGGTTGCGTGGCTGTGTGGTGGGAGTGTTGCCTGATTGGAAAGCACTGAGTCAATGAACGAAAGACGACGATCACGACGTTGATATCATACCCAAAGAGCTATCAAAAATTCCCGCGCATTGTATCCTCTACCCTTTACTGCACGCGGATGCGCAAGAACGCCAGCAAAGTGCTTCTGTTTCGTAGTTCACGATCACAGACAGAGAGCCGGTATCTGTCCGGGGCGAAGAATCAGCAAGGGCGCTGACTTGGTGTGCTAGTTATATCGATGGCTGGAAAGAAGGGTGTAACGTGAAGCACACACACGCGCGTACAACACACGTGAAATGTAGAATGTCCTTTAGTGTGGAGGGGCACAGAGAGAGGATTCACAGGCGATTATCGGCATCCCAAAATCCCCAAATTCCTCAGACCCTTGCGAGAACAAACGGCTGACTCTGGTCCGTGATACGGTGGTTTGCTTGCTACGATATACTGCCCTCCCGGCTGTGCGGTGTGTGGGCTCTCTCTCACCACGGAGGCTTCGCATTTCAGCGGACGCAAGAAGGTGATCGTCCCGCTCGCCTCGATCTCCCTCTCTCCGTCGAAATCGTCACATGCCTTGACGATCCCCTTCAACCCGTCCCAGTAGCTCCTAGGTTTGGCGGAGACCTGGTTCCGAACCAGGAGGAGAGCGGAGGCTCCGAGAGAAACAAAACGTGAGAAGCAATACGAAACCTTCATGTTCTGTCTGTTACTGCTTGTTGTCACTGCTGGTGGGGTGCTAACAATCGCAAGGGCAGAAGGAGAGCTCTTGGGGGTGGGTGCCAGAAGCGAGCAGAGGTGTTTTTGGTCGACGGGCGATGGAAGGCGATATGTGAGAGATGTTCTATCAGTACCGACGGACAGCATGACCGGCAGGCAGGTTGGGCTGCAGTATGCAGTGGTATCATATTCATTTGATATTAGAGTTGCGCAAGATCGGTACAACGAAGATACCAAGGCATCTGATTGGATCCGAAAATGTCAAACGGTCGGATTACATCATACCGGATCCGGTGATGTGATAATAATCGCTCTGGAAGAAAATATTAGGACCACTTCGGTATAAACATCGATATAAAACGGTTCTTACATTTCCGTCCACAGCGGCAGATATTTTTACCACTCATTGAGGCCTTCATGTTCTGTCTGATGCTGCTGTTGTCACCGCTGGTGGGTTTGGAAAATCGCAAGGGCGAAAGGAGAGCTCTTGCGGGTGCCGGAAGCGAGCAGAGGTGTGTGTGAGGCCCACAAGGGCGGTGGTAGTCGATAATATGTGAAAGATGGGCTATCGGTACCGACGGACAGCATGACAGGCAGAGGCACGCTGGGCTGCAGTGGTCCAGTGATACCATATTTATTTGATATTAGAGTTGCACAAGATCGGTAAAACGAAGATACCAAGGCATCTGATTGGATCCAAAAATGTCAAACGATCGGATTCCATAATACAGGATCCGGCGATATGAAAATAAAAACAATCGCGCTACCCAGACATTATCGGAAAGTGGCAGAGGTCGCGAGGCCTTGCTCGTGTATTGGGTTCTCCGTCAGCTACATACATGTGTGCGACCAAACCTTGAGCCCAATACACAAGCAAGGCCTCGCGATCGCTGCCGCTCTCCGGTAATGTCTGGTTAGCGCGATTGTTTTGATTCCCTACGGCGTGCCCCCCCGCTCCCGACCAAACGTTAGGTCGGTGGTAAACATATGGCATGACATAAGCATACCCCTCCCCCCTTCAAGGTATCCCCCCTTGGTTGTTTTGGCGTCGGCTGGCAACGACACTGTAACACATGCCGCGCACTGCGTGAGCTAGACAACCAGAGTACATATTGCCGGGGTAGGGGGGTTCGGCGGTCGGCGCAACTGGCGGTAGAGTTAGATTAGTTGTGCGAGGTGGAGAACCTTTACTCCGTACAAGGGGAATGATCGTGCCACGTACCAGGTAGTGTTTATGGTAAGGCGCCCACGAGGCAATTACATAGTAAAGCTGTCTCTGGAAGTAGCCACACCGGAAAAGAAATCGATAAATTTGACGCTGTCATCCACATATACAGAAAAAGGTAGCCTCACAAGCAGTTCTTGGTAGGATGCAGCTCACCATTCATGCGACCCGCCGAATACGTTACGGCGTTGCGCGCTTGATGCTAGCGATCTCTGCCTGGTCGGTCAAAATCCGACGTGCTCCGTCCGGGCATTGTAGGGATGCGAGGGTCTATAGTCGTAAGACTACGGCTATGCATGACAATGAGTACACCCCCCCCCCCCTCATGACCACACCAGAAATTAAATCAATTCATTGATGCTGTCATCCATATGCAAGAAAATCCGCCTCTGAAGCGGTTCTTAGTAGGATGCAGCTCACCCTTCATGCGACTCGCCCAACACCTCACGGCGCTTCGAGCTTGGTGCAAGCAATGTCTGCCTGGTTGGTGAAGACCCAACGTGCTCCGTCCCGGCATTGTAGGGATGCGAGGGTCAATGGTCATATGGCTACGGCCATGCACGATAATGAGTACACCCCCCCCTTCTGACCAAACATGTTGAGAAATCGGTATTTTGGGGCGTGCCAGGGCCATATTTGGCCATAACATGCTACATTTAGAACAGGGGCAGTCAGTCAAGCGGCCAAGCCGTGATCATCCAAGCGTCTTCGTTCATTAATCCCTTTCAGGATCGCGATCCCGTTCAATAGGGACGAAACGCTTGGAACTAGAATCATACTTTCAGGTTTATGTACACCGCAGCAGCAAAATGTTTAGCAACACCCGGGAAAAGCAACGCATATACATACGGCCCGTCCATCAAAGAGGAGACACCACCAGATTCCCTCTCCAGGGGGGGCGGCAAGTCGCACAGACAAGCACAGACTGATCAACCACGCTCAGAGGTGAGCCCTTTTAGAACTACATTACACCGTCCCCCTTTGGGTGTGCCAGGTGATTATTGCAGCACAAATCGAAAAAAGGTTGTCTGAACCACGCCAAGCGGTCCATCCCCCCTCATGCGGTCGGCGTCAACGCCGCCGACTGCGGCTGCGACTCCGACTCGACAAAGCGGTCTCCACCACGCCTCCTTATATCACGCCTCCTTCGCCCTCTCTTCGCCACCCTAACCCTACTCATGACCCTAACCCTAGTCCTATTGTTGGTCCCGAGCCCTCCTCGTCCCCCCTGCCCGGCCGCCATCAGGCACGCAACGCGCTTCGAATCCTGTATCAATGGGTTTCCCAAACACTCGACCGAGGGCTTCCTCCTTGTATCCCTCCTCCGCTCGCGACATTGCGCCTCGGCTTTCCCCCTCAGCGCCAGAAGCATCAGCACCACAAACACCAACACCAACAACAACACAATCACCACCCTCACCAACAGCAGCAGCAGCAGGTGGCGAAAGAGTTTGGGCCGGGCGTTTCTTGCGAGAGACTTTCGGCGCTGGGTTATCGGATGCCTGCCACCGCGGTGATACTTCTGGGTTGGGGCGGAGTGCCGCGCGCCCCCAGATGGCGACCTCTCGGGCTAGGGACTCCGGCGTGAGGTGCTTGTAGCCTAGTATTTTGTAGATAAAATGAGACGGACCACACGCAGGAGGGGGTAGTGGGAAGGCGGGCGGGGGGGGGGGGGGGGTGTACTCATGTCACGCATGGCCGTTGTCGTATGAACAGGGAGGGGGGGGGTGGGCACGGAGAGCGGTGATGAGGGGTGGGGGGTGGAGAAGGGGGGGGGGGGGGGGGTCCAAAGTTCTCCAGCATCTACTGCTGTGTTCTTACGGTCAACACCGAAGAACAAAATATTTGTTTTTGCGCCTCGGCATCCACAGATTGCGGGTGGGCCAGTGGGACTCGAGGAGAGTAGATGACAGAAGAACGAGCGTTCGGCCAAATCAACCATTCAAAAAGCAGAGGATAGCGACCAACCAACCAATCAAGACGGGAACTTGCTGGGCCAGCGATCGAGCAGCCACCCAAACATGACTTGCGGGCCGGTTGTGAATCAACCAACAAACCGAGTACTCACTGCTAACTGGTCAAAAGATGTAACACATTAACATTTACCAAACTGCAAAAGAGAGGAATACTGGCCTACATATCTCTATAAAACCATTGGCACCGATACACACACAGCGTCAACGTTAGGCACGAGCTACGTAGAGTGCAAGATATATGGAGAGCAACACATGGCATGGCAAGGCGCATCGTACGAGTACCTTTTGTCCGACCGTCGACAAGCGGAGAGATAAGCTCCTCCATCATCTCTTCGACCAGCACTCCTATGTGTCGGCCGTCGCGGGAGGGGGGACATGAGAGGGGGGGAGAAGAGGTTAAGGAATAGGCTTAATGCGGGAGGGGTAGGAGGAGGAGAAGGAGCAGAGGAGGGGAGGGGTCGGCACCCATTTACCTTTCAAATTCATTCCAGTGGTGAATCCATTTTAAGACCACCGGGTTTAAGGCCATGTTAGAGATAAGACCAGGGGAATCGGCTTGTCACGATAAAAAACACTACTTTGAATCAACTACTGCAGCATGGGATCATTTTTCAGCGGTAAGATACGCGACCATATTAGAGAAAAGACCACGTTTTGAGGCTCATCACGGGGAACCCCCTGCCAGTCGGCCTGATGATACTCCAGGCACACAGCTCAGCCCACCAGGCAACAAACAAATGAGCACCCACCAGCAAACAAACAGTCTCGTGAAACCCCCCGACCAAAATGAATCAACCCACTCCGAAACAAACGTACCAGGTACGTCTGGAAATCGCTCGGCGTTCGGAAACCATTACTGTAGAACCTTAACCGTACTCACAGAGAAAAAGGGAAAAACTACGGTAGCTCCCGCCCCCGCCCCCGGCCTTCTCCCTCCACCACCCTCTTACACCCCAACTCACACGAAGGAAACAAACCAAAGCACGCACCGAAGACAAGGAATCAACTCACCAGGGGTGTGTCTAGTTTCATAGATATATCTGTGATCACCACCCAAACCCAAAAAACTGTCTTGCCTCTCTGTCTGTCAGTCTGTCTGTCTGTCTGTCTGTCTGAAGCCCCCTCTTTCACTCCAAGCTTGACCTACGACACTTATTTTTCCTGGAATTGGATGACAGCCGCCCCCCCCCCCCCACCCTCAACCCATACGAAAAACTCAGCCAAATAGTGTACGACGTGTACTCTGGGGGTAACCGGGTGTCAAACCTGGCTGCTACGGTCCACACCCGGGCAGAAACCCGGGCACCCCCAACGTGCGTACCCAACTACAACACGTTCTTCTCACGCCTGCCGTACGACAGATCGTGATCTATTCATCTACAGATACATGATCTACAGATACATGATCTAGCAGTTCCTAAGCTGCCGTTGTGAGAGCTTGTGCGGAATCAGTAACGAACAGATCAAAAACGCAGTGAAAACATTGTGCTACTGCTGCACAGCAGATCACGGCTCCTTCCCGGCACCTCGAGCTAAAGATCACGAGTCCCTTCCGGCACCACCAGCTACCAATCATAGGGGATCGAGAACAAATCTATCTATTATTTGGGACCACAGTAAATAGGACCTACGGTACATCCAAAAACTTATATATTCACTTATTTTTCCCCAACAATATTTGGTCTTATTTATTATGCCCCCCCCCCCCTAAATATCTATCTGCCTTTGAAAAATGGCGAATCCTGAAGCGGGCATCGACGGCCTGTACACAGGTGTGCACCCTTGCGACTCACCCACCGCCACGAGGGCACTCTCGTCCAGCGCACCGTAAAGCTGGGATGCCCCCTCCGCTTTAGCGCTCGCCACCTTCATACAAGGCACGCGAAAGGGACGGCGTCGATTTCATTGAACCTCCGGCTGGCACATCTACACCGATCTACAGGCTGGTTCAAGCACACCGTCCTAAGTTCCTCAAGAGTCCAACGTTCACGCCATTTTTTGGGGGTGAATAGACTCGGATATTTGGCATATAAATCTATCATCCCCTGTCCATCCGTTAACGATTTTAGTCTTTTTCTTACAGATGTTCGGTTTTTGTTTTTTTGGGGAGATTTGGGTCTCAAGGGACCCCAAATCTTTGGCGACGATAAAAAATATATATACTCATCTCGTCCATGGTTCGACAGGGGAATATAGAACAACGTGTGCAAAGTTCGGGGTTCATGTCTTTAAAACGACGTGAACATTCGGACCTCTTGCGCGGTAAATGTGCAAATTCCGGCATCGTCTCGGAATTGCTTGCTTTCGGTACATTGGGCGTTAAAGGTGACTTAGCAATGATCACACGCAGACAGATCTTCGAATATCAGCGTGAAAACTTCTTGTAAACGTGCCCTAGAGGCTCGTCCAGAATCAAAGTGGGGGTAAAACCTATAAATATACTGCATATATACCTGGTATACATATCTATCTATATATATATGTATATTCCTGCGGAAACGCCTGTCTATTTTGGACCTCTTTTAAGGCCTGTGATCGGTTGGGTCATATTGAGTCAGTCCTAGATGCTCGAAAATAAAAATGGCTAGTGCCACCCTCTTCGGCTGTTCGTGGCGGTCAGTATGATACCAAATGTGTGACATTTGAGTTGCTACGTACTGCATGCGGCATCCGTTACATAGCTGACGAAATTTGGGGCGATGCACTTGGACCAGCTCGTAGATACATCTCCAGAACAGAAAACAAGAAAAAAAAAAAAAAAAAACTGCGTCCGAAAATATGGTCGATCGATCTATTGCTTGTACATATGTGTTGACGTGTGTGTTTTTGTGTTTGTACGTATGCAACAAAAGAACTGCGATTAAAAAAAAAAATTGAAAAAAAAAAAAACGCCGACAAATTATTTTTGTGGACGCATGTGTCTTGGTGTTTTTTAGTTAAGAAAAAAGCGCGACAGAAACATGGTCAACTGATTGTTTGCATGGAAAGTAGGGGCGCACTTAACATCTCCAAAAACCGAACTTGAGAAAAGTGTACGCTTAAAACCCGACAAACAAAACCCGTGGCCCCAGGTGTGTGACGAAAATATCGTTAAGACACCACTCAAGATGCATTCCACGCGAACGACAACAAAATGCGATATACGAATCGATGCATGGTCGATAGTTTGCACGGAGGTTACTAACACCACTCCGGCCGGTAATAAGAATAACCCCCGTCTGGACTCTGAGCCGGTAGCATAATCCCCATTTTAACTCTTGAGCCGGCAATAGAATCGCCGTTTCGACTCTGATGTGAATCCGAAAAGGTGATTGTATTCCCTGCCCGCATCCTATGTAGGAGATCGGTCTTTTTGGGCGTGTCGAGGCCGATTTTTCTGCCTTAACCGTTTACTGCAGTCCCGAATTCGGGACAAATCACCAATTGTAAGTGTTAACAAAATAGTTTGTCCCCAAACCGGGACTACAGTAATAAAGGGGACAAACTGCTTACCTGGTACCTGGTACGTTTTTATTACGGGGGTCCATAGTTAACAGGACCTATGGCATACGTAAAAACCTATATAATTAGGTATTTTTACTAACAATATTTGGTCCTGTTTACTATGGCCCCCGTAATAGTGATTTGTCCCGGAAACGGGACTGCTAAAAGGGCTAGTTTTAGTACTGCAGTCCAGTTTTGGGGACAAATCACCGAAATTGTAAGTATTATAAATAATAGTTTGTTCCCAAAACGCGACTGACGATCAAATCACTAAAACTGCAAGTACCCTGCCCCCAAAACGGCCCCTCCGGTACCGCAGTCCCGTTTCGGGGACAAACCACTCTAATTCCAAGTCATCTGTCCCCCAAAACTACTTATATACCATGTACAATTTTAGTGATTTTGTCCCCCGAAACTACTTATACCAGGCACAATTCTAGTGATTTTGTCCCCCCCAAAACTACTTACCAGGTACAATTCTAGTGATTTTGTCCCCCCAAAAACTACTTACCAGATACGATTTTAGTGATTTTGCCCCCCCCAAAACTACTTACCAGATACAATTTTAGTGATTTTGTCCCCCAAAACGGGACTGTAGTTTCTTCCCTGAAAGGCATATTAAGCCTAACCCTAACCCTACAGCACTCCCGTATTGTACATGGCAAGCACTCCCGTCGAATTACTAGTAGTGTCAAAATTACATTTCTGTACGTACAGCGCAGCACTACTGAAAAGGGCGTATTACGGGGGGCCATAGTCAATAGGACCAAATATTGTGACTAAAAATTGTGAATATATAGGTTTTTGTGTGTACCGTAGGTCCTATTTACTATGGTCCCCTGTAACAGTTAACATACTGCTACTGCTGCAAGGGCGGGCATGGCAAAACAGAACCCCAAGACGGGCCCTCGACACCGCACGTACACAAAAAGTGTCCCCCATCAACCCCTTCTAGGACTGCAGTCCCGTTTGGGGGAAAAAACCAGCCAAATTCTAAGCAGTTTGTTCCCGAAGCGGGACTGTCATACTAAAAAGGGTGGAGGCGGTGGTGCGCCAAAGCAACGCGACCGCCGCCCTAGATGTTGACGGAAGCCGCCTCGTTCATTTCCTGCCTGTGAGCGCCATTCCCCAGCCGCGCTACACACGCGATTTTTTTACCGCCTTGCGTCGGCACTACGCCTTCCTCAAAACCCGCCGCATTGAAGGGGCCCTACTGCTGCATTACCCGATATAAATGCCCCCCCCCTGTATTTTACTATTTACGGGGGGGGGGGGGGGGCACAGTAAATAGGACCTACGGCACACACAAAAACCTATGTATTTCCCTATTTTTACTGACAATATTTGGTCCTATTTACTATGGACTTACGGTACACACAAAAGACTATATATTTTCCCTACTTTTACTGTTAATAACAATATTTGGTCCTATTTACTATTGGTCCCCCGTAATAACCGCATTGGACTACAGTAAATAGGACCTACGGTATACATAAAAACCTATATATTTACCTGGTTTTACTAACAATATTTGGTCCTGTTTACTATGGCCCCCCGCAATAACCACATCGAGTTATGATCACTACTATCACGGTGGCCCCTATTCCGGGGGACCATAGTAAATATGACCAAATGTTGTTATTAATAGTAGAAGTAGGGAAAATATATAGTCTTTTGTGTGTACCGTAGGTCCTATTTACTATGGTCCCTGTAATTCCACATAGGCCCAAAAACGGGGGGGGGGAAAGAGGCTTTTCCAATGTACTCCTGAAGAATACAAACGTAACATCGATGCGAGGTCTATATCGTCAACCGCGTATTTCGAGCAGACACCATTCTCGATTCACGCAGTACATAGCTACTGACATACAACCTACAAAAGTGGGTGCGTTTGGGCTTATTCTGGGCCTATTTACTATGGGCCTCCGTGATACTACAGTAGCATGAACCAGTATGATATGTCCCTTCGCAATACCAGGGCATTTACAGCAAGGGACGGTTCCGCGGGTGGACGAGGCCTCCCTCCCCCCTCTTCGATACCAAAACAGAAGGTGGGCGCAAGCCAGGCGTTCGATTTGTAAGCAGCTTTCGAAGCGTAAAACCAAAAAAAATAACAACATAAATGTCCTCACAACGTACGTAGGCCAATCAGAACGACAGATTCCCCAAGCACTCCCTTTTCGGGGCATACAGTAGTACAAAAAAAAAAAGGACACGCACAAAGTCGAAAGAACGTACCGGGAAAATCGGCACCTTGCGGGACTTTTTCGTGTCTTAAGAGGTGTCTACTGTGGTGCATCTGTCTTTGGCCCACCTTCTACTTAGAACTCTCCTATAGTCGGATCGCGCCTTCGCCCTTAACCCCGCCAAAGAAACGGCTACCCCACCGCTACTCACTGCTCTTGTCTCGATGTCCAACCCACCCACCTGGTGAATGTACCGGAGTAGTCGCCGAGACGGGGGCAGCACTCCCTTCGGGTTTTCCGCTGGCGCCGCCCGCGCAAATGCCTTTGAAGGGCATGGAAACCCGGGCCATTCCTCCAGCCTCGGCGAAAACGGCGAGGAATTGACGGGCGGGGCCACGGTTGTTCCTCCTGCTGCTGTTGCTGCTGCTGCTGCTGCTGCTGTTGATGTTGATGTTGATGTCGTTGATGATGCTGCTGCTGGTGCTGGTGTTTCTGTTGTAGGCGGCGTTACGTGTTGACTGTTTCGCTTCGGAGCCCGCCCCCGCCCGCCTCTTCCTCCCCCCCCCCCCCCCTTCCCCCGTCTCCACTGCCCTCGTTACCGGTACTGCTGCTGTCGCTGCTACCGTTACTGTCGTTGTTACCGCTGCTGTCGTTGTTACCGTTAGCGTTACCTTCACGGCTACGAATACCGCCACCATTACCGCTACCGCAACCATTACCGCTATTGTTATCCCTACAACTACCGCCACCATTACCGCTACCGCAACAATTACCGCTATTGTTTCCCCTATTATTACCGCCACCATTACCGCTACCGCAACCAATAACGCTAGTGTTACCGCTACAAATATCACCACTATCACCGTTACCGCAACCATTACCGCTATTATTACCGCTGCCATCCCTGCCACCGATACCACTGCGGTCACCGCTGCCGGGGCCGCCAGCGCTGGGCGTGATGCTAACAGGAAAGCGGAGGAGGCCACGGTGCTGCAGCGACAGCGCTTCGTCGTATCGGAACTGAAAACGCCGCGGTGTGAGAGCCGGGGCGACGAGGAAAGCGAGGGGGGGGCGGGGGGGGGGGGGGGGGGGGGGGGGGGGGGACGAGAAGGGGGGGAGCTTCAGCATAACGGCTCCCAAACTTCGTATTGTCTTGTGAATCTCGTCTGTGCTTTTCGTACTGCTGGTTTTCTCCGTGTGTATCCTGTATCGTAAAAACCTTCCAAGGGTGTGTTTAGTAGGAGAAGGTACCCGGGTATATACTCTGGGAGTACCCGGGTATATACTCTGGGGGCACCCGGGTATATTATCTGGGGGTACACGCGTATATACTCTGGAGGTACTCGGGTATACATTCTGGGGGTACCCAGGTATACACCGGAGTAGGGCGGGTTTAGTACCTGGATATCCCACTACCCTTCTTCAGTAATAGCGTACGCATCGGCCAAAAGTGGACTGGGCGGTCATTCAGATACGACAACCACAAACACAACCCCAACAATTCAGCCTTTCATCACTCAAACCTCCGCTCTACCTTCCAACGGTGTGTTGAGCACTGTATATACTCTAGGGTATCCACGCCGGTACCGAACCTGCTTTTGATGACCATACCCAGGTAGACACCCGGGTACATCTGAATACCCGGGTACATACCCGGGTTCACCGTAAATCTGTAAATACCCGGGTACATGCCCGGGTTCATCGTAGATACCCGGATGCATTGTAAACACACGGGTGCATCCAGACTATATGCCCTACAAAGCACACCGTTGAAAGACTTGTCAGTCATAAAAAACCGTGCGCACCGGTCCAAACTTGAATCGGCGGTCTTGAGCAACCCCTGCCTTGTACCGCTGCTGGAGAGCTGGGACGCGCCTGGATGGTGGAGGCCCTAGAGGGATGGCCAGGGGTTCCCCCAAGGAGATCGCCACCTGCTGTCGCCAATATTTTCTGAAAAAAAAAAAAACGAAAAAAAAAATAACGAACAGACACAAACAGACAAACAAGCAAACAAACAAACAAACAAAACATACGTAAATCAAACACAAACGAACAAACAAAAAACACACAGAGACAAAAAAAACAAAAACGAACAAACAAACAAGCACACGAGACGCGAAAAAAGGGGGTGGGGAGGGGCGATTGGGAGGACGGGGGGGGGGGGGGGGGGGGGGGGGGGACGTCAGGACGTATGATACAAGCTCGGTGCGCAGCTCTGATGGGTCGAGGGAGGGCGCACCGAGGAACACGAACCGTGCGTCCGCCGAGCGATAAATTCGGTGCGCAGCTCTGATGGGTCGAGGGAGGGGGCACCGAGGAACACGAATCGTGCATCCCCGAGCGATAACGCCATTCGCAACTACAAACAATATAGACATATATATATATATATGGTGGGGGCAGCGGACATGGGCGGGGTGGGGTTGGCGCGGGGGGGGGGGGGGGGGGGCGTACTTATTGGTTGCTTGCCCCAGTAATTTAGATCATTGAGCACGCTTCCCTGTCCACACGGGCCACCGTTCCTACTGCATCTAAAGACACTTTCAGCATTTGGGCGCTCAATACGTATGGGGGGGGGGGGGGGGGGTGTACTCATTATCATGCATGGTCGTAGTCGCCTGACCATAGACCCTCGCATCCCTACAATGCCGCGACGGAGCACGTCGAGTTTTCACCGACCAGGCAGACATTGCTTGCACCAAGCGCGAAGCACCGTGAGGTGTTGGGCGAGTCGCATGAAGGATGAGCTGCATCCTACTAAGAACCGCTTGTGAGGCGCGGATTTTCTTGCGTATGGATGACAGCATCAATGAATTGATTAAATTTCTGGTGCGGCCACCTCCAGAGACAGCATTGGGGTTACTATGTAACTGTCTCGACGGCTCCCATCACAATGATAACGCTGACCCTCGGACGGGAAACAGATCAACCCGCGGACAGATCATCTACAGATCATTATCTATCTATCTACAGTAGATCATCCAGCTCCTCACCTGCGGTTGCGAGAGGTTGTGCACGATCTGCCTATGAACAGCAGCACAGGTGCAACCCAAAGGAAACATGCGCTACGACTGTATAGACCGTCGCGGACTATATATGTGCCCCCACCCGTCGAAGTGAGAGCTGAAATTATTCGAGATCCGGGAATATTATAGATATATCTGTCTTGCGATAGATATCTACTACGACATAGGTCATGAAGCGAGAATCGATGCTATTACGGGGGACCATAGTAAAAATAGGACCAAATATCAATATTGTGAGTAAAAAATAGGCAAATATATAGGTTTTAGTATGTACCATAGGTCCTATTTACTATGGTCCCCCGCAGTATCACGTGTCCGACGTACCAAACAGCTCCACCACTGATTCGCGGTCGTTTAGACACACCAACACCAAGTGCCTTCCAATTCCTGCATGAGTGCACCGACGATTCGGGGACAAGAATAATGCCATTGTCCTGTAGTGCATCACAGTAGCGCCGGACATGTGTACTGTAGCCGGCCACCCTGGCACGAAAAGTTAAGGTCAGTTCGTGTATTAATATTCGGTTTAAACGATCCTTTATTTATTTTTGGAACGGAGTGGTGTATGTATACCACGGGAAAAAAAAAAAAAAAAAAAAAAAAAAAAAAAAAAAAAAAAAAAAAAGCCAAAAGAACCCCAGGCGGAGATTTACAGGAGCAAAAACTAATTCGGGAGCCGTGAAAAATTGAGACGCACCCAGATGAAAAAGCCACCTTGAGCCAACATGTTTTTTCTCAAACGTTTAATGTGGTGGCCTGTACCGTAACTAAGAGTCAAGAGGCTGTGTTTTTTTCGTGACCATGACCCTGTAGTCCCCCTTTCCCCTCGCGAAAAACATGAACCATATGCGTCCTCGTGTGAGCTTGCACCCCCTCCCCTCTCCCCTCGAAAAAACATGCTTCTTACGCATCCTCCTGAGTTTCCTCCACTCTACTCCATCCCTACTCCGCCGTGGTCTGATTGGTCCCTTGCCATGAGCAGTTCAGGCCTTACCTCTCCGTCTCGGACGGTCCGGCGGCGCACTCGCACATCGATCCCAGCCTTAACTTGCACAAATTGCAGTTGCGCAGGATCCTTTTTCCCTCCTCCTCCTCCTCCTCCTCCTCCTCCTCCACCTCCTTCTCCCTCTCTCCCTCCCTTCCCTCGCCCCCCCCCCCTCCTCCTCCTCTTCCCCCTCCCGCCCCCCCTCCTCATCATCCCGTTGCCCCACGCCACACCCACCACCACTCCCCCCACTTCCGCCTCTCCCACCTCCCCCTCCTGTGCCTCTCCCGCCCTCCCTCTTCCGTCTCTCCCGCCGCCTCTCTCGCGCGGCCCGGTCAGCTTTCACCAGTTTGGCCACCCAGCGACGTTGGATGAAGTCCGAAACGACGGGATTGAGGAGGAGATCGTTCGGACTGTTTGCTGCCGTCGTCACCCCCGCCCCCGCCCCGCCCCCACTCCCGCCTCCACCACAACAGCCCCGGCGCAGGGGGGCACCGGCACCGATCGGAGCAGGCGGTTAACGGACGATGAGAACGAGGTTGGTGGTGGAGAGTCTCCTCCGGCGCTTTGGGGTGGTCGTCCCTCCGTGGCCGCCTGCTGATGCTGCTGTTGCTCGAGGTGATGGTGGTGTTGGTGGTGGCGGTGGTGGTGGGGCGGGCTGGGGTGGGGGAGATGCGGGTGGGGATGTTGAGGGGGGGGCGGGTGTTGGTCTTGATCTTGTTGTTGTTGTTGTTCTTGCTCTTTTATCGGTGTCATCGTCGCGGTCTCTTGCCGTTCTCCTCCGTGATGGCGTTGGAGCCGGTCGTGCTGGTGTCCGTGATCTCCTCCTTGTCGCTGTCGCTGCTCTTGCCGCTGTTGATCTCGTTGCTGCTGCTCTTTGATCGGTGTCCCAGTGGCCGCTCGTTCTTCTCCTGACCCCGCCTTGCCGCCACGGATATCGCCACTCTCGTCTGCTGAGGTGGGGGTGACGGTTTCAGATGTAGAGTAAGGGGGTGATACATGGGGGTGACGGTAAAATTGAGGTTACGGTCTTCGGGGTTGGGGGGGTGGGGTTGGGGGGTAACGGGAAGTGGGGTGGGGTTAGAGTTGGGGTCAGGAATATCGGGGCTGGGGGTGGGGTTGGGGGGGGGGGGGGGGGGGGTGTACTCGACATCATGCATGGCCGTAGTCGTATGACCATAGACTCTCGCATCCCTGCAATGCCGGGACGGAGCCCGTCGGGCTTTCGCCGACCAGGGAGACATTGCTTGCTTGCACCAAGCAACTAGCGCCGGGAGGAGTTTGGCGAGTCGCATGAAGGGTGAGATGCACCTTTTGCTGAAAAACCGTTTGCTCATGGATGACAGCTCCAACGAGTTAACATATTTCCCGGTGTGTGGGCACTTCCAGAGAGAGCAACGGGGGAACTCTGCAACTACCCCGTGGCTGCCCGTACCATAAGCACTATTAATAGGTGATGCGATCATTCCGCTTGTGCGGAGTAAAAGGCTCTCCACTCCGGACATCCTATATCTATAACTTGATCGCCAGCTGTGACCGACCGCCGAAAAAACAAGATAAAACGACACCCGGGTTGTCTAGGCGTCAGGAACGTGAGTGCGGGTACCAGGTGGGGACTGGATGGCGTTGGGAAGAAGATGTGGCGCTTAATAAAGTAGAAAATAAAAGCGAAACTGACTGTCCGGAAGTATGAGAGCCCGACACCGTAACTAGAAACAAATAACGAGAAACGAGAGAACACGCAACACCACCAACACCTACAACAACACTCACGGCCCCGCCACCACCACCGCCACCACCACCACCACCACTGCCGCCGCCGCCGCCGCCGCCACAACCACCACAACCACCACAACCACCACAACCACCGCCACCACCCAGATCAATAAACAAAGGGATAAACAGAGTGTCGTTATGTGCGTCATAGTCGGCGACGTTCCCAAGTCTCCACACCAGTCCAAGCTTTCAAGTAAGACCATGCATGCCTACACACTACTAGTAAAACCGTGTATTAATAGTAAAACCGTGGGGTTGAGGCCAGAGGAGGATCCCAAGACCCACCACCACCACCACCACCAACGCTACCACTACCGCCACAACCTTCCCGAGTTATCAAAAACTCTTACCGCGAGAGTTTCGGTGGGTCCACGCCGGGAGGAGGCGGGAGGCGGCGTCTGTGGCGGCAAGACGTAGGGCTTTCCCGCATCGGCCGCCGCAGCCATCGTCGTCGAAGTCCGGAAAAGCCGAAATAGCCACCTAAGGCAAAAACGTAACGTAACGAAGCGAAAAAATAAATATATATATATATATATCAACGTAGTTGCTATGGTTGATTGGCATGGTCGATTATATTACTGCTGCTCTTCTCGCTGCTGCTGCTGCTGCTACTCCTGCTCCTCCTCCTGCTGCTGCTGCTGCTGCTGCTGCTGCTGCTTTTGTAGCGATCTTACATCAATTCATCACCATAATCAATCAATCAATCCCGTGGGTACAGACACGGCGGGCGGCCTCGTACCTGCTGTTGCTCTTGCTGCTGCACCGAAATATCACCCGATAACCCCTGCTCGCCGACGCCTCGCAAGATCGTCACAGCCGCCCGGCGAGGCATCACTACCCGCCCACGCTTCTCCTAATGGAATCGGCATGTTTAAAAGAAGCGGGGAGGGGAGGGGAGGGGAAGGGAAGGGAGGGGGAGTGGTAAGCGGACCGCAAAAGCGCAAGCCAGGGCGGGAGTCGAATTTTGGCCGCTGTTCCAAAGCATTTGCTATTCCAAACCGTGTAACACACGTGTGAAAAGACAGCACACCCCCTGGGACGAATTTCGGGGGGCGATTTCGTCCAAAACATGCCTTAAGGGGGGAAGAGAGGGAGGGGGGGGGGGGGGGGGGGGGGGGGGGGGGGGGGGGGGGGGGGCTACACACGCCCAAAGAAAAGAAAATAGTGGCCTTTTTTCGAGAAAGGTCTCGCCGAGATTTTTCCATAAGACTCGTGCGTCGCTCGGCGTTCTCACTGTCCCCGTTGTCGGGGAAATCAGCTGTAGTCTCAGTGACGGTCGTCTCGGGGGGGGGGGGGGGGGGGGGGGGGGGGGGGGGGGGGGGGGGGGGGGGGTGCTCTATTATCACCCGTGTGATAACGGTACCCACCCATGCGGTATTCCACACAGAAGTGAACAAGCATACCAGAGGGTAACAAGCACACACCCACCAGGTGACACACAAAGAGATGCCATGCATGCGCCGGCGATAAAAAAAAAAACAACAAATACCCCACACACGGAAAAAAAAAAGTGAGAACACATGTACACATCCCAAACAACACCAGTGATGCACGGACACCTCTCCACACACCGGTGAAAAAAGCGAGCACACACCAAAGTATTCCATGCACGAGTGTGACGAAAAAAAAAAACCTCGATAAAAACTATGAAAAATGTACCCTGTGCTTGGTCACCCAAGAACTGTTTACTGCTCTTGGTGGAGCCCGAAAAAGTCCCGGAAACATCCGTTGCCTCCAGTCGACCTAAAACGTTGACACCTAGGGGACGGCACGGCAACGCATGTCGTTGGCGCTGCTGTACACGATTTTTTCAGAACAGGAAGGCGGTTGATATCGAGCAGCGTAAGGTATCTTTTAGGGGGAAAAATCTGAGTCGAGAGAGAGAAATCCTTCTGAAAACAGAATGTTCGACTCGTTGAGCACCCTCCCTTACTACCGTTGTCGAGAAAGAACGAGCTCTGACACAAAGCGTCGCACCTCCTGTATTCGAACTCAAAAGCTCTCTGCGGTAGAGCTTACCTGATGCAAGAACCCTCGGAAACTACCGTATAGGTTGCATTCCTATTGTAGCAGGGCTCAGGGACACACACTAAAAAAAAACAGCGACACAAGACAAATATGACGACACACACAGATGCTCTTTCACAGCAGGACACGACCAGTTAAAACACCTACAAACAACCACCACTGACACACGAAAAACAAAAAAACAAAAAAAACACCATACCATCAGGCGACGCACACAAACACACAAACCAACGCCCCCCCCCCCCCCCCCCCCCCCCCCCCCCCCTCTATGGCCATACGACTACGGCCATGCATGATAATGAGTACACCCCCCCCCCCCCCCCCCCCCCCCCCCCCCCCCGCCCGCTCGCCCACCCATACATACATAACGCTCACCACGTCCTTGAAGCAAGCGGAGAAGCGAAAGCAATCCCTGCCCGCAGCATCGCCTCCACCCCCCCCTCCGCCCTCGCCCTTACCCCCCCTGCCCCGCGCGCCCGCAAATTCGGTGCGGCCGTACCCTCACCCTCCTCCGCCGCGGCATGCGGCAATGGACGCTCTTCCGCACCCAGCCAAGTCACGGGGCCCTTGGCGAGGATGCTCCACCGACGCAGCTCCTGGACCCAGGACAAGAACGCCGGTGTCCGAATCAACTCCGCCATACGGTCGGCTAGGCTCTCCCTCCTGGGGGGGGGCGGATTGGCGGCTCCCACGGCTGCCGTTGCTCCGTGGGTGATAGAGTTGAGGCTGGCGTTGCTAGCGTGAGCATTATCGTTATCGCTAGCGTTCGAGTTATTGTTGGCGTGCACGACGGCGTCAGCGTTATCGTCTGGATCGATGTCACCGCCGCCGCCGCCACTGCCTTCCGCTCTTTTCATTCGCCGAATCGCCCTGGCCCGTCGACCGTTTCCATCACTTCGCGACGTCCTCTTGCACTTCTCCCCGTCGCCCCCCCCCTCTTCTTTGTCGTCGGCGACATCGCTGTTATCGGTTTCGTTTTCCGTTCCTATGGCTTTACGGCCTGATCTCCCACCCCTCCCCACGCCCTCTCCCCACCCCCAGCTCTATCGTCCTCGGATCCACGCTTCTGCGGCAGAGTCATACTTGTACCGCTGCTTCCAAGCACCTCCACCTCTTCTTCCTCCTCCACTTCCTCCCCTTCCTCCTCTTCCCTATCCTCCTCGTCCCGCCCCTCCTCCCATTCATCCTCCTCGCCCCGTTGCTCTTCCTCCACTCCCCCTCCTCCTCCCCCCCTCCTGCCTCTTCTAACCACGCTCCAGCAAACTCATCGCGGATCGATCCCACAGCGCCTCCTTCCACTGAACCCACCCCCACCTCCATCCCCACCCTCGTCGACACTGCTGACGCCGACCGCAGGCCGTACAACGACGCGTACTCCACCCGGGCAGACGCGAATATTCTCTCCTTGACCAGCCGAATCGCGCGCGGCGCGAGACCAGCCAACAGGTGCTCACCACCACCACCACCACCAACACCAACACCAACACCAACACCACCACCAACGCCACGGACACCAAGGTTAAGGGACAGCGTTACGCGCTCTTCCCCATCTCGTCGGGCCTCCTTCATTCCGACAGCATCACCACCGACGCCATCACCGACGAAGACGTCGCCATGAACACCACCACCACCATCGCCACCCCCCCCCCCCCCCCACCACCGCTATCGCCACCACCACTATCAACACCATCACCACCCCCACGACCAGCACCACCACCAACACCACCACTACCACCAACACCAAACGTTACCCTCGCCACCGCTATCGCCACCTCCGCCGCCGCCGCCGCAACCACCACCGTTGCTGCCGCCGCTGACTACGTTTCTGCTGCTTCTGCTGTCGCTGCCACCATTATCGACCGCGTCCGTGCGTGGTGGGACGCCGGGAAGGCCAGCGCGCCGCCTGATCATCGACGCGGTCCGCGGGGACAAGCCCAAGAGCCGCAGGGGGTCATCATCGCCACCGCCATCGCCACCATCGCATTTCCCCTTGTCCTTGCTACCCCCGCCACTCCCGTTCTCCCTACGTTCGCAGTCACTCTCTCCCTCTAGCGCGTGCGCAAGCCGGACGGGGTAGGAAGGGGGAAGGTGGGGGGGTACTCATTATCATGCAGGGGGGGGGGGGGGGTGTACTCGATAGCATGCATGGCCGTAGTCGTATGACCATATACCCTCGCATCCCTACAATGCCGGGACGGAGCACGTCTGTTTTTCACCGACCAGACAGACATTGCTTGCACTAAGCGCGAAGCGCCGTGAGGTGTCCGGCGAGCCGCATGAAGGGTGCGCTGCATCCTACCAAGAACGGCTCGCGAGGTGACGCGTGAGATTTCTCAAAAAAGTCCTGACCCAATCGGCCGGGTTGGGGTCATGCATGCACCGCGAAGACCACTGCCTTGTTTTCCGTCTACTGTACGGCATTCCCATTCGTCCTTTTTGTCCTTCGTGCCGCAAAAAAGCGTTGAATTCGCACACAGGGGGGGGCGCGACGGTTTTGTCAGGGCTCTTTTTTCTCGACACAGCGACGGCGAAAATGATGCAGCAAAAGTCGAACATAAGAGTGTTTGCGACAAAGGTAAAAAAAAAAAGCACCTTTACTCGCGCTAAGGGCCCGTTTTGACGAGGACTTTTGGTCCTTTCAATTTGGTTCGATTTTTTTTTTTCCAATTTAATTTGCATCTGATTGGCCGGAGAGTGTGAACGACCAGGCAGGATTCGAAGGGGCAAATTAGAAAAAAATCCATTTGGGTGAAAAGTCTTTTGGGACTTTTTTCGTGTGATTTTTCTCATTTCAGTTTCGAATTTGGGAGTTGATCAACCTTGATGTAGCATGTTCATGGTGGTTCAACACCCCGGTGGAGTCTGGGGTGATTCTTGGCCGCTTCCATGACCACCGTCGAGGCGATAAAACGCGAACCCCAACGACTGGCGATCGGAGCAATAGCCGCGCCCACGGCCACAGACCACAGCACATCGTACCCCGGCGGTGGCGCCTCAAAATAAATCATGGCGGCCGCAAGCCCAAATTTTCGGCCTGCTCGATCGGCCAACCATCACGAAAAGCATGCGAGCAAAAAAACAGAGGATACGCTAGAGACCTCGATAGCTGCACCACCGTTGCCGTTCCGCACGTGGCGCTTGAGGGCTCCCTCCGCCCACCCAAGACACCCTGAGAGTGATAGCTTCCTATCCTGCGCCACTAAAAAGGAAAAAAAATGCTGGCGGCGGTGCGCACGCGACAACGCAAACCTTCGCTCTCGTCTACGCTCACTGCGTTATTCCAGGTTGTTTCGATTTCCTTTTTGTTTGACAATGAATGCGCCGTTTCCCGATAGGATAAAAACACGTTTTTTTTCGAAATCAAGTAGAAATTCATTGGAATTGAAATTTTATTTCTAAATTATTTAATTTAGCGTTCCCCGTTAATATGGGCTCTAAAAAAAAGTTAACTTCCTGCTGTTCCCTCGGTCATCCGTAACATTCCACTTCACAGCGGGGTGCCCGTTTTTTTTTTTTTTTATTCTTATTTAAGACCACCCAGCGACAAGCCAATTAAAAAGGTGGGATTTTCTCCTTTATGGTATTCTCGTCTTTTTTTACTGCTGACCGTGTTGATTCTTTACAAGCAGTTTTTTTTTTTTAATCGTGACTTGAGCCGATTTACCTCGTCTTACCGACTAAATCCAATCAACGTCGTCTACCTCTATAGAGCGGTCTTCTTATCTTGTTAGTATTACGGGGGTCCATAGTTAATAGGACCTATGGTATACATAAAAAAAACTATATATTTATATATTTTTTACTATTAATAACAAAATTTGGTCCGGACCCCCGTAATAATGACAATACTAATTCCAAAAAAGTTTTTTTTTTTTTTCTCGTCGTGATTTGAGTCGATTTACTTACCCGGTCTCCTCTCCCCGAAAACTCTTGAAGCAGATGGTCTCAAAAGTGGGCACCCCACTGCATTTCCATATTTTCACCTGATTCGCCCGCTGCCGTCACCACGCTCTCCGCTCCCTCCACCACTTGCACCACGTACATCCGGCCGCCATCCTCCGCCCAACGCGTCTCTCGAAAAACGCTGAACACCAAAGAGGCGCTGTGGGTCAGGGGACATCGGCGCTTCTTCCCCGGCAAGTTCGGCCCGACCTGCGCGCCAGTTTTGATTTCATGTTTTGTTTCTTCGTGTTCTTGCGCTGGCCAAAGCGGAACACAGCAGCGGTGTACCGTGCCAAGCGGAGGTGGCACATGTACAGACACGGTGCTTCTATGGCGAATACGCTTAAGCTATTCACTGCTGTAAAATATTAATACCTGGCACCATTATTACGGGGGACTACAATAGTAAATAGGACCTACGGTGAATACAAAAACCTATACATCCACCTATTTTTACCCACAGTATTTGGTCGTGTTTACTATGGTCCCCCGAAATAGTAGGGCTGACGTATCAAGCAGAGGTGGTACAGTAGTATATATAGATACCGCGTTTTTTTTTTCTGCTTTTTTTTTTGGGGGGGCTAATACGCTCACGACAGTTACATGTCCAGGGCTGGCGAATCAAAAGCAAAGCCGGTATACAGGTGTGGCGCTTTTTGGGCTACTTTTTGGCGAATACGCTCACGATGGATGAGCTACGCGTAGAGAGAGGGCTGGCGTATCAAGCAAAAGAGGTTGGAGATACGGCGGGCTGTACTGGCGAGTACGCTTACTCCTTAGGGCTGCTGTTGCTGCTGTTCTCTCATCGCTGCAATCCCCACACGGCTACAATTCCAATCCGAGGGTCCCAGATCAAACAGAGCAGGCCGTCAGCAAGGCAGGCTCAAACACTCTACATAAACAGGAGGGGAGGAGGGGGGGGGGGTGGGGGGGGGGGGGGCGTGCTCATGTATGTATTGCCTTAGTGACTTGACCCACACTGATCACGCACCGCTTGGGAGCAGGAGAACCGTTCCTACTCCTACTAGCACTATCAATAACAATATTAGGCCCTATTTACTATGGCCCCCCTCAATATTATGGGGGGGGCATAGTAAACAGGACCTACGGTACACACAAAAACCTATATATTTCCCTTTTTTTACTAAAAATATTAGGCCCTATTTACTATGGCCCCCCTCAATATTAAGGGAGGGGCATAGTAAACAGGACCTACGGTACACACAAAAACCTATATATTTCCCTTTTTTTACTAACAATATTTGGTCCTGTTTACTATGGCCCCCCGTAGTAGCGGCACCTCTAATACTTAAGGTGCTCATTACTTTCCCCCCCATATATATCACATACAAAAGGTTTGCTAAACTTATCCCCTTCTTGTTTCGCCTTCTGAGGGGGGAGGAGGGTACTCGGGGGGGGGGGGGGGGGGGGGGGCATAGACAAACGAACTCGAAGGCATCCAAAGATCACTCCCGAAGAGCTAGCTACGAAGCGCCTATCGTGGTGTAAATCACGCCATAGACTCTAGTCAAACAGCGTCGCCGCAGCACCCACGGCCCTCGAGACCATGGCTGCCGCCCTCGCGGAGAGACCGACACTTGGCCTCTAACCCGAACCCAGAACGCAAGGCCCGAAACCCGCGGATGGCTCCTGAATGTCCCCCTGGCCGTGAATTAAGCATCGCCTACGTAGCCGTGACCGCCGACTCCGCCTGCTCCACTCCTGCAAACCCCCACTGCCCACCCCTCCCCACCCCACCATACCACCCACTACGAGGGATATTTCCTCTTGCATACCAGGTATATGTATCACCCTAAAGAAGTGTCTGTGATGCCTTTTTACCTGAGGAAACCCCCTCCACCTCCTCTCTTCCTGCAACTCCCACCGCCCCGCCCCCCAGCCCCCACCAACCACGGGAGGAATTGATAGCGTTCCTCTCAAAAACGCTTGTACCGCAAAATCAAATATCATTGAGGAAAAACGGCCCAAAATAATCTCCTGGAACCTCCCCCCCCCCCCCCCCCCCCCCCCCCCCCCCCCCCCCCCCCCCCCCCCCCCCCCCCCCCCCTGGCTGGTCACGAGGAACAGTATACTGTAGTAGCATCAACTCAACACGATGGTAGCCTAAGTTCAAGGAATACACTCTTTTGCCCAAAACGTGGGAGAGCAGAAGCGGTAAAGGGGATAAAACGCCTTCTCACCTGAGCAAACTCCGCCCCCTCCACATCTCCTCCGGTCCCCCCTCCCACCCCACCTGCACCCACCCCCACCTGCCCCCCACCCCACCTCCACCCACCCCACCCCCGCCGCCCGATCCCACCCCCGCCACCCCCACTCCCACCCCTTCCCCAGCAACAACCGCCTCCTCCGGGCCGAGCTGTCGGCGAAACTCTAGCTTCCACGGACGGGTGCACTCGATCAAATGAAGATTTTTCATGCTCCGCCTCGGGCGCTTCCTCGCCCACGTGGAGAGCCGTGACAGCTCTCGGTGCATCCGCGCGCCGCCCATGAGGCCGGCCTCCTCCGCGCACAGGCCCGGGCGCGAGTGGACGTAGGAGAGGACGTCGCCCGGAAGGAGGCCTGCCAGGCGGGCCCTTCCGGGGCGGCCTGTGCGTTTTTTTTCCGCGCGGGTTCAAAAAAAAAAAAATGAAAACGAAGTCAATCCATGAACATGTGCGACGCTTTTAAGTAAACTTGAAAAAAAAAAGGAAAAACGAAAAATGGGGGGGGGGGGGTGTACTCGACAGGAGAGATGTACTCATCTCATGCATGGCCGTAGTCGTATGACCATAGACCCGCGCATCCCTACAATGCCGGGACGGAGCATGTCGGATTTTCACCGACCAGGCAGACATAGCTTGCACCAAGAGCGCGAAGCGCCGTGAGGTGTCCGGCGTGTCGCATGAAGGGTGAGCTGCATCCTACTAAGACCCGTTTGTGAGGCGGATTTTCTTGCATGTGGATGACAGCATCGAATAGGGGGGCGGGCGTACTCATTTGTTGCTTGTCTTAAGTCATTTGACCATTGACCACGCATCCCTTTCGAGACGGAGCATCGAATAGGGGGCGCGCGGGGGGGGGGGGGGGGGGGGGGGGGGGGGGGGGGGGGGGGACACATTCGTTCTGAGACACAGCTCTAGCTAAGCCTCGGACCCCTTGGACGTGGAAGAGCTCCCCATACGAGAGTGTCCATCTTTACTGAGCTCGTATTCTCGACAACAACACATCTGGTATATGCTGCTTTTGGTTGCGGACGATAGGCGGGAAAAAAAAAAAAAAAACCCCGGAGCCTTCAGTTGGTCGACTCGTCGGCGGTTTCGGCTTTCTCGTCATGCCTGCTCGAATCAAAATAACCGAAGATGTCGGGAGACAGCACTTTCACTCCCTACAGAAAGCGACACTGTCTTGCCATGCTCTTGACTACTGACGTCATACCACTGCTACGGGGGACCATAGTAAATAGGACGAAATATTGCTAGTAAAAATAGAGAAATATATACCGGTAGGTATTTGTGTGTACCGTAGGTCCTATTTAATATGGTCCCCCCCGTAAAAGGTTTTAGCGTAGAACACTCGGCCCTACATACACCCTTCGACGGCGGGCACATTTCGCGCGGCTTGACGTGTGGCCTGACATCTTTTTGATCACGTGACAGTTTTTTTTCGGAAGAGCTCTCTCGGCCAACGAGACATTTTCCGATTTAAAAAAAAAAACACACACACACACACTTCGTTTCGGGGTTGGCAAAACCTTCCTTCCTTCCTTCCTTCCTTCCTTCCCGATCTTGAACGAAATCAAGCGCGGAAAAACCGACCGCACCCTTGTGCGAGCTCAACGCTCTTTTCACCGTAAGCACCGACATATAAGCTACCAGGTACGCACAAACTGTTAGATGCCGTTACATTACAAGCGGCGGCGAAGCGGCACCGATTCCGCCGCATTTATTTCTCTCGCCTTTTGGGGGGAAGAAGCCGACTCGGGAAACCACCCATCTGCACCAAGGGCGGGTTTTCTCTGCGGGGGGGGGGGGGGGTGGGGGGGGGGGGGGGGGGCACAAAAAACGAGAAACGACACATTGAAGGAGGAACAAGAAAAGAAAAACAAGAAAATGGCACCTACAGTACGTAAGCGGGGGGTGATACAAACTAAAACGGCAAACAAAAGAATCAAAATCAGAAAGGGGATGCTCTTAAACAGACTTGGCAGGATAGACAAGAAAAGCGAGATAAACGGGACAACACGAAACAACAAGCAGCAACGGAGTAAAAGAGAAAGGATCAAAAGCGGTCGAATCTACAAGGCTTACGGAAAGTGTAACCAACCTAGCGGGACCGCGGCGGAAAAATCAAGCCATACAGAAACAAGGAAAAAGGGAGCGAGCGAGTAGGCGAGGAAGCGAGCGCGTGAGCAAACGCGGGAATCAAGTGAACAACGAAGCAAGCAAGCAAGCAAGCCAGCAGCCAAGCCAGTGACCAAGCAAAAGCAGCCATTGCCAGCCAGCCAGCCAGCCCGCTCGCAACCAGGCCGAGCAAGCCAACAGACCGGCCAGACAGCAACCAACCAATCAACCCAACAGCGTCGTCAACATCAGCGGTAGCTGCTATCATAATCTACAACAACAAAAATAAATGTAATCGTATGTACGTAAAACACTAATTTAGGGGCTCGCCTGCTTTTCCCCCGCGGGAGCTGTGCCCCGGATCCTCCATCCCCACGTATGGAAAAGCCTCCAACGAAAAATCAAGTTCGTCCCAGTCCCCCCTCTTCGAACCCGCCTTCCAGGACAATCACTCGTTCATTCTGGAAGTTCCCGAAACAGTGCACAGCGTGAAGGAGGCGGAGGCGGGAGGGGAAAGAGAGAGGGGAGGAGGGGAAGGCGGGGGGAGGGCACCTACATTACCTCCTCCAGAATAATTTTTATTTGTCGTTTAGGAGACCGTTGGGGAAGAGCCGCACCATACAGATCGTCTCCGGCAAAGCGTGCGTGATCCAGAGGCGCTTCTGGCAAACAAATCCCACTCGGGAAGCACTGTCTACGGCACTCGATCACGTCAACCAGAGCTTGTTCATGGGTCGGGTCACGCCCCACGTTAACCAGAGCTGTATATGGGTAGGGTGACCCGACCCGACCCGTGAGATTTTGAAAACCTCCTGACCCGACCCGACCCGACCCGACCCGACCCGACCCAGCCCGACCCGGCCCGACCCGTGAGATTCCGAAACCTTCCTGACCCGATCCACGGGTCGGGTCATGACCGGTGCAGAGCCCTGATGTCAACCAACTATAGCAGGCATATGTATGGGATCCATCTGCCCCCCAACTATTCGGATCATCAACCGAGGATCTGATCTGATCTGATCTGATCTGATATGATCTGTCCCATTGCAGGTGGTGAAACAATGGAAAAAGCCCACCGACGGTCTCTGTGTCCGGGTGCGAGAGTACTATAAGCACGAGAGAGGTACAGCAGCAGTGGTTGGTCTCTCTGGTCCAGTAGTGTCGCCGGCTGGCCGCTACATGTAGTTCCTGTGAGATCGCTTGGCACAGGCGGGATTGCCACCAGCGGACAGGGTGCGGAGTATTTAGTGCCGGTTCGGTGGCCGTTACGTACAGTGCCGGTATTGGTTGGCTGGCGCATACCGGCACTATATATAGAGAGAGGGGGCATTGCTGTAGCACATTTTGACTGACGGGCCCAATATCGTTGGAAGTTGGACAACAGTCTTTTTTCGTTTGCACGATTTTTCGTAAATACACCTAAAGGCCACGGAATTTTGCTCACAAAGCTGATTTTTCACGTACAACACACGCGCGAACGGCCGACAACGCACAGTCTTTTTTTTGTGAAATTGAATACCAGGTATGAACTATCAGCTACTACATACATCCGCCGAACTTCACGATATAAATAAATATTTATACCGTTACGTACTGATTCTCAATGCAATCAAGTATAGTAGAACACGCGCGCGCCCGAATTTGATGACATCGCGTGCAAAGTCGAGAGTATCAATCCACTCAATCGGTCGAACTCGCAGCTGACACATTCGCAAATAATTTCACGTGTCCGACCTATTGTCGTCGATTTCCCACTTCATGGCCTACATCTTTCAGGGCCGATATAAGCATGATCTGTATGATCTGTATGATCTGTATGATCTGTATGATCTGTATGATCTGTATGATCTGTATGATCTGTATGATCTGTATGATCTGTATGATCTGTATGATCTGTATGATCTGTATGATCTGTATGATCTGTATGATCTGTATGATCTGTATGATCTGTACGATCTGCATGATCTGTATGATCTGTATGATCTATCAATAGCTCATGCTTCCGGGGTGAGGACATGTTTTCGGGCTGGATATGCACTACTAGTAGACAGATCCCGCACAGCATCTCATAACGGCAGCTTAGGATCTAGATGATCTACAGATGATCTATCTGTAGATGGATCATTATCTATCCGACGTGCGAATGATTTTCGAAAAATCGAAGAATAGAAAAATGGACTGGGTAGTACCTCCATCGAGGAAGGCCAAATCACCCACAAAACTTTGGGGCCCAAAAGTCCCCCCCCCCCCCCCTTCTACCGGACTGTAGCAGTGTACCCCCCCCCTTCTATTAATGCAACACTGTAGTTGCATGCCCCTTCTTCTATCGCACTGCTGTAGTACACCTTCCCCCCATGCTCCGTCTCGAAAGGGACGCGTGGTCAATGGTCAAACGGCTAAGGTAAGCAACAAATGAGTACGCCTTCCCCCCCCCCCCCCCCCTTCCGCATTGTAGCGGTATGCCCTCCCTTCTACCGGACTGTCGTAGCATGCCCCCCCCCCTCCTATAGCCATGCACGATAATGAGTACCCCTCCCACCCCCCGCCTCCTATGGTCATACGACTACGGCCATCCATGATATCGAGTACCCCCCCCCCCCCCCCCCCTTCCTACCGCACTACAGTGACACACCACACCCCCACCTACCGCACTGCTGTACGTAGCGATCAACCCCCCTTTCTACCGCGCTGCAGCGGTATACCGCACCGTTGAGGCGCGGCTAGGTAGCAGACCTATCATTGCACGAAATAGATTATCGGCTCGCGGTGCTACAGCAAAAGAGTACTGCCGTGTCGAGAATCGCACCTGAGCTGGAGGGCGCCGCGGATTGTCTCTCCTGGGAAGGAGACACGAACGAGGGATGCAGGAATGGGTTGGGTCGGGTTGGGTTGGATTGGGTTACGTTGAATAGGGCGGGGTGGGGTGGGTAGGTTGGGTTGGGTGAGGCTGGGGCGATGGGGTGGATTGGGTTGGGTTGGGGCGACGGTGGGGTGGGTTTACTCGGGTCGGGATGTGTTGGGGGGGGATGGGATGGGTTGCGTTGGGGGGGGGGGGGGGGGGGGGGGGGGGGGGGGGGGGGCGGAAGGGGCTGCCGTTTACAAGCAGTAAAAGGGTGTGATAACCCTTGTCCTATTTGCCAAAATTATCCCATTCAATTTCCAAGTCATATATTTTCCAAAAACGAGGGCGCAGCTAAGAACGGGTCACGGCAAGGCATACGGTAACATATCCAGAATCGCCAGCGTCCCTCACCCGACACAGCCACCTCCACGAAAACCTACGGCGCAACGACAGACCCTAATTGCAACACCACCTTGCAAATAATCTGGTGCAGCACCACGGTCTGAAATAGTTGGGTTTAGGGGTAGGGTCAGGGCTGGGGTCGGGTTGAGTCTGGGTCGACGCGAAACATGTAAATGGACCAAAAGGCGTTGCACAAGTGTATTTGCAAGGTGGTGTTGAATCGGAGGCGTCCACAGCGCATCACCCCCGCCCCCACCCCTGCAACAAACATGCCTAACCTTACACAACAGCAACAATCCCAGCGCCATCGCGGCGCAACCCCCCCGAGAAAAAAAACAAAACAAAACAAAAAAATCATCCCCTCCCGTCCCGGCATTGTAGGGATGCGAGGGTCTATGGTCATATCACTACCGCCATGCACGATAGTGAGTACACCCCCCCCCACACACCCTCTCCCTGCAAAATCACGCTTGTCAAGCTACAAAGCAATAATGACGCGTCCACCACTTTCGCCCAACCCCCTCCAAAAAAAAAACAGCATCACTGTACCACCACCACCACCACCACCACCACCACCTCCACCCCCTTCCCCCTGCGAAAACACGCCTGTTGCCC
Organism: Macrocystis pyrifera; assembly: GCA_031763025.1. Classification (NCBI taxonomy): domain Eukaryota; class Phaeophyceae; order Laminariales; family Laminariaceae; genus Macrocystis; species Macrocystis pyrifera. The sequence continues at coordinate 4,223,131 of JASSKH010000031.1, forward strand.
TACAGGGTGTAAACCCTACCCTACACAGCGCCAACATGCCCAGCACTTGCTAACTATTACGGGGCACCATATTAAATAGGACCAAACATTGTCAGTAAAAATACGGAAATATATAGGTTTTTGTGTTTACCGTAGGTCCTATTTACTATGGTCTCCCGTAATAACAGTATTAGAACCCAGCATGGACCCCATAAACCATGCATCTCCCCACATTCGCACACCACATCAGGTTATGATTATTATGCTGCCCCCGTAAATAGCACTATTACGGGGGACCATAGTAAATAGGACCTATGGTATACATAAAAAACCTATATATTTAACTATTTTTACCAACAATATTTGGTCCTATTTACTAGGGTCCCCCGTAATGTTAATTTAGCACCCCTCGCAGTTCCCGAAAACACAGGACTCTTTGGAGCAAACCGCGCGCGAGCGGACTCGTCCGCGAGTTGGACGGACAAACTGTTGCGAAGTAGAAAGGGTGCCTGCTGCACGTCGCCCCGCCCTCGCTTGCTTGGAAGCTTGGCAGACCGCTGCCTGCACCCGGCGCATTCTTGGAACGTAGCAACAGCGCTCACCCATGGTGTTGCTCTATCAATGCTCACAGGTAGCGGGCAGGCAGCGAACGAAACACCCTCCCCCCCCCCCCCCCCCCCCCCTCGTGTCTCGAAAGGGATGCATGGTCAATGGTCAAAAGACTAAGGCAAGAAACAAATGAGTACGCCCCCCCTCCACCCCCCCCCCCCCCCCCCCCCCCCCCCCCCCCCCCCCGACCCCCGGTGCAAGCAATGCCTGCCTGGTCTGTGAAAACCCGATGTGCTCGGGAGCGCCTAGTTACAACCCATGGGTCATAAAAGAGAACCAACACCCAAACATCCGAGCAGTGTAAACCCCGGGATGTCGCCCTTAACCGTCCCCGCCCACCCAAAACACAAAAGTACACGAACGGCAAGAGAAAGCGAGAGAAGGAGAGACAGAACTCGAAGCATTGCTGTACCTATCTCCCGATGATGCCGATACTGCTGTATAAGGCGCATCAGGAGACGATGAATACACACGGGATATGATATAGACACACACATTCACCCCTCCCTACCGCTGTCTGTCTGTCGTCGTCCGCTTTTACATCCACTGAGGTTTGCGTACTGTCAATACTTGTTGATATTTGTCGTGCAGAGAGAGTCAAAGCGACAACAACAGATGATACTTGCAGCAGCGCAGCAGCCGTACAGGTAGGTGCAAAGTAATCCCATCCGCAGCAGCACGCGACCGCCTTACCACCAACAGCAGTTGTAGACCGAGCGTGGTGCATGGCGTAGAGAGAGCTACTGGTGTGTACGTAGATTTATATAAGGATGCTGCTGCTTCTTCTGCTGTGTGTGTTGTTGTTGGGCCGGAGTGCTGTGTCAACAAAAAAAAAACGAGAAAACCAACAACAGGAACCCTTGCGTGCATGCTGCTGCCGTGCAGGAAGGCTACGATAAGCGATACAGTACGCGAGCGAGAAGCGCCACGAGCCTATTCACAGTAGTGCAGCAGCGGCGGTAGTATTGTTTGCGTGTGCGCGTGTGATCGGCTGGGTGCCTTGCTTGCTTGCGTCTGCAGCTGCTGATGCACTCATATTCCACCGTCTCCTGTTGCGCCATATACAGCAGTATCAGCACCACGAGAAAGGCACAGCAGCAGTACTTCGAGCTTTTTTTCTCTTTCTCGGTTTCTCTTGCCGTTCGATTACTTTTGTGGCCTGGGTGGGCGGGGACGGTTACGGGTGAAATCCCGGGGTCTACACTACTAGGATGTTTGGGTGTTGGTTCTCCCTTACAACCCATGGGTTGTAATTAGGCGCTCCCGACATGCTCCGTCCCGGCACCGTAGGGATGCGAGGGTCTATGATCATTGGACTACTGCTGTACGGCCATGCATGGCATGAGTATACCCCCCCTCTATGACATCGAGTGCCCCTCCCCCCCCCCCCCCCCCCCCCCCCCCCCCCCCCCCCCCTCCCACCACCCGACCCCCGACGCACATCCTCAGAACCAGAACCATGACACCAAACCAAGGCATGCCGGGAGCTCACTTTGTTCCCACGGGTTGGGGAAACGGCGACCAAAAGAGCCCATCGCGTATGAAGCACGGCAGCTCTAGACGGCGACACCTTGCGCAAGGACTGCCCCCGTCGCATTTCAACTGCGATGCGACAGGACGAGACAGGACAGGACATAGAAGGACGAGACAAGACAGGATAGGACATGAAAGGGCAGGAAAGGACACGGAGCAGGAAGAAAACGTACGGCCAGGCACGCGTATCTTTTCTCCAACAACCAACATTTACGAAACGAGGGGAAGGTCCGAGGTAAGCAATGCATATATCGGAAGTTAAAAGAGGCCGGGCGGGGGGGGGGGGGGGGGGGGGGGGGGGGGGGGGGGGGGGGGGGGGGGGGTTGTACTCGATAGGAGAGATCTACCCCGCTTCTCTCCTCGAGACCTAAGTCAAGTCAACTTCTGTATCAACTTCTGCATATGTACCACTCTGTTCCGGAAAATAAGGACGTTTATTATATTAGTACACAAACGGCCTTTGTGTATCGGGGCAGAGTGCTGGTGAGTGTCTCACGCGTCTCTGGTAGCAGGAGTCGCATCGGCGCTTCTTGTGGGCAGCCGGTTTGTTCTTTCGCCGCGGCCGGGGGTCGGAGGCTGCCACCGCCGCCACCACCACCGGAAAAAATACCAAGACAGAGACACAGACAGGCAGAGAGATACACGACAGGCAGACAGACAGCGGGGAAGGAGAGGCAGAGGGGTAGAGATAGCAAGAGGGGGGGAGAGGAAGGGGGGGCAGGGAGGGGCGGGGTAGGGAGGGGAGGGAGGCAGGGAAAGATAGGGATAGAGGGAGAGAGAGAGAGAGAGACAGAGACAGATAGAAAGACAGGTAAGACAGACAGACAACGCAGGCAAACGAAACAGACAAAGATAGACAGAAAAGACCGCATCGGGTGACAGACAACAAGTTCTTGATAACTACAGGAACCTCTCTCGGGCACTTGCTTACCTTTCTGCGTGAGTGCTGTCCTGCACACCATATCGGCCTTTTGCAACCCGAGGGCATTCAGCACACTCACGGTACGTACACGAACTGGTCCCTTTTCGTACGAGATTGGTAGAGAGGGTTTGAGCTTGAGTTTGAGTCCTAAGGCATACACACCATAGGTTAGTATTCTTTTTACACACGAAACTATGTTCTAAAGCTTTGCTTGTTTCGTTGGTGTTGCGGGTGAGCGGACGAATAATCTCCTTTCGAAAAAAGGTTGGCAGATTGGTTGGTCGGTTGGTGAATATATCTCGTAGTGATGTAGGGATGGATATCGTATCGAACGTGTTCTGCCCTCCACACCTCTTGGCCTTCCTCCTCGCGTTTTTCACGCAGAGACTGAACGAAAGCTTTCGATACATATATATGCATGCACCAGTTATCAAACATCGAAATCGTATCTATTACTTGGTCGTTTTGTTGTTTTATCAATATCGTATCAATTTTGATTTTTGGTTTATCGGTACCATATCGATTTTTTTGTTTTAGTTCGTCGGTATCGTATCGATTACTTCTTTTGGTGTATCGGTATCGTATCGATTTTTTTTTTGTTGTTTATCGGTATCGTATCGAGCTTGATTCTCGTTCGATATCCGAAATATAACACCTCGATGGTTGATGGCGATGTTCATGTTTCTCTCAGAAAAGAAAAGGGTATCGTTTTGTACCGCTGGGTACTTCTGTACAGCAGCGTAAACACGCAGATTAGGGAGGGGCAGAGAGTGCCCCCTGACCGGCGGCGACGGCGATAACTCCAGTTCATTCGCGCATCACTCACTGCTGCCACCGCCTCCCGGTGTCAGCGCACTCCCCCCCGCTTCCGCTGATGACGATGGCGGCGCCGTTGTCCCCTCTCCCCTTCTGAGCCGCTTTCGAACATCGCCTTCCTGATACAATGAAATGTTAGGGGCGGGAGGATGTGTGTGCGATGTAGGATAGGTGCGGCATGGATGTGGGGTGGATTTGGTACGTGGGATGGATGTGGTATGCGGGATGGACGTGGGATGCGTGATGGGTGTGGGATGCGTGATGGATGTGGCATGGATGTGGGATGGATACAGGAGGTGGGATGTTGGATGTGGTAGACCCGGGGGGGGGGGGGGGGGGGGGGGGGGGACGCCTAGTTGCACACCCCGGTTTCCAGCATCTAGCGTATACCTGGTAGCTCACTGCTATGTATACGCGCGTGTCGTCAGTCACAGTGCCTTCTATTGGAGCCCGACGTTCAAAACATAACTCCCTAATATCTATACTTCGTACCAGGTTTACTGTGAAGAGCGCTGACTTCGTAGAAGGGTGCGCGATCGTTTTTCAGCGCGCGTTTTCTCCCACCACGGCGAAATAAGGGTGCTACTGTAACGGGGGGACCTAGTAATCAGGACCAAATACTCCCAGTGAAAATACTGGAATATGTAGGTTTTTGTGTATATGATGGGTCCTGGTTATTACGGCCCTCCGTAAAATAGTAAACACGCTCATTAATACTTTCGGGGGGCTCTCGACCAGGTCTTTTTCCGGAAACAAAAACGCCCTTGTTCGGTGTTGGAAACCTTCTCGTTGTAAAAGCGTCCAGCGTCCAGCGCTGAAAAACGACCGCACCCCTGTGCGAACTAAACGCCACTTTACGGTAGACAACACCCAGCGGTGCTTCGTGTGGGCTGATGCTGGACACCAAAGATGTCGGGGGACAGCACTTCACCCCTCGACAAACAGCAACTTTTGCCTTGACATGCCTTGGCTGACACCAAACTACTAGGTTATAGTGTGGGACACTTGGCCCTACATACACCCTCGACACCGCATGTTTCGCGTTGCTTAACAAGTCTCCTGACATATTTGCTGGACACTGCTGTACAGCGGTAATCGCGTAGAGGGTTCGTTCAGCATTCCTATTGCTCGTTGATTTTGGCACCGATTTTTGCACCAACTCGTACTCGTCGGTACGAGAGTACTGCCAGGTACCTGGTATCATCTACCAGTGCCAGGTACCGGTACCCTTGTCATAATCTAAGCTGCCGAAACTCACAAAGGGAGGCTATCAACGCTTCCCCCTCGAGGCTGGCCCTATATACTGCATAGACAACCTGCCTTGTCAATCGAGGCTCAACGCAAAAAACGTGTTCGGCGTAACAATATCTCACGGACGGTCCGCTGACTTGTGGTGGCGCCACCGATCAATGCGCCGGTCCCTTTGTCCGGCGTACTCTCCCTACCTGCAGCCCTGGCCGCGACGCAAGCATCTGGCATTCATCGTCGGGGCGAACAAGAGTCTCCTCCGTCGAGTTGATGTGTCGGCAGTTGAAACATTTCACGCGGTTGTTGTGATGTATAAATACAGCAGTATCAATACTACTGCTTGCAGTCGTGCTTCGCGTCGGCTTGTTGATTTCTTGTCCTTAATGTTTGATGGCTCCCTGGGGAGGAGCTACAGCAGTAGTATGTGCTGGCTGACATAATTAGGATTAGACGACGTCTCGCCGACATGGCAAACTTTCTAACACCGGAGCATTGCATACGAGAAAATGGAGATACTGGCTGTGACGGCTACTCGTATAACTGGTACGAATATTATACCGTATTCCCGTCTACGACGCCTGTAGAGTCCTTGCTGTGCCTTCTTCTGGTCACCACGGCCTAGATTATGGCAAGGCAACGAGCTTTAGCTTTTATCATAACGGGAGATCACAACAGCAAGGAGTTGCCTGCGCGAGTGACCGAGGTTACTACAGCACATCAACCAATCGCTGACTCTGTCGCACCTGGTCCGAAGCCGACTGCTGGCGTTTTGCACCACAAGCCGCGGGTCCCGGCTTCTTCATCCTAATCGCAGACCGAGCTTGCTGCTGCTGCTGCTGCTGCTGCTGCTGCTCCTGGGGTTGCTGTTGTTGTTGTTGCTGCTGATGCTGTTGCCGCCGCTGTTGCCGGTCTCTCAGTGGCTTGCCGCGTCTTCTCAGTCGCTGCGACACGCCTTCCTCCGGTGCATCCGGCGACTCCATAGTATAAAAACGGGAGATGCTCTCACCGGCCACTGATTGTGTTCAACCTTTGCCTGTAGCTCTCGCTGCCAAGCTTAATGGATGGCCTGGGGACGAACAACGTCGAGCTTGCCCACCAAATACAATAAGGCTACGGGGTTTCCATAGGGTTCTAAAGGCGTTCGGAAAAAATCGTATTTGGTTCTAAACCTTCGCCAAAGTGAACAGAAATCGAAATATCTCATCTCAGACGAGAGAGGTCGGTGGTTCATTCTCAGGGGTGCCGCGAAGCTCCGTGGAAGAGCGAGTGCCGACCCCGGTGCCGCTTTCCGAAGAAGAAGGCAAGGTGGATACGGAAACAAAGCTAGCCAAGAGCCGCCCCGAAGCGGGCGGAGGTGCTAGTGACCTCGTTTCACAGGCTTGGTTGGCTTTTTCAACAAAGTGAGTTTGAGTTCAGCCCGAGACTTGAGAACGACTTCCACACACATAGGCGTGTTGCAGGGCACATGGGTCTGTCTGTCGTCTTCTGCCTGTCCTCTGATCATCATGTTAGTCTCGTCTAGAGCCTGTCTCAACGTTTTAGCATCTCCTCGTGGTGCTTCGTAGACACGCCGTTCGTTGGACTCCTTTGTCGAGTTGACGCTCCCTGCACCCGCTTTTGTCTCCCTGCCTCTCTCCCCCTCTCGCTTTTTACTGCTGTTTACTGACCTGTTTGTGTGCCCGGCATACCTACTACCTGGTACTATTTATACTCGTGGTGCCTTGTATATTAGTAGTAAGATGGTAGGCGTCGCGTCGGATTGCTGCAGAGTCCACGTGTCATACGAACCGACAGCACGACGGGCGCGTACCCTCCTCCGTTGCACTATTGCTACTCGCATGGTGAGCGATACTTACACATCGCTGCTCGTGCATCTGCAATACAGCAGCGTGATCTTCAGCATCATCATTACCGTCTTCGTTTTCATATCTCAGATCTATGGCGGCGACAGTAGCAGCGGCACAGCAGCAGCAAGCAGTCCACGTCAACTGCTTCTGACCGTATTTTATCACTACTGCTCTGTTGCAGTATGTACAAATAACCAGGGCTTATTACAGTGACTGAGAATCGTGACGGGACGGGACGGGACAGATTTTGAGTCGTTTGGCGGGAAAAAAAAACTGAAAACGGGACGGGACGGGACGGTAAAATGAGGACATGAAAAGTTGGCGGGACGGGACGGGACGGGACAGCGGGTGCCGAATTTCTCGACGGGACGGGACGGTAAAAGTCAACGGGGCTGATTTTCACGGCGGGACGGGAGGGTAAATATTTTTTTCCCCTCGGCTGGACGGGACGGTAAATATTTTTTTCCTCGGCGGGACGGGACGGTAAATATTTTTTTCCTCGGCGGGACGGGACGGTAAATATTTTCTTCCTCGGCGGGACGGGACGGTAAATATTTTTTCCCACGGCGGGACGAGACGGTAATTTTCTTTTGCTTCGGCGGGCGGGACGATAAATATATTTTTCTTCTTTCCCGCCGCAGGGTCAGCACGGTTGTACGTGAAACATTCCCGCACACTGCTGATTCCGCGAAGGGAGCCGTCCCGACGCAGACGTTTTCTTCTCGACCAGCGCAGCCCAAGCCCCGAGAAGTGCTGCCACTACACGGGCGACGTCTTCTGATTTTTTCCACCCCTGCCCCAAGCGCTGTTGTTGCGTTGCCAGCTCATGGTGGCTGTTCTGATGGTTGTGCTTGCGCTGTGTTACTGGTGGTTGTGCAGATGGAGGTGGTGGCGGCGGCGGTGGTGATTCCTATGCCGCTGCTGGTCGATCGACACCGCCCGTGAGATAGGCATCCATGGCGTCCGTGTCGGTCACACCAAAGATGTTAGGAGACAGCACTTGCACCCCTTACCTTGACAGACAGCAACTTTGCATTGACATTGACAGTGTGTAACACTCGACCCTACATCCTTGACAGCGCACGTTTTGCGTCCCGCTTGATGGCGTGTCTCCTAAAATCTTTTTGGGCCACACCAGTAGTACTGGTGTGATCGTGGTCTGTGTGCTCTTTGTGTGTGGTGGCGAGCCTGTGGCAGGTGTTGTGATATGATACTCTGCTTTCAGTTGCGAGCGGAAATGAAGAATGAAGATATGAAAAGAAAAAACAACACCACCAGGTATAGTACTTGGTACCTGGTAGTAATTTTCATTCTTTTTCGGTAATATTTGTACGTACCTTCATTTGAAAGTGTATCCGGCGTCCCCGGTGGCTTGGTGGGTGGTCCGCGAGCCTATCAAGATCAATTTCGTGAGTTCGAGTCCCACCGAGTGCATGCTCGTAGGGACTTTTTCTTGCATAAAGTTGATTAGCGGAAAGCGCGAGAGCGTGAGTTAGCTGTACATTCGATGAAAATCGACGAGCAGTGGGAATGCTGAACCCTATGCGCGATAAAAACTAAAGGCACGTACCGGGGGGGAGAAGGGACGACACCTGTGACCACGGCTTGTCCAGAAGATCGTCGAGGGTAAAACCTCCTACGAGTGGGCTGGAAAGTAAAAGTGATGATGAAAAAAAAAATATATATATATATATCAAAACAGATCATCAACCAGCTGGTGATCAACACAACCAGCACAGCTTTTTCTAGCAGAAGTAAATGTGGTGCCCAGCAATATCATACCAACCTCTGACCAGGTATTATATAAGCAAGACGATGAAAATACGTCATCTGTGAGTTGGACTGATTAATAGTTGAATAGTTTATACCCAATTTGGCAAGCTGGGTAATACGCCTACTGCTATTCTATACGTATTTCATTTATAGATGGGAGTTGTGCACAATTTACGATAACACATGTATTTATATTGGAATTACTATTGAAGTTTGGTACAACTCGAAATTTCTTGATTATTTTCGTAGTTCGTGGTGGAAATGGATGGGAACAGACCACCATGAATGTTTCTTGTACGGGAAGAGGCAAGTTATATCCGCCGGCGGCGGTGCCACGACGGGACGGAACGATAATTTTCTACGGGAGAGATTTTATCGGCGGGACGGGACGGTATTTTTTCGGGGTCACGGCGGGACGGGACGGTAATTTGCCGGTGTCACGGCGGGACGGGACGGTAATTTTTCGGTTCCACGGCGGGACGGGACGGTAATTTTTCTGTGTCACGGCGGGACGGGACGGTAATTTCCAACGGGAGAGATTTTATAGGCGGGACGGGACGGTTAAGCGACGACGGTCAGGGATTTTGTCGGCGGGACGGGACGGAACGGGACGGCGGGACCATTTTGACGGCGGTTTTACCGTCCCGTCCCGTCCCGTCCCGCCGTTACCGCCGTTACCGTTCCGCCGAAATTACCGTGATAAGCCTTGCAAATAACAACAAACAACGTACCGTGCCGTGCGGTTGTGTCGCCTAATACAGTACCTGGTATATAGGTGTGTGCCAGGTATGAGGTACTGCTGTACCAGTATCAGGTATTCACCATGTTTATATATATCTGGTACCATTTCTGGGCGGAAATGCAAGGAGCGTTTGGTGATCCATAGTAAAACCTTAAAGCTCCTTCCTTATATTTCCGCCGCCCACCAACTATGTCAGGACACAGCGCTTCCACCTCTTGACAGACAGGAGCTTTGCCTTGACACGTATTATATTGACTGACACCAACATACTAGTTTTTAGTGTAGAAAATCGGTCCTTCGCCCTTGACGGCGCACGTTTTGCCTTGCTTGACGTGTCTCCTGACATATTTGGTACTCACGGTAGGTACGCGACATCGGAACATACAAAACAACGCTACAGAGTACACAGTACTGAAGTGAGAGATAATCATGGGGCAGAAGAAGTGTATGATTTCGTACGCGTGTCCAGGCCGACTATTAATAGGAAGTAGAACATGCCTATCAAGATGCTACTCGTACCGCCAACTGGTGCAGCTGGTCCCAACGTGGTCTTGCGTTTTCTTCTTTTTTTTTTTTCTCTTTTTTTTTTTTGGCGGTTGATCCGCTGTGATTTTCATTTTATTCCTTTCTCTTCCTTTCTTCTATTGATCAAGCCTTGAGAAAGGAGTCGTGCGGCGTGGGTGGATGACGAGCCTGCTTTGCTTGTTTCATATTGTCTAACGCCGAGGGGCGGGGCATAGCTGACGAACGCAGGATGGAGACGGCAGACAGGGTAGCATGGTCTCAAGCGGACTAGTAGGGAGAACCTGGCTGTGCTACTCATACCACAAGCTGCTGCCGCTACCTGGGGGGTTTTGTGCTCCGGTTTGCCTGTTATTTTCCCTTGGTTCTTAGTCTCACTCTGCTCACTAGTAGAGTGGTGTTTCTTTCTTTTGCACGCTTTTTGGTCTGCCACATCCCCTGCGAGGAGGCACGACAGTTTTCTTTTCCTTTCTTCTCTCCTTTACTTATCTGTTGCGAGTTGTTTTCTTTTTTTCTTTGTTTTTTTCTTTCTTTTGTGTTCTTTCGTTTTCTCTGGTATTGCAGGGGACCATAGTTCATAGGACCTATGGCGCACACAAACGCCCATATATTTCCATATTTTTACTAACAATATTTGGTCCTATTTACTACAGCCCTCCGTAATATGTCGTGCCTGTCGTATGCAGTACCTGGTATGACGATGCATGCTGTTGTGATTATGCATGCGTAACAATGTATAGATAGTATCTCTGTGGCGTAGTTTTGTGACCACAGAACTTGTAGTATCTCTCTAGGATTGAAGAATCGGCACGGACACTGGTTGTACTGGATGTCAACGGGTAGAAAGAACGGTTTGATGTGAAGAACACACACACATCTCTTTTTATTGGGTATGTTTGGAGAAATCAACCATGGCTCTCTAGTCGCTGACTATGGTTCTGTCTGAGTTACCAGCAGCATGACTATGGCAGAGGAGAAGCATGGTGTTCATTTGTTTTTTGTCCCTGCCTGTCGTACATAGCCGCGCGGGCATGGCCGAGGTATAGGTGTACAAGCGAATGGCCCGACACTGCTTGATGCTGTTCGTAGGCATAGAGTGTAGGACTGCTGCTGTGTTTTTTTCTCCCGCCCACCCGCCCTTTTCTTCTTTCGAAGGTGAAACGGAGGGGATACAAAGGGGTTTGCAACACAAACGCATGGTGTGTGCCACACCGTCTTCTATTTATCATTGTTGTTTGCGACATGACTGGTGGCGATTCGGAGCTCACAAGGAGTACGTCAACGGGGGTCTCGGCCGTCCGAGACCGTGCTTGTTAGAGCCCCGGCGAGTTGGCCGGGGGGAGGAACTCTCGGGTACTGGCATCATGATAGGAAACAAGAAGCGGCGGCCGGTGCCGCGGATCTCGTACCGTGGCAATGGAGCCCCTCCCCGACGTTGCAGTCAATACTGAAAACCTAACAGTTCGAAGAATACGCAATAATATCGTCTTCATTTTTTTCACGAATACTAAGCTTGGAGTTTTGGAGGCTCCAACTGTCCAACGCCCCGATTCTTCGCTCCTCTGGTCATCGCCCAACGCCCACTGCCCAGCCCCCCGGCATCGTCAGCGTGGGTGCACAAATTCACTCTGTCAGCCTGGGACAAGCGTGTGTCACGGCTGCCGAAAGCTTGTATCAGCATTGTCCTTCATTCCGCCACTGTCCCATCTTCCACCACCTATAAGCCTATCAGACGCCCCCAATCATTCTAGGGTGTATGATACCTGATGCATGATATACCTGGCGCTCCGTCCGATGAAGGTTTTTTGAAGTTTCGTTTCTGCTGGTATCCCACTTTTTCCTCCTTCTCGGTCACTTTTTGAGAGCCTGAAAAAATGTTCACCGTGATAGTAGTGCGGTCAAGGCGCACCGAAATCCGTCTAGAGGTCGAAAATCGACGGTCAATGTCGCATTTCCATACTATTATAAATCCTACCGGTATAAGTACATGTTGAATGCTTCGGCCCAGTTTTTTTTTTTTTTTTTTTCTCGTGCATACAAGGAGGTCTTCGGCCCAGGCCGCCGTCCAGGCCGGCGGTCGCCGGTTCGCGTGATGAGGGTTGGGTTATAGCTCACCGCTCTGGACGGAAATATAAGGATTGTTTGAACATAAGTATGAAGTACCAAACGGCGCTCACATTTCCGTCCGAAGTGGTACCAATTATTCGAAAGAAGAGATGGTTGACAGACCCTGTGTACGACTGTTATTAATGGGACCGCAGTCCCGTCTGGGGGACAAAACTATTTACGGGGGACCGTAGTAAATAGAACCTATGGTACAAACGAAAACCTATATATTGACCTATTTTTACTAGCAATATTTGGTCCTATTTACTATGGCCCCCCGTACTACTTGGAATTTGAATGGTTTGTCCCCAAAACGGAACTGTAGTTTGTCCTATGTACGTCGAGCTAGCTGTACCCAATCAACCAATGATGAGCGTTGTACTGGTATTACAGTTAGTAGTTTTGATAGTCACTTTGCCTCGTACACACGAGTGATGTCGGAGCGCGTAATTGCGTGCTTACGGCGAGCGGTTTAAAAAAACCGTCAGGATTTTGTCTCGATCTACTCTCTCGTAGGCCGCCGTGAGTACGTAACGCTCCACGTCACCTGATAGCAAAATACGCACGTGTCTACAGGAAAACCCTGTATATTTTGCTCCCCTGGCGGCCCCAACCCTGTGTGACCTGCAACGACGTCTCCCGGAGGAGCTGCTTTGTGGACGCGTACCGCTTGTTCCCATCCATGGTGTTGATGACCTCGAGCAGGGCGGCGGTCTAGTCTATATCGTCCTGCGCCGTCGACGGCGTTCCCAAGGCGAAACCTATTCCACCGCTCTCATCATTGTGGTCCTGGTTCCTACACGCATAGCTGGTAGGATGACAAGAAACATGGCGCACAAGCACACGCACACGCACACACGTACAAGCAACCCACCCGTGACCGCGACACGGCCAGGAGCTTGAAGCGCGACTGCTGTTGTACCCGTGGCTTCCACATCACAGTGAGCGTGGACGGGCGGGCGGTGTGGTACACAGATGCACGGCCAGGCCGAAAGTGTGTGTGTTTTTTTTAATGGGCCTGCGCGGCTCGGCCGGGCCGAACGCAATCCATTGAAAAAAGAGCCAGATCGCTCGACTTTTTGGGACGCCCAGAGCACGCGCGCCACGAAGCTCGGCCGGGGCTCAAACATGCGCCGCTGTGTTACGGGCGGGGCTCCTCCGTGCCCGTGCCCCGCAGCCGGAAGCGCGAGGAAAGTAAAGACCAGCGACCGGCGGAGAAGAGCATGCAGTTGCTTATTTGTTTGCTTTGTACATGCCATTATCTTTCTTCGCCCCCCCCTTTTTCTTTCCGTTCTTCCACTGGATTACGGGCGACCATAGTAAATAGGACCTACGGTATATACGAAAACCTATATATGTATCTCTTGTTACTAACAATATTTGGTCCTATTTACTGTGGCCCCCTGTAATAGTCGTAGCTCGGATCCGGGGGCCACATCGCAGGGTCTCCCTCCCCCCCCTGTCCACTTTTCGGCTCGTGCCTTGCATGTTTTAGGTATATATCGATCGGGAGAACCCCTTCTAGGTTTGGGACTGAAGGCATGTATAGCCTGGTCAATGAAACCCAATGTGTCATTTACTACTTTGTGTGTGTTTATTAATTTCGGTAAATGACGGCGCTCCCTCGTCATTCGGTATCTGATCCGTACAGGATCAAGTCAGTGCCAAGGGTTGCAAGGAGAGGACAGTGCAGGTGATACTCAGTTCCCCGAACCTTCTTCCTCAGCAATTCCTCAGATATCCATCCGCGGTCTTCTCGTTTCGCTCGGGCTCCTTTCTGGAAGTCTTTTGTTTTTTCAGGGCCGTCGGGGAGATTTCTTTTTGTTAGTCTCCTCTTATCATTGCGTGCCGATGCATCATTTGTTTTCTCAGCGATAGGCCCAAATATTTCTGATACTCGCTGTCTCTTTCCACCACACCCTGGGAACATTTGTCGGACGTTTCGGTCTCTCGCTTCTCAGGATATTTCTTCGTTAGTCTCCTCTAGCATTGCGCACGTGTGCGTCATTTTCTCAGCGATAGGCTCAAATATTTCTGGTATTCAGCTGTCTCATTTTCCCATACCCTTGAAACATTTGTTGGACATGTCCGTCCCTCGCTTCTTTCAGGCTCGTTCGTTTCCGAGATTCACTCAAGTCTCAGCTATCATGCTCGTTCTGTGTATATATGGTAGTCACGCGTCAGTTGCGTTTATCCGTTTTTTTTTTTTTTTTTTTTTTTTTACGGCACTGGTGTGCATCCTTCATACCATACCATACCATACCATACCATAACGTAACATACCATTAACGTAACATACCATACCATACCATACCATACCATACCATACCATACAATACCATACAATATCATACCATACCATACCATATCATACCGTACCATACCATACCATACAATATCATACCATACCATACCATACCATACCATACCATACCATACGTAACGTACCATTAACGTAACATACCATACCATACCATACCATACCATACCATACAATATCATACCCATACCATACCATACCATACCATACCATAACGTAACATACCATTAACATAACATACCATACCATACCATACCATACCATACCATACAATATCATACCATACCATACCATACCATAACGTAACATACAATTAACATAACATACCATACCATACCATACCGTACCATACCATACCATACAATATCATACCGTAACATACCATAGCGTAACATACCATTATCATAACGTACCATACAATACCATACCATACCATATAGAACTACTTACAGACATCTCGCTCTCTAGCGTGCTCGGTTGGTACGTCCCTGGCCTCTCAGAGCTCCCGCTTGGGAATCGCCTCCTTTTATTACTTGCCGGACCTTTCCAGCGGTTCTTTGTCTTCTCCATTTCTCTTCGTACGTTCAGTCCAATTTTTTCCTTTTTTCTTCTTTCGTTTCGGGTGCGTGAATGTACTCCGAGCATACTACCATATCACAAGAACGAGAAGAGTGTACCTGGTCATTTGTCGAGGGTTTTTTAACCGAGAATGAAAAGAAAACACCGATTTTTTGTACTACGGCAGTACGTCAAGCCCGGTGTAACCCGGGCTACACTTGGGTAAGGCGGAGTTCGTACGACATATATATATATACATAGGGAAACAGGTGGATGCGGGCTCTAACCTCGAACTCGCCCCTTTCCTCGAGAAGGCGCGCGTAGACGACCCGCGTGTGGAGGGGCCCGGAGCCGAAAGCGACACGAGGAGAGGCCAAGAAAGCGGAGATTGTTTTTCTTTTTCTTTCTTTCTTCTGCGTAAATTCAGATTTTTTTTCCAGATAAGCTCGAAGAACAACCACCTGGTATCTGCTACGTGGTTCGTGGTAGTATTGTTCTTGACGTTAGGCTTTGTAGAAAGAAGCCCTGCGCACAGCTACGTACAAGCCCCCGAGGAACCTTCTCGGAAAATGCGGTGCGACTCCCGGAGCTGACCTGCGAGGGTTTTTTTTTTCTAAAATCGTGCTGCACAGCTTGACATGTATATAATATGTAAGCACGAGTACAACACAACGAAGAAATCATGCAAGTACGAGTACACCAAACGAAGAAATCGTGTAAGTACGAGTACAACAAACGAAGAAATCTCCGCCGAATTGTTTTGATATATTTTATTTCACCGCATTAAACGCGCAGCCTGTATCACGCAGCTTCAGCTTCTTAAATATCAGCGTATCAGCCGCTCGATCGGTCGATCTCCCAGCTTGAGCATTTTGTGCTGTTTTTCTATAATCTAGATAGAAGATATACACCTGGTACCTGGTATCCCCCTTAGTCTTTGGAGTTGGGACCGCACTGTGGCCCGCTGCAGCAAAACAGACGGGAAAGTGGTACCGGGGAATCCTCGAAGCAGCTGAACAGTTCATGGGCAGGTGGCACGAGGCTGAGGCAAAGCCGAGTAGACAGCGCCGTGCATCCGCTGCAGGTAGTGTTAGAGGGAATGGGGGAAGGGGTAACAGCAGGAGGGGTAGAAGGAACACCGTACAAGTGTATGGGGGCAGGGGGGGGAACAGGAGGAGTAGAAGGGAAACCGCGGTAGAAGAGAGTAGCAGAGAGACCGCAGATAGGGTAGCAAGGTACCAGGCCGACTAATAGGTTGGACTTTTCTTTGCTACTCGTACCGCCAACTGCTGCGGCCGTTCGGTATGCATTTTGATTTTTTTCCCTTCTTATCCTTATGAAAGAAGTACTACATAGTGGGTGGGTGACGAGCGTATTTTGGCCCACTCACTATTGCTCTTTTTACTTAGTTAAGTGTTCACCGGGATGCATAGTCCCCTTTTTCCTTCTCGTATCTTTCCCCTTGCACGTCCCTTTTGGCTCATGCTCGGGGTATGTATGTATGTGTCTGAGCTTTGGCTTCCAATTTTATTTATTTATTTGGGATTCTTCTCCTTTTCTTTTTCTTTTTCTTGCTCTTTTTCGGTTTGGTTTCTTCGTTGCTTCTCTTTCTTTATGGTGTATTTTGGTTGTTGGCGTATGTATGTATGTTGTGTCGGCCGCACCTGGTGCGAAGGCATGGTATTGCGTAGGCTATTAATGCATTACGTGTGTTATCTCTGTGTCGTTGTCTGTGACCACAGAGCTCGTATCTTTCTAGGGTGAAGAATCAGCACGGACACTGGGCTTGCTGGATGTCGACGAGTAGAAGAACGGTTTAATGTGAAGAACACACACACACACACATATATGATGAAGCCGAGCTCTGACGACAATTTTCGCTGAATTAACACTAATATTGAAAATATGAATGTCCAGTACCAGGCCATCTCCAAGCCATCTCCCCAAGATCCACCCAGCGCCTAAAAGTTGGAGGGGCCTCTAGTAGGAATGGGTGCTCCGTCTCGAAAGGGATGCGTGGTCCATGGTCAACTTTCTAAGGCAAGCAGTAAATGAGTATTCATATGCCCAGAGAGCGAGGTCCGGTGATGCCGCGCTCGGCGGTCTCCGAGCCGCGTCGACCTCGCGCGCGCGGGAAGAGGGCGCGGCGGGGGCCGGCGAGCGCGACCCGCCAAGAGAGCTCGCAAGAGAAACGAGGGCGAGACACGGGGCCCAACGGGAGCTCCCAGCCCGGGGGGCCAAACGGCAGTAGAAATCTCGATGTCTCCGGTTCGCCCTCAGGCGCCCGCCTATTACGGGGGGGCATAGTAAATAGGACCTACGGTAAACACCAAAACCTATACATTTACGTATGTTTACTACCAATATTTTGGTCCTATTTAATATGGCCCCCCGTAATAGACGCTCGGAGAGCAGCCGGGGTGCAATCTATTGTGTGTGTATAATATATTACGAGTACGAGTACGGGCGATATAATACGACTACGACTTCGGGTAGAACAAAGTAGAAAGTATCGGCCGAACTGGTTATGATGTACCGATGCTCGGCAGTAATACGGTACCCTCTACACCAAGACGCGCGTCTGCGAGGTGACCAGCTCTGCACTCTCTTCTATTCCCAACACCCTCTAGCCTCTCGCCGTCCTCTATATCTATGCTCGGGCGCAGCAACAGCTGCCGGTTCGGGGGGCCCAATCAAAATCATGTCGCCAAAAAACAACGAAGATAAAAACGACAAGTCTACGCTAGAACCGGGATGTCTCCATAACATCTCCAGCTGAGCTGTATCCTGGGGAGGCGTTCGTATCGAGGCCGTGCTCGACCACGCGCGGGGGAGTAGGCACGGAGGTGGCCGGGGAGCGCGAGACGCTGGCGACAAAGGCAGGGGGTAGACACCAAGCCAAGTAGGTGCCGGTTCAGGGACCCGAACGACGAAATTACAGCAGCAGCAGCAGCAGCAGCAGCAGCAGCAGCAATAGCAGCAGCGATAGCAGCAGCATAGCAGTGGTATCAGCCGCAGAACAGGAATCCAACGCAAGACTATGGTGTGCTCGGCGCTTCTCCAACAAGTAGCCCGCAGTGTTTTTTGCGACAAAGCGGAGCTTCCAAGGTATTTTCGCCGAGTAGGACTGCTGTCAACCTCCAGCAGCAGCTGAGAGTAATAGTGTCGAACCTTCTCCCCAGATTTACCACAGAGGGCGAGGTTCGACGCGGCCGCGCTCGGCGGTCTCGGGCCCGCCTCCGACCGCACGCGGCGGAGAAGGCGCGGGTGGAGGCCGGGTCGCGCGACCCGCCAAGAGAGCGGCCGCGAAAGCGAGGGCGAGCCGCCGAGCCCAACTCAGTTGTGTCCGGGGGAGCGGGGGATGCGAACTCCCGTACGAAGCTGGAGTTCTCCGCTGCGCGCCCAGGCTCTCTCAAGAGGGACTGAGGTTGCTCGTGATCGATCATACGTATATATGTATATATGTTCTATGCGATGAATGTCTATGTCGACATAGATTAATACTGTGTGACCCCCCCCCTCCCTTGGTAGGAACGGTGCCGTCTCGAAAATGATGGGTGGTCAATTAAGTGGTCAAGTGACTAAGGCGAGCAATGAATGAGTACGCGCTTGGTGCACGCAATGTCTGCCTGGTCGCTGAAAACCCGACATGCTCCCTCCCGGCATTGTAGGGATGCGAGGGTCTATGGTTATGCGACTACGGCCGTGCATGACATCGAGTACATCTCTCCTATCGAGTACACCCCCCCCCCCCGCCCCCCCCCCTCTCCTCTTGTAAATGTTTTGTTTCGTTTGTCACCCCCTCTCCCCCCGCCCCTTCTTTCGTGGATATTCGTTTCGTGCTTGACTGCTGTTTTTTTTGTTTCGTTTCGTTTTTTTTCGTTTGAAAGGGTGGCCTTTTCGGGCACTGCAGTGATGACGTCAAAGGCGGTGAAGCTGAAGCAGAAGGCCCTGTCCGTGGTGGACACGGTGCAGACTCTGTCGTCGCACAACAGCAGCAACTCGTGCACCATCACCGTGAAGGTGCAGGAGCACCACCACCACCGCTCTCTCTCTCTCACCACCGCCTGTTTTTGATGATATATATATTCATACGGTAGATTGATACCAGGTATTTTGTAGCTGTAAATTTTCGTGTCATGCATTCAAGCACGATACTTACCACCTCTATTACGGGGAGCCATAGTAAATAGGACCAAATATTGTTCGTAAAAATAGGTAAATATATAGTTTTTTTTGTGCACCGTAGGTCCTATTTACTAGGGTCCCCCGTAATGGTGTACCTGGTATGAAAACTCCCTGTTTGGGGTATTTGTGTTGTAATTCTCTTTTAGTATGTTGCGTCCATCCCCCTCCCTCTCTCATCCCCCCCCCCCCCCCCTACACATTGTGTAACATCTTGCGCAAAGCCCGTCACTGTACACCGCCTTAGAGCTCCTCCTCCTCCCCCCCCCCCCTCCTCACATACGACTACGGCCATGCATGACATCGAGTACACCCCCCCCCCTTTCCCCCCCTGAACATTTTGTATAATCATGCGCAAAACCGCCACCACGCACCCGCACACCGCCTTTACTCGTAGAGCTCTCCTCCTCGCACGGCGTCGGAGATGACCAAGCTGTCTGTTCGGCGGGGGTGGATGCTGAAGAGGAACGAGCAGCGGGCGTGGCAGCGGCGGTACTGCTGCCTCGTTCCGCACACGTTCCTCTACTACTTCGAGTCCAAGGACTCAGAGGTAGGAAAGCGGCTTTTTTTTACCTGCGGGGTTGGGGGTAGGGGTTGCGGTGGGTGGGTGGGTGGGTGGATAGGTGGCTGGATAGATCGGTGCGTGTATGTTTGCGTGTCGCCTTCGTCTTCAGCCGTTATTTCTAGCCGGCCACATCGGTACACCCAGAGTTGGTCCTGATTTTTTCATCCTGGAGAGCCGTATTTTTTGTGGGTGTGTGTACGTACGTACGTAAGTCGTGTCTCTCTCTTTTTTTGGTTTAACCCTGTTTGTTTTTTGCGACTTTTGTTCGTGCCGTTATTATTGCGCACGTCTGATGTTCGTCTTTCCATTGGTATCGATGTCTGTGGTGGTATTACGGGGGACCATAGTAAATAGGACCAAATATTGTTAGTAAAAATAGGTAAATGTATGGGTTTTTGCGTGTACCGTAGGTCCTGTTTACTATGGCCCCGCCGTGATACTGTGGTTAAGTTGTGGGTGTGTGGTGCGTGGGATGTCGGCGTCGATGTTGATGTCTGTCTTGTCGGCGTTGATGTCGCTGTTGGTATTGCGCATTTTCTTCCATCAGACGAGTGTGACATGGAGGAGTTTGATACACTGAATAGCAGCGAGAAAACGATCGCTACCCTGGGAGATAGATGGTGGCCACAGGCGGCCAGACAGGAAGGGGATAAGATTAGCCAAAAGTTTCTATTACGGGGGACCATAGTAAATAGGACCAATATTGTTAGTAAAAAATAGGCAACTATACAGGTTTTTTGTGTATACCATAGGTCCTATTAACTATGGACCCCCGTAATATGTAATATATGGAAACCACGTAGCGAACGCCCAATTGTTGGAGGCGTCTCTATTAGGAGTAGGAACGGTGCTCCGTCTCGAAAGGGATGCGTGGTCAATGGTCAAATGACTAAGGCAAACAACAAATGAGTACCCCCCCCCCCCCCCCCCCCCCCCCCCCCCCCCCCCCCCGCGCGCCACCGCCTCCCTCTTTTTTCCGAACCGAGCACACGCTTTTGTAGCCCGTGGAAAACCCGAACACTCCCTCTCTACGATGCCACCCTCCCCCGCGCCCCCCCCCTCTCCTGTCCCGCCCTCTTCTGTTTCATGTGTAGGACAACGCAACTACAGCTACGAACATATCAGCAGATGCGCGCGTCGTAGATGTGGACGTGTGCCGACCTTAAAAAATGTCTTAGAACTGCCGTCCCGTCTTGGAGACAAGCCACTAAAAAAAACTCGAGTTGGTTTGTCCGTAGAACGCAACTGCAGTCCTAAGACGGCCTTTGCCAGTCCGCCGGAGGACGAAATACAAAATAATAAATAAAATTGTCAACAACCGTACCAGCAGCAGCAGCAGCAGCAGCAGCAGCAGCAGCAGCAGCAGCAGCAGCAGCAGCAGCAGCATTCACCATCACGACCACTGCCATCTCCACACTGCCCCCGTTGTCTCCCCCCCCCCAAAAAAAAAGTGTTAAATCAATTCACTGATGCTGTCATCCGTATGCAAGAAAATCCGCCTCTAAAGCGGTTCTTAGTAGAGGATGCAGCTCACCCTTCATGCGACTCGTTCAACACATCACGGCGCTTCGCGCTTGGTGCAAGCAGTGTCTGCTTGGTCGGTGAAAACCCGACGTGCTCCGTCCCGGCATTGTAGGGATGCGAGGGTCTATGGTCATACGACTACGGCCATGCACGATAATGAGTACACTCCCCCCCCCCCCCCCCCCCCCCCGCCCCCCCCCCCCCTCCCTCCCCCCCACACACACACACAATGTGTGCGACGCTGTCATCCATACGCAAGAAAGTACGCAGGAGGTGCAGAGGCCCTCGCCTGATGTCGCGGTTCTTTTGTGCCGTGGTCACAGGTGTCGCCCCTTCTCCCCCCCGGTACGTGCCTTTAGTTTTTATCGCGCATAGGGTTTCATTCAGCATTCCCACTGCTCGTCGATTTTCATCGAATGTACAGTAGCTAACTCACGCTCTCTCTCGCGCTTTCCGCTAATCAATTTTTATGCAAGAAAAAGTCCCTACGAGCATGCACTCGGTGAGACTCGGAACTCACGAAATTGATCTTGGTAGGCTCGCGGACCACCTACCAAGCCGCCGGGGACGTGGGAGGCAGCAGCTCACTCTTTTTTTTAGTTCGACTCGCCTGCTTGAAACCTCTCGCTCTTTCGCGCTTTGGTGCAACAAACAGTGCCCATGCCTGGTCGGTTGGCGAGAGACTGACGTGTGCTCCTCCGTCCGGCCGTCGCATGTGCGGGTGTGAGGAGAGTCTACGGTTAATCCCTTTAGTACCGCAGTCCCGATTTGGGGACAAACCAGTCTAATTCCAAGTGATTTATTCCCAAAACGGGACTGCAGTACTAGAAGGGATAAGCCACTGCGGCCATGCATGACATGAGCACACACACACATACATATCCCTACCGCACTGTAGAGGCATGACTCTCTCCCCTGCCGTGTCGTGACTCTCCTTCCTTACCGCACTGTATTGGCATGAGTGGTCCCTTCCCCCCCCCCCCCGCCCCCTTTTCGGAGGAGGAAACAAATGAGCTATTACGGGGGTCCATAGTTAATAGGACCTATGGCATACATAAAAACCTATATTTTTACCTATTTTTACTATTACGGGGGTCCATAGTAAATAGGACCAAATATTGTCAATAAAAATAGGTAAATGTATAGGTTTTTATGTATACCATAGGTCCTGTTAACCATGGACCCCCGTAATTAACAAATTTTGGTCCCATTAACTATGGACCCCCCCCCGCAATAATCGGATTGGACGCTATCATCCACGTGCGAGAAACATGGTCTCACAGGCGGTTGCCGGTAGCAGGATGCAACAGGTCACCCTCCATGCGACTCTGGCTGTTTGTACCACCCCACGGTCGCTGGTCCGCGCGTAGCGCAGCAAGAAATCTGTCTGTGCCTGGTCGGTGCAAAACTCGACTTGCTCCGCCCGGGCGTCGCAGGGGTGCGAGGGTCTATAGCCGTGCTGACTAAAGCTATACATGACATGAGCACCCCCCCCTCCCCTCCCCCCTCCCCACTCCAACCCCCCCCCCCCCCCCGCGCCGACGTGCTCCGTCCCGGCACGTATGGTACGGACGCGATGGTCTATGGTCTTGCCACCACGGCCATGCATAACACGAATATCCCCTCCCCTCCTCCCCCCCCCCCCCCCGGCCTACCGCCCCCGACCCCCCCCCCACCCCCCCCCCCCCCCCCCACCTAATAAACCCAACAAAAACCCCCCCCTACCCGCCTACCCCCCCCCCCCCCCACCCCCCCAAACACACAGGTCCCTCGAGGTGTGATCGACATGGACCCTTACACGGACATCGGGGTCGATCCGAGCACCGGCGCGGTCGTCCTGGGTCCGGACACCACGGCCAACCCAGGCCTAAGAAAGTTCTATTTCCGACCTGAAGACACGCTTTCGAAGCCCTCCCCGCGGAGAGAGGGGGAGGGGGGAGGGGGAGGGGGAGGGGGGTGCTCCTCGGCTGCGGGGGAAAGAGCGAACGAGGCGTTTGAGGGGGGGGGTTCGGGTGGAGTGGGGGGGGAGGAGACGGACGAGGAGGTGGAGGTTGGATGTTTCGGCGGGGACTACGCCGGGGAAGGGGGGGATAGGGAGGGGGAAGCGCTCGGAGAGTGGCTGTCGGGGCTGCATCGGGAGAGGTACAAGGTCATCCGGGACGAGCGGGACGCCTACATGAACCTTCAGGTGTTTGTTTCTTGCTTGGCGTGAGCTATACGTATACCTTTAAGGGAAAGCGGTGGAAGCTGCCGCTGCTGGTTGTATTTATGTTGGCCTCCGCTGCTGCTGCCCGGTGGTGGTGGTGATGACGGTGCAAAGTTTTTTTTTTTTTTTGTTATTTTACCCACTAGCCCGTCGGGCGTTTTGGTTCGTTTTGTTTTGCCGTCATATCATTTTATCGTTTTTATCGTTTTATTTTTGTTTTACTCCTCCCCCCCCCCCCCCCCCCCCCCCCCCCCGCCTCTCCCCTCTCCCCCCCCTTCCCTTCCCTCCCCTTCTCTCCATTGTCACCTAATTTCCAACGCTGTCGTTTTCCCCTCTTCTTCAGGAAGAATACATGGCTCAGATGCAGGACACAAGCTCGGCCATGACGGAGGCCGAAAGTGAGAGGGGACGAGTCTTGCAAGGCCTCAGGGCGGAACACTCGGCGACGAGAGCGGCCGCTAGGGATGGTCTAGAGCAGGCGAGAACAGCAAAAAAACAAAAACGGAGGAAAAGGGGGGCGAAAACGGGAGGGAGGTCGGGTTCTGGGGAGGGGAAGGCGGAAAGTGTCAGATATCCCGCGGCCTTCCGTTTCGCGGGTGGCCGCGCGGACGTTCAGCAGCGGTGATGTTGTTCTTGACCCTCATTGTGCCAACGCTCTAACTTGTGTCTCGCCTCCCCTCCCCTCCCCCTAACTTGGTCTCTCCCCCCATTCCCTTCCCTTCCCTTCCCCTTCCCTTCCCTTCCCTTCCCTTCCCTTCCCTCCCTTCCCCCCCCTCCCCTCCCCTCATCTGGTATCAGGCGCGAGCCCTGTTCAGGGAGGAAAACTTGCCTCAAGAAGACGCAGCATCGTTGCCGTTGCCGGCTCTCCTGGCGAGGGTGCGAGCAGTGGCTTCCGAGAGGCGCTCTGTGGGTGCCCGGCTCGAGTCCGACCTCGCGTCGGCCCTGGCAGCGTTGGCGGTGGCGCGGGGGGGGGAGGGGGAGAGCCGGGAGCTGGCGGAGACGCTGCGAGCGGAGGCGGAGGCCGCCTCTGCGAGGTTTGTGTGTTTTTGTGTTTGTTGTGTCTGGGTTTTGTGCTGAGGTGTGTTTGTTTCGTGTTTTGTGTGTTTTTGTGTGTGTTTTGTGTGTGTGTGTCCCTTTTTTGATGTGTGTGTGTGTGTTTTTTTTTTTTTTGCTATTTTGTGTGCATGGGTTTGTGTGTTTTTTTCATGGCGTTCGTGGTTTCGTGTTTTTTTTTTGTGTTTTTATGCCCCGTGTGTTTTTGTTTTTGTTGGTTTTTGTGTGTACCTGGTATCGTTTGTGTTTTCAGGGAGGGCGATTGGTTGGTTTTTGCTTTTAGTTTTCGGGTGGTTGTTTTTTTAGGCTTTTGGTCCTCAGCAGGTTTCGTTTCGTTTTGTTTTGCGGCGCGGGGGGGGGGGGGGGGGGGGGGGGGGGGGGGGGGGGGGGGGGGGGGGGGGGGGGGGGGGGGGGGGGGGGGGGGGGGGGGGGGGGGGGGGGGGGGGGGGGGGGGGGGGGGGGGGGGGGGGGTGGCTTGATTTGTTTTGTTTTAGGGGGGGGGGTTGTTTTTTTTTTTTGTCGTTGAGCTGGTGTGCGGGTGTGTGCCTGGGTAAACATGCACGCATGCTCCAAAATATATCGGGGTAAGCTGAATAAAAAATGGAGAGAAAAAAACTGCGGGTGGGGGGGGGGGGGGGGGGGGGGGTTGGCTTGGCTCGGCTTGTTTCGTTTGAGGTGTTTTTCGTTTGTTTTTGGTTGTGAGCTTGTGCGCTGTTTTGTACCTGGGGAAACATGTGCACGTGACGTGCTCCCCAACACATCGGTGATAAGTGAAGGTACTCGGTGTGCTCGCAGTATTTCGGGTCCATGCGCTGCGGATGCTATTACGGGGGTCCATGGTAAATAGGACCTACGGTACACACAAAAACCTATACCTGGTATATTTTTATATTTTTACGAACAATATTTGGTCCTATTTACTAATGGCCCCCCGTAATAGTAGTAGTCGCAGTATTTCGAGGTTCGGCACTGCAGATACTGCGGGACTCGCTTTTTTTTGTCTGATACTGTGGATACCCCCTATACTCCGTGTATTCTAGGGTTCTGTACCGCGGGTGCTCCCGAGTACTGCCAATATTTTCGCCGGGTGGTACTGCGAGTGCTGCGAGTAGTCGAAGGGTAAAACTTGTCTCTACACTCGCAGTGTTCTTGGAGTATGACGTATGTTTCGACCGTTTGTACGCTGTAATAATATAATTCCGTTCCAATTGTTGTGCAGAAAACATTCACGGATGGTCCCATGGGTGGGAGTTGGAGCAAAGTACTTTCGGGGGCGGGGGGGGGGGGGGGGGGGAGGGGGTAGGAGGGGGTAGGAGGGGGGGGGGGGGGGGTAGGGGGGGGGGTGTGTACTCGATAGGAGATATGTACTCGATCTCATGCATGGCCGTAATCGTATGACCATAGACCCTCGCATCCCTATAGTGCCGGGACGGAGCATGTCGGGTTTTCACCGACCAGGCAGACATTTCTTGCACCAAGCGCGAGGGGGGGGGCAACCGGAGTACTTCGGGTACTGGCAGTATTTCGGGAGTACATACTGCCAGTACTCTCAGTATTCCCGAGTCCAATCCCCTGGATACTCTTGACTACTGCAGATATTTTCGGATGCGTGTACGTACTGCGGGTGCTGGTTGTACTTGAAGTTCTTTACCTCTCGTACTCCCAATACTCGCAGTATCTACACTAGCCCGCCGGTACTTCAGTACTCTCAGTACTCTCAGTACTCAATGCAGTACTCTCGGTACTCTCAGTACTCACACTCAGTACTCAAGAGTACGAAATGTACTCGATACTCGCTGGAAGCATCTGTGGAAACATTTGACAAAAAAACATTGGATTATATATATTACGCCCCCCCCAGCTCAACCCGACGTGCTCCGTCCCGGCATTATAGGGGTGTGAGGGTCTACGATCACACGACTACGGCCATGCATGATATCGAGCACCCCCTCCCCCCCCGCCCCCCCCCCAGTCTCCCAGTCTATGGTCATGACTACGCCATGCATGATGATGAGATAATGAGTACCCCCCCCCCCCCCCCCCCCCCCCCCCCCGACTACACTCCGACTACGGCTATGCATGGCAATGAGTACACCCCACTTTCCCTCGCCCCGCAGGGCGAGGATCGCGGAAGCTCGCTTGGAGCGAGCGGAGGAGAAGGGGGTAAGGGATCGGAACGCAAGGGCGGCGGCGGAGTCGTCGCTTCAGGCGTGCATGGATCGGCTCGAGGTATAATATATGTGTGTGTATGTATATATATGTTTGTGTCGATGGTTTGTGTGTGTGTGTCAATATGGTGCATGCTCTCGGTGTGTCCCTGTCTTTCACCTGTAGAATAGAATGGCATTCCTTGGAGTTAACCACAGTTGGTTTGACGACGGCACGGTAAGAGAGTCAGAGACAGCCCCGACTAAGTAAGGTGGAAGAAATGAACCGGGTTCGAACCGGTACACGGGTTCGAACCGGTACACGAAAACTTGAGAAATAAGTGTGGACAGGGGGTTTCTTCTCGCTCCCCAGGGCGTTCCCAAAAAAAAAATGGTTGGCATTTGTTTGCGTTGGTGCCGTGTTTTGAGTGTATAAGAGGTGCAACCATGCTCACCAGGTATTTATATTACTATCTACGGGGGACCAGCGTCCCCGGTGGCTCGGTAGGTGGTCCGCGTGCCTATCAATATCAGTTTCGTGGGGTTCGAGTCTCACCGAGTGCATGCTCGTATGGACTTTTTCTTGCATAAAAAAATGATTAGCGGAAAGCGCAAGAGGTTGATGAGATAGCTACGTTCGATGAAAATCGACGAGCAGTGGGAATGCTGAACCCTATGCGCGACAAAAAATAATAAAGGCACATACATACCGGGGGGGAGAAGGGACGACACCTTCTGTGACCACGGCTTGTCCAGAAGCTCGCCGAGGGTAAAACCTCCTACGAGTCAGGCTGGAAAGTAAAAAGCGATGTAAATTAGGACCTACGGCACACGCATAAACCTATTATATATATTTGCCTGTTTTTTTATAACAATATTTGGTCCTGTTTACTATGGTTCCCCGTAAACAGAATGTTTTTTGTTCCTCAGTGCTCTTATAACCATGTCGAGGAGATGGTCGATATTCCCACTGACGATATATATCTATATAGGCTTTTCAGGACAGTTAGATTCCTGATCTGTGCGAGCTGTATTGCAGCTCACACTTTGCCGGGTGGGAGCTGCATGATCTGCATGATCTGGGCTCTGTACCAGGTACAGACTATGCACAGACATGTCAGAACCGCTGGTCAGGATCTAGATCCTCTGCAGTACGCGTAGGTCTTGATATTTCTTTCTGAACGGGAATATAGGCACCATTTGGACTCTGCTATGAATGCAAAACGGATCTTATATTATCGGCCAGAGTGATTGAAGATAATATACAACTCTGACCGAGAATATAGGCACCACTTGGAATATGATATTAATACCGAACGGAGCTTATATTCTGGGCCATATTGGTTACCTGGGAGCTTTGCACATGTGCACACTGCGATAATGATTACCTATACTAATGTACAACTCTGAATGATAATATAAGCAACATTTGGACTCTGATATTAATACCGAACGGAGCTTATATTCCCGGTCAGAGTGGTGGTCATTGTTTGCGTGTCCAGTGGTGATTCGTGTGTACATACGATTTTGTGTGTGGACCATTCGTGTTTCATGATTTGCGTGTCCATGATTTAGTTTTCTACTGCTCTTACTGTAGATTACTTGTGCAATGTTCGAGCGTGTTTTTTTTTATGTTTCGCTCCCATTTTGTTTTTTTTTGTGTTTTTTTTTTGTTTTGTTTGTTTTTTTTTTTTTTTTTCGGTTTCGCTCCCATATTTTTCGCCCGTTTTTTATTATTTCACTCCCATTTTTTCATTTTGCGTTTTTCGTCGCTGCCAAATGTAGTCATTTTAGTAGTATTATTTTTTTTTTTGGCGCTCTTCGATTTTTTCGGGCATGATTTTTTTTTTTTTTTTTTTTACCAGGTATTCGTTTGCATGTGTGTGTGTGTTTTTTCTTTGTATGAAGGCGGTCCAGGTGGATGCCGAGCAGGGCCAGGTGAACTTGGGCATCATGGCAGGGGAGAGACGCTCTGCCCTGGCTAAGGTGTCGGAGCTGTCGGAGCAAAAGCGGGTGCTGGTGAGCCCACACTTTGTTCTCAGTGTTATCAGTTTTTTATTTTTTCAAAGCTATCGCTATTACGGGGGTCCATAGTTAATAGAACTTATGGTATACATGAAAACCTATATATTTACCTATTTTTAATAACAATTTTTGGTCCCGTTAACTATGGTCCCCCCGTGATAGTAGGAACTCGCCCAGCAGGATGCTTGTATCTGTCTCCAACTTGTGTGCGTTAGATCCCGATCGGTCGGTCGGCCGGTCGGTCGGTCAGTCTGTCGGTCGGTCGGTCGGTCAGTCAGTCAATCAGTCAGTCAGTCGGTCGGTCGGTCGGCCGTTCAATCGGTCGGTCAGTCAATAAGTCAGTCGGTCAGTCAGTCAGTCAGTCAGTCAGTCAGTCATTCATTCAGTCGGTCGGCCTGTCAGTCAGTCAATAAGTCAGTCGGTTGGCCTGTCAGTCAGTCAATAAGGCAGTCGGTCGGTCTGTCAGTCAGTTAGTCAGTCAGTCAGTCAGTCAGTCGGTCGGTCGGTCGGTCGGTCGGTCGGTCAGTCAGTTAGTCGATTGTTATATCTGTCTGTCTGTCGGCCGGGCAGTCAGTCAGCCAGTCGGTCGGGCAGTCAGTCGGTCGGTCAGTCGATCGGTCGGTTGATCGCTGTAGTTTTGGGCGCAGTTTAAAATTGGAAACTCTCATCCGTTCGTATTGAGATGTGCGGAGAATGATTGCGGAATATACGGAGGGACAGCGGGAGTGGCAGGGGTGTACTGTTGTCATGCCTGGCTCGTAGTCATGTAGCCATGGACCCGCGCGTCCCTTCAGTGCAGGGACGGAGCACGTCGGGTTCTCACTACATTGCCTGGAGTGGTGCTCGTTCGTTGCTTGCCTAGGTCGTCTGACCATTGACCACGGATCCTTTTCGTGATGGAGCGCCGCTCGTACTCCGAATAGAAACACTTCCAACCTTGACGGCGCTCATTTAGCTTTCCCACATTTTTATGAAATGTGTGGGGGGGGGGGGAGGGTGTACTCCTTATCATGCATGTCCGTAGTCGTATGACCATAGACCCTCGCATCCCTACAATGCCGGGACGGAGCACGCTGGGTTTTTCACCGACCAGGCAGACATTGCTTGTTGCACCAAGCGCGAAGGGGGGGAAATAGACAGTATTCGAGAGAGAGAGAGAGAGAGAGAGGAGATACATACACAGATAGAGGAGGGGATGCGCATGGGGGCAGATATAGTAGAGAGAAGGAGGGGGAGGGGGGGAGGAGGAGGGGGGGGCGAGGCAGGAGGGGGCGTTCCTCTTTATTTCTTGCCTTAGTCATTTGGCTATTGACCATGCATCTCTTTCCAGACGGAGCACAGGCGGGGGGGGGGGGGGGGGGGGGGGGGGGGGGGGGGGGGGGGGGGGGGGGGGGGGGGGGGGGGGGGGGGGGGGGGGGGGGGGGGGGGGGTTGCTTGTGTACGTCTGTGTGTGAGGAAGGCTGAGAGAGGGCGCCCAGTGAGCCGAACGGGGACCCTTTATGCTCTTGCGGCCTTCAGACAAGCAGTCCACACCTCAAATAGATCATCCTACAGATCTTCCCACCTAGATCGTTGAGGGCAGATATATTACGCATCTGTATGACCTGCATGATCTAGAATGTGTGTCCTGGGTTAGATTTGTGCTGTACAGATCCTGCACAGCACCTCAGAACTGCAGGTTAGGATCTAGATGATCTATCTGATAGATAGATAGATAGATAGATAGATAGATAGATAGATAGATAGATATATCATCATCTGCTTGTCTGAGGTGTGAAGAATTCGCTCCAAGCGCGGCTGGGCGGGCCCTTTCGCCCACGGCATTAGCAGCAGCAGCAGCAGCAGCAGCAGCAGCAGCAACAGCAGCAACAGCAGCAGCAGCGCTTTTTTACGCGAATGCCCCCACTCTGTTGCGAGCGTGGCAGCCTACCTGCCTGGAATGGTGTGAAATATGAAGACAAGTACAACTAATGCCACAAGTATCTTCATCATCATCTTGATCATCATCATCATCGTCATCATCATCATCTTGATCATCATGCCAGTTACTCGAAGCCGTTTTGTCGATCCTTGCGAAAGGGAGCAAGCTGCCGCTCTCCTCCTCCACCGGCTCTAGCTGCACCAAAATCGCCGCAATTAATGACCCCCCGTTTATATATGGGTTGGATTGGAGTCGGTTGGCAACGACACTGTAAAACATGCCTGCCGCTCACTACGTGAGCTAGACATCCAGGGTACCGTTTTTTTTTTTTTTTTTTTTTTTAGCGGTCGCCCACAGCTGGTCGTCTAGTTAGATCATCTGTGCGAAGTAAAGAACCTTTACTCTGCACAAGGGAATTGATCGTATCACGTAGTGTTCAAGGTACGGCACGCAAGAGGCAGTTACATAGTGCTCCCATTGCTGTCTCTGGAAGTGGCCACACCGGAAATTAAACTAACTCATTGAAGCTGTCATCCATATGCAAGTCCGCCTCACAAGCGGTTCTTAGTAGGATGCAGCTCACCCTTCATGCGACTCGCCGGACACCTCACGGCGCTTCGCGCTTGGTGCAAGCAATGTCTGCCTGGTCGGTGAAAACCCGACATGCTCCGTCCCGGCATTGTAGGGATGCGAGGGTCTATGGTCACACGACTACCGCCATGCATGAGATCGAGTACATCTCTCCTATCGAGTACACCCCCCCCCCCCCCCCCCCCCCCCCCCCCCCCATTGTAGGACCCAACGTGTAGGGATGCGAAGGTCTATGGTCATACGACTACGCCCATGCATGAGATCGAGTA
The DNA here is from genome assembly GCA_031763025.1 of Macrocystis pyrifera. Lineage (NCBI taxonomy): Eukaryota > Phaeophyceae > Laminariales > Laminariaceae > Macrocystis > Macrocystis pyrifera. Next base: position 4,254,592 of record JASSKH010000031.1, read on the forward strand.
CATCTCCTATCGAGTACATCCCCCCCCCCCCCCCCCCCCGATATGCAAGAAAGTCCGCCTCACAAGCGGTTCTTGCTAGGATACAGCTCACCCCGCTAGCTTCCGTCTCGAAATGGATGCGTGGTCAATGCCTCCGAATGACGAAGGCAAGCAACAAATGACTGCGTGCGCGCCCCTTCCCGTCCTCCCCTCCACACCCCCTTCTTGTCCTCCCGTCTCTTCAATCCAACTCCCTTTAATTTTTGTCTACCCCCCCGCCCCCCCCCAACCTAAATTAGGTGCGAGAAGTGAAGGCGTCTCGGCGTTCCCTGGCGGAGGCGTCTTCCGTCAATCGAAGGCTAGCCCGAGCGTACGAGTCCCTGGACCGGTCCCTGAGGCGTTCCTCGTCCCCTTCTTCCGTCGCCCCCCCACAATCTACCACCGCAGTGGCTGCTGCTGCTGCTGCGGCGGCGGCGGCGGCGGCGGCGGCGACGGCTGGTGCTACTGCCATTGTTGACGGTGTGGAAACCCTGGAGGAGGCGGGTTCCGCACACGGGGTCACTGCTTCGGCGGCCTTGTTGCTGTCGCCGGATCGTCGATCGGTTCCAGTGGAGGTGGTGGTGGTGGTTGTGGTCGTGTCGGAGGTGGAGGAGGTAGCGGAGAGGAGAGGAGAGAGGCACGGGTCGTGCAACCTGGTGCTAGCGCTGAGACTGGTGTCGATGGTTGGGCTGGGCCTGAGGATGTTGAAAGAGGAGGAGGAGGAGGACGACGACGACGAGGAGGAGGAGGGGCCGAGGGTGGAAGGGGGAAGAGCGAGTTCGGGGAAACCGGAGGTTCGGAGACGAGTGGGCTGCAGGTCAGGAACCTGTCCACCGGGGATGTGGGCGTGCGTGGGGCGACGGGTTCGCGGGTGCGTTCTTCGACGGAGGAGAGCGCGGCAGGCGATAGGGTGAGACGCTTGCCAATATCGTTGCCCTGCCTCCCCCCCCCCCCCAGCCCCCCCACCTACTGGCGGTGGAGGTCAGGCCATTTTGTGCGGGGGTGGAAAACCTTACCGTTTACCACTTTGTCCGGGCATGTAAGGATCGTTTTGATTGAATATTAATGTATAAACTATCCTTATATTTTCGCCCAAACTACGGGGGTGGTTTTCGAGGGATCTCGGGGAGAGATCCTTCGCTTGGCGTGTTTTCACTCTCCTCCCCCCGATATTTTGTGAAATTATTTACCCAAATTTGTGAAAGCTAACTTTCCCGACATTTTTTCTCTCCTCTGTTAGATTTCACGCATGTAGAAAATACTTCGCAAATTTGGAAATTATTTCACAAAAATAGGGTCGGGGGGGGGTAAAGAAAGCTCTCCGATGTGTACAAAGTACGACAAGTGCTCCTGCTCCGCTGTACAGAAACATGTGTTTGACTCTAATTTCAAGTGATTTGGGCAGAAAGGGGCCGTAACTCCGCACGCGAGGGGAATCATCGTACGTACCACGTATTGCGGGGGGACCATAGTAAATAGGACCTACGGTAGACACAAAAAACTATACATTTTCCCTATTTTTACTCCCAATATTTGGTCCTATTTACTATGGTCCCCCCGCAATGGCCAGTGACGTGTGGCGGGCGCTGGCCAGGCGTACGATAAAAAAAACAATTAACCGCTGGAGTGCACAAAACAGAAGACAAAATTTCTCGATCCGTCTCGAATGGCAGAAAACACGCTTTTTTTCAGTTTTGGGAGGATAGCTTAGGACGCCGCCGGCAAAAGCTCTCGCCCCCTAGACCATGGATCCACCTTCTATCTTCGAGGCCGCCATCTATACTCGTTGGTGTTGCCCGACACCAAGCGGGTTGGCCGTGGGCTTTGTCTATATCGAGATCGAACGTCTATTATCGCACGAGCTGATTTTTATCCGCGCGTTGACAATTTGCACCGAGAAAAAAACAAATTGTGCCGCCTGCAGCCGTTTAAAAAAAAAGAAGAAGAAAAAAACCAAACTTTTTTTTTTCCCTCTTTTTTCCACGGCGGCGGGCGGTACGAGAGGGTGTTTTCGGCTGTTTTTTTAAAGCAAACTTTTGGACTTCCGCGTTTCCATTGACATATAGGTAATATGCCGCGTTTTTTTACCCGTCGAAAGTCCCAAGCCCACGCATAATGTTTTCCTCTGCTGTCCTGTCCTCTCCAGCTGCTCCTTCACTGGTCGTGACCCGAGAATCGCGGGTTTGCTCAGAACTTTTCGAAACCTCGCGGGTTGGGTTGGTTCGGGTCGGGTCGGGTCGGGTCGGGAGGTTTATAAACTCTCACGAATCGGGCCGGGGGCTACCCTTACTCGACCCGACCCGACCCGACCCGCGTGGTTTGTTAGACCCGACCCGTGAATAGCCCTGGTCATTTTTTTTCCACTCTCACCTGCGGGGGACCATAGTAAATAGGACCTACGGTACACACAAAAATCTATATACTTTACTATTTTTGCTAGTAATATCTGGTCCTATTTATTATATGGTCCCCCGTAATACGATGACCGGATGGGAGTGAGCCTCTTGAACTACATGGTTTTTATTTAGTACCGGGTATGGATTACCGGGTTGCATCTGTATTTATGTACGTGAGCAGTTCCTGCACATTCCTCTTCATAACGGTAGTTTGAGGAAAATTCTAGGAATTGTTTTTAGGAACGTGAAACAGGCCAAGAGGTACTCGAAAATGCAGCCTCTTTTGTCGTGCACTCTATCGCGCGGTACTTATTACGGGGGACCATAGTAAATAGGACCAAACATTGTTAGTAAAAATAGGTAAATATATAGGTTTTTGTGTGTACCGTAGGTCCTATTAACTATGGTTCCCCGTAATAGTTGAATATGCGTGTACTGCCTCTTGTGCTACTGCTTGGCGCAGCGATGTGCCGCTTTCTTCGGGGACGTCGCTTACGGTCGCCCCGAAACGCGCAGTGTGTCGTAGCATGCCTTGGAAAACTCCTTAGTGTGTAGCTGGCGAGTCGAGGGAGAGGGCCAGAGTTGCACTCCTTTTAAAGCGGTATCCTGGGTACTCGCGAGTGAAGCCCTCCCTGTTGGCCAATACGCACTCGTCACGGGTGGGTGCATATGATCACCTATTTAAACGGCCCTTTTGTACTGGCTATTACGGGGGTCCATAGTTAATAGGACCTATGGTATACACGAAAAAAAAAACTACCTGGTATATGTTTATCTTTTTTTACTAACAATATTTGGTCCTATTTACTATGGTCCCCCGTAATAGATAGATGGGGCCCGACAATTGTACGGCATTTTGTATGACATGCTAAAACCTATGTATATATAATTGTATGCCGTTGTAGTGTTTTCATAATAGCACACATTCTTTTTTTACTCGGATGTAGTGTTACGGTAAGCGAAACCCACACACTTCTTTTTTGTATGGCGTTTAGTATGCCGTACTAAAATTCAACGTAAACTGACCGGAAATACTCGCGTAGTACCCGGAGTACCCCCCCCCCCCCCCCCCCCCCAGATTTTGCGAGTACTCGTTGACAGCGAGTACTCGCAGGGGCGCTGCTACTACTGTAAACTAGAGCTGGAGTTACGTCACACAGGTATGACCCTGGGCACCTCCCCCCCCCCCCCCCCGGCCACGACTGTCCCTCCCCTCACCCGGACGCAACACCTTCGTCGCGACGGCAAGTTCTCAGCCCCCCACCAGCGGCAGGGCCGGGCCATCCCTTTTTCTCTCATCTCTCTTCGGCTCACTCCTCGGCCGCCCAGGCTGGTTTTTTCTCTTGACAACACCGTACCAAACACGTTCCATCTACTTACTCTCCGGACCCCTCCCCTCCCGCCCCCTAACCGCCGTCTCCCTCCCTCCCTCCCTCCCTCCCTATCCGCCTCCCTCCCCTCCTTCCCTCTCTTCCCCAACCATTTTAATCTCGACCTCACTATTGTCGTACAGCCTTCTCCCCAATGGGAGCCACACCCCGCCAACCTAGGCCTAAAGATTACACAGACTTTTTCCTCTGCAAGTTGGCCATGGGGGTCCAAGAGCGGTGGAGGCGGTACCTCGGGAGGGGGGGGGGGGAGCAGGCGCACCGCCGCCGACGCCGCTGCAGCACCACTCCACCCCGCTGATTTCGGCGGAGGAGTTGGAAGAGGGTGAGGAGGTGGGCGGGGACGCCAGCGCGGATTCGGTTGGTGGTGGTTGTGGCGGTAGTAGTGGTGGTGGTGATGGTAGTTCGTCTTCCTCTTTTGTGACCGCGCTTGGTGGAGTCAGTATTGACAACAACGGGGAGGGAAACGGGGGGTCAGGGAGGAGACTAGTAGGCGTGCGGCTAACACCGGGGAGGCCGGGAGTCGTCCCCGCTTTGCTCCTCGATGACGAAAGCGAGGAAGAGGAGGAGAAGGCGACAGATGTGGAGGAAGCGCTAGAGGAGGAGGGGGAGGAGAAAGAGGGGGAGAGGGAGGAGGAGGAGGAGGAGGAAGAGGAGGAGGTGGTGGTGGGGAGGGCGGGCGAGCGGGGGGTGGAGAAGGAGGGGCGCAGGGAGAGAAAAAAGCGGCGGCAGTGGCGATTGGGATTGTCGCGATGGTCCCGAAGGAAACAGTCCGGCTGCCGGTGCCCTCGTCGCCGCCGGGAGCGAAGCGGTCGGCCCCAGTGAAGACGATGACGGGCGGTTGTCACGAGAAGGTCCTCGTGGGCCGACACCACCCTCCGGCATCCGCGGCAGTCGTCACGGCGTCGGGAGAGTGAACGAAAGGGAGAGGGAGACGGGGGGGGGGAGGGAGAGAGAGGGGGGGAAGGGGACGGAGAGGGACAGGGAACGGGAAAGGGAGAGGAGGAGGAGGGAGGGGGGGGGGGAGAGGGCGGGCGATGTGAGTGCTGACTGGCAGGGACCGTCGTCATTCTTGGGGGGGTGGAGACGGCGAGGTTGCCGCGGTGAGAGAGAAGAGGTGGAGCAGCGCGGACGCTGTGGTGTGCCGCAGGTGCGCGGGCACCGTGGAGGGCCCGCTTCACAGCACCTGCATCTGCGCGGTGAGAGAAATGGGGAAGGGCTGCTTGCTCTGTGTGCGTCCGTCGGGCCTCGGGGCTAGACTGACTTTTTGTTTTTGTTTTTTTCAAATATTTTCGTTTTGTTGTACGCTCCTCCTTTTAGGAGTGCGGTAGTTTTGGTAGCATGTGTCCAGCGTTTGTGCGTGCTTGCGTTCGTGCGTTTTCTGGGCCGGGGGCGGCGCGCGCCGCCTTGAACGAAGTGGACGTGCCTCTTCCTTCCTTGCACTCTCTCCGCCCCCCCCCCCGCCCCATCGCTGTAGTACTGCGGCATCGCTGGTCTTCCTCGAGACCCAAAAAGGGGGGGGGGTGGCCTCTATGTGAAAATTCCATGGGCTGCAGAACTTAATTTCAGCCCACACGCTAAAGTATTTCTTCTTTTATATATTTTTTTTAATTTATTCATTTATTTTTATCCTCCCAAGGATTGGTAAAAAATAAAACTTTGATAAGCTCTGCACACCTCCACGTTCACATTTCGTGTCGTGTGTCCGTCTAACCCTTAGCCCCCGTTGCGACGGCAGAGCAGGCTTGCTGTTCCCACTGGCGCTTGGGCACGTCGACCCGACCTGACTGACCCCCGAGAGGGGGAGGTGCGGTGGAGATAACCTCGCGCTCTCGGCACGACCACGAGAGATATCTCGGGCGATAGTTAGTAAACACGAACAAGAGGCGGCAGGGAGGAGGGGGGGGTGTACTCGATAGGAGAGATGTACTCGATCTCATGCATGGCCGTAGTCGTATGACCATAGACCCTCGCATCCCTACAATGCCGGGACGGAGCATGTCGGGTTTTCACCGACCAGGCCGACATTGCTTGCACCAAGCGCGAAGCGCCGTGAGGTGTCCGGCGAGTCGCATGAAGGGTGAGCTGCATCCTACTAAGAACCGCTTGTCAGGCGGACTTGCATATGGATGACAGCTTCAATGAGTTAGTTTAATTTCCGGTGTGGCCACTTCCAGAGACAGCAATGGGAGTACTATGTAACTGCTTCTTGGGTGCCGTACCTTGAACACTACGTGATACGATCAATTCCCTTGTGCATAGTAAAGGTTCTTTACTTCGCACAAATGATCTATCTAGACGACCAGCTGTGGGCGACCGCCAAAAAAAAAAAAAAAAAAAAAAAAAAACGGTACCCTGGATGTCTAGCTCACGTAGTGAGCGGCGTGTTTTACAGTGTCGTTGCCAACCGACGCCAACCCAACCCATATATAATATATGGGGGGGGGGGGGGGGGGGGGGGGGGGGGGGGGGGGGGGGGGGGGGGGGGGGGGGGGGCGTACTTATTTGTTTGTTGATTGCCTTAGCTATTCGGCCATTGAACACTCATCCCATTCGAGATAGAGCTGGAGAGGATTTTTTTTCCGATGAATTTCCCAGGGTTGGCGACCGTTGTCAATTGTGTTCCAGCCATGCCGTCAACGCTGGGTGAAGGTCTGTAGGTTGTAGCGCCCCCCCCCCCCCCCCCCCCCCCCCCCCACTTTCCCCCCCCATGTTTTGGTTTTTAGGTACCGGATAGCTGGGTTCAAGTCTGTGCGTTTATACCCCCCCCCCCCCCCTCCCATCCCCTCCTCCCTCTTTTTACGTTATGTTTTTTTTTTTTTTCGTTTTTTGTATACACAGCGCCACGTACAGGATAACGGGGTTAAGTTTGAACAGCTTGCCTTTTTCAGCCCCCCCGTGTTTTTTTTTCGTTGGAGGTACCGGATAGCTGGCTTAAGGTCCGTCACAGCCCTATTTTAGTCCCACCACCCCCCCCTGTGTTGTGTGTTTTGTTTTTCAGGTACCGGACTTGAATGACGCGGGCGAACCGGAGGAGGCGACGGCGGGCGCGCAAGCCGCGGCGGGACTGGCCAAGCTCAAGGGCGTCTTCAAGTCGTTTAACGGGAGGGTGGAGGTGAGGGCTACGTGAGAGACGCACGTGAACGGTGGAGACGGTGCACACTGTTTTGTTGTCATGGAGGTTTAGGTTCCCTAACACACGAGAGATCTCTGTACCTCCCTCACCGATTTTGTTTTTTTTTTTCTCTCTCTTCTATGTTGACCCATTTAGGACTGCAGTCCCTTTTTGGAGGACAAATTACTTAGAAATACGAGTGTTTTTGTCCATTTAACGGGACTGTTTTTACATTTTGAGTGTTTTGGCCTAGGAGGGTCGGTATTTAAAATTCCGGCTGACCGGGCCTCCGCAAAAGAAAGGGTTGACGAAAAAAATTACGCGCGAAAAAAAACTGCGCGACCGGGGACGGGAATCCCGTCATTGCCTTTTGGGCATAGGCTAACGATAAAAATTACGACGAAACAAAGCACATGGAGTTTGCGAAACACGATTTCATTGAACCAGATGGGCCTGCGAACAGAAATTGCTCAAAAGGCCAGAGGAGATTCTCAAAATACAATGCGGTACTGCGATAAAATCAAATGGGATTGCGTGTAAGGTTGGTTCGAAAGCCGATGCAGATTGCAAATAACGTTGCACTACGCCAGATGTGATTGCAAACAACATACCAGGCACCTATTCCGGGGGGCCATAGTAAATGGGACCAAATTTTGTTCGTAAAAATAGGGAAATATATAGGTTTTTGTGTGTACCGTAGGTCCTATTTACTATGGTCCTCCGTAATAAAAGCCAAATGGGATTGCAAATAATATGAGGAGGCCCCGTCAGCCAGAAAATGTTAGGGGCCCAGAATCCCCCCCCCCCCCCCCCCCCCCCCACCGTCCCCCGGACGCTGCCATCCATATGCAAGTCCGCCTCACAAGCGGTTCTTAGTAGGATGCAGCTCACCCTTCATGCGACTCGCCGGACACCTCACGGCGCTTCGCAAAAGCTTGGTCCAAGCGATGTCTGCCTGGTCGGTGAAAACCCGACGTGCTCCGTCCCGGCATTGTAGGGATGCGTGGGTCTATGGTCATACGACTACGGCCATATATGAGATCGAGTACATCGCTCCTATCGAGTACCCCCCCCCCCCCCCCCCCCCCCCCCCCCCCCCCCCCCCCCTACCGCACGGTACGGTATGGCTGGCGACCAGTTGCTGGATTGCTGCTTGCTTGACGTCGCCGAGGGGTTTCTGGGTCTCGGGGGACATCTGTTGTGGCGGGTGGCTTGGTGGCAAGCCGGCCTTGTGATGCGCCGAGGAGCTGATTGGGTTGGATCCCGGTCGTCTCGTATATAGGAGGGGAGGGGGGCTGGCAATCCACGTACATATCATACCCCTTGAGGTGTTGTGTGTTTGTGTGTTGGTGTTGTTGTGTGGGCTCGTCGGGCCAGAAGCGAGCCATACATATGTCGCCGACGTTATTGCCTGACACCGTGGTATTGTCCGTTTTATGTCGCACAAGACAAGACTTTTGGCGATCGTTGAACGATCCTGTTGAACGATCTCTTTTGCACAACCGTTAAACGGTCGTTTTTTAGACGATCCTTTTTTCACGATCGTCGAACGATTGTTTTGAACGATCCTTTCGACGATCTTTTTTTCACAACCGTTGAACGATGGTTTTTAACGTTTCCTTTTTCACAAACGTTGAACGGTCGGTCGTTTTTAACGATCCCTTTTTTACGATCATTGAGCGATCCTTCTTTACGGCCGTTGGCTGATCATTTTTCACGATCGTTTTGGACGATCGTTAAAACGGTTACCCCCCCCCCCCCCCAAATCGAGACAGTCGCAAATGACAACCGGTCCCCCCTGTCCCCCCCTCGCCATCACCCCCCTCCTTATCTCGTGTCTTACCGCCCCCCGCAACTGTTTATACCAGGTGGCGAGACAAATGCTCGACTCGGCTGTTCGGCAAAATGTGAGCAATAACGTTCCACCCTCTCCGATGACAGAAACGGGACGCCGCTGGAGCTTATCTTCCTCCTCCGCGCACGGCACGGTCGCTTCCAGCAAGAACGCCGTTGCAAGGGTAGAGGAAACCCGAAGAAATGGGAGAAATAGCGTTGGAAGCCGCGATGGTGGCACTTCTGAACGATCGCGATCGAACGTTGTAGTTGACGGAGCCGTCGGGGGTAAACAATCCGCAAGGGAGGAAGCGGTCCTTGTCGACGAAAGCGCTGTTGTCGCCAATGCAACCGTTGCGGACGAAACCGTTGTGGATACTGAAACCGCCGTCGTGAACGAAGCGGTTGCGGACGAAACCGTCGCGAATGAAACGGTCGCGGATGGCGAAACCGTCGCTATTGGCGAAACCGTCGCTATTGACGAAACCGTCGTGATTGACGAAACCGTCGCGGACGAAATCGAAATCGTCGGGGGCGCAACTGTCACCGACGAAGTCGCCGTGGACGAAACCGTGGAAGACGACGTCGTGGGGGGCGAAACCGTCGCAACCTTTCAACCCGTTAGCAACGAAGCGGTCGGGGACTTGCGGAACGAGACCATCGCAGACGAAACCGTTAGGGACGAAACAGCCCAGGACGAAACGCCTAGAGACAGAACGGCCGAGGACCAGACCGTCAGCGACGAAAACGAAACCGCTGGGAGTGAAACCGCTGCGGGAGTAGAAGCCGCCAGAAATGTAACTATCGGGGTCGAAACCGCCGTCGGCGACGAAACCATCGGAGGCGAAACCGCCCGTGACGAAGCCGCGGGAAACGAGGCCTCGGCGGACGAAACCGCCGGGCACGAAACCTTCGCGAACGGAAAAGCGCTCGGAAGCGAAACCGTCGGAGACGAAACCATCGTTGGGTGTGGATCGCACACCGCCTTCGACAAGAGGGGAACGCCCTCCTTGCCGGAGCCAGCAACGGAGGCGGATGGCCACGGTGGCGATCGGAGGCGGAAGAAACGCGGCGAAAAGAAGAGGAGCAGACGGAAGCAACACATCTGAGAGTAGACTGCGGTTAGACCCCCCCCTCTCTCTCTTAACTCATCGAAGCTGTCATCCATATGCAAGAATGTCCGCCTCACACGCGGTTCTTAGTAGGATGCAGCTCACCCTTCATGCGACTCGCCGGACACCTCATGGCGCTTCGCGCTTGGCGCAGGCGATATCTGCCTGGTCGGTGAAAACCCGACGTGCTCCGTCCCGGCATTGTAGGGATGCGAGGGGCCTATGGTCACGAGACTACGGACATGCATGATATCGATTCCCCCCCCCCCCCCCCCCCCCCCCCCCCCTTCTTTTGACTGACCGCCGCCCCCCCCCCCCATGATATATGCACTCCGAGTGCGACTATCGCAGTAGTACTTGATATGATAATGGTACCGTACATAGCACGTACTACTGTGACCGGAAATATAAGAAACGTTTCTTCTTCGTTTTAATGTCCAAACGATCGTTATAGAGTGGTATGATAGCACACACCCTCGGAGGAGTTACGACGCGCTGACGATGCTTTCGACGTGGACGGTGGAAAAGCTGGCATCGGCTTGGAAGAGGGGTAGTAGCGAGAGGAGGGAGAAGTGCAGGGTCGCGGCGAGAGCGAGAGTGCCTCCGGGTAGGGTGTGGGGTGGGGGGGGGGGGGGTGGCGGATAATATGATGGGGGGGGGCGTTTTGAGGGGGAGGGAGGAGGAGGAGGAGGAGGAGGAGGAGGAGGAGGAAGAGGAGGAGGGGAGGGGGTGGTGGTGGTGGGGAGACACAGCGGCCCGGGCGACGCCACTTTATTCTGCCCCTTTTACCTGATTTTGCTCTTCTTATTTTTGCTGCCTGCCAAGGTTTCTCTCACACCAACAATTGTTGCAAGTCGTTTATGCCGTAAAAAAAACGTGGGTAGGTAAGTGCGGTTTCTGTTGTAAAGGAATTGACGAATTCTTACTAAACCAGGTAGTGTACTATTTTGTTCGGGCCCGGACCTACCAACTCTTAACCGTACTTTCTGGGATACTTTCTGGGATGGTATTAGGGTATGGTCCCTCCCTACGTACCTTATTTTTTTCGGTTTGTAAAAAAAAAGTAGATTTATGACGTGTTCTACTTACATGAAGAAATACAAGGAGCCGGAGTGTAATTTAAAGTTCCATTCTATTCCATGAGTGAGTGAGTGCTGTCGTTGCGTGCCGTATGAGAGAAGGAGGGGAAAGAAGGAACGGGATTGGCGAGGGTGACGGGGGGGGGGGGGGGGGGGGGGGGGGGGGGGGAGGGGTGTACTCATTCTCATGCATGGCCGTAGTCGTATGGCCATAGACCCTCGCATCCCTACAATGCCGGGACGGAGCACGTCGGGTGTTCACCGACCAGGCAGACATTGCTTGCACGATTGGGGGGGGGGGGGGGGGGGGGGGGGGGGGGGGGGGGGGGGGGGGGGGGGGGGGGGGGGGGGGAAAGACGAAGCGAGGACTGGGGGGGGGGGGGGGGGGTGAGACTTCTTGATGGAGAAGGCGTGTCTGTGGTCGTCAGGGAACATTCTGAGGACATACATCCCCGGTGGCACGCGTTTCACCTTGTACTCGTACGGTCAGTAGTGATCCCTCTTTAGTGCCTGCCGGTTAAGTAGTACCGGCTCCCCGCTTTTTTTGTACCTGTTGATTCGGTCAACACTGATGGGATTAACCTGTGTGATGGTGTGCGGAGGGATTAGTGCCGGTTCGGTTGCCTCTACGATAGTGCCGGTAATATACGCCGGCCAATATATACCGGCACTATAGAAGGACCAATACAACTGAAGCAAGTCGGCGACAGTATTAGTTCCCGAGGAGGACGCTGCCGGCCGGAGGAGCCTATTCCGTGTACCGCGGGGATCGGTTTTGGTTGTGACATAGAGCAGTAGAGCTGTGGCCGGTAGTACAAAAGCAAAGAGCCTACACCGCGCACGCTGCCGGAGGGAGGACAAACGCCGCAGCTATTGTTAAACTCTCTAGAGACTCCCAAGAGTGAAAATACTCCCAAGAGTGAAAAGTTAATTGACCATACTAAAAAAAAAAAACGTTGACGATTTTTACAGCACCCGCCACTACTACTGAACCGCTGCATGATATGGGGGATAATACCACCGGTTCTTACGTGTCCGAAATACACCGAAAGGGTCGTCGTCGTATACTGTTGTCCTGAAATGCAAGTACCGTTTTGCCCTAGATATACCTGTAGGGTATTTAGAAGCAAACTTAAAAACCTGTAACACTGGACAAGATGCAAAAAAACGGTACACCAGTGATTTTTTGCCAGTGTACGGTACAAAACATGAACAACAGCAAATCAGGGTACACCAAACCCAAGTTTACGTTTTCTGTTAAGGTATATCGTTTTCTGGTAAAAAATCCATGTCGGTCCAAGTTACATAAAATGACCAAAAACGGTACACCAATGTATGTTTGCCATTTTACGTAACGAAAAAAATAAAACGAGATGATCAGGTTTCACCAAACCCGAGTTTGATGGCGTTTTCTGTCATGGTATACTTTCTGGTAAAAAAGCAATGTCTGGTGTAGCTTATAATTACGAACAAAAATCGCGTTCATGAACACAAGCGCCTTCTCGTACTCGTATCCATACGAGCATACCAAGTACGAATAGTCAAATGTGGCATATATTTCTGAACAAATACCTCGTGGAAGAGAAAAAATACTAAAAACGGACGAAACCGAGGAAAAACGCTAAGAATTGACACAAAAACGAAAACGAAAAAACCCCGAAAATATCGAAAAAATTGATCGACCGAAAATATCGAAAAAATGGAAAATAATCAAAACTGAGCGAGATATTCGCGAAAAAAAAAAACGGATAAAAAAATGAACAACCCGTAAAAATGAGCGAGATATTCGCGAAAAAAAAAAAACGGATAAAAAAACGATGAACAACCCGCAAAAATGGGGTAAAACATAGTAAATTCTTCGAAAACGAACACGCAAGCGGTGCTTTACATGCGTCCCCTTCTAAAACTCATACGAATAGGCAAGCCTAGCTCATATTTCTGAACAAGTATCTCACGAATGACATAAAAACCAAAAACGAACGAAACCGAGGAAAAACGTTAAGAATCGGCAAAAACAAGAAAACGAAAAAAATCTAAAAAAAAATAAAAAAGGACCGAGCAAAATTAAAAAAGAAATGCAATATAATCAAAAATGAGCGAGATAATCGCGAAAAAACAGGTAAAAACGATAAAAAAAACCCCGCAAAAATGGGGTGAACGTCGTAAACTTTTCCAAAAAGGACATTCGCGCGGTGCTTCACGTTCGTCCCCTTCTACAACTCATGCGAATAGTCAAGCAAAAAACTCATATTTCTGGACAAGTACCTCACGAATGACGTAAGTACCAAAATCGGACGAAACCGAGAAACAACGTTGAGAATCGGCAAAAAAAACGAAAACGAAAAAAAAAACGCCGAAAAATAAAAAAATGATCAACCAAAACTCCCAAAAAACGTGGAAAATAATCAAAACTGAGCGAGATAATCGCGAAAAAAAAAAAAAAAAAAACGGGTAAAAACGATTAAAAAATCGCAAAGATGGGGTTCGTGAACCCTTCGAAAACGAACATGCAAGCGGTGCTTTGCGTGCATCCCCTTATGTAATTTATTCCGAACCATACGTACGTTCTCCGAGCTCGCACCCGAACAATCACAAAAGCAGGACGAGGCACTACGGAATAATGTTAAGAATCGGCAAAAATGCGAAAAATATCTGAAAACGAAAAAAAACAGGCGAAAAATTCGAAAATTCGATCGACCAAAACTCCCAAAAAAAAAACTGCAAAGTAATTCATACTGAGCGAGACAGTCGCGAAAAAAAACGAATAAAAAAATGATGACAAACTCGCAAAATTGGGGGTAAACATCGTGACTACTACTACTATTACTACTGCTGTACGCGCAAATGGATGTTCTACGTACACACGCACGTGTATGTATGTAAGTAGCGTGTAGGATGTTGTACGTGTAGTGCTCTCTTGTGTTGAGACAACAGAACAGGTAGAAAAAGTGCACACGCACGTGTATGTATGTAAATTTCGTGTTGGGTCTTGTACGTGCAGCGCTGTGTCTTGTGTTGAGACAGCAGGTAGAAAAGTACAGCAATTCAGTGTCCACAGTGCCCATAGTGAGGCCAGCAATTTCCCGCCCGACAATGTGCGGGACGGAGGAAGGGAGTTTCGTCCTCCATCGCCCATAAAAATCCCCAGGAAGAGAGGCTGCAGGGAAGCAATAATTAGTTCCAAGAAAAAAAAAAAAAGGACGACTGCGGCCCACGACAACAACAGCGGCGCCTACAACAGCAAAGGGCGACAGACAACCTACCCTTCTACACAGACAGGTCGAAACAATAAGACAACAGTGATACTACTGACTTCTCCATACCTACCTATAACCCGCGGTACCTATTTTGCATCTAAGCACAAGTTACCCCGTAGCGTTCATGTTAGGGTTAGGGTTCGGGTCGGGCGGTCAGCGTCTGCTGTAAGCCTGGTATCTCCTGCGGCTATATCACTCCTTTCTGAAAATCCACGCAAGGAACAAAAATATTTAGCGACAACAAACATCAGCATTATATCTTCAATCACAAGCCAACAGTTAACTTCTACCCGGCAAATGTCTGTGTCGCGAGAGAATTTCCATACCTCCGTCCAACCTTGTATTAAATGGTAACACCCAGGGGACAGCAGAGCAACCCTTTTGCCCTGCTCTACAATCATTTTGTGCCAAAATATGTACAAAAGGTCTTCATGGTGTGGCTAGAGCGGTAGTTTGTTCAACACCGGCGCAGCATGATCAATTTTTGTTATTATACCGGTACTATGCTGTGTGTTGTTGTGGGCGCTCTCGCTGTGTACTCGTAGACATTTGGCGCAGGTTAGACGACAACACCAAAATTAGCTATAGCGTCAGCAGCGCATGCTGTGTTTCGGTGGCGATCATATACCTCGGGGTCCCAAAGGGAAGTTCAATCGAAAAAAAACGCGGAGAGAGAGCCTAGTACGGGACACAAGGAGGGGATTACAGTACAGTATAGTAGCGGTGTGGTACCCATTTTTAAGACCATCCCGTGACAAGCCAACTACCTGTGGTAGTATTTTCTCTAAATCGATGTCCATGGTCTGATATAATTCTACGACTGGAATAAAAAAGACCCCATACGATCAATACTATATTTCGATTCGAAGTAGTTTCTTTTCTCCCGAACAAGTGCCGATTTAGCTGGTCTCATTTCTACTATTAATATTATAATGGCCTTAAGCCGGATGGTATCAAGTGCTACTACACACTAACTCCAGCCACGTTTTGGGGACCAACCACTTAGAATCCGGGTGGTTTGTCCCAAGCCGGGACTACTGCTGTTATTAATAGCACTACTTACTGCATGCAGCAGTCCTAAAAGGGTTGGAATGGGTACACCACACCACTGCATGCACTGCTGTGTACATCGTACGTCAGGATGTGGACGCCTCTGTTCCAGGTGGGGTGATATTACGGAGGACTACAGTAAATAGGACCTATACGGTACGCACAAAAACTTATATATTTCCCTATATTTTTACCAACAATACTGGTCCTGTTTACTACGGTCCCCCTTAATAGTATTACGGGGGTCTATAGTTAACAGGACCTATGGCATGCATAAAAACCTATATATTTAGGTATTTTTACTAAAAATATTTGGTCCTATTAACTATGTTCCCCCGTAATAGTAGTAAGTAATCAGAACCCGCGATGGACCCAAAAACCGGGTGTCCCCCTAAATTAGATCGTTTACACACTGTATTTGGTCCTGATAACTACTACAGCTGTACTTACCACTCTCTGTCCCCGAATATAGGGACCTTTTTATTGACTATTAGTATACAAAATTTCCTTACGTTTAGGGACAGAGTGTCACGAACAAAATAATTTCGATTTTCCCCGCAATGTGGTATTGTGCCATGAGTATATACTTCATTTCCTAACGATCATATTGTTTACTGCCACGAACGAACACGAATCGTAGCGTGGGGGTACATACAATATATAGTCAAGGCACACGGACAACAACAAAAAAACGACATACGTACCACTTACTTTTTCAGTCAGTCCCAGACAGGAGGGGCATACAGAGTAGTATACTAAAATAAGGTAAAACGAAGCTGAAAAAAAGTTTTTTTTTTTTAATTTCTGACAAAAAAATCCCAAAATCCGGAGTTATTAATAGTGGTTTGCTTTCAATTTTCCGACCGACACATTGTGGCGAGCAGTACCCAGTGTAATCGGCGTTCTTTCGTCGTCCGGCGATCGATGTGCCTTTTTAGTAGTTCTGAACGGTTAGTTGTTCATTGCACTTTCTTCGTGACAGCTTTTGGCACCTCATCATGCAACTATGGAATGCAACCTCATCATGATACATCGTCATGATGCCATTTCCATTGCATTTCGTGCCCCCCCATCGCAATTCCATGCGAGTTCCATGTGGCTGCAGTCCCACGACAGTCCTTCCTGTGACAGTCCGAAGGCGGCAGTACAATGGCGGCTTCAAGGCAGTCGCGCATACGGGAGTCCCATACATGGCAGCCTCTACTACTCACTGTATGTACTACTGTTGTAGTTTTCATTACAAAAAAAGTACAAATATGTCGTCAGTCAGAACAGTCAGTTACTCTCTGTTCTGTTGTTACTCGTACTTACTACTTACTTACTACGGTAGTAGTTGTGGATATACGACCGATTGAATGGTTGAAACTCGATTTTGCAAGCTATGATGTACGCCAGACACTTTTGGCACACTGCAGTCCCGTTTTGGGCACAAACTACTATTACGGAGGACCCATAGAAAATAGAACCAAATATTGTTGGTAAAAATATTTAAATATATACTGGTAGGTTTTTATGTATACCATATTCGTAGGTCCTACCAGGTATTTTTAACTATGGACCTCCGTGACACTTACTTGGAATTTGACTGGTTTGTCCCCAAAGCGGGACTACTGCGGTTCGAAAAGGGTTTAAAAGCGTGCTTGTTTTGTCTTGAAAGTATAGCTTTCGTGTCGTAAACGTCACCAATATACTGTCAGTCAGTTTCATTTACGTTCAAAAGATAATTCGGTATAACGTTTCTTTGATGGAAATACGATGCTAGTACGGGCGTCCCCGGTGGCTTGGTAGGTGGTCCGCGTGCCTGTCAAGATCAATTTCGTGGGTTCAAGTCCCACCGAGTGCATGCTCATAATAGGGACTTTTTCTTGCATAAAAAATTGATAAGCGGAAAGCGCGAAAGCGTGAGTTGGCTACATTCGATGAAAATCGACGAGCAGTGGGAATGCTGAACCCTATGCGCGACAAAAAATAAAGGCACGTACCGGGGGGGGAGAAGGGACGACACCTGTGACCACGGCTTGTCCAGAAGATCGTCGAGGGTAAAACCTCCTACGAGTGGGCTGGGAAGTAAAAGTGATGGATAAAAAAAAAAAAAAAAAAAAAAAAGTACCATGGAAGCCCACGTAAAGAAAACGAATGAAGGCGCACGATGTGTATGCCATGAAAGCTGAGGAAGAAAGCCCATGACAGATAGTGCCCTAGGCTTTCATGGAAGCGCCACGAAAAGCCCATGAAAGCGCCATGGCGGTCCCATCGAGAAATTGCGATTACTCCCACAGAGTGCCATGAAGTACAACATATTGCCATGTAACCTTCCACGAGCGTTCACGAAAAAACAAAATCATGAATACCTCTGGTAGATACGTTACCCGTCTCATATGTCTTGCACCATTGCTCGAGTTCATGATACACGACCAGCGTGGACGCAAGGTCACGTCATATCTCGCGCGGTGCGTGATGCCAGATACAGACACCGACGACCTAGCGTGTGCGAGCGTGCGCCGTGCTGCCGCAAGGTATATTCGACAGGTGATGTTACTTTTTTACCTGGTACCGGTACGTACCACCCCGTTCGTACCTGGTGTATTTCCCGAACCGTTAGCTATTGTGCCGCATTTTTGCCGTTGCAGGGCCGTTGCAGGGCAGCATCGCTGTGAAAGTAAAGGCTGTGCACCCTGGTGCTGCGGAGATCGGGCAGAAAAGGTCGCATGTCTCCAATTGCATGGGACTGGGACCTCTGCCAGTAAGTTGGAGGCTGTCTCGCCATGTTTTGAGAGGTGAGAGGGAGCCCCCGGGAAGATCTGAAGTCTGAACCAAACACCACAATTATCTTCAGATAGATGACACCCTAAACTAAGGGTATTCCGTATATAAGCTATTACTACTGCCACAATTCGTCTGATGATAATCTGAATTCCTTTCGGGGCGTTCATGAAGCAGACTTGTACCACGACGAGGTAGTTTAGATACAGTAGTCAGAGATCTCCGTCTGGTTGTCATGCTACGTTTACCACTAGGTACTGTTTAGCACGAAAGAAGGATCACCTCAGCCAGCGGCCGCCAGCTGAACAAGGTCAATTCATCTCTCTCCGTATCTCGATCCTCAGCTGTTCATATAATACGTACTTTAGCACCAAATCACGTGGTCCTTGCGTCTTGCATTTGTGCCGTTTCGCCATTATCAGAAAACTGCCGTCTACATCGTACTGATTGTGTGTGTCAAGTATGCACCACCCTTGTTTGGCAAGGTTGGTCTGGACCACGCTGTTGCTGACCGCCGATAGCGTTTCGCCCCAAGTATTCGTTCAAGACATCCCCATCGCGGGCATTGCTTCCGTGAGGGCGCTTCGCGATACTCCCACCGAGCTGTACGACGAGAGTAGTAGCAATAGTAGTAGCAGTGGTAGTGGCAGCAGCAATACCTCGGCAACAACGACGGAAGAAGAAGTCATCGAGGCACTGGAGGTGGACGACAAAGTCACCGGTGAGAAATGAAGTCCTGATATTGAACCCCCTGCGGTGATCAGACGGTGGGCAGTTACCGCGGTGGACGCATGCTACCTACGCATACCGTAGGAGTGCACCTAACTTTTGTGAGGGTCCTCATGCTGAAAGATGAGGAGCTCTACTGATGTACTACCGTGTATATAACTCACCCGAAAACTGATTCAAGAGACATGTTGTGCGCCCGACCCGGTCAATGAGCGCTCCCCTCACGGGCCAGGGATATATGTGTGTGTTCTTCACGACACGCCGTCCGTTTTACCTGTCGACAACCAGAACGCCCATTGTCCCGATTCTTCAAGCCTAGAGAAGGATACGAGCTGCGTAGTCATAGGAACTACGACACATATACTAAGTACCTTGCAATGCAGTAAGCCAGAGTAGACGATGACATGCCATATCACCGCTGGGCACGATTTCTAAATCCAATTTTCTTCGCGTCCCCCAAACAGTGAGTTTTTTTTATGTTTTTTGACCTATGACAATGTGAAGGCGAAGTTTGAATTTTTTCTGATTTTTTTTTTATAATTTTCGTGAAACAGCCGAATATATTCTCGTACCGCTGCAGTGGGAAAAAAAGGAAAAGTGTGTTGTTTTTTTTCATACATTTTTTAAACGGCTGGAGGCGGCGCAATATGTTTTTTCTCGTTGTATATTGTTTTTCTGTATACTCGTGTTGTCAACACGCTGGTAAAAATCAGCTCATGCAACGACAGACCTTTGGTATCGAAATAGACTCAGACACGGCCAATCCGCTTGGTATCGGGCAGGGCCAACGAGTGTAGACAACGGCCTCGAAGATAGAAGGCGGCGCCCTACGCTCTCCTCCCAAACCTGCAAAAAAAAAAATGCCTTTCGACTCGGATCGAATTTTTTTGTCGTCGCTTTTTTGCACGCCAGCGACGAATAGCTTACTATGATACACCTGGCTAGCGCCCGCCATATATCACCGGCCATTGTGTGAACACGATGATCCTAGGGTGGGTCGAAGCCCGCTCCGTTCGGAGTGCATGACGCATTCGTTGCTTTTGTCGATCGATACCTGTCGAGGACTCGGAATCTCGCCCCTTCGAACTTTTCATCCGCCTGAGTTTTTCTGAAGCCGGTGTTGCCCAGCATCGGCACCATAATTGTTTTTTTCGGGTTTTCCAAAAGTTTAGCACTTTTTGTTTCAAGAGTCGTGCTCATAGCAGGCTTGTTCTGAAAAACTCTGTCCGGTATCTTTGGAATTAAAACGTTTTTGTGAAACATCACTGTCCCATTTGCATAGGTCTTTTCAGATTTCCCGTGGCATATTTTCTAAATCGTGGGTCCGCACTGCTTGTTGTGCAGTAGTAACTGTTGGTAGCTGTTGTACTCCAGCCCCAGTCAGCGTGCAGGCCTCCGTCGCCTCGCCCAAAAGGTGCAATCACTGGGGACCATAATGATCAGGACCCATCACATACACAAAAACCTATATTAAGGTAATATTACCAATCATATTCGGCCCTGATTTTGTGTTCCCCCGCAGTATTCATACTGCCCGATCGTATAGGGAGCAGAGCCCGCACGCTTTTAGATATTGGGTAGATTCAGGTCGTCAGCCACAAATTATTTGGGCCGAAACCGCGCCGGCTCACAGCAGCAGGAGGAGGACTGGACAGTTCAAACTCAACTGGGAAGACGAACGAAGGGGCAAACCGAAACAACTCGGCGTGCGGTAGACTTCGGAGCTACGGTAGACGAAACAGGCATCAGTCACTCTGTAGAACTCCCTACAAATGAAAAAAAAATAATACAAGAAAAACCACACCAGCTGCGAGACGATGGGGGGGTTTTCCTCGAACCTCATCTTCGCAAGCTGCGCATGTATGATGCTTCCATCGCACGTACTACGGATAGGTTACATGATGTAAGTGTCGCCTCGAGGGATTGAATACCGCGTCGACCCTCCACCTGTTGAACGGGCGGCCGTGAAGCGGACACTCTCGGTTGAAACTTCGCCGCCATAGTTGGGCCTTGAAATACTTACTATTACGGGGGACCTTAGTAAATAGGACCAAATATTGGTAGTAGAAATTGGGAAATATATAGTTTTTTTTTTGTGTGTACCGTAGGTCTTGTTTGCTATGGTGCCCCGTAATACTACTACTGCTTGCTCTTGCTAATGTGTGCTGCATACCGCCCTTGTACGTTTCAGTCGTCGGTGAGGTGCAGCTGGGAGAGCTGGCGTGCGACAGCCTGGTGGGAGCAGCAAACGCTTCGCGGTTACAGGTCGCTCTCAGCGCCGACGAGGTTAGCTAGTCTGCATTGACTGGCTTGTGCAGGCGTTCTTAGGCAGGGGTTATAGAGGTATCACCTAATACAGTGTTTGAGGTTTTATAAATCGCGAAACGACCGACTCTGAAGACCTTAGCTAGCAATAAGCTACCCATACATGTGGCCAGGACCCCCCCCCCCCTATATTATATGCCGGGAACATATTTAGGTTGGGTTGGTATCGGTTGGCGACGACGCTGTAAAACACGCCTCTCACTGCGTGAGCTAGACAGTCAGGGTACCGTTTATTTTTTTACCACGGCTGGCGGTCAAGTTCGATCATTTTTGTGCGGGGAGATCCTTTACTCTGAACAAGGGGGATGATCGTATCGCGTAGTGTGCATATGGTGAGGCACCCACGAGGCAGTTACAGAGTAAAGCCACTGATGTCTCTGGAAGTGGCCTCACCAGAAACTAAATCAATTCATTGATGCTGTCATCCATAAGAAAGAAAATCCGCCACTAAAGCGGTTCTTAGTAGGATGCAGCTCACCCTTCATGCGACTCGCTCAGCACCTCACGGCGCTTTGCGCTTGGTGCAAGCAATGTCTGCCTGGTCGGTGAAAACCCGACGCGCTCCGTCCCGGCATTGTAGGGGTGCGAGGGTCTATGGTCATACGACTACGGCCATGCATGATAATGAGTACACCCCCCCCCACCCCCCCCGCCCCCAAGCGGCGAAACGGGAAATGTGTAAGAGTAGCGAAACGTTCTCATGTAACATATGCTGACAACGTAGTGAGCGCCCTAATGTTGGAGGTGTCTCCATTAGGGGTAGGAACTGTGCTCAGCCTCGATAGGGATGCGTGGTCAATGGTGAAATGACTAAGGCAAGCAACAAACGAGTACACGCCCGTCCCCACCGCTCTGCACAACGTGGGCGCATGAAACAACTATTGTGCAAGACACTGAACAACAAGACGTACCGAATTGATAGGTTGTCGAGGCCTTGTGGGGTTTGCTAGATTGTTCAATGTCTCCACAATTATTATGGTACGGCCACATTGCTCAAGGGGAGTGTTCCCGTCAACTGCGTAAGTCCGACACACACTCCTATGGACTGTAGTCGGGGATCTAACGCCGTTGAAAAATACAACATATATTTCTGTCCATTTTTCGTCTTCGGCAATGTATCTTATGTACAGGTATGTTCCAGTCCGACTTGAATCGGGAATCCCCAGATACCGCGGTAGTAGTCCCTCTTCTATCGCTCTGACCCAACAGCTAAACCCCGCTTGCCTTTCTTAAAGGCTCCGAATCACGCCCCCCCCCGCAACCCCCTATATGAGGGTTGGATTGGCGTCGGTCGGCAACGGCACCGTATAACATTCCGCTCACTACCTGAGCTACTGTAGACAACCAGGGTATCGTTCTTGTTTTTTTACGATCGGGTCGGTCACAGCCGAGGCATCCTACGATAGAGGTTCACCTTAAATTTTCCGAGGCTCCTGTGTCCCCCCGAGGTAAAATGCGGAACTTCAACGGGGACAAACATATATTGAGTACCACTGATGCTACACGCACACACTGTAGTACGTGTACGTGCGCAAATATGCCCAACAGCGAAGAGCGCAGCTGTATGCTCATACGCAGCCAGGGCCATCGAGGTCTGAAAGGATGCCGTGGTGGCTCAGAAAATGCTTTGCCTCAAATGTGACACCTCTATCGTAGAATGCCTCTGCTGGCGATAGAGATATAGATCATTTGTGCGGAGTGGAGAACCGTTACCCCGCGCAAGGGGAATTATTGCATCGCGTATTGTTTATCGTGAGGCATCCACGAAGAAGTTGCATAGTGCCCCCATTGTTGTCTCTGGAAGTGGCCACACCGGAAAGTAACTTGATTCACTGAAGCTGTCATCCATAGGTTGGAGAGTCCGCCTCACGAGCGGTTCTTCGTAGGATGCAGGTCACCCTTCATGCGACTCCACGCAACACCTCACGGCGCTTCGCGCTTGGTGCAAGCAATGTCTGCCTGGTCGTCGAAAGCCCGACGTGCTCCGTCCCGACATTGTAGGGATGCGAGGGCCCGTGGTCATGCATATGACTACGGCCATGCATGATATCGAGTACACCCCCCGCACGCGCCACCTTAGCAGCAGCCTTTCACGGTACTGCACCGCAATGGAATTGCCCCTGCTATGAACGAATCACAAGTGCTGTGAGCCCCCTTTCCCCCAACGTTCGCCTGCGTCACCGTAGCCTGACGTCGTCAAACTAGATAGTGTTCTACAGCGAACAGCAGTGTAAGGTCGGATGACGAACGTTATTTATCTCCACGCCATGTAAGTGTAGAGGCGTTTCTTGCTCCCTCCTTTTCCCACATCCCCCCTCATCAAAGAGATGAGCGGGATGATGATACGCCGTAAGCATACGTGGTATTCCCTGGACCTGCAATGCAGTATGTCGAGCCTACCTGCTACACATGAAGTAGTATATAGGTGTGCCGCTTGTTGCTGGCAATGGTTAGAAATAACTCGGTATACTTACCATGCGAACACTACACACGCGCACCTGCTGTTAACGTTTCGGTAATCTACTCACACGATCTCACGCTTTGCTTTATTTGCAGCAGATTTTTTGTTTTGAGCATGTTTCTGAGTGATCAACGTTCAAGCCAACGCTGCATGCGTGTTGTTGGGTGGCAAACACACCACGAAAATGTTTTGTTTTAAAAACATATTGAGTCTACCTGCTACAAAGCATATAGGCGTACTGTTGCTGTCAACGAGCTGAAGTAAAACGACACACTGTCATTATGTGAAGAAAGCACAAGCAGGCGCACCTGCTTGGGTTTTGACTATCTACGGAGTTTGCTTTTTGTTTCCTGTGGAAACAGGTTGTCCTGGCGGAGAGGTCATCCTACACGGTCGTCGGCGGCGATGCCTTCACGGACGGCCTAGGGCGACACGTAAGAAGTATCCCTTTTGCTCTATTGTAACACCCAGAACGCGAGGTTGCCGTCATTCGAAGTATGGCCGACAGGAATGCGTACCCCGGGCCTATAGACTACAGTAGTAGTAGGTGTATACCTTGTGCGCGTGGCCCTATTGTGACTTGATGATAAAGTAGTGCCGTAAAGAGCATCAGGTTCGCACAATTGTGCGATCCTTTCCCGGCACGTGTTTTCTCGCCCATGGAAAAGGGTGCCGAAGTCGTACCGGGTACGTTTTCTTTTCGCAAGGGTTTCTACCAGATCTGCCCGAGAACACCTTGATGTTATTTGGTAAAAAAGGTAACCTTCCCGTGATGGGAATAAAAAAAAAACGATTCGACCGCTTGAAAAAAAAAACGATTGCTCCCCTGTGCAAACTCAACGCTATTTACGACAGGCGGCGCGTTGGTAACAACATACATAAAATCAGCTGAATCAACATAGCTCGTGTACCGCGCGTACGTCCAACGGTTGTAGTATTGTTGTGGGCTTACAGCTTGCCTTGCACTAGACACGCAGAAGCACGTTCAGTTGCGGAGCATGATGCTCCATGTCCGCTCGTTTAATGGAACCCCTCCCGGGCATCGTAGCGTAGCAGAAATAGTTGGCTCTGCTGTAAGTAACGTACGAGACATGTTGACATTTTCACCGCAATTTCTACCAGTGCGTACGCACTGCACGCGCGTTCACTGACCGCAAAAACCGTCGCTACCTTTTATCGTCAGCCGTTACTCCGGATACGATTATATATTTTCGACACTCAGGTCTGGGCGGGTGTCGTCCACGAGTCCGCAAATGCAGGAAACGAGAGTTTCGCCAGGGCCGTTAGCATGACGTGGACTCAAGAGTGCGACGTCGAGGTGAGTATTTACTGTAAGTAGTAAATACCACGGCTTTTGACGAGTCATGAACCCACCCTCGGGTCGGGTCAGGAATCCTTGTTGATATCTCACGGGTTGGGTCGGGTCGGGTCAGGTCGAGTCGGGTCGGGTTGGGTCAAGTCGGGTCGGGTCAAGTCGGGTCGGGTCAAGTCGGGTCGGTTTCAAGTCGGGTCAGGTCGGGTCACCCTCACTGCCTTGGTAAATAACATTATGTCCGGAAACGTAAGAACCGTTGGTGTAAACACGCTACAGCATGTATATATAAATCCGAATATCCACCAAAGTTTCCAGACAATTTTAGTCACATGCATAATGATCGCCGCTCTCTCTACATCACCACAAACTAACCCGTAGGTATCGTCATTCTCTTACTGTTCAACACCAAGCCGCACACCACTTCAGCCGGGAACAAAATTCCCCCGCTCCTTCTCCGGAGCCGACGAGCGAAAAAAATGTCCCCTTTCTACGAAGAGAGCAGCTTGCTGCTGCTGTTGTTTTCTTTCTGATCGGTGCTGTGTACGGCAAGGGCGGCTACCCTACCGAACTCACGCCATAATTCAGGCACGTCGGGCGAGCGGGTCTGCACCTTGTTAAAAAGAACAGGCATTAAAATATACGGTTGGAGCGGAGCAACAAAACAATCCCGCGGCGATGCCATATCGCAAAAGCAAAAAAAGCTCGAGGCTTCGATAGCTTCTTGACCCTTTTAGAGCTGCGGTCCCATTTTGGGGACGATTTACATGCATGCGGTTTGTTCCCAAAGCGGAAGAGGCGTTTTACGGTACAGGTTCACCCTCATTTTGCTGAGACCCTTCACTTGACCTTAAGGAGCTCCACACCTCACCAGAAAACTGACTTCAGCAAAAATGAAATCGCATCCCGATGAATAAATCCCATGGCCCAAATATACAATTACTTCGTTTTTCGAAACAAGATTGGCGTTGCGACGATTTTGGGTTAAGGAGCCCCGTCATTCAGAAAAAAATCATCGGAAATGTGCTACCTGTATCGTAGAACGCGTCGGAACGGAAGTACGAAAAAGCCGAATGCCGCACGGGAAATAGGGTACGTACTGTAGCCAGCCACTCGGCCGAATGGTTCTGGGCGGCCGAAAAAACTAGGACCTAAACGTAACCCCCCAATCTTGGCACCAGTCTTCTCACGTAGGTGCCGGGCAAGAATTTTCTTCCGGAGCGCGAGGTTATCATCAAATGATGCTGAACATAATACTATGCGTGCAGATATTATTTATCGGTGTACCTGGTAAGCATCTCTGTGAATGGGAGTCCAGCCCCTGCCAGCCCCCACCATGCCACCCACACTGGCGCCGCCTCGTCATGACTTCGGTATCGTATATACGAAGCGTAAAAATGGAGGACACGCGCTGCTGGCGGTATGGTGGAAAACCGATCGGTATTCGGAGAGCAAAAAAAAAACTGTGACGAAGTGCTCGCTTTGAGAGCCTTCTTGTGATGGGAGCGCCAGCTGTGTGACTGGGAAGTGTCCCTCTCTCCCTCGAAAGGGTCGCTGTGTTTCTTGGGCATTTACCGAAACGCCCGGAAGAACCACACAGGCAGGTGGCCGAGATCCCCCCCAGGGCGAATAAACATCCTTGTGGAGACATTGAACAATATAGCACACCATAAATAGGCGTACCGAGTTGAGGGGTTGTCGACGCCTTGTGGGATTTGCTTCGTTGTTCACTGTCTTCACTATGAGAGTGTTTTTACGCCTACAGTGTGCAAGGGGAGGGTCTCGGCCGTCTATGCACGAACGAATCTGCTCGTTCGTCCCGAAACCATCAGGCGCGCCCACACTACGGTTTGCCGTGGGGGCTTGTCGCAGGCTAAGCCCGCAAGGCGTTTCTCCTACCGGTGGTATGTAGATGCCTCGCACGAGCGCGGTCTACAGACAACACGAACAAGTTCGTTCCCGTGTGTCGTGGACTTGGGGGGTTTGCTAGAGACTTGAAATGTAAATATTTATCTGAAGAGGGAAAGGATCTTGCACTGTATGTCCTCAAGTAAGTTCAGAATACCTGAAGCTCCGCAAAACGCACCACGAGTACTGTACTCCCACATGAATATTTCCTGCGCGTTTTTCTTGATAGATTGTCCCCGTCCCATCTTCTCCCTTTGCACTACTTCCTCCTTCTCCCTCCCGTTCGCAAGTCAGACCTGGGGTCACATAGCTTCAGCTCCCTCCCTCTTAATGAGTGCACCCCCCCCTCCCTCTTCCCCGCTACCACCATGTGTGCCTTCGTTTTTTTTAAAATCGCTAGACGTTCCTGTTGAAGGTCACCACGCACCACACGAACGGCAACACGTCCATGGTCAAGTCCCTTCCGTGCGCCGGATCCGGGACCACCATTTGCGTAGTCGAGGTAGGTAGGTGTGTATGTATGTGTGTACGGTGTCTTCGCGAACCCCTGAGAATGCCGCTGACAGCACGACGCAAACCCCTGAGAATGCCGCTGACAGCACGACGCATGCGTGTGATATGATCCGATGAGACATATCCAAACTTCCGATACGATATCCACGACACGAGTGGGCCTAAATTGATACGATATCGAACACTATTAGTAGTGGGCCTATCACAAAAACTAGAATATAGTATGGGACGTGTACGGTTAGAGTTCATTGGTAAAGCAAAAGTAAACGTCATCCTTTCATATTTTATTGGTGAAATGCCGTCGATACGAGTCAGTGGAGCCATTGACAACAGGGACGGCATGATTATTGGATTTTTTTTTTGTCAAGTATAGGTCGGGTTGGTGGCATCTTTCCGTGTCTGAAGCCATTCGGTCCTGGATTCCCTTTTCGGATGTCGACGGCATGATTGGAACAAGGCGCTACACGGTGTCATATGGCAAATTGAACGAATAAAAATCGTTACAGAATCAAAATTCCTGTCTTTGTCGTTGATCTGGGTCTCTATCTACCAAGCCGAGAGGTGTGCAGCAATGCTGGCCCTGCTGGGCTCCTGCTGAGTTCAGCGGGTGCACTGTACCGGTGGGTGGCTCGCTGGGGTCACGAAGACATCACATAGCTAGGGAAGAGGGCGGGTGTTTCCTGTGTTTCGGAGCCGGTTTAAGAGCGAACGCGTAGTAGCTACAAACCATATAAGTGCGTTTCCGTGGTCTATGCTAGTTTACCAGCGCACGTGACTACGTACGGCACAATCCATCCACTCATTACATCTCGGTGAGGGTCTATGATGGTGGGCGCATTGCTCGGCGACGCTACAGTAATATGTTTGGTCAGCGGCAGTAATAGTTGCCCTGCAGAACAGGTGTAGGACGCGTCTCCGGCACCCGCGTGTGGATAGAAACAACACCCCCTTCGATTGAGTTCGAGGCCTTAAGCACGGTCTTGACAGCTTGCAAGGTGTAGGGCATGTCTCTGCCGCCCGCGTGCAGAGGGAGACACAACAACCCACAAACCTTACTTCGGAGCGTTTAAACTCAAACCTTGAGAATGCGAGTGGAGCTTCTCATGTAATCAGAACCCACGATGGACACAAAAAACCAAGCAACCGCCTCTGTACATGACATGAGCAAACCTGGTTCTGATACTGTTGTATGTGCCCCCGAAATAGAGTATATCTTACACATTTGTCTGAGCTCGTTTTTTTTTCGAGGAAGAAGATGAGGGCGAAAGAGCCGTAAACACTCACCTTCAAGGTTTACCGTGTCGGAGTAGTCGCGTCCGCGTTTTATCCTTTTGCTATCGCACTGTACATACACACCCATCTGACTATAGTCCAAATACTGTGCCCCGAAAACGCAAGTACTTGCGCTTGCTTGAGGGGTCAAGGGCGCTGCCTCGGTTTGGTACGCGTGTGATACACTCTCGCTGTGTTGGGGGCGTTGAATTTGTAATAAAATTTCCGACCTGTTTGTCGGTGCACGCATCCTTCTTTCATATCTCACGCTTTTTTGGGGTTATTTGCGTAGCATCACTTCCACGTCTCAAAGTCACTGGGATTCCCGTATATGCGTGGACGGTATGATTGGAACAAGCGCTTCTTACGAATTGGTTGTCAGATGACCAAAGTAACAGTCACGGGTGTTTGCGTGTTTGCGCAGGTTGAGCTCGAGTTCCTCGATGAACGAGAGCCGTTAACGGTGCCATTCAACGTATCCGCTAACGACACGCTCTCGGGTCGTCGTAGGCTGCACGAAGGAGCCGACCGAGGGGAGCGGGCGAGGAGGGTCCTAAATGACGAGTTGATTGGTGCTCGCGGCAGCATTTCGAACGGCCGCCAGCTGCAGTCGTCCACTCAGGCACGGTGCTTAGCAGTTTTCGTGGGGTCACGGTCCTTCACCAGGACGATGGCTATTTCCTGCCTGGTGTACGGTAGGCTCACCAATAGTTTCTCGGGCTCCCGACTTGATAAAAATATTATATAGGGCCTCTGTGCCTCACTCAAAGACGTTTTTTTTTTAACAAAAACTGTTATAAATGTGCAACTCGATGGACAATCCCGAAGCCTACGTGCGAGCGTAGGTACATAGGTACATCACGAATAATGTTGCAGAGCACGACCAATACGTATTTAGTGATGTCCTAACTTCATTGGGTTAGGGAGCACGGCCAGCCAGAAATATTTTTGGTCCTAAAACGTTCTACTACCCCTATCGTAGAACGCCTCATCATGGCTAGTTCGTACTCGGTACGATCGTCAATTTGTATGATATTGCGAGGTATACGGGTGGACGAGACGCGTGCTGCTAGCAACTCACTTGATTATAATGTAGCAGCTCCACACAATACCCCCCACCCAACAACCGGTTTCGATAAAAGATAAAAAAAGAAAGTGCAACGTCGATGAACCATCCCAAAGCCGACCAGGTGTCTACTGCTGTAAGTATATCAAATGAATAACATGAAAAAAACACTATTAATAATGGTATTCCAACGATATACTGGGTTGAGAAGTCCGGTCGGGAAGAAATGTTTTTTGGGTTTAAACATGCTACCCCAATTGCAACACCGCGTCCTTGTAATACTCGAGGTGACGCCATTCGCCCTCTTGTTTCGAATTCTTAACGCCTACAGCATGTAGTAACCAAGTAGACGAGTTGGCACGTGCACTCATACAGACGCATGCCATACGTAGGGCAAGGGGAGAGTTGGGCGCACCTGCTTTTTTTCTCAAGGCCGTCAGTACTTGAAGAAATCTGAGCTCCCTCTACCAAAAACGATTTGTAGAAAAAAGATGCGTCGATCATCAGTCGTAGTAGTCAAGTGTTGATGATGAAAATTCCTAAAGAAGCTGTAACGAAATTGGCTAGCGGGTATCATGTATATTACAGGATGCTCAATGAGCTTTCCAAGTCAGAGCACCCCGACCCAGCCAAACCAACATAGCGTGTTTCCAAGCAAAGCATCCAAGACTGCCGAACCCGAAGCAAGCACAGCGTCCAAGCACTGTTCGCTGGCATCGAATTCGGGTCCGAGTTAGGTTCGGGTTAAGGGGTCGGGTGGGTCGGCGTTTCGGCGCACGGCCAGAACCCCTGTGAAATATTCACTATTGTCAAGGTGTGACCACACGCCTCCTTATTAACCCGACGAGCAAATCCCATGACTGTCTACAGTAGGTCTATGACGATACCTGGTATTGGGTACAGTAGTTTCTCGGTTTTGAGAAGCCCCATCAGGTAGTTCGGCAGGACGAATGCGCCCCCTATCATAGCTTGCGTCGCTCATACCGCTCATACAGCGCATTCTAAGGGATGTCAAATCGCCGCCATCCCGTGATGCTCACGTTAGCGTGGGGCGTAAGGCCACGCGAGGGACGGGACGGGGTGGACGATTTGAGACCAAGATCCCGCAGACGATGGGATTTTCGCTTTTCGCGATGTGTCCGATCAGGGAAGCGCAGTAGGACAATGATATTGGATGGATGGATGGCAGTAGGAACGCACACGCAAGATGGGGAAGTGACTCAGGGTGACATTGTTTTCTGTTCTGGCGGCCGACGCTCGGCTGCCTGGGGTCCTATACTAATGTACAGCAGACGCTTGCTCAACGTTCTATCTCTCCCTCAGAGGCTCGTTTATCGATTGGGACACCCTCCATATCGAATAACACGCAAGATATCACCCCCCCCCCCCCTGGGACGTATTGCCCAGCTGCTCTAATCTAAACCAAGGGACACGCATACACGACCACAAGGGTAAGGTTGGAAATATGTCTTCGGGGCCTTTCTGTATAGAGTCGTCGCTCGGCGTTTGCAATCTCCCCCGTTTTCTTTCACGGGGGACCCTAGTAAATAGGACCAAATATTGTTGGTAACAATAGGTAAAGATATTGGTTTTTGTGTATACCGTAGGTCCTGTTTACTATGGTCCCCCGTAAGACCAGCCTGGGAAAACCTTCTAAGGGAACGTGTTTTCTGGAAACACGTGTGATACATACGGGTTTTTTGTTTCCGAATAACTACAGGTAACTGCTCTCCTCTCATGATTGATGTTATTGTATGTAAAGACCCGTACAACCTCACCACACCCCATGGTGCCCAATTGTACAAGCAGATCGACATCATGATGCTCTACTCCGACTTGGCTTTGGTGCAGCTGGGGGATGTGAGCGCCGCGCAGATGGAGAGCACGATCACCGAGGGAATCGTCACCAGCAATGCAGCCTTCGAAAACTCGGAGGTTTCGATCGAGTTTTCGCTCGTCTACGTGGGTCAGGTGAACGAAGGACGTACGATCGACGCGAGTCTACGAGGGATTCATATCACGGTAAGGTCTGGGCTTTCCGCACGTTTGTTTCTCAGTGTCGTCTGACCGGTTGATACTCCTGGAGCGAGCAACTGCCCGTTACTGTGTGTGTGTTCTTCACATTAAGCCGTTCTTCTACTCGTCGACATCCAGCAACCCCAGTGTCCGCGCTGATTCTTCACCCTAGAAAGATACGAGCTCTGTGGTCACAGACTACGACACAGAGATAACACACCGTAATGCATTAATAGCCTACGCAATACCATGCCTTCGCACTAGGTGCGGCCGACACAACATACATACGCCAGCAACCAAAACACACCATAAACAAAGAGAAGCAACGAAGAAACCATACCGAAAAAGAAAAAGAGAAGAATCCCAAATAAATAAATAAAATGGGAAGCCAAAGCTCAGACACATACCCCGAGCATGAGCCAAAATGGACGTGCAAGGGGGAAGAAACGGAAAGGAAAAAGGAAAAAGGGAAATATGCATCTAGGGGAACACTTATCTAAGTAAAAATAGAAAGAATGAGTGGGCCAAAAAGTATAAAAACAAAAATAAGCACGCTCGTCACCCACCCACTATGTAGTACTTCTTTCATAAGGATAACAAGGAGAAAAGATAGGAAAAAGTTAAGTCATGGAAAAATCAAAGCACCAATCCAATACGTACCGAACGGCCGCAGCAGTTGGCGGTACGAGTAACAAAGAAAAGTCTAACCTATTAGTCGGCCTGGTACCTTTTCTTTGCTACTCTCTTCTACCGCGGTTTCCCTTCTACTCCTCCCGTCCCCCCCCCTGCCCCCATACACTTGTACGGTGTTCCTTCTACCCCTCCTGCTGCTACCCCTCCCCCCGTTCCCTCTAACACTACCCGCAGCGGATGCACGGCGCTGTCTACTCAGCTTTGCCTCAGCCTCGTGCCACCTGCCCATGAACTGTTCAGCTGCTTCGATGATTCCCCGGTACCACTTTCCCGTCTGTTTTGCTGCAGTGGGCCACAGTGCGGTCCCAACTCCAAAGACTAAGGGGGAGTCTTGCGTTGATCCCTCGGTGGCTTTGAACACTCTAAGGTCCTCAGCAATGGCCCTAGGCCAAGTCTTGGGCTGCCCGCCTGGTTTCGGGCTCTCCCCACCCCGAACATCAACCGACTGGGCAATCGCCCCTCGTGTTGCCGCACCAGAGCCCCCGCAAAGAAGAGTCGCCGTTTACGGATGGTCGTTTCGATACTTTCGCATCGTGTTATCCTGAGCGCCTTCGCGTACGAGAGGGTGGTGTAGTCGGTGCGTAGTCGGCGCTGGAAGCCAATGACTCGCAGAAGGACTTCGTGGTGGGCTGATCGAAGCTTGGCGAAGTGGTCCGCATTGAGGGTCCACGTCACGCAACCGTACAGCAAGGTCTCAATCACCTCGGCCTTTACTGCAGTATGAGAGTTTTACTGTTTAGAGTACATTTGTTATCGTAGGACTACTGTGTGTCATAGCGCACATTCATGTCGGTCGGGCTACGCGAACATGTTTCTTTGAAGTCGTGTTTCAAGTGAGGTGTGGATATCCCCCTGTGGGAAAAAATCTCAGAAAATAAGGTACCACCCCTTTCATCACCGTGCAGTTACTCGACGGAAGAAAACTCTTTTCGCGATGAAAATGCTACTGTAGGCACGTACGGTAGGTAGTGTGTGTTAGAGGGAAGGGGGGGGGCTGCAATGTGATCCAATCTCTGATGTACAACAGCAGTACGAGTGTGGAGAGAGGAGGGCGAACAGAGCAAACGCGAAGCTTGAAAAAACAAATGGTCGGAATAAAAACGGTACACGGAGTGTAAGACACCTTGAATTTCTGTAGAACATGTTTGCTCGTCATTGGCTGGTGTGAAGGTCCGCGGAGAGTATAACCTCCTGCAGATCGAGCTGATAAAAAAGGAATGATAAAATAAGGAAGACCATCGATTAATCTGATTAATCTCGCAAAAGTCTACTCCAACTACCGCAAGCCGCCCTCTCTACCCTGCCTGGCGGTGCACGTCTTCCCTTTGCAGATGCCGTATGACCAGGATCCAGACATGTCGTCGTATGACGTTCTCTATGAACTCCTGTCCAGTGATGAAGTTGCCGATCTGCGCGATACCTACGGCGCGGATCTCGTGCAACTTGTCGGAGCGTTTACAGATGTCTGTGGATTGGGGTAGGTGGACCCCCGTCTTGGTTGGTCGGTAGTGGTAGTGGTGTCAGCCTGGACTGTTCAACTCTGACTGTTACGTGTCGGTTCGGGCTATTGACCTATTCTGGGCTATCTGGCTCTTCTGTCGTTTGGGTTGTGCGATGACGTGAGATGGCACTGTAGCACCACCGAGAGAGCACTTGGGTTTGTTCGTGCGTTATTCGCGCATAAAGGACAAACCACTGGGCTACCCAATCGGCCCTGAAAAAATGAAAAGGTGGTGGTGGTAGCGGTGGTGGTCGCCGTGGAGGCCGTGGTGGCGGTGGTTGTAGCAGTAGCAGTAGCAGTAGTAGTAGTAGTAGTAGTAGTAGTAGTAGTAGTAGTAGTAGTAGTAGTAGTAGTATAGTAGTAGTGTAATAGCAGTAGTAGTAGTGGTAGTACTAAAAGTAGTGGTAGTTGTAGTAGTATTGATAGTAGTAGTAGCAGTAGTAGTTACTAGTAGCAGTAGTGGTGGTAGTAGTAGTAGTAGTAGCAGTAGCAGTAGCAGTAGTAGTAGTAGTAGTAGTAGTAGTAGTAGTATAGTGGTAGTGTAATAGCAGTAGTAGTAGTGGTAGTACTATTAATAGTAGTTGTGGTAGTTGTAGTAGTATTGATAGTAGTAGTAGCAGTAGTAGTTACTAGTAGCAGTAGTGGTGGTAGTAGTATAGTAGTAGCAGTATAGTAGTATCGCAATGCCATTGAAAATCAAAGGCAACTCAGTGCAAGGGGTTAAGGCTAGAGCTAGGGGTAGAGTGTCAAGGCTAGGTTTGAAGCATTGCAATAAGGTATTTTTACTCGATTGCTACAAGTATAGAATTTATGAGCGCTTCTCAAATGACACATTTGAATCGGTTTCCCTCGGTTTTCTTCTTTCGGTGAATGTTCATGAATGGTCATCGTCGAAGATACTGTAGTCCAATAGGTTACTGTAGTCCGAAATATTTCCCTTGGTTTTACCTTGATTTTCTTCTCTCGGAGAATGTTTGTTTCAAAGGTGATCAACGTTGAAGCTCATGCTGCACTTTTGCGAGCTGGTGATACCCCC
This sequence comes from Macrocystis pyrifera, assembly GCA_031763025.1. Taxonomy (NCBI): domain Eukaryota; class Phaeophyceae; order Laminariales; family Laminariaceae; genus Macrocystis; species Macrocystis pyrifera. The sequence continues at coordinate 4,289,435 of JASSKH010000031.1, forward strand.
AAATCGCGCGTACTTCGTACATACGGGGAGGTGTATTTTTGTTCACATCGTTTAGTGGCACTACAGCAGTACTGCAGTATTGGTGAGCATCGCGCATAGCATAACTACTGCGCTACTACTCGTGCTCCTGCCATTTCAGGTATTTGTATAACTCGTACTGGGGCGCGGAGCTTGGCTTCTCCGTCGTGGCTCCGGGATGCATCGAGTACGATTCCCACACGCACGAGTTCGGCCACAACATGGGGTGCAACCACGACTACAACAGCTCCACCACCAAGACGGAGTACGGCCACGGATGGAGATACTGTGACGGAACCAACCGGTAAGTCACGATCACTATTAATAGACTACTTCGTGGAACCATCGTAGTTGTAATAATCAGAACCAACTACAAGGTGCAAACGTCAGGGGGGGAAATGCTTTCATTGGTCCATCGTGGGCTCTGGAAAATGGACACGCGTTATGTACGTACGATGGGGGTTGTTTATGACATTACACGTAGCGCCTCGGCCTTAAGCGGCTCCCCACTTGAACAGTTCTGCGTATCGTTCACACATACATACAGTAACACCTTCTCACCTCTCACCCAACAACTAACGGGGTCAAGATACCCAGACGCCTCTGGTACTGAAGTAGCAGCAGCAGCAGCAGCAGCAGCAGCCGGTTCTGCTGTTGCCACGGGAGCGACGGGCCAAAGTTGATACACATGACACACGTTTCTTAAAGTGGAGGTGTGGTGCGCTGGGTCCACCACGTTATGTCCCTTGTGCAACTACTGCTGTATATCCATGGGCGTTGCCACGTACGTCCGTGAAAGAGAAATTTACTCGCATGGACGTAGATTTACTTCCATGAAGGCATACATTTTACTTCCATGGAAGTACGCGGGACGTTCTACTGCTGGCGGAAATGGAAGCTTCCACCAACTTCCACCAACTGAAGCTTCTACAAGCTACCGCGTTCGTTGCAAGCTGCCATTAACTTTCAGGAGTATCCACCGACTTCCATCACTCCCACCGGGTTCCATAGACTTCATTGCTCCAACGAAAGTGAACGTGGAAGAAAACATGTGATTCCATGGAAATTGTTATACTTCAATCGGAAGGTTGTTTATTTCTGTTTCATGGAAGTGTTTTTACTTCCATGGAAGTAAAGTTACTTCTATGGGAGTTAAACTTTACTTCCTCAAGACTCGTTTTGCTTCCATGGGTATATGTCTAATTCCATGGTTCCTGGGGTGAAGGTGACTAGGGGCGCAGTAAATAGAACCTACGGTATACAAAAAAATAGTATATTTTCCCCTATTTTTACTAACAATATTTTGTCCTACTTACTTTGGTCTCCCGTAATAGTGGGCTTCCTGCGGCTCCTGCGGGGGGCTGACTATATTTCTGCGCCTTATGAGTAAGAGAGAGAACGGTTCCAAATGGGAAGGGCTCACTGCGGGTTCAAAGCTCTATACCAAGCTTGAACAGGGCAGCAGGGAAGCTGGCGGAGTATCCCACGGAGGCAGATTATATGGAGGCATGCACTACTTCCACGGAAGTAAATCCCACTCGAGTGTAAGTACGTTTTTTTTCATGGAAGTTGATATTTGCTTCCATGGAAGTTGCAGGAAGGTTACATCGAATCTATTATTTTCTTTTGGTGGAAGGCAAATCCAACTTCGAAATAATATTTTGACTTCCATGAGAGTAAATTTCTATGGAAGTAAAATTGAAGTAAAAGTACTTCCATGGGAGTTTGTTGACTTCCATGGAAGTAATTTTAGTTCCATGGAAACTTTTCCCCATGCAAGCAAGCTCAAAAGCCAAACAATGATGTGAGAGATTGCACCGGTGACGCCATATCCGTCCCCATTTCGTCTCGTCTCGTGCATCAACAGCTCTTCTGGCACTGCTGCTCACTTGTAGGTTTGTATTATCTGTGATATCTACTGGAGGCGTTCTACGATAGGGGTTCACCCAATACTGTCTGAGGCTCCTCACCTAAGGAGTTACATATCTCACCCGAAAACATGACTTCGGCAAAGGTCAAATTGCATCCCGATGGACAAATGCCACGGCCCAAGTATACAAAAACGTCATTTTTCGAACCAAGATATGATACTCGGACGATTTTGGGTTAACCCCTTTAGAACCGCAGTCTCGTCTTTGGGACAAACCCGTCTAATTCCAAGTGATTTGTCCCCAAAACGGGACTGCGGTACTAAAAGGGTTAGGCAACCCCGTCGTCCAAAAACACTTTTAGGCGGAAATGTGCTACCTCTGTCGTAGAACGCGTCACTGCTCTACCTCGTGTGCGCCGTGAGGGGTCTATCTGTATGACACGGCTCATCTTGCGCGCTTGCTTTTCGCGTATGGGACCTTTGGCACACTCAATCTATGATACATGTCTCTCGCTGAATATCTCAGAGGGTGATGGGATCCTTTGATCTCCCGGGACTACCACGGTACTACGTTGCCCCATATATAGGTGCGATTACGAGACCAATCGCCAACCGTCACACCGATATATACGGCACGAATCATTTTTTTTTGTTCCAAATATCGTCCCCCCTCCGCCATTGAGGTGGAAGGGCCCACCCCACTACCTGCTGCTCCAGTACTGCTGTAGTACCGATCAACATGACGGGCACAGGATACACCAAATCATTCATGCGTGCCACGAGAGGGGTCGCACATTTTTACCGTAATATCCCTGACTGATCTACTATAGATCGTGATTCTTTTGTATAGATCGTGAGCTAGATTGTGATCTGACCGTGCGTGAAACGTATTTTTTAACGGTTCAATCGCCCGTCTCTACGCATCCTGGTGTTACTGCTATGTGTAATGGCCACAGGTTGCCGATCTTTCTCGATCACCGCCTCCGCGCGGCCCACTGCCGCCCCATTTTCTCCCCCAAAACACCGGTGTGCTGCAGGTACCGCACCGTGATGAGCTACTGGTGCAGCGGCAGCTCGAGAGCCAACTACTTCTCGAACCCCAACGTGAGCTATCTCGACAAACCCACGGGGACTACATCGGCAGACAATGTCCGGGTCTTGGAGGAAAACATGGTGAGGCTACTGCAACCAAACCTCCGCCGAAAACAACAGACGGGCTTTAGACATTTTGTTTATTTACTATTCATAGTGGCAAGGCCACGGCTCCGGCCGTGCCGCTAACCATGCGATGCCCGCAGTGGGTTCTAAGTACACGGCACTGATAGTACTTGTAGTGTGCTGTGATATGCTACTGTGAACGGAAACGCGAGAACCACCGTACGGGGTGGTATCGACCTGGGGGATGTTCGTTTTTGTCCCCGGGTCGTTGGAGTTATGCATATGTGGAACGATTTCGGATCCGGGGATGGGGCCTTGTCAGCCCGAGTGCGGCGGGTCATCGACCATGAGTCCCAGTCAAACCTGATATCGGTGAGTAGGTTACGGATTTCCACACCTTGCGGGGCGGTATCGACCCGGAGATGTATGTTCGTCCTCGAGCTGTTGGAGTTGTAGATGTATGGAATAATTTATGCTTCGTATATAGAACCAGGTCATTCTCGGGTGCTGCGGGGGACCTCGTCGTTGTCCGGTGGGGCAACTCTCGCCGCTCTCTGGCTTCATGAGAGCCAACCAACTGTAAACCAGCCAGTGGGGTTCGGTTTTTCACACCTTGCAGGGCGGTATCGATCTGAGGGATGTACGTTTTCGTCCCCGGGTTGTTGGAGTTGTACATGTACGGAAGAATTTCTGCTCCGGGGATTGGACCTTGTCATTTTCGGGTGCGTTGGGACCTCGACGTTGTCCCGTTGGGCAACTGTCGCCGCGCGCTGGCTCCATGAAAGCAAACTAATCGTGAGGTAGCCAGTGGGGTTGAGATTTTCACACCTTGCGGGCGGTATCGGCTCGAGAGAACTCCTTGTTCGTCTCTGAGTGTTGTTCGAGTTGTAGATGTACGGAAGGGTTCCTGATCCATGATTGAAGCCTTATCTTCTCCGGGTGCTGCGGGACCTTGCCGTTGTCCCGTGGGGTAACTCTTGCCTCGCTCTGGCTCCATTAAAGCCAGCCAACTGCAAATCAGCAAGTAGGGTTGGGGCTTCCACACCTTGTACGGGGGATGTCCTTTTTCGTCCCTGAGGTGTGGAGTTCGAGATACATGGAAGGATTTCTGATCTAGGGATGGGATTTGATCGTCTCCACGTGCCGCTGGCTCCATGAGTCTCACCCAATCAGTGATCAGCCGGTAGGGATGGGGTTTCCACACCGTGCTGGGCGGTGTCGACCAGTGGAGTCGCCGTTTCAGTCTCCGGTTGGTCGTATTTGTAGATGTATGGGGGGTGGCAAACGTGATGAAGACGACTTTTTACGAATAACCAACACCCCCCCCTGCCACAACGCTCGCGGCTCCATCGACTCCCCCCCCTTCACACACACACAGGTTGCGGTATCAAATTTCAGGGACACCGTGACCCTCGCCCCGTCGTCAACGCCTTCTCCAAACAGCAACTCCCCGAGCCCACCCTCGACACCCGGCATAATCACATTTATGACACCCTCTCCAACGCCCGGACGTGCGTCAGTGCCACCCCCGGCAATGTCCGGTGCAGGGCGCGCTGTTCACGCGGAGCACAATCGTTGGGGCTCGCTTTTCTTGGGTTGGGTGATGAGTTTGTTTCTCGCTTCGTGTGCTGCGATTTTTTAGAGATTTGTTTCGGTGTCTATGCAGCATCTACTACTACTTACAGCGCGTAGTACTCCTCTCAGCACTGAAACGTGGAGACCGTTTGTTGCAGGTGTTACCGTTACGGCGAGTGCAAATATCATGCTACGATGTTCATTACTGTGTTTTAGGCCATTCGGGCGAGTAGCTGTGTACTTCAACTCAAACACCGAACTTGAAGATCTCTGACTGGCGCAGGCAGAGAAATGAAAAAAACGTAAAAACGGCGGTACATATCGCGAAACCCAAAAGAAACATACAAGGCAAACGAGTGCGGGGGCTGTAAAGGAATATAGGGTAGGTACGTACTCTAGGCCGAGTGAGTGAATAAAACGTGACCCCACCCCCCCCCTAGCGTACACCTAGTCTTTATGGAACACACATTTCACCCACAACAGCCCTTTTTACTTTTTCCGTTCGGTCTGGCATGATAAAGGTGCGTATACAGCGGCTACGTTGTCGTCGTCGGGGTTCCTTTTTGTTCTCCTTTTCGCTCCTGTGACCGTACTTTTTTTTCGCTTTCGCTGTTTTTAAGGACCCACCTATTGCGGGGTAACACATTAATCAGAACCAATAAACGTGGTGTGTGCGATGCGTAAAGATAGGGGCTGCGTGGTGTTTAGGCCCATCGTTGGTTCTGATTGCTACATCAGCCCACCCGTAGTAGAGTATATAGACAGATGTACGCCATAAGACGCTAGTCAACGAGGGAAGCAAGGGCTGAACTCTTCTATCGATAAACGCGAAGGCACTAACCGTAGTGAGGAGGGGGGGGGGGGGGGGGGGGGGGAGCCTGCTATGGGACCCCGGATCTGGGTTACGGCTATAGGGAGGGAGAGAGAAAAGAAGAGGCGAAGATGATGAACGGGAACAAAAAGAAGAAAAAAGAAGAAGAAACAAAACATGTGGTGACTTTTCTGCACAGGGGGTTTCGTCGAGCATCATCCCACGCCGAAATCTGCCCCACAAGCGCGGTTCTTAGTAGGATGGAGTTCACCCTTCATGCGACTCGCCAAACGAACACGTCTGACTCACGGCGGTCCTCGCTGTTGGGTCAAGCAATGCCTTCCTGGTCGCTTCCTGGTCGGTGAAAACCCGAGACGTGTTGCTCCATCCCGGCATTGCATATATAGGGATGCGACGATCTATGGTCATACGACTACATCCATTCAAATGACAGTGAGTACACTCTCTCCCCTCCTGCTCCGTCTCGCGCAAGGCTTTCGAGGATCTACGGTCATATATAACACCATGCATGGCAATGAGTATACCCCTCCCCGCCCAAGGTTGGCACGGTTGGCAACGGCACAGTAAAACATGCCGCTCACTACGTGAGCTAGACAACCGGGGTATCGTAGTTTGGTTTTATTTTTGGCGGTCGGTCACAGCGGGCGATCGAGTTAGATGTTTCGTGCGAGGTGGAGAACCTCTGCTCCGCACAAGGTATGGATGGATTTCCGGTTCACGGTCGGGTGGTCGGGATCGCCGGGGTTCTGGGGCATCATGTCCGCAGCGGCCAAACACGCTTACTGCAACCTTACGACCAATTCAACTCAGCTAACTAGACGAAGGAAAATACGTGATGGCACCTATAAAAGCTGCGGAACGTTGGGATGGCTCGAAAAACTACACTGATTCCGCCGAACGAAACAATCACAGCACACCACGGCGGGGAAATACCCGGCACAATTTCCACGACCGTGTACGTAGACGACTACTTACTATCGAGCGTGCAACATTCAGGCGACGACACAACCGCCCTAATTACGTCGGCCTCGCTAGGACCACGTACGGTTGTTCGGACTGGGGGGGGGGGGGGTTAACACCTATTCTAGGCCCCAAGAAAAGCGCGGACTGGGACACCACCATCGACGCCTTGGGGTTCACAATCAACTCGCACACAATGAGAATCTATTTCCCGCCTGAAAAAGCTGACGCGAAAACAAAGGTTGCTGTGTGATCAGTGGCCCGCGAGCAGAAGGCAAGCGAACGCGAGGGAGTTTTCAGCTTGGCCAGGAAGCTGTGGAACCTCACGTACGCAGTACGAGCAGGCATGTGTTTCGTGTGGAGGCTGCTGCGGCTGACCGGATTGAATGATTCGTCAGGTGCCAGAGATCAGAATAATGCAGTAGAATTCGATTGAGAGTTCCACTTTGATCTCGTCTTTAGGAAGTGGGCGATAGATTACGAGCTACTACAACCGGAAGAGGCGCTGAGCGCCTCCTGCTACACGACGTTACAACGACCTGCCGAAAGACACTGGACTTATCTGACGCCAGCTTTGAGGTGGTGGGTGGTTTGTGTCTCGAGAGGAAGGCATTTGGGCGATATGACTTGCCGAAAAAAAACTTACCGCATAACTAAAACCAAAATCCGACCGCGGGGAGATCTGTACAATCGCGTTCAGCCTGTTCAAGTTACTACTGTAGGAAGGGTTGTGACGGCGTGGGTCATGCTTGAAATGGTAAGATTCAGGCCCGAGGCAGAAGGAGACCCGACATTGATGCGAGGCGATAACATGGCGGCAGTATCGTGGGTTTCTCGATACGGTGGGGCGAGGGACGAAAAGGCGTGCTTATTCATCATGAGAATATTCGGGCGTCTTGAACTCGAAGGAGGATGGATCCTAGCTGCAAAATATATCCCAGGCGTACATAACACCCTAGAAGACGGCATCTCGCGTTCAACTCGGACGTTCTTGGCATGAAAACGTCACGGAGCTAACCAACTCAAATAAATGGATTGAGCAAGGCATCGGTCCGCGGGGTTCGGGGACGTTTTATATTCTGCCACAGACAGAAGAACATTCTTTGCAAGCACGGCAATATTCTGTGGAATCTCTTGATGAGCGATACAGACCCCGGCTGACTGCCGCGATCAGAGTGATGCGTGCACTTCGACGCATGTACGGCACGCATACCGATGTTCCTCGCTCGGTCTACAGAATGTACGCTCGTGCTGTGTGTGTATGTCACTTGCTCTTGCTCAATACACAGCCTGCGTGTACGCCTCGGACCCCACAGGAACAGGGGACGACAAGGGAGGAAATAAGGTTGAGGTTGCGCGTTGGTTGGAAACGCTCGCACTTGGTTCCGAAGGAAAGAGTACAAAAAAAACCTACTTGGTGGAGTGGAACACATCGATAGAAGAGCGGACGGCACAGAGTGAAGAACCGTGGTTGCAAATCGATGAAAGCGCTGACTGACCTGCTCGGAATTATGACCTCTCGTTGCGTCGAGCTTAATAATCGGCAGTCCACTGTTGGAGGGTACCAACAGTATCAGCGAGAACCTTTTTCCACAATATTTTCGAGGAGTGTGAATCTCCAACGTCGCATCGCATAATTGAGGCTTCCCACTATAGACGTTCACCCTGAAATTTCTGAGGCTCCTCACTTGACCTTAAGGAGCTACATATCTCACCCGAAAACTGATTTCAGCAAAACTCAAACTGCATCCCGATGAATAATCTCATGACCCAAGTATGTAATTACGTCATTTTTCGAATCAAGATTGTCATTCAGACGATTTTGGGTGCAGGAGCCCCGTCATTCAGAAAACGTTTAAGCTGAAACGTGCTACCTCTATCGTAGAGCGCTTCAATTGTGGCGGTGGGAAAGGGGATAAACAAGGCGCACGGATGTCAAAAACTAGATCACAAGTTAGATGGCCGCTGACGTGGGCTATGGTATAGCAAGGGCGCAAGGGCGACGTGTAGTTGAAATTGTGGACGATTGAGGGTATGTCATGCAGCTTGGACTTGTTCTGTCGTATTGTCTCCCGTGTGGAGCGTTAGAGCTGTGGGAATACGCAAACGGGCACAGGTCCATCCAGAGTTTCATCTGCCGCGGAACTTCCTTACTCCCTTTCACGGAGAATTGCAGATTGCGTTCGAGAACAGATCGACCGCTGCACCAGTGCTGGTAAAGTTTGTGGCGTCCAAGAGTGACCAAACGAGAGCAGGGCGTATCATCACGCGCACGCGGCTCACAAACAAGGGACACATGGTGCGCTGGCGGACGAGGGCTTTCGAAGCCCTGTTCGAACTGTTCAACGTATACTTTTAGCTACCAAAGAGGAGGTGCCGTTGACAGTCAGGAACACGTGACTCGGTTGGAAATCGTCTACTCGTACAGAGGTGAGATCGCCGAGTTGAGTTGATAGTAGGAAGTGGCGGAAAATACCACATGCAGCACGCAGTGCACTCGGGAAGAATAGCGGGGGACTATCCAGTTAGCTGCGCAAGGTATCTCGGAGATGCAAATCCAACGTGCAGGAAAGGTGCAAGTCTCGGATTTTGTGATACATGTTAGGGAGGCAGGGGAGGGAGCAGATCCGGTATCCGCTGCTCTCGCAACGTAGAAGTGTTGTATCGTTGGAATCAATATGTTTTTTTTTAGGTTGCCCCTATGGTGAGAGCGTCAGATGACCCCGAAAGCAAAAAAGGGAGGGCAACCAGAGTTCGGGTTGGCCTCATGCGCTAAACCTTGGGGGGGGGGATAAGAAAGGCGCATTCTACGGCGGTGGCCGTCGGGATATTATGTTGAATTTTGCACGATAGGGTGGTAGGTGGTCTGCAATGTGCAACATAAGTCCAGAATTTCTGGAGCCATAACATGCACGAAGAAATGCAAGGAGCTCTATTATGATGCTGTGTGTACTTTATTCGAAACTAACGACTGTGAGAACACCTTTACTGATGAGTACGTACGCGCTATCCATCACCAGCAGCGATCACACGGGTAAGCTAAGCATACGAAATAAAACCTGTGAAGAAATAGGCGACAGCCATTTCTATTGTCGCGATGAAAACGATCAGTACGACCGCAGAGCAAAACAGCAGCTAGTCAGTATTGGAACGTGGACGTTGATATCCATATCTATGTTGATGTGTAGTACTTACACAAGGGCACGAGTATCGTATATATGAGTGTATCTTAGTTTGGATATTCGGGTAAATGCAATATGCGGCGAGATTCCGTCGTTCTTGCTCGTACATACTATATCGTTCGGTCGTATCACAGTCAGGAACAATGCTCTAGGAACGTTACAATAACGATGCTATAGAACATTGCAGGGAACGACCCCAGGAACATAGCGGGGAATGACGCGGGGAACGGACGGGACGGGCAGCCGTAGATTACACTTGTCTGTAGCTACTGTAGTGGCATTGTCCCGGATGATGAGGCGACGGTCAGCCCTACCTCGATTATACTCTCTTATTTTCCTTGTTCCCGTTTTGTCCTCCTTATTCTGCCTTTCGTCCGCAAGCGGCACCTCTCAACATGAAACATCTTCTTTGAGTTCCGAACGCCAGCCGGGTAGCCTAACCACAACTACAGCACTACCAGCGCAAGTCTGCGCTACCCTCCGCCAAGGGTGTACCAACAACAACACACAGCGCCCGAAAAATAAAACAAATCGAAGTAGAAGACAATATTGTATTAATAGCAGGAGAGGCAAGCTATTTTGTATGGTGGGGCGCACACCTACAATTTTTCCTGCGGCTCTCGCCACATGATTATCGTCTAGAACCTCCATGTATTTATCACCCAGAAAAAAATAGTAACGAAATGTGCACGCTTGACCCGACGAGCAAATTCCCATGGCCTACGGTCGGCCAACAACAAAAAAGAGCGTGATAACAAACGATGTTGGGTACGCAGTAGCTCCTTATAGTGGTCGAGAAGCCCCATCAGCCAGAAATATTTGCCTCGCAAGGCAAACAGAGCTGGTATGTACATATCATGCCGTCTCCGTGCGTAGCACCACCCCTCACGACACAAAGCGGAGGGGGTGTACAAAGAAATATCTTGCTTGTGCTACCCCCCAGTCCAGGAGGAGCAAGATAGCCGCCCCGCAGGCCATAAAACATTTGGTTCCCACAAAATATGTCCCCGAGCATACACGCGCCCCCTATATACCGTGACATGCCTCCGTAACACACTGCAAAGTGACGCAAAGCAGGCCCAAGCGGGGAGGGGAGGAGTACTCGTTGCCATACATGGCGGTAGTCGTTCGACCATAGACCCTCAAAACCCTTGTGCGAGATGGAGCAGGACGGGGGGAGGTGTACAGCACTCATTGCCATTTGGACGGCCGCAGTTGTATTACGATACGTAGACCCTCGCATCGCTATGTATTCAATGTTGAGACGGAGCAGCACGTCTCGGGTTTTCACCGACCAGGAAGGCATTGGTTTGCACCAAGAGCGAGGGACGCCGAGAGGTAGAGGTGTTTGTTCGGCGAGCCGCATGAAGGGTGGTGAGCTGCATCCTACGAAGAACCGTGCTTGTGACGCGGACGTCGGCGTGCGGTAATGTTTGCAGAGATCCCCTGCTTATGTGCTTCGGCAGAAAAATCGCCCCAACTTTTTTTTCCTTCTTTTTTTCTTTTTTCATTGTTCCCCTTTACTATCTTCTCCCCCTCTTTTCTCTCTCTCTCCCTGTAGTCGTAACCCAGATCCGGGTACCGCACCAGGCTCTCTCTCTGTCCCCCACCCATTACCGTTAGCGCCTTCATGTTTAACGCGAAAATACTTCAGCCCCTTTTTTATTCGTCGACTCCAAACGAGTTGTGTACCAGGCAAACCTCTAGATACTACTACGGGGGGGGGGGCATACAAATCAGAACCCACGATGGACGTATGCCACGATGGAGGCGGCACCTCTACGTTTTGTCAGGCTCTTCGGTCAAGGAGAAGCCCTGTACCTCACCCAAGAAATAAAATTTTGAGAAGATGGGTAGGCTCAGCCCGATGATGAATCCCATATAGCCTAGGCACACCATGAACAGCAATAGTTTGTTACACACTCACTCATGACACTCCAGCGATATTGGGTCAAGGAGTCCGGTCAGTTTTTTTTAATTTTTATCCTCCGGCGGATTGGTAAAAAAAAGCTTAAGCTCACGGTCAGTCAGGAACCGTTTTGGTCCTAACCTTTCCTAGGTATATCGTAGCGCGCATCGATGGACCCAAAGGTCACGTATTATGTCCACCTGTATTGGCACATTGCACACACCACGTTCTGTGGTTCTGGTTTACGTGTTTCGCCGTAATAGGTGGGGACTAAGGAGAAGGGAATACAAAGAAAAATAAAGCACAGCTAGAAGCGAGAAAGAAAAAGAAAACAATAACCAGGACGACTATACGCACATTTTATCATACCACACTGGACGGAAAAGTACGGGACCGTTGTGGGTAAAATGTGAAGTCCACCAAGACTGTTGCTACGCTAGAGGGGATCCCTTTTCAGTCATTGCTTTTCAGTCGCTCAGGAACCACTCTGCCTAGAGAAAATGGCTACCCTATATTTTTTTGCAGTCTTTGTACGCGTTTACGTTTTTAATTTTCGCGATGCGTACTCGTACCGCCATGAGATTGTTTTGTCACGCTGCCTGCGCTAACAACATACTTCCAAGTTCGATGTTTGAGTCGAGGTACGCAACCACTCGCCCGAGTGGCCTAAACGCGGTAATGGAAACGATGACACCATATTTCCACTTACCGTAACACCCGTACCAAACGGTCCCTACGTTTTAGTCATGAGAGGGGTGCTACGCGCTGTAAGTGTCAGGGGAACACCGGTAGGGAGTTGTTAACAGGTGCAATAGAGACACCGAAAACAATCTCTAAAAAAGCACAGGACACGAAGCGAGAACCAAACTCATCACCAAACCCACGAAAACCGAGCCCCGACGGTTGTGCTCCGTGTGAACAGCACGACCTCCAGCGGACATCGCCGGGGGCGGCACTGACGAAGGTACACGCGTTGGAGAGGGTGTAGATCCGGGTGTTGGAGTTGGAGAGGGTGTAGGTCCGGGCGTTGGAGTTGGAGAGGGTGTAGGTCCAGGCGTTGGTGCTGGAGAGGGTCTAGGTCCGAGCGTTGTCGTTGGAGAGGGTGCAGGTCCGGGCGTTGGTGTTGGAGAGGGTGCAGGTCCGGGTGCTGGAGTTGGAGAGGGTGTAGTTCCAGGCGTTGGCGTCGGAGAGGGTGTAGGTCCGGGCGTTGGCGTTTCGGAGGGCGTCGGTCCGGGGGTTGGAGAGGGTGTCACATATGTTATTATGCCGGACCTCGAGGGTGGGCTCGAGGAGTATGAGCTTGGAGAAGGCGTTGACGACGGGGCGGAGGTCACGGTGTCCCTGAAATTGGATACCGCAACCTGTGTGTTCGGGGGGGGGGATCGATGAATCCACACGCGTTGTGGAGGGGGGGTATTGGATATTTGTCAACCATTGAGTTCATCATGTTTTTCATGTGATGCTGCTGTGCAGTATCATGTTTGCCATGAGACACCATCATGAGTTGCAACAACGATCGTTCATGACCATCCTCAAAAAAACGAAAAAGAGATCCAAGGGAAGCCTACACACACTGCCTGGGGGATTAACTCAGTACGATGTTCACATCGGAATTCTCGATAGGGCTAAGAAGTGGTGTTCATGCTGTCGGAAGGCAATACAAAACCAAATACAAGGACCAGGTACTGCTGCGTGTGGCTAGGTATGTCCCCCTGCACATTGTAAGAGGGCAATTGGACGCGAGTCGACGAGGGAAAAAAAAGTTGAAGTGTTCACGCGATAAAAGTGCTAGGCATGAACAGCAGTGGGGAGGGGGGAGGGGAGCCTGCTACGTGGCCCCGAATCTGAGTTACGGCTGCGAGGGAAAGAGAAGAGAAGCGCGAAGATATTAAAAATACTGTTCTATAAATGCTGATTATTTCTGTCTGTGTGTCTGTAAGGGGTAGCGCGATCCAGAGTGTTTCAGTGTTGCCTTGCCCCATAGACAGGGAGGCTGGGTGCCACAATCAGCAGAACACCGAGTCCCATGCCCCGCCGAGCGGTGGCCGTGGCAAAATCCCGAAGCAGTTTTACCAGCGATCTAGCCAGCCTAGCGGTGGACTTATAATTTTGTAATACGACTCTGGCAGCTGATTGTTTGGTCAAATCCATGCCAGAGGCCGCCGGCTCTTTCCAGAGCATTGGGGTTGAAAAGGAACCATCGAGGTTCCACCACGCCCAGGCAGGATAGGGCCCCATTGCCGGATCAGACATCTCTCTATGCATCTGCAACTACGATCGACTAAGAAATGAAACGACGGTTCCCCGGGTCGACACCACCCCGCACGGCGTGGAAACCTTATCTCTATCGGCTGACAACTGATTGGCTAAGGCTCATGGAGACAGCGACACGTGGGCAAGATAGGACTTCATCCCCCCATCATAAAACACTTCCATGTATCTACAACTCCAACAATTGGGGGACGAAAACGGACATCCCCTGTGCCGATACCACCCCGCAAGGTGTGGAAAACCCACCCTCATCGGCTGATTTCTGGTGTGGCTGAGAATCATAGAGCCAAAGTTGTCCCACCCGACAGCTTCGAGGTTCCGCCGCACCCGGAGATGATGAGATTCCATCCTGGATCTAGAATCTGCCCGTACAGCTACAAATCCAACAAGCCGGGGATAAAAACAAAACATATCTCGGATCGATACCGCCCCGCAAGGTGTGGGAATCCGAACTCCACTGGCTGACTTAGGATTGGCTGGCTCCCATAGAGCCAGCGCACGGGGAGAGTTGCCCTACGGGACACCTTAGAGGTCCCGCCGCACCCGAGGATTATAAGGTTCCATCCCACAACAAAACTCGATAGGTACGTGTACAACTCCAACAAGCCGGGGACGAAAGGAAACACCCGCTGGAGTCCCATACCGCCCTGCAAGCAAGGTGTGGAAACACGAACCCCACTGACTGATTTACAGTTGGGTGGCTCTGATGGAGCGAGAGCGCGGCGAGAGTTGCCCCACGGGACAACGACAAGGTCTCGCAGCACCCGAGGATGACAAGGCCCCATATCCGAAGCATGAATCCTTCCATATGCCTACAACTCCAACAACCAGGGGACAAAAACAGACATCTCCCGGGTCGATACCGCCCCGGAAGGTGTGGAAATCCGAACCCCACTCGCTGGTTTCAGGTTTGACTGAGACTCATGGTCGATGACCCGCCGCACCTGGGGGATGATAAGGCCCCATCCCCGGATCAGAAAACGTTCAGTACATGTACAACTCCAACAACCCGGGGACAAAAACAGACATCCCCCGGGTCGATACCACCTCGCACGGTGATTCTCACGTTTGCGTTCAGAGTAGTACATCACAGCACACTACGAGTACTATTAATGCCGTGTACTTAAAACCCACTACGGGCCTCGCATGGCTAGCGCTACGGCCGGAGCCGTTGCCCTACCGCAATTAATAGTAAATATGCACAACGTGCAAGGCCCGTCTGTTGTTTTCGGCAGAGGTTCGGATGCAGTAGCCTCACCATGTTGTCGTCAAAGACCCGGACATTGTCTGCCGATGCAGTCCCCGTCGGCTTGTCGAGATAGCTCACGTTAGGGTTCGAGAAATAGTTAACTCTCGAGCTGCCGCTGCACCAGTAGCTCATCACAGTGCGGTATCTGAATTGAATCACACCGGTGTTTTGAGGGTAAAATTAGCGATGACAACAAAGGAAGGGAATGATTCGGCACAAATCATGGAACTATGGATGCCATAAAAAAATGTCTCAAGTTTGTATTGTGGAGTGGTCGCTCACGATCACTCGCTATTTTCGTTCCCCAAACCTCGTGAGCAGAGGTGGACACGAAATATTTCTTGAGCCCATCCCACCCACTGAATGGGTAGTCACAAGCTTGGATTCCCAGATCATTTATTTGCAGGTACTAACCCCGCGCAGAGCATGCGATACGCACGTCGACGCAGCGCGGGGCGAAGTACCGGAAGAAGATCCCTGCCGGGGCAGGAGGTCTCATCCACCAATCCAATACCTATATCAAATGATCCCGGACATCGAGACAGAATACAGGATACCAGGTACATGGTTTAAGGCTCCATCGTGAGTCATGAATAATCGAATGCTACGAGTATATACTTACAGTGGGGTATTTTATGGCAATATACGTAGCACGTCGACTGTGTGCGGCTCCTCGCGTGTGTACTCCTCCGTATAATAATATTAATATACATACATGCAGTAACACCTCCAACCGAACAACAAATGGGGTTGACATGCTCACGTGCCTAGTAGCAGCAGTAGCAGCCGGTTCTCTGCTGCTGTTGTTGCAACGGGAGCGACGGGTTAAAATTGATAAGCACGGTACGTTTCTCAGATGAATAGAGGCTAGCATTAGATGCATACAAGTAGGCGATGGGTAGCTCCTCTCTGCTGATGTGTCGGTGACAAATTATTGGGCTAGAGATGTGCGATATTTACTGCAGTATTACGCGAGTCCATCATTGCAAGCTCGGCGTGTTTGTACTATATTTATCTGAATTGGGGTTTGAGTAACTAGCTTTCCGTGTGAATCTGGAAAAACGAAATAGGCAGGCTGCTGATGTTGACTGGCTTGTGGCTGGTGTGTTATACCAGAGACATGCCAAGCGCCTGAACCGGTTGTGGGCTATAGTATGTAGCTTGGTGATATGATGTGAGCTCGGCTCTGAAGATTGTTGTGCTGAGGACCCTAGCACAGCAGTGGTGTTGGAATATTGGCGTTGGTGCTCGTGAAGACAAGCAGGTGAAAAGAGCGATGGATGGGGCTTGGTACCCGATGGATCCATCTCGTTGAGAGCCAAGAATCAAGACCCCAAGAACTTACAAGAACACCGCACTACCCTGGTATATATAGTACCACATCGTACTCGTCCTAGGGTCATGGGACCCCGGCTGTCGGTGGTCGGTGATGAGACTTCCCCGAGAATATGAAACCGTCACTTCCTGTCATATTGAAACATTGAAACCGTCTCTCCACGAATCGATGTCATCCACGTATATATTCAATGTACGACGAACGTCTATCAAATGACAGGTGAGATTGTCGAACCTTTTGTACTGCTACGTACAGCAGTACAGCTGTCACAGCCTCCTACAGATGCCTACCAGGTACAGCACACGAAAGTACGTTACAGTGGCAGCAGGATTGGCTGAGTTGCCTCTGGTACTCTGCTGTTTGTTGCAGTATCCTGCTCAGCACTACCTTCTACTTGTTGGTCGTGTGGAACACTTTTTCTGTGCAAGCCATGTTATTCCAAGCAGCGAAGAGTACCGACTCGACTGCGTTGGAGAAGTACCAGTCACTGACACGGGCACCCTTCCTTCGTATACGATCGATTCCCTCTATTGCCGAAACTATAACTAACTATTACGGGGGACCATAGTAAATAGGACCTATGGTACAGACAAAAACCTATATATTATACCCCTACGTTTGCACATTATGTTTGGGCCTGATTACTTCAGGTCCTATGTTCTCCCGAAAATGTCGAGTTGATTTGACTTACCGGTCGGTTCCGTCGCAATATCTCCATCCGTGGCCGTACTCGGTCTTGGTGGTGGAGCTGTTGTAGTCGTGGTTGCACCCCATGTTGTGGCCGAACTCGTGCGTGTGGGAATGGTACTCGATGCATCCCGGAGCCACGGCGGAGAAGCCAAGATCCGCGCCCCAGTACCAGTTATACATATACCTGAAATGGCAGGAGCACGAGTAGTAAAGGGTTATGCGCACGATGCTCACCATTACTGCGGTAGTGCCACAAAAACAAATGCCTCCAAAAATAAGCCCCCCCAGCACGTACGATGTACGCGCGATTGGGGTATCACCAGCTTGCAAAGGTGGGTTTCGCGGGAAAGAAACGATCTCACTGATTTATTTTTTTTCCACAAGAAAAAATTTGGCGGTCTTCTCTGTAGGGCCTGTACTCCCAAATGCAGTGCCATAGAACACCCGGGGTGAGCCGATTTTTACACCCCAGGGGGGGGGGTACTCATTTGTTGCTTGTCTTCGTCATTTGACCATTGACCACCCATCCCTTTTGAGACGTATATGGCACCGTTCCTACTCCTAAATAGAGACACCTCCAATATTTGGGCGCCCACTACGTTGTTTCCATGTATTACATTACATATCAAGTGTAATTGTTTTGCTAAGCGTGTCCCCTTTCTGTTTCGCCACCTGTGGCCACCATCAATCTCCCAGGATAGCGATCACTTTCTCGCTGCTATCTAGTGTACCAAAATCCTCCATGTCACACTCGTCTGTTTCCCTCACCTCTTCTTCATAACACACTCCATCCCTCTTTGTACATTTCACGTTCTCCTCTTATGCGAGTTCTACCCTCCATCGTTTTGCCACACATGCACATCTGTGCATCTACTTCCTCATGTCCTCCTGGCTTCTGGTACGCCTCCTTCTTTCTTCTGGCAGGTCCAGATCCCATACACGATATGGCAGTTTCCACGTTTTCGCGAAGTCCATTGAGCCGTGCAAATACTACTACTATTACTACTACCACTATTACTACTACCACTATTACTACTACCACTACTACTATACGAGTACTACTACTACTACTACTACTACTACTACTACTACTACTACTACTACTACTACTGCTACCACTATTACTACCACGAACACTACCACGAAAACTACCACCACTACTACTCACTACTGCCACCACCATCGCCGCCGCCGCCACCACCTCTTCGTTTATACAGGGCCGATTGGGTAGCCCAGTGGTTTGCCCTTTATGTACGAACAAACCACGAACGAACCAAGTGGCATCACTGGTGCTATGTATATATATAGTGCCATCACGCCATCACACAACCTAAACAACACAAGAGCCAGATAGCCCAGAATAGGCCAATAGCCCGAACCGACACGTAACAATCAGTGTTGAACAGTCCAGGCTGACACCACTACCACTACCGACCAACCGAGACGGGGGTCCACCTACCCCAATCCACAGACATCTGTAAACGCTCCGACGAGTTGAACGAGGTCTGCCCCGTACTCATCGCGCAGAGCGGCAACTTCGTCATCGAACAGGAGCTCATAGAGAACCTCAGACGCCGACAGGTCCGGATCCTGGTCGTACGGCATCTGCAAAGGGAACGCGTGCGCCGCAAGGCAGGGTAAGGAGGGTGAGTTGCGATAGTTGGCAGTCGTATTGCTTCAATTTTTTTATCGTCGCTTTTTTTTTGCAGCCAATCTGTAGGACGTTGTATCCTCCGCGGACCCTTACACCAGCCAACGACGGGCAAAAACGGTCTTCAGAAATTCAAGGTGTCTTAACACTCCGTACACCGTTGTTATCCCAACCATTTTTTGCTCAGCTTCGCCTTTACTCCATTCGCCCTTCATTTTCCTCCCTCCTACTGCAGTTGTACCTCAGATCCGGGGTCACATAGCAGCCCCCCCCCTCCCCCCAAACGCACACACTGTCGTACGTGCCTAGCATTTTCGTCGCGGGAGGAGTTTATTCCCTCGAGTAAATGCACGGTATGGTAGGAGTGATGTCTTATTTCCTGAGATCCTCTCAGGAGAACCTCAACATCTCACCCGACACACCGCTTCGAAGAAATCTTGTTGGCGCAGCTCCAACGAACATTGGTGTGCGCTATGATACAGCAGTTCTGAAACGAGTGTGCTGCTGAAAATACAACTACTATGCTACAGTAACGGGTAGTTTCTCGCTCCAGGAGTATCAACCGGTCAGACAACATTACGGAAAAATCGCGCACAAAGCTCAAAACCCTGCCGTGAGACGATACCCTCGTCGACCCGCGTCGGTCAACATGCGTGCTTCGTTCACCTGACCCACGTAGACGAGAGAAAACTCGACCGAAACCTCCGAGTTTTCGAAGGCTGCGTTGGTGGTGACGATTCCCTCGGTAATCGTGCTCTCCATCTGCGCGGCGCTTACATCCCCCAGCTGTACCAAAGCTAAGTCGGAGTAGAGCATCATGATATCGATCTGCGTGAAAAGTACGGAATCATGGATGTGGTGAGGTTGTACAGGTAAATACATACAGTAACGTAGATCATGAGAGGAGACCAGGTACTGTAGTAGTTGTTCCGAGAAAAAAAAAAAACGCATGTAAAACACCCAAGACAATACATCCCCTCGATCGATTTTTCCGCGCCGGTTTTCCCGAAATGAGGGAAGGTGGCCAACACCGAGCGATGCGTTTAAATAGGAAGGCCTCGACGATATATTCCAACACAACCCTTCAGGTTGCGTGTGTGTCCCTTGCTATAGAGAAGACCAGCTGGGTCAGGCGTTTGTGTCATCTTGCGTGTTATTCGGTAGGTAGGGTGTCTCAATCGAATACGAGCCTCCGAGAGACGGGAAACGTTGAGCATGAAGCTACTGGACAGTTGTATATAACCACAGGCATCCGAGCGTCGGCCGCTAAACAGAAAACAAAGTCACCCTGAGTCGCGTCCGCATCCTGCGTGTGCGTTCCTGCTGCCATCCATCCATCGATCCATCCATCCAGTGTTGTCATTCTGGTGCCCTCTGCCCTGATCGAACACGTCGCAAAAGCGAAACCCCTCCGTACACGGGATCGTGATCTCCAATCGTCCACCCCGTCCCGTCCCTTGCGTGGCCTTACGCCCCATGCTAAGTTGAGCATCACGGAACGGCTGCGATTTGGCATGCCTCAGAATGCACTGTATGAGCGGCATGAGCGGTACGAACGGTATGAGCGACGCAAGCTATGCTAGGGGTGATTTGTTCTGCTAAACTATATGTGATTGATGCTTCTTCTAACCGAGGAACTACTACTGTACCCAACGTGACTGCAACTA
Organism: Macrocystis pyrifera; assembly: GCA_031763025.1. Classification (NCBI taxonomy): domain Eukaryota; class Phaeophyceae; order Laminariales; family Laminariaceae; genus Macrocystis; species Macrocystis pyrifera. Next base: position 4,309,803 of record JASSKH010000031.1, read on the forward strand.
CTGTACTCAATATCGGGTATCATTTGGTATTTCGCGTGACCCAACTTTTCGTTTGAATTCCATTGGTGTTTGTGAATTATATCCGTTATGTACCTAGTAGGCTTTGGAACGGTTCATCCTCTTACGCTTGTAGCTTTTATCTAAACCAGTTGTTGGGTAGATGGTGGTATATAGAGCTCCTATACTATAATGAAGAGAGGATGCTCATAAAAGTTTGGTAGTTGCTTGTTGGTTGTACTCAGGAACACCACGCAAAAGAGCCATTGCAGACTGAGGAGTTCCATGTTGGGTAAGGATTCTGGTAGTGGGGTGTTGGGACATCGTGATAACGTGCGAGCCTCCTGAGGTCACTCGTTGTGTAGCTCCTGATCAGGCGAGCCAACTCGACAGCTGGAGAACCGTACGAGAAGAGAGAGTTCCGTGTCACTGTCTTGAGTCACCAACCACACGTTCCCGTGCCAGCTGCGTCTTTACCTTCGGAGATCACTCAACAGTGATATACACTCCTACCGTACCAGCACGCGTCTTGTCCACCCGCACACCTCTTACTTATCATGCGAAAGAACCATCGTACCGAATACAAAATAGCCATGACGAGGCGTGCCGCGGTAGAGGTGGCAGCACTGTTTACGGCTAACATATGTCACTGGGACTGGCCGGGCTACATAACCCAACAAAGTTGGAATATCACCACGCATTGGTCGTGTTTTGCAACATTATTCGTGATGTACCTACGCAGACTTCGGGGTTGTTCACCTAGTTGCGCTTTTTCTTCGTCTCCAAAACCGTACGTCTTTGGGTGAGACATAGACCTCCTAGAGTCAGGAGTCGCAGAAACTATTGTTGATGTTCCTACCCTATCAGCCATACCGTATACGAATCGAGCTGGTGAATGACCGTGACCCCACGAATACTGTTAAGAGCCGTGCCTGAGTGGATGCTTGCAGCTGTCGACCGCTCGAACCGCCGCCGCGAGCACCGAGAAACTCGTCATTTCGGACCCTCCTCGCCCGCTCCCCTCCGTCGGTTCCTTCGTGTAGCCTACGACGACCCGGGAGTGTGTCGTTAGTGGAGACATCGAAGGGCGCCGTTACCGGCTCTTGTTCGTCGAAGAACTCGAGCTCAACCTGCACAAATACGCAAAAATTTGTGACTGTTACTTTGGTCATCTGACAAGGAATGTGTAAGAAGCGCTTCTTCCTATCATTCCAATGGGAATCCATAAATCCAGTGACGTTAAGAGATGGACATAATGCTAGGCAAACAACCCCAAAGCGCATGATATGAAAGAAGGATGCAAACGCCGACAAACCAGGTCCGACAAGATTATAAAAAACTCAACGCCCCCAACACAGTGAGAGTGCATCACACGCGTAGCGAATCGAGGCAACGCCCTTGACCCCTCAACCAAGCGCAAGCACTTCCTTTTGGGGGTACACAACTTGGACTATAGTAAGATGGGTGTGTATGTACAGTACGGTAGTAAAAGGATAAACACGCAAGGATAACTCCGACACGAGAAAGCTTGAAGGTGGACGTTTACGTCTCTTCCCTCTCCTCCTCTTTCTCACAGTATTTTACTAGCCGTCTTCTAATTATCTCGAGGGAACATACAGTAGTAATCAGAAACAAATTTTGCTCATGTACAGAGGCGATTGCTTGGTTTGTTGTGCTCATCATGGGTTCCGATTACGTGAGAATTCTGAAGCTCTACTTACATACGCAAGGTGATGTTTGAATGATCCGGAGTAGGATTTGTGGGTGTTGCAAATCCTCACACACGGGCGGCAGAGACATGCCCCACACCTTGTAAGGTGTCAAGATTGTGCTTAAATACCCCGAACTTAAGCGAAGTGGGTGTCGTAACCACCCACACGCGAGCGGCGGAGACGTGTCCTACGCTTTATCTGCAGGGCAACTATTACTACTTCTGACCGAAAGTACTGTAGCGTCGCCGAGCAATGCGCCCATCATCATAGCCCCGCACCGAAATGCAATGAGTGGATGGATTGTACCGTACGTAGTCACGTGCGCTGGTAAACCAGCATAGACCACGGAAACGCACACATCTGGTTTGTAGCTACTACGCGTTTGCTCTTACACCGGCTCCAAAATACAGCGAACACACGTCCTCTTCCCTGACTGTGTGCTGTCTTCGTGACCCCAGCGAGTCCCCCACAGCTACAGTGCACCCGTTGAACTCAGCAGGAGCCCAGCAGGGCTAGCATTGCTGCACACCTCTCGGCTTGGTAGATAGATGGGGACCCAGATCAACAACAAGGAGAGGATCATTATCCTTGCATGATTCTTAGAATTAAAGTTGTCATCTGACGACGTGTAGCTCTTTTCCAAGCACCATCGACATATCAAAAGGGAATCCAGGATCCGATAGCTTCAGACACGGAAAGATGCCACCAATCCGACCTGTACTCGACAAAAAAAAACACCAATAATCATGCAGTCCCCCTTGTGAACGGCTCCACTGACTCGTATTGACGACCTTTCACCAATTAAATCTGAAAGGGTGACTTTTATTTTTTCTCTACCAATTAACTCTAACCACATACTTCGCATTGCTATGTTCTGAAACATTTTTTGTGATAGGCTCACTAGTGCTGTGGATATCGTATCAAAATAGGCCCACCAGTGTTGAGGATATCGTATCTAAAGTTTCGATACCTTTCGACACGTCGTATCGGCGCATATCACATGCATGCGTCGTGCAGTCGGCGGCATTTCCAGGGATCGCGAAGGCACCATACATACCTACCTCGGCGACGCAAATGGTGGTTCCGGATCCGGCGCACGGGATGGACTTGACCATGGACGTGTTGCCGTTCGTGTAGTGTTTGGTAACCTTCAACAGGAACGTCTAGAGATATAAAATGACGAAGGCGCACGTATCGTAGTGGGGAGGAGGGAGAGGGACGGGCGGGGAGGGGGGGTGGGTCTGCTGTGTGACCGACGGGTCTGCGTTGCGAACGGGAGGGAGATGGAAATAGTACAGTAGTGCAAAGGAAAGAGGTGGGATGGAGACAATGGATGGATAAAAGCGCGTATAATATATTCATGTGGGAGTGCTCGCAGTTCGTTTGGTGGAGCTTTAGGTTTTCTGAAGTTGGGAATATACCGTGCAGGATCATTTCCCCCTTCACCTAAAATTTTGTATCTGAAGTCTCTAGCAAACCCCTAAATATCAAAAACACACAGGAACGCACATACTCGTGTGATCCGTAGACTGCACTTGTGTGAGGCACCTACTTACTAGCGAAAAAGCCATAGGCCTCGCGAGCTTAGCCTGCGAGAAGCCTCTACGGCAAGTAATAGTACGGGCGCGCCTGCCAGGTAGCATGATGTGGTGTGGCTCGTGGATTTCGGGGCGAGCAGATTCGTCCGTGCACAGGTGGTCGGGAGCCCCCCCTTGCATCATGTGGGGCGTAAAACACTCAAATTAGAGACTGAACAACGAAGCAACCCAGACAAGGTGTCGACTACCTCTCGATTCGGTACGCCTACGGTGTGCTGCGTTGTCCAATGCCTCTAAAAGGACGTGCTTCGCCCACATTACGCAGGGGAGGGGGGAATCTCGGCCACGTGTGTGGTTCTTCCGGGCGTTTCGGTAAACGCACAAGAAACACAGCGACCCTTTCGAGAGCGACACAATTCCCAGTCGCATAGCTGGTGTTTCCATCTCAAGGAGGTTTTTAAACCGGGCGCATTATCACAGCTTGCTCTCTGAATATCGATCGGTTTTCCACCGAACCGTCAGCAGCACGTGCGCCCCATTTGTACACGTCGCGTGAACGACACCCGAAGTCATGGCGGTCGACGCCAGCGTGGGTGGCTTGGTGGGTCGGCAGGGGCTGGACTGCCCTGCACAGAGATACATACACCGACACATAGTATATACATACACGTAGCATTATGTTCATCATCAATTGATCATAACCTCCCGCTGAGGGAGAAAAATCTTACCCGGTACGCACGTGAGAGAAGACTGGCGGCAAGATTGGGGGGTTACTTCTATTAATAGGTCGGCGTTTTTCGGCCGCCCAGAGCCATTCGGCCGAGCGGTTACAACACGAACCCTACTCCCTTGCGGGTTTGACCTTTTTCGCATTGCAGTCCCGTTTTGCAGAAAAACCACTTGTAATATGTCCCATAACTAGGACTGCAGTCCTAGAATGGTTAACAAGCTATCAAAACCTGAGCTTTGGTTTTCGCGATATGGCACCGCAGCGGGATTGTTTTGTTGCTCTGCTCCAACTAAGACGTATATTTTGACGCATGTTCGTTTGAACAAGGTGCAGAGCCGCTCGCCCGACGTGCCTAAATTAGGGAGTAAATAAGGTAGGGTAGCCTTCCTTGCGGTGCACAGCACCAGTCAGAAAGAAAATAGCTGGTCGCTTTGTAGAAATAGGATACTTTTCGATCGTCGGCTCCTGAAGATATCCTCAATGTTACACCCCCAAAAGAATATTTAATACTCGGTCGGGGTGGTGTATAGTTTGGTGTTGTACTGTAAGAGACCGACGATACCTACTGGTTAATTTAGTGATGTGGAAAGAGCAGCGACCATAGTGCGCGTGGCTAAAACTGCCCGGAAACTTGGGGGGGACATCTGGTGATAGATATGTACTGCTGTAGCGTGTTTACACCAACGATCCTTACGTGTTCGGGCAGGGTGGAATTTATCAAGGCTGTAAGGGTGACCCGACCCGACCCGCGAGAGTTTGGAACCCTCCTGACCCGACCCGACCCGACCCAATCCAACCCGTGAGATATCAACATGGATTCCTGACCCTTGAAGAACCGTGGTATTACTGAAAACACTCGCCTCGACGCCGCACACGTGAGCCCATGTCATGCTAATGACCCTGGCGAAACTCTCGTTCCCTGCATTCGCGGACTCGTTGACGACTCCCGCCCAGACCTGTGTGTCGTTAGCGAATGATCAATGCCCGGGGTGATGACAGAGGATCATAGAGAGCGATGTTTTTGTTTCGATCAGTGAACGCGTGTACAGTGCGCACGTACTGGTAGTTGTTGCGGTGAAATATCAGCATATCACATACATTGCTTACAGTAGAGCCAACTATTTCTGCTACGATGCCCAGGGGGAGGTTTCACACAAAACAAGCGGACACAAAATGTCATGCTCCGCTACTGTAAGTGCTTCTGTATGTCTAATGCAAGGTAGGCAGTATGTCCACATTAATACTAAAATCATCAGACGTACGTAATACGAGCTACGTTGTACCAGATTACTAGTGTGTGCTGTTACCGAGCAGCAACAACTGCAGAGACCGTTTTTCAGCGGTCGTGTTTTTCCATGACGGGAAGATAGCCATTTTTACCGAACAGCATCAAGGTGTTCTCGGGCAGATCTGGTAGAAAGCGTGCAAAAAACGAAAACGTACCTGGTACGACTTTAGAACCCTTTCCATAGGCGAGAAAACACGCGCCAAGAAAGAATCGCACCCCTGTGCGAACCTGATGCTCTTTACGGTACTACATTACAATGAAGTCACAATAGGACCACGCGCACAAGGTATATACGTACTACCACTGTAGTCTATAGGCTTGGGGTATGTATTCCTATCGGCCAACATTCCAAACAACGGCAACCTCGCGTTCTGGGGGTTACGATAGAGAAAGAGGGATACTTCTTACGTGTCGCCCTAGGCCGTCCGTGAAGGCATCGCCGCCGACGACCGTGTAGGATGACCTCTCCGCCAGAACAACCTGTTTTGCCACAGAAAACAAAAAGCAAAACAAAAGTCAGAAAATACTCAAAACGCAAGCAAGTTTTGTTTTAGCTTGTGATCTCTTCACAATATTACAGTATACCGTTATACTTCGACGCATTGACAGCAATAGCACGCCTATAGAATCAGCAGCTAATTTTGTGGGCGTGTTCTTCCACCGGAAAGCAGCGAAATCTTTTTTTTTTTAAAGCTGATGTCAGTGCCATGGCAGCGCGCTACCCCCCCCCCCCGATCGTAATCCCTTAACCCGAACCCGAATGCAAACGCAAACGCAAACAAACCCGGACCTGGTGCTTAATTGGTGGGCGCGACTCAAACTTCTAGGCGGCTGTGCAGGGCCATGGGAGACTCACGGCAGTTCATGAAGGTGTCATGGCAGTCCCGCCGTGACAGCTTCATGATAGATGCTGATCGTGTGACAGCGCCACGGGAGTCCCGTGGCAGTAATGCCGTGACACTACCGGGAAAATCCTATACACCGCTGTTAATCGCTTGGAAGGCTTTCGCAACTCGGATGCATCATCGATTTCTACTTCGTGATCTAGATGTTTCAGGGCAGATGTACTCTTGGTCTGCGTGGTGATCTATTGTAGAAGTCGTAGAACGTGCATGATATGGAACACGTTTCCTGAGGTAGATACGTGCTCAAAACACAGGTACCTGGTACTGGCTAACACGTCTTAACGGCTGGCTCGGATCTGGATGGTGATCTACAGATAGTTAGATAGATAGATAGATAGATAGATAGATAGATAGATAGATAGGTAGATAGGTAGATAGATAGATAGATAGATAGATAGATAGATAGATAGATAGAGATAGATAGATAGATAGATAGATAGATAGATAGATAGATAGATAGATAGATAGATAGATAGATAGATAGATAGATAGATAGATAGATAGATAGATAGATAGACAGATAGATAGATAGATAGATAGATAGATAGATAGATAGATAGATAGATAGATAGTGGTCTGTCCGACTTGTAAAAGCCCTCGATTTTCGAATGAAGTGTTGTATCGACAACGATGATAATGAGGATGATGATGACGATGGATGATGATGACGATGGATGATGGTGATGATGACGGTGATGATGATGATAATGACGGTGATGACGATGATGACGATGATGATGATGGTGATGATGATGACGATGGCGACAACGATGATGGTGGTGGTGGTGGTTCGAGAACCTTTATGCCTTGTGCTGGTGCATAGACCCGTGCTACGGTCGGGGTTGCCCTTTGTGAGGCTCAACCATTGCAACTCTCAAACTACCTCCAATATCGTTGTGTTTTGGAGGTGGAAAAATATTTTATATTCTTCAACTTTTACTATTGTGTGCGCCATCCGAAAATATGCATGTTGCGTTCGTCCAATCCCAAACTATGCCGAAGAGACAAACAAATATGAAATGAAATCGCGTAAAAGAACGACACCGCAAAACCGATTGACGGACACAACAAAACCTATTAATTTTTTGTGAGTCCGAAAGTCTCACACCAACTCAAGCCATACAACATACACACAGCAGGCTACGTTAGTATTGTAGCGCTTGTCTCGCAGTATTTTATTTGATTCCGATATATTTATTAGTGTATGGCGTGCGGTGTGGAACATTGACGAGGAGAAGGGTAGACGACGGTTTGCCGAGGAGGGGGGGGGGGGGGTATTGTACTCGATATCATGCATGGCCATAGTCGTATGACCATAGACCCTCGCATCCCTACAGCATGGCCGTAGTGGTATGGCCATAGGCCCTCGCATCTCTACAATGCCGCGACGAAGCACGTCGGGTTTTCACCGAGAAGGCAGACATTGCTTGCACCAAGCGCGGAGCGCCGTGAGGTGTTCGGCGAGTCGCATGAAGGGTGAGCTGCATCCTACTAACAACGGGGGGGTGGGGTGAACAGGATACTTCAAGAATGGCAAGCGGGGTTTTGTTGTTGGTTGAGAGCGATAGAAGAGAGACTACTACTGCGTCATTAGAAGATTCCCGATTCAAGTCGGACTGGAACATACCTGTATGTAAGACACATTGTCGGAAAGGCAAGATAAATAAACAATATGTTGCATTTTACAATGCCGTTAGGTGCGCTGAGAGTGTGTATCGGCCTTACTCGGATGACCGGGATCCCTCCCCTCTCGAGCATTGCGGGCGTAAAACAATCCTTGTCGAGACAATGAGCAATCTAGCAACCCTCACAAGGTCTCGACAACCTCTCAATTCGACATGCCTTATTAATAGTGTCCTACATTGTTCAATGTCTTCCACAATGATTAATTATTTCATGCTCAAGTAGTGGAGAGGGGGGGGAAAGGGCGTGAGGTGTCTTCATTATCATTCATGGCCGTAGTCGCATGAGGGGGGAAGGGGGGGGGGGTACTCATTTGCTGCTTGCCTTCGTCATCTTACCGTTGAGCACGCATCCCTATCGAGACGGGGCACGTGCCTACTCCTGATAGAGACACCTCCAGCAGTAGGGCGCTCGTTTTATTACATAGAAACGTTTCGTTAATCTTACACCCTTGCTATTTCGCCACCGTCTAGGGGGAGGGGGGGTCCTGGCCACAAGTACGGGTAGTTTATAGAGCTCCTCAAGTGAGGGGGAGCCTTAGACACTTCATTAGGTGTTTTTCATATAACCTCTGCCTAACAACGCTTTCACAAGTTAGTCAGCGCACACTAACTAACCTCGTCGGCACTGAGAGCGACCTGTAGCCGCGAAGCATTTTCTGCTCCCACCAGGCTGTCGCACGCCAGTTCTCCCAGCTGCACCTCGCCCACGACTGAAACGAACAAGGGTGATAAGCAAGCACATCGGCAGGAGCAAGCAGAAATAGTAATAGTAGTAAGTATTAGGGGCCCAACTACGGCGATGATGGTTTAACGAAGAGTGTCCACTTTATTGCCGTCCGTTTAACAGGTGGAAGGTCAACACGGCAATCGATCCCTCGAGGCGGCACTTGCATAATGAAACCCGTGCGTAATACGTGCGATTGACGCATTATACCTAAGCTGCTTTCAAAGGTGAGTTTCGACGAATACTCCCCCATCGTCTCACCAGGATATGCGGTAGTACAGCAGTAGAGTTCCTCGTCTTGCAGATCAGGGGTCCCACAATAGGCAACATTGTTTTAGTCTTGAAAATGGCGATTTTTGAATGTTGACCGAAAATCATATTTTGCGGGTACCACAAAGCCGAGAGAAAAAGAATAAAAAAAAACGTCGAGAAAACGAAAGGTTATTTTGACTCGGGGCATCGTTCGAAATCAACAGCGGGCGATTGTTTTTCTTGCCGCTTTCACAATGACAAATCGGCAGTACAACAAAAAAAGCAGGTATTTCTGGAAGGGGGGGGGAGGGGGGGGGCTGTAGAAGCCTGACAAAAGTTGGGTGCACTCCTACGGTATGAGTAGGTAGCATGCGCCCACCACGGTAACTGCCCACCGTCTGATCACCACAGGGGGTTCAATATCAGGACTTCATTTCTCACCGGTGACTTTGGCGTCCACCTCCAGTGCCTCGATGACCTCTGCTACTACTCTCGTCGTACAGCTCGGTGGAAGAAAAATGGGCAGAGGAGGAGGAGAAAGTGTCGCGAAGCGCCCTCACAGAAGCAATGCCCGCGATGGGGATGTCTTGAATGAATACTTGGGGCGAGACGCTGTCGGCGGCCAGCAACAGCGTGATCCAGACCACCCTCGCCAAACAAGGGTGGGGCATGATAGACAACGTACAAACAGTACGATTTTAATCGGCAGTTTTCTGTCAGTGGCGGAACGGTACAATTGTAAGACGCACGGACCAGGCGTGAGCGTATTTTACGAACCGCCGAGGAACGAGATACAGACACAGATGAACGGACCTTTGTTCAGCCGGCGGCGGCTGACTGAGGTGGTGGTTATTTCGGATAAACAGTACCTGGTAATAATCATAACATAACAACAGCCTTCTCTAACTACCATATCTAAAAGACCTCGTGGTACAAGTCTGCCCCATAAACGCTCTGAAACGAATTCAGATTATCCTCGTACGAAGTGCAGCAGCCGTACTGGTACATCCTTGGTTTAGGGTGTCATATCATGCGTGCCTGAAGATAGATGTGACGATTGGTTCAGACTTCGGGCCTTCCTGTGGGGGCTCCCTCTCACCTCTCACAACATGGCGAGGCAGCATCCAGCCTACTCTGTACTGGTATAGGTCCCAGTCCCCTGGAGGTCGAGACACTCTTACTTGCCTTTTCTGCCCGATCTGTGCAGCACCAGCGTGCACAGCCGTTACTTTCACAGCGATGCTGCCTTGCAGCGGCAAGAATGCGGCGCAATAGCTAACGGTTCGGGAAATACACCAGGTACGTACTTGGTAGCGGGTAGCGGGTGGTGCGTACCGGTACACGGTAAAAAAACAACATCACCCGTCGAGCATATCTTACGGCAGCACGTTAGGTCGTCGGTGTTTGTATCTGGTGTCACGCACACCGCAAGACACGACGCGACCGTGGGTCCATGCTGGTCGTGTATCGTGGACTCGGGCAATTCTACAAGGCGTATGGGACGGGTAACGTATATATTCGTGAATTTGCGTTTTCGTGAACGCTCGTGGAAACGTAGCACTCTGTGGCACGTATCGCACTCTGTGGAAGTTTTTTGGGAAGATCTCCATGGGACCGCCATGGCGCTTTCATGGGCCTTTCATGGCGCTTCCATGACGGCTAGGCACTATCTGTTGTAATGAGCTTAGGGTTATTGTCATGATCTTTCTCCGTGAGTGTTCATGACATAAACATCGTGCGCCGTCATGCGCTTTCTTTCCGGTCGTGGGCTTCCATGTCACTTGCAGGGTATTTCCACCAAAGAAACTTCGGAACAGTACCCGCTACGGTGTAAGATTTCTTGAATGTTCATGAAACCGACCGCCATGACAACTTCGAGGGTTGCACACCACTTGTTCGAGGAAATTATTGATACACACTGTGTACGAGACGACGAACGAAACTAACCCCAACCCTAACCCTAACTATAACCCTAAGCCAATCACAAAGCAACCCTATAATCCTGGCCCGAAGTCAATCAGGCCAAGTCTCGAATAAGTGGCAAACTCTGTTTCACCAGACAGAGGTGCTTTCAAGAAAACAAGCACGCCCGATGAGCGTGTCTGTCTGACGTATCACGCAGCTTGCAAAGTTGAGGTTGAGGCACTGAAATCGGTCGTACTCACAACGTAACTGACGACGACGGATTTGTACGTTTTAATTTTAGAAAAAAAATGAATTCCATGGGGACAGCTGCCATGTGTATATATATATGTGGGACTACCGTATGAAACTGCCATGGAGACGCCATTGTACTGCCGCCTTGGGACTGTCACAGGACTTCCATGGGACGGTCATGGAACTCGTATGGAACTGCGATGAGGGCCCACGAAGTGCAATGGAAATGGCGTGATGCATACACAGGAGGTTGAAGGATTACCATACTGCATGAATGAGGTGCCCAAAGGGGTCATGAAAGAAAGTGCCACGAACAATACTGCTGTAAGTGGCAAGAGGTGTCATGGCGGCAGCCCCACGACTTAACCACGGCATGCTCATGGCAGTCGTGTCATCATAGTGCCACTATCATCTATGGCGGTACTGCCATGTCGCTGCCATGACAGTTTATACTAAGTCTCCCAGGACGGTTGCACGGCACTGTCAGAGGCAGACCGCCGCACACAGCGAGCGGCAGTACCTTCCACACGCTCGCATGAGCGTCCATGAACGTTCATGAACGCTCCCTGCCCGTGAACCTTCGCGGAGAAAGTTTCACGGCGCACTGCCGCCACATGGCGGGATTCTCGTGAGACTGCCACACAGAAATGACAGAAAACGTACACAGTGTTATTGTACGATGCGTGTGTGTGCCATAGAAACTGCCCTGTCATCACGGCCACAAGTTCGCTGCCATGATATCACTGTTGTCGTGTCACCGGTAGTTCATATACCTCGGAGGGAAAAATATCTCCGTGCGGATGAGAGTGCTAGTACGGGGGGGGCATAGTAAATAGGACCTACGGCACATGCAAAAACCTACGATATGTTTACCTATTTTTACTAACAATATTGGGTCCTATTTACTATGGTCCCCCGTAGTAGACGAACTGCCGTGTGGTGCTCCCTTTGCCGCTCGAAGACGCGTTGCTAAGATAGACGTGGCACCTTCAGGTGAAAATCGCTCTTGCTGGCTGGTGATGGGGCTCCTGAAAGGCACCGAAAAACTTCCTATTAAGGCACGCCATATTATCGTTACAGACCTTAAGCCATGGAAATGCTTGTTGGGGTGAAATTGCGCATTATTTTGCCTTGTTCGGACCGTTGTTATCGGAGAGATTTTTTTCCATGTTGAAATGTGTGAAATAATGTCCAAGTGCTATTACGGGGGACCATAGTAAATAGGACCTACCGTACAGACAAAAACCTATACTTTTCCCTGTTTTTACTAACAACATTTGGTCCTATTTACTACGGCCCCTCGTAATATTTGAAAATTAAATAATTTCCAAGTTTTTTCTGTTAAATTTAACGTTGCCTCTCTGATAAATTTCACATATTCTTTGGAAATTATTTCACGTATAAAGACGGGAATAATGGAGGGGGGTGGGGAGGGGGGGGGGGGGTGTACTCATTATCATGTATGGCCGTAGTCGTATGACCATAGAGGGGGGGGGGGGGGGGGGGGGGGGGGAACGAACTCTCAGATAGCAACGACCCCTTAGAGGTAGAGGTAAGTTTATGGAGAGATATCCAGCTCACATCAAGTGAGGAGCCTCAGAAAACTAACTGTTGGTGCACTACAACTACCCTTAATACTACCGCATAAAATGCGTCTGAAACACGGTATAGCTTGCCTCTTCTGCTCGCCAGGTTGGGTACTAAAACCCTCAAGGGACTCGGGGAGGGAAACAGTGACACACTGAAGAAAATTAACGATAACAACGACGGCCATTGGGTAGCTGGGGGATGGTGGTCGTGATAAGAGTTGGTGTCCGAGATACCGGCACTACGCCGCAAGGAAGTCTCTGACGGCGCGGACGCAACGCGGCCCTATCAACCGTATCTTATCGGCCCTCACGCTGTGCTCGTCGACGGATTGATGAAATACTAGAGAGAAGAAACCATTGTTTTGGGCCGCTATCTCGGAGGCCCAGAGGTGTTTCAACAGAACATCGGCGGTATAAAGTTGAATCAGCATGATGAAAGTAAACATAAAAGTGCACAGCCGACACATCTCAACGACGATGGTGTCCTGCATACTGTTGAGGAGATATACGCTACAGGCGGGGGCGTGCTCATTATAATGCATGGCCGTAGTCGTATGACCATAGACCCTGGCATCCCCACAATGTCGGGACGGAGCACGTCAGGTATTCACCGACCAGGCAGACAGACAATGCTTGCACCGAGCGTGAAGCGCCGTGAGGTGTTGAGGGGGGGAGGGGGAAGACCGGGGTTTTTCGGGCGCGTATACCCCCTCGCTACTGCACTGTACACAAACCTACTCGTAAACATGACTACAAAATAATTCTCAGGTGCTTCGTGTCCACATTGGGGCTCGCAGTCGAAAGGGGGAAGACCCCTTCCGAACGAAAAGATAGCGACCAAGAGACAATGATTGGTACCTTTGGAGTTTTCAACCATGTAGGGGCAGCGTGAGCCGCCCAGCAATACGGGCAGGGTCATGTCGCGCCCGTGACGTACGGCTCCTTGCATTCAACCGTTGTAACTCGGACACCAACCATTGTATAATCCCCCAACCACGCAGTGGCCGTCGTTGCTTGTAACCGTCACTTTTTCCCCTCTGTAGGCCCAAGAGAGCCCCTTGTGGCTTATGGCCTCTGCCAGATGATATCAGCAAGAGGGCTTCCAGCGAGGGACTCCACCAGTCTCGCTGGCCTCGCACTCAGTAAGTCTTGTTCTTAGAGCTTGTATTATCACGGAGTGATCCTCATCGGACCACGAGCCAGGTGGCTAGGGGACATCACACAGGATCCCCGGCCACTGCTCCACTCACACATGCGATTACACTGAAACCTCCACGGCTTGGTATCTTTTGGCTACATCTCCGGATTGAAAATGTACTGCAAGTTTCGATGATCAGTAAAGATATGAACACCACCCCAAAGCAGGTATTCGAGCCTCCGGAACGTATTAACGATCGCAAAACCTTCTTTGTCGACAGTCGCCCAGCGCAACTGCGAACCTGTGAACGAACCACTCAGAAATCCGAGAGGCTCGTGAGACATGCTTTCCAACGCCAATCCACTGCGAAATTCGTGTTCAGGCACTTGGGTGAGAAAACTACCCCAATGGAAATCAGAAGCGTCAGGAAACATCAAAACAACGCACCCGGGACGAGGATGATGAAGCGGCACTGCTTGCGCCACCAAACCCCGTGCGGCATTCCACGCCCGCACCCGATCCTCCGTCCACGCGGTATCCTTGATGACACGATTGCGCGCCACTCGCTTAGTCCGACGTGTAGCCCCAATGGCCTCTGCCAGATGATATCAGCAAGAGGGCTTCCAGCGAGGGACTCCACCAGTCTCGCTGGCCTCGCACTCAGTAAGTCTTGTTCTTAGAGCTTGTATTATCACGGAGTGATCCTCATCGGACCACGAGCCAGGTGGCTAGGGGACATCACACAGGATCCCCGGCCACTGCTCCACTCACACATGCGATTACACTGAAACCTCCACGGCTTGGTATCTTTTGGCTACAGGCTCTATATATGGTGATTTTAGTGGGGGGGGGCGGTCAGGCAAAGGGGTCATACCGCGGTCTTCTTCGTAACATCTTTTGTTTTTAGGAAGACAATGCGAAGGAGTCCGGTCGGTCACAAACTCAAAAAAAAAAAAGAAAAAAGCCTTGCAAGTATAGGCAAACAGTGCCACCGCTATCGTATCGTAGCACGTTCCGTCGCCGGCAAGCAAGCATGCATGTACCTGTCTTTTTTTCCATGCGGTACGTTCGTTGTGTTGCACCCTGCTTTCTCCCAGTCGATACGCGTATTCTCACACATCGTTCGCCCAACTGCTATTAGAGCATTACCCTGGGCTGGGTATTCGATCGAGTGACAAGTCCGCTCATCGCGCAGACTACTCCACGAACGACATATCTAGATCTTCCTGGGCAGATGGATCCAAGACCTATCCTTTGGTCGGGTCTACTGTGGCTCGGGATACCTCTGGGTAGGATAGGGGCCCGTGTAACCTCCACGATATGCACGATCTACGAGCATATTTAGATGTTTCCTCCGGGTCGGGTATGCTTGTAGTGTCAGGTACGGTGCGTATACCAAGTACAGATCCTGCACAGCATGTCATGACGGCATGTTGGGATTCTTTCGGTAGATCACGTATGTACTGCTGTAGATCGTGACCTCTTCGACGTGTGCACTGCTGTTTCGGCCGCTCTGCTAACTCGAACCGTGCCTGGTACAGTGCGGTAGGGGGGGGGGGTGAGGTGTACGCGTGACACGCATGGCCGTAGTCGTTGGTGTGCCATAGACCCTCGCATCCCGACAATGCCGAGATAGTGGAGCACGTGGTTGCGTTTTCACCGACCAGGCAGACATTGTTTGTTGCACCAAGCCCGAAGCGCCCGTTAGGCGTTCGACGAGTCGCATGAAGCGTGGGCTGCACCCTACGAAAGGGCCGTTGTTTTCGGAGAGGTTTTCCCCCATGGGTTCTACATTTGTGGAATTTGTATCAAAAGGATGCTTTTGTAAATATAGCGTAGTAGGTTTAATTCGTATTATTTAGGATCAATGAGGCCTCCTGCTGAGACCAGCGGGAGACTATCACCCAGGGTTACTTCGCCCGCGTTATTTGCCTGGCAATCAACGCGGCACCTCGTCACAGAGAGTAGGTATCCCGGTGAAATAAACGCTGACAAAATTTATGTCGTTGTAGACGATACACCTCTCTTCCAACGATGGGCGGGCGGGATGCTCTGTTTTTCCCTAGCCACTTTCTACTTTGTCGCGCTGTTGTAGCGTTGCGATATCTCTCACGGAGTGATACTTAATCGTTGTCTCCGAGTACAACAATGAGACTTTCCCGAGAAGGGATCCACCCTGCTGGCGTCCCCGTTGTTTCAGGTTACGGTGGGGGGGGTAGGAAATTCAAATTTCACGTATTTGGAAGAAAAAAAAACTGGAAAATCTAGAAAACTATATAATTGCGCGAAAAATCTGGGAATTCTGGCAAGAAAAACTCTCCTATAACAACAGCCCTAAGACCCGGTTGTGAGGCAGACTGGTTCGGGGGGGGGGTACTGTATCTTTCTGGCCGTAAATTATGACTGGCTGTGGAGGAACCGTCCGAGACACAGAAAAAGGCAAAAAGACGATCAGTGTGCAGCACCAAATCGTCTGTTTTCCATTCGCGACCGACGCAAATATTTTAGTCATGGACCGTTATTTGACGCGAGGTCCGTTTCGAATTTTGTCGGTCGAAGGAAACAACTTATATGCCGAGACAGAAAAATACATTTCCCTGCGTTCCCTTGTTGATTTTGTTGCGCCTTGTGAAGAAAGAGCTGATTTCATTTCCTACGCCTTTTAACAGGTCAAGTTGTTTTTTTTTTCGCCACGGAATACCCTGCAAGTACGAGGTAAGACTATTGTTAATACAGGAAGAGGGACACACCCGAATTGACGAGTTCTACGCTAAAGGTGTCACATTTCCCCAAAAAAATATTTTCTGAATGACGGGGTTTCTGACCCCACAATCGTCGGAATGCCGATCTTGTTTCGAAAAAACGGCGTTTTTGTATACTTGGGCAATAGGAGCTTTCGTCGGGATGCAATTTGAGGTTTTTGCAGAAGTCAATTTTCGGGTGATGTACGGAGCTCCTTGAGTGAGGAGCCTCAGAAAAATTTCCGGCTATATTGCCCTACTCGCCAGCCGGAGAACGTTGACTGGGACTCGCTTCGAACGCCCGGCTCTCTCGACGCGTGCTCCAGGCGATTGGGGCGCGCCTTGATCTTCCTGGGGAACTCTATACTATCAAGCAGGTCGCCCAGAAACTGACTTCGAGAACACATGAGCAGTGCAACCCGATGGCCCCAGCTACGCAACAACGAGTAACATGTCAAGACTCAAGCAAACAGCGTTCCGACGATTACAGCAATATTGGAGTAGTTATTACGGGAGTCGATAGCTAATAGGGCCTACGGGTACACGCAAAAACCTATATATTTCACTTTTTTTTTACCAACAATATTTGGTCCTATTTACTGTGCCCCTCCGTAATGGTACCTCAGTAAACTCTTTGACGGCTGCGTTCCCATTTTGGGGACACACTACTCACAGTAGAATCTGAATGATTTGTCCCCAAACGGGACTGCAGTCCTGAAGGGGTTAAGGAGCCTATTATTACGGGGGACCATAGTTAAAAGGACCTACGGTACACACAAACATCCACATATTTCCCTATTTTTACAAACAATATTTGGTCCTATCTACTATGCCCCCCCGTAATACTAGCCGATCAGATTTTTTTATGGCCCAAAAAATATCACTCCCATCTTTGCACGCGTTTTGCGATAATAGAGGTAGGTGGCCCTTTTCCGCTAAAATATTTTCTGAATGACGGGGCTCCTTAACCCAAAATCGTCGGAATGCCAGTCTTGTTTCGAAAAATGACTTCTGTTTTTTACACTTGGGGCCTTGGGATTCTTCATCGGGATGCAACTTGATTTTTGCTGAAGTCAGTATTCGGGTGAGGTATGGAGCTCCTTAAGGTCAAGTGAGGAGCCCAAGAAAAAAAATGGTGCACGTCTACTGCAGCATGCGTCTTCGCCGAGGGAATCGAGCGAAAAATCCAACCCAACACTATGCTCCGAATTCACAGGCAGCCCTACTGTATATCATAATTACACTACTGTAGGATGGTGCGCCCCATGAAAGCCCACAAACCTTCCTCACCAAAACCGTGGTTCAACTCCTGCGCGGCAGGAAAAGAATTAAAGTCCGCCGTGTAATTCTTTCCAAACCTGTTGGGTTTTTTTTTTTTTCCTCTTTCTTTGCAAAATCACGCTCCGGCAGAGGATGTGCAAAAAAAAAAAAACACAAAAGCTTGAAACCCCTTCTTTACGTTGCACTGCTCCACGGTCCCGTTTTTTTTTGGGGGGGGGGACAAACTGCTTGAAATTTGAGTGATTTTTCCCCCCGAAATGGGGCTGCAGTTTTCGCCCTGAATGGGTCATAAGTAGAAAACACCCCATTACTAGGGATATCTTTCACAGCGACCGAAGCAATGAATGCGTACGATGGGTTGGTGTTGTCAGCTGCCGCCGACAGCTACGGGAAGCGCGAGTGCCCACGAGCACGCGTCTGGGAAGAATCATATGTCGCGCCCCTTGCCGGACGACTCTCTTGCATCGAGACTCGGAAACACCCGTTTCGTATTAACTCCCGATCACGCAGTCGAGCGATACTTTTTTTTGGTTATTCCGTCAATCCTTTACCGTCAAATGATCCCTTCTCACCCCACCATCCCAAGTCCCAACGAGGGGCTTCAAACTCACCGAACTCCTTCCACATACACACAAAATATATATATATGCCGTGCGCCTCGACCCAACTCTGCCGTAGCGCCCACCGCTACCGCCGTGGCAAGTCAAAAGCTGCCCGTTACCTCGACGAGTCACAAGCCTGAAAACACGCCGAGGGTGCTACTGTAGATCAAGAGGTGTTGATGATGTAGTGTGCGTGCCTGCTTCCTAAACCCTGGCTACTATCACTTACAAAAATTGACCCCGAGTCTGAAACGGAAGTAACGGTATGAAGATTTTTCAGCCTCAATCCCTTTCACATGCTTTCAAATTTTAAACAATTATCGCCAACTTTGACTATAAAATTAATCTTCCGCTCTCCAACCATTTGTTCAAAGCCAAATTTTGCAGAAATCTAATTCCCCAAACTCTCTGATCTCAAAACAATCTCCGCTTTCACTATTTTTTCACGACCAAAAATTGCCAGAAATGGACCTCCCCGGACTTTCCGATTTCAAAATTAATCTTCCGCTTCAGCGATTTTATTTCACAGCCAAATTTGTTCAAAATTACTTTTTTCCAACTGCTGTGGTTTTAACAAAACCGCGTGTCCATCCTTATCCCCTTAACGTGGGGTGCGCAGCCGCAAAGGTTTCAGCATCGAAAGAAGAAGAGTGAAAGAACATGGTCGTACGAGTACGTACCACTCTGGCTGTCGCTAGATATACGATCTTCTGCACATAAATATTCAATGAAAACGGTTGTTCCACTTGGGACATAGTGGAAAGTAATATATCACCTCCGCCGACCTACTGCTGTACGGCAGTACCACCACTGTATCTCACACAGGTGACTAAGACAACACACTCACACATCTCGGCCAGCTTTCCAGGTTGATTTTCTCGACTTTCTCGATAACAGGGACAGCGCAAAACACCGAGAGACGCGTCCATGGAAACAGAACTCGACGAGATACCTTCCCGAAGCCGCCATTCTCATTGATTATGCCCACCCACCCCCTCCCCACCCCCCCCCCCCCCCAGTTTTGGGGGGGGGGGGGTGTATTCGATAGGAGAGATGTACTCGATCTCATGCATGGCCGTAGTCGTACGACCATAGACTCGGGGGGGATCGTCTCTCAAATGAATTCCGAAGAGTGAGTGTGATATCTCGCGTGCTACCGCTCTGCCCCGAAATATAAGTACATTTTGCACATTGATAGCTAGTCAAAAACATCCTCATATTTGGGGACAGAGTGGTATATGGCGGTACCGCTCGGGGCGGAAATAGAAGGACCGCTTAGACATCAACATGGAGACCAATCGGCTCTTACAGTAGCAACCAAAACGGTAGTATGATACGGCAGTATATGATCCAAAAATATAAATATGTATACCTGGTACTGTACATCCGCGGTCGTGGTGAGGGCGGGGGGGGGGCATCAAATCACACGCCTGCCTGCGGCCGCGACGACAACAGCTGCAACAAGGAGGAATAAAAAAAAAAAAAAGGGGACGGATAAAGTCTCGCTATCCACCACCAAACGTCACTCAAACCACTACTACAATATCGTACACCCCAAAACAGCAGCCGCCGCCGCATGACAGACAGCGCCCGGAAGCCGAACTCAAAAAATCACTCTCGTAATGCCACTCAAAAATAGCACATGATAAGTGCCCGTGAGCGAAAAATGTCTCCCGTGTCGACGTCAAGGAACAGCAAATCCCCCCCCCCCTATGGCCATACGACTACGGTCATGCATGATAATGAGTACACCCCCCCCCCCCCCCCCCTTCTCCCCCACGCCGCCGCTCTGTTACAGAAAGCTAATCACAGCGATTTTCAACTTCCAATACGTCCAGTTTGAGCACAGCCACACTCCACGCGAGCAGCGTGGGAACAGGTGTAAGCGCGAGGTACCGGGTGTCTAGGTTCAGGCTTCTGCTCCGGTTGGCGCACTGAGCCGGGCCTCCAGTCCACAAACCACGCCGCGCTCGCCCAACTTATTGCCGTCCGAAGCTTGTTTCGGTGCGCCATGGGTGGGGAACACAACTAAACAGATACCCCAAGGTTTCGGGCGTCTACTGTAAGAGCGGGGAGAACGTCACAGAGTCGTCACCCGTCCCAGGTAGGTTGAACTCACTCGGGGGGTGGGGCGGGAGGTATTGTTCGCGCGTTGCGTTACACCACGCTATTGAATATAGGCTACGTTACGACGCCGGAAAAAAAACAGAAAAAAAAAAACACTCGCGCGGCGTCAAATGGTATCACGCCATGTCATACGAAACGTATGGCCTCATGTCGTATGCTGTACCTTTGGCGTGTCGATAGAATGTTGATGTGACGTGATGCCAAAATGTCATACATATCGACTCGCGTGTGACATCACACGAAATAATGTCACGGCATGTTATTGAATTCATGCCAAGTGTCATGTTACGTACAGGAAGTCGAGCCCTACCATGTCAAAGCATGTCACAGGCGTGTCCCTCGTGATGACATTCTGCCGTGACATTGTCACGACATTGAGATCATGAGGGCACCGGTTTAGCCAGCCACATGCGTCAAATCGTATATCATGCCGTGCACGTACTGACAAAATGTCACGACATTAGGTCATGAGATAATATCACGCCACACGAGGCTCGTCATAAAATCGCGGCACTACACCATGCGACACGGTATCATGTCAGATTAAGCCACCTGACAAGCCGGACGTCATGCCACAACGCCATATTATGTCAAGCCGAAGTCACATTTCGAAACATGTCACCTCACATGTCATAAATATGTCATAGGACACATGTCGCATTATGCCGCGCCGTGGTAGATGCCATATTATTGTCACGCCACATGCCACAATATTTCATGCCACAACATCTTGCTCGCACATCAACATGTCATGCCACCTCGTATCATACGATGTCATGTCCTATGTCATGCCTACATATCACCAACCATTATGGCCAACATGCAATGCAAATCCAAACGATCACGATGTCACGCCACACCGTCACCAACCAATCGCCGCGTGCAACGCAAAGTCATGCCGCATGTCATACCGTGCCATGCCTACATATCACCAACCATTGCCAACACGCGACGCAAATCCATACCATACGATGTTCGTGTCTCACCATCACCAACCAATCGCCGCGTGCCACGCAAAGTCATGCCGCATGTCATACCGCATGTCATACCGCGCCATGCCCACATGTCACCAACCATTGCCAACACGCACTGCAAATCCATACCATACGATGATCGTGTCTCACTATCACCAACCAATCGCCGCGTGCCACGCAAAGTCATGCCGCATGTCATGCCGCATGCCATGCCCACATGTCACCAACCATTGCCACATCCCATGTCATGCTATGCCATGCCATGCCTTGCCACATACACCAGTAGTGGTTCCTCTACAGTGCCGGTACATACGCGCCAGTCAACAATACCGCGCGATATATAGCGGCAACGAACCGGCACTAATCCCTCCGCACACTGCCACGCTGGCCAATCACCACCTGTTCCGAGCGACTTCACCGGCACTATACCGGGCGGCCGGCATTACTCAACCGGCACTATGGAGGGGCCACTAATGTACCTCTAACCATTGCCACATGCCATGCAAAGTCATCCCGCATGCCGCATCATACCGACGGCGCCGACGACGTCTCATTTCGATCGGGCACCCTCTCCCCCTCCCGTTCCCCCACCCCCTCCCTCTCCCGCCCCTCCCGCCCGCCCTCCCCGTCCCGCCCGTCCATAAAGTCCACCATCGCGTCCAAAATAGGCCCGCCGACCTCCACCTCCTCCCCCGCCTCCTTAGGGTTTCCGCTAGCGGAGGCGTCGGCCGTGAAGAAGGATGGGAGCGGGAGGTCGTAACCTACGGAGTAACGGTCGAGGCCGAGGGAGGCCTGGGCCTCGCCGAAAGGGGCGGGAGAGACATCTACCTCTTGCATGTCCTCCTCGCACAGGCATTCTTCTGGGACCAGCTCGGGGTTCATCTCCCACTTGTCGAAGCACGCCTGTGCGCGGGAAAACGAAAAATGTAAAATGTAAAATTAGCTAACTAGCTACAGTACTTGTTCAGATAGTTGGTACAAGACGACGCCTTGGTTCAAAATCGAGTAGTTACACGCCATTTTCGACGCGATTCGGGGTCAAGCTCAGGGTCGAGTAAAGGGGCCAATTTTATCAAGTGGTTGGGGATTGATTCAGTGCAGACCGAAAACCCTAATCGTAAAACTCTTTCAGCAATTCATCGTGCTCGAAGGGTGTGGGACTACGAGGTTCCTACTTGGCTTGCCTTTTTTTGTTTGTTTGTTTGTGCGTGTGTGTTCGTTGTTTGGATTATACTTGCTGTGTGCCTGTGAGTTTGTTTGGGCTGGACGGTTGATTGGTTGTTGGGTTGTCCACTTTGTTTGCTTGCTCATTTGTTTTGTCTTGTTTTACGTAGTTCGCTTCGGCCACGTGCTTCCTGGTTCGTAGGTAATCACACTATTCCATGGCGAACCGATACGCACCAGATACACCAGGTACTTCCATAGAACACTTTCGTTTCGGAAGATAAGCGTGCCCCAAAGAGCACCAGTGTCATATACCAGAGAGCACATGCCAGGTACCTCGTGAACTTCGTGATTTTTCTCCGGGGGGAGGGTGGAGTCCAAATTTTGCCCATTGGCGCCTGACAGCGATATCACAAATCATACCTGGTTACAAGGTAACCCACTGCTGTACACTACTCCGGGCGTTGACACCAGCAGGAAAAGCACAGGCGCGTAAACCCATGTTTGTACACTACGCGACACCACTTGACACCCTTTCAAGAGCTGCAGTCCAGTTGTGGGGGCAAACTTGCGGTACTATTACGGGGGTCCATAGTTAATAGGACCTATGGTATACATAAAAAAACTATATATTTACCTATTTTTACTAACAATATTTGGTCCTATTTACTATGGTCGCCCGTAATAGATAGCTTTGTCCCCAAAACGGGACTGAAGTACAAAAGGGCTTAAGGCATGCCTTATTTTGGGCCAGGCTCGACGTATTAGCGAGGCAGGGTGCGTCCTGCATCAGTTTCAGTAAACGATCTACAAAATGGCTTATCTTAACATGCTTCGTGCAAAAACTGTTCGAGGCTTCGTTTTTTCCAAACCTCAAGAATCTTGAAAGCGCCGTCACAAATATATGTATACGCACCCGCTCAAAAGGGCCAGGACCGGTAGAGCTTACCACGCATTCCAATTTTAGTCTGTTTGGCTTAGGGTCAGGGCTAGGGTTGCTCTGATTGGCTTAGGGTCAGGGTTACGGTTGCTCTGATTGGCCCAGGGTCAGGGTTAGGGTTGATCTTATTGGCTTAGGGTTAGGGCTACGGTTACTCTGATTGGCTCAGGGTCAGGGTTAGGGTTGATCTTATTGGCTTAGGGTCAGGGTTAGGGTTACTCTAATTGGCTTAAGGGTCAGGAATAGGGCTGTTCTGATTGGCTTAGCGTTGGTCTTAGGGTGAGGGTCTGTTATATTCGTCTCGAACAAAATGTGTGCCAACGCCAACCATTTTCTCAAATAAGAGGTAACCAGCCCTCGCCAGGACCGCCGTGTGCACAATAGACAGAACAAGGCAACACGCAAACAAAAAAAAAAACAAAAAACAATTCGTTACGAACATGACACGTGGGGTTTGTGGGGTGGTATTGAACCAAAAACAAGTAGCGCAGCAAATTGAAGGCGGCCAGAACTTGCCTGCTCCCTGCGTTTGTACTCGTCCACGGCGGCATCTTTCTCCGCCATCATGTCTGCAGGAAAAGGGACAGAAAAAGAGAAACACACACGAACACACAAAAGAGACACACACATCAAAAAGCAGCCCAAAGCGGACAGGAACCCGCGCGACGAGGCAAAGGGTCAGCCCATACACGACGCCAAAGAGTACAAGGGCGGAACTGAACGCGCCTTTGTTGCGTCGGCGAATTTATATGCACCAGGTGTATACATACTATACCTGTACCATCGTTTTACACCTCGACGGATCATGATTCATCTGTCTACTGCAGACCATCTACGCCAGGTATACTGCAGTTGTGAGAGGTTGTGCAGGCAGGATCTATCTGTGCATAGTACAGATCATCCAACCCAGGAAACATGCGCTGCAGATAAATCATCTGCATAGATCATCTAGCAGTTCCCCACCTGCCGCTGTGAGCGGTTGTGCAGGCAGGATCTATCTGTGCATAGTACAGATCATCCAACCCAGGAAACATGTGCTACAGATAGATCATCTAGCTGTTCCTCGCCTGCCGCTGTGAGAGGTTGCGCAGGCAGGATCTATCTGTGCATAGTACAGATCATCCAACCCAGGAAGCATGTGCTACAGTAGATCATACAGATTATTGTGCGGGTCCCGTCCTGCAACATGAGCTGCTGTAGATCACCCAAGGTCAGGAATAGATGATCCATCTGCCTCGAATGGTCTAGATCATCAAGTGGGAATAATCTGGACTAATAGATGACATATCCGAGGTGTGAAGTAAATACACACGACTACGAAAAATAGTGCATCCAGTCATATTTCAAGGCAATAAATGTGTTATCTCCTGAACACACACAAACTAACTAACAAAAACAACCAACACAAACAAACGAACAAACAAACAAACAAAACAAGCCAACAAACAAACGAACGAACGAACGAACAAACAAGCAAACAAACAAGCAAGCAACATCACTGCGAATTCACATCCACCAGCATCCGAGAAAACAGCATTAGAAAAAAAAAAACTCTCAAAACCAGTGTCGAAATCAGACTTCCGTCAAAAGTGAACTTGAAATCTAACCTTTACGCGGCACCAGTATTGAATAATCCAAAAAAAAAACTCGAACTGTGTACGTACAGTTAGTATATACCAAGATTCAAGCCTCTACATGCCTCGTGATCGAAACTGAAAACTAAAAATCGGAAATCGAAACCAAAGGCGCAAGAACGGTACGTACGTACCGAGCGAAGCCAAACGCGTGAAAATAAAACAAAACAGCTTGCAAATACGATACCGGCAGGCGCCACGTTGCAGGCGCACAGGAGCTCGGGGACAAGCGTGGCAAGAGCAAACAACAACAACAAAGGATGCCCGCTTGATACCCGCTTGGGCTGATGCGCAAGCTTGCACTTCCGCTTCCGCTCCCGAAGTTTAGGGGTATTTGATACGGCGAAGACTACACGAAGGATGCAGGCACGCTTGCGCCTACATTATCTCGGTCTTGCCAACAGCGAACACCTGTGTCTGAGCAAGGCCCAGAGAGAGAAACCGAATCGCAACCTCAACCTCGAGCACCCCTGAGCACCGGCTATTCTTGGATGTTTTTGAAAAAAAAAAAAAAACATACGCTGTGAGATGGAGGACTTCGTCGAAAATCTTACGAATAGCAAGCTGCGCATCTGCCTGGTATGATACTCCAACCATAAACCTGGTCTATACGTAGCGGTAGGATTTCGTGCGGCGCTCGTCGCTCAGCACGATTTAGCGCACTCCACCGAAAAAAACAAAAAAAAGTTAAGCATATCCTCCTAAAATAGGTTGCTTCCAAGTTCGTGGGCCTACACTACTGCTGTACGGTTTTATGCGATACTCCAACGTAGTGGCTTCGCTGACGCTCCGACGCGGTGGCGATATTCACCGGGCGCAACTCTTGGGAGACACACGAGCTGTGTGGGACGGAACCACAGGTCGGACGCTATCATACCAGTTTTAGTGTCGTTCCCGTTTTTTCTTCTGTGGATGTTCGGGTGGAAACCCCGATTAGTGGCGGATGTAGAGTCGAGCGAGAGCAGGGTGTCTTGGTGGGCCCTGCCGGCGGTGTATTGTAATTCTGCACCACTATGTGGGAGCAGGGTGCCAAGTGGGAGCAGGGTGGCAGGGGGGAGCGAGGGTCGGTAACAGCGTCGACCCGTAAAATTCTCTGACAAGCCCGCGTCTGCAAATAGTTCCCCCCGTCAGACTCACCGCCCACAAAGCGGCCGCGGAAGCCGTGCTCGTCCGGCTCCCCCATCGGGCGGAGGTCGGCGTCGAACTCGTACATGAAAGGCTCTCCCGTGGGGATGTTTACGTATCGGATGGCGTCTTCTTCTATCCCGTCCAGCCTGCGTTGCGGTTCCGGTCGTCAGTCCGTCCGTCCAGCCCGCGTTTGCGCGAAGCGGAAGAGTAACACGGGGACAAGGTGCGTGAGTATGGAGGCGTTTTCACTCTCCACGCTCGAGAAAAGGCGGTACAGTACTCGTAGTTATAATTTTCCCCGCAAACCTATAGTTCATAAATCCTCGCAACTGTAGTGTAAAATCACCCCCAACTACCATGCGTACACGACAAAAAGTATAAACGACACCACACCACCATGAAAAAAGGGCAAAATGAATAAACAAAACCACGCGGTGAGGTTTCTATTACGGGGGACCATAGTAAATAGGACCAAGCATTATCAGTAAAAATAGCGAAAAATATGAGTTTTTGTGTTTACCGTAGGTCCTATTTAGTATGGTCCCCCGTAATAGACAAACTTATGAAAAACATATAATTTTTCTTTCCTCCAAGAGTTTTTTTCGCGTTATTTTTTTTACGTTCGACGCTATGATACGGCAGTACGGTGGTTACAATTTTTTCGCAAAGTGCGCAAGCACTCAACTTTATATCTCACGCACTCCCGAGAAATTTTAAACCACGAACGCGGACACAATTTCGGAAGGGGGACATAGTGGTACAACCCCATCTCCGCGCGAGACAACAGAAACTAAACATTCCCAGGCAAAAGCTGCTCGCTGACTTGACGCCTGACGATAAACCGGAAAAATAAATATCAGGCTCGCACCAGAGCGACGAGACGCGCGACGAAAAAACGAATGAAAAAACATAAAAGAGAGGCTCGCACAAGCGACTCCAAGCCACGCCAAGAGGAGCAACGAAAAAAAAAACTAAACAGAAAAAAAAAAATCGAAGCAGAAGACCAAACGCCACGAAAAGGACACAAAAAAAATCCCACGCAGGGTACTACTTGTATTCATTTGATAATGGGAATAGTAGCCTATGGCGCGAACCAAAAAAATATATTACCGCTTACAAATTAAACGCAAAGAAAAAAGACCAAACCAGCTTGAAGAAAAGGGGGTTGGAGGAGGAGGGAGGGTTTTTTTGTATTTGTTTTTTTCAGTTCGTCCGTATCATATGTTCAGCAATCTGTGTATACCAGGACACAAGAGTACACGTACGAACAGTAACACAACAGGGTGGGTGTACTCGATATCATGCATGGCCGTAGTCGTATGACCCTAGACCCTCGCTTCCCTACAAAGCCGGGACGGAGCACGTCGGGTTTTCACCGACCAGGCAGAGTGAGGGGGGGGGGGGGGGGGTACTTGATATCATGCATGGCCGTGGTGAGGGGGGGCGCGGCGCCGAGAATAACGGCGAAACCGGCGGGCCTCACCTCTTTACCAAGCTCCGGAGAGTGTTAGCGTGCGCCACCACCACAACCCGCTTGCCCGCTCTGATGTCGGGCACGATGTCCGACTCCCAGTACTCCATAACCTGACGAGTCCCGCCCCAACAGCAGCAGCAGCAGCAGCAGCAGCAGCAGCAATGACAAGAGAAGGAATCGTAGTTTTTTTTTAAAAGCACGGCATAAGCTGCGAACATCGTTACATTTCGGAACAGCGGGTGGGAAACCGAACGCATCCGCACCAGCAAAACCTTTGGGGTGAAAGCTTATATTATTTTCGCTTTTAGCGTCGACACTTCTACGACTATGATATTCTAAGCACGTTCCCGACGCTCAGCGTTCGGGGCGCTATTCTAGCGCGCACACGCGCATACCTACCGGAGTATATGTTTATGCTTACTGCATACCTGGTACCAATGTAGTATCTCTGTGCCGGTGTTTAGTGACCACCACAGAGCTTGTATCTCTCTACAAAAGAAGTATTAAATAGGATTGAAGAATCGGCACGAACACCGGTTGTACCGGATGTCGGTCGTGTAGGAAGAACGGTCGTGTAGAAAGAACGAACACCCTGCTGCTGTTAGCTTTTAACGCTCTGATACAAGTTAGTACGTACAGCAGCAGTACTTCCGGTGTGCTATTAATGGAGCACTGCAGTACGTACTGTAGTATAGGTGCTTACACATACGCATACGTGTCTGTTCTTCACATTAAACCGTTGATTCTACTGGATTCTACCCTCCGACATCCAGCGATACGTATTACCTGGCAGCATTTACCATCACAAAGGTATACCTGGTACCTGGTAATTATTATCTACTCTTAATAAGTAGGGTAAAGTATACGGCACCAGGTATGTACTCGTATCTATTGATATTACGGGGGTCCATAGTTAATAGGACCTATGGTATACATAAAAAACCTATATATTTACCGATTTTTACTAACAAAATTTGGTCCCGTTATCTATGGACCCCCGTAATAGTACCAGTACATCATACGAACGCGAAATAATGCTATCAATAAAGTACTCGTACGTACGTATTGAATTAGTACCAGTACTATTAATATTAAATATTGGTACTATTAATACGTGTTAACTACATATTGTACGGTACCTGGTATATACCGACCATGTGGTGCCTAATAAACATTACAAAAGGGGATAGAAAAAAAAAAAAAGTATGCAATATCCGAGAATCGAACTCGGGTCGCGTGAATGGCAATCACGCATTCTACCACTGAACCAATAGTGCATTTGATGAGGAATAATCAAAATTGTTTACTTATAACACATTTGATCGCGGGTACTTATACCAGTTAGTATAAAACATGCTGCTGTACTTGACCTATTAGAGAGAGAAGTATAACAAGTATTAGTAACCTAAAATACTCAAGAAACAAGAAAGCTGGTCCTGGTTGGGTTTCTTACTGGAGAATGGGTGCGTTCTGTACCAAAATTCAGTAAAACGACTGCCGAATTTCTCATCTTTCCTGCGCGACTTGTTTTCCTATTGGGTGTCCTGTATTGGTGTACCACATCTTACTACAGACTGTATCACCGAGTACACAATATTGATCAAATGAGCGAGTACTACTACTGCTGTACGAGTACACCAAAGCAGTACGAGTGTACATAGATGGCAGTCATCGTCGTGGACCTGGTCTGGCCGGCGTACGGAGGGTTCAGGCGAATGAGCATATAAATAGGCTGAGTATTATCGAGGCACGAGAAATATGTTGTTTGCTATCTACGGGAGAAGTTGGCTACACAGATCAACACGGGTTGTTGTGTACCCGTATAGTCCACCAGTGCACCTAGGACCAGTTCTGCTGTAGAGGTTGACTCGCGATCGAGAGGGTTCAGCGAGGCAAGGTGGTCAAGACAGGTCCAAGGAGTGGTGAAGACTGGTTCAGCTCGCTATGGACGAGTGGGAGCTGCTGTCCTTCAAAATAAATTTTGACAACATGAGCGAGTACTACTGCTGTACGAGTATACCACAGCAGTACGAGTGTTCATAGCAGTCATCGTCGTAGACCTGGTCTAGCCGGCGTACGGAGGGCTCAGGTGTATGGGCATAGACTGAGTATTGTCGAGGCACGAGAAAAAATGTGTTTAGTATGTTCGGGAGAGGTTGACTAATCAGGTCAAGACGGGTTGTTGTACTCGTAGAGTCCGTCAATACACCTGGGACCAGTTCTGCTGTAGCAGTTGACTCGCGATCGAGAGGGCGCAACGAGACAGGGTCGTCAAGACAGGTCTACGGTGTGGTGAAGACTGGATTAGCTTGTTTTGGGCTGGTGGGAGTTGCTGTCCTTCCCAACAACTTTGAATAACATGAGCAAGTACTACTGCTGTACGAGTATACCTCGGCAGTATGGATGTTTTATACCTGGTAGCAGTTATCGTCGTAGAGCTGGCCTAGCCGGCGCACGGAGGGTTAAGGCCTGTGGACACAGGCCATAATTCAGGTGATAGCTTCTACCAATTTCCCGGCCGATTGTTTGGCGAATTTCGAGCTGCAAAAAAGTGGAAAAATTACATGGGGTTTCCGTCTCAACACGAGCCGTGGACTTCATTCGCCCTCGCGCTCATGGTGTTAAAAAAAAAAGCACCTCCAACTACTTGGCTTATGTAGAGGCCGCGAATCCATACTCGTAGCAGAAACGCAGAAAATCGAAAATACACCAATTCGAGTCGTTCTGAAGCTGTATTATACCGCTGCGGGTTGATTGGCTCATGTGCGGGACGTGCAAATCGCGGCCTACTAGGCAAATTCGTCGGGGCTGACGACTAACAACATTGAAAAATTGAATTTTTATAGATCAAGTGAGTACCAGCTACCTGGTACGTGTGCATGATACCAGGCACTACTGTACCAGGTAGTACGTGAAGGGGTAATTGAGGCAAGGCAGCCCCGCCCTTGCAGCATGCCGTGTGTGTTTCAAGTAAAAAAAAACGAAAAATCAAAATTGAACTCCCGCCGCACTCAAAGCACACCACCAAAGAACCACAGCAGCCCGGCGACCGCAACAACCTCGAGCCGGTGTGCCACGAAACAAGCCTCACGAGTAAGCCAAATCTCGCCCGCTTCTATACATCCCGGGTTTGTGGAAATCAGCCGCGTGCAGCTCTCGCAAATCAATATCACCACGAGTGTTTACAGACAAACAGAACACAGCAGAAAGACGGACAGACGGACACACAGGTAAAATCATTGATGGAAGCCTGTGTGCACCCCGGTATGAAGAGGCTTTCTTGTCTACCATGGTATAGGGGAAGAAAAAACGACCTAGTTGCAAACGCGTACGTTTTACTCGTACCACGTACTACAGCAGTGTAGTAAACCGGGCATTCAAACAGCTTCATCGGCCAATCCTTTTGCTGGCACACGGAATCAACCGATCTCGACGACACTCCTAATTTCCAAGACTATACACTATTACTGCTTGTAACAGAGATAGGCTCAGGGCCCAGACTGATATCTAGAGTTAACAAATGACTTTCTGGGCACGACACTATTAGACCCACAGGGTAACATATTCCCGTTTCTTACATGTCGGACTCAGGTTTAGGAAGTATAGCATATTGCGTGTAGAACTAAAGCAGTACTGCTGTAAGGGAAAATGTGAGTAAATACGTTGAGTACTCTCCTGCAATCGAAACAGAGAATACACCCCCGATCGTACCGCGCGAGTACTCCATGTACCGATCCATCAGCCATCAAGGTCGAACACCACCGAGAGAACACACGGAGTCCCCCCCCTCCCACCACCCCTCTTCCTCCCCCCTCACCCTATTCGCCGTGTCCCGTAGGCTCTCGGATTCGGGTATCACCAACCCGCGGTAGCGCGAGTCCATGCTTATCAGGGGATAGTGGGGGTGGGTCTCAACCATCGCCGGCGGGCGGGTCGAGTAACCTCTCCGCCACTCCACCACGATGTCGCCCATCGCCTCTTCGAGCTTGGCCTTGTTCCTTCCCTGCAGCGCCCCGTAATGCCTGAAAAATGTTTGTGAAAAACCCGTCCCCGGCGAAGACACAAAATCAGTCGGGGGAGGAACGATTGCCGAATCCCAGTACGCCAAAAAAAAATGTTTTCCAAAAATATACCTGGTATGACGAATACATCACTGCTATTTGTTTTGTTCCAAAAACAATGTGCTGCACGTTATATCTTTGGCTGTTGGCGAAGTGAAGTCGAGAGGACGACCGGGCCAACATCTCGGGAGCGTTGTGAAACATTCCGCTATGAATTTAAGAGGGATCACGCGCGTCTTGGGAAACGTCCGGTAATGTTCCCGGGTCGCTCGGGGGAACTCGTCAGAATACGGCTTACCAGCTTAAACATGGCCCCAGTGTTGTTCGTGCTCCACTGCTGCTAGCAACCCCCCTTACCGTAAAGCCAATACGATACAAAACCTCGAACGGTCAAGTTCACTGGACACACACCCTCTGCAAAAATTTACACCTCCTCGAATTCGTCAAGCTCTCTGCGTATCCGTGCATCCGACAACAAGCATTCGAAACACCGTCCCAGACACGCAAAAGCCCCACCGGGTGCTGCCATGCCCCAGGGAGACGCCTGCAGTGCAGGCGCACCCCAAGCCAAGAAAGCCAGGGGAAATGCCGTCTAGATCCCAAGCGGTACCCACCCACTCACGCCTCACTCGCTCTTGCCACCTCCCCCCTCCCGCCATCTGCCCATCCATGCGCCCACCCATTTCATGCCCGTCCACCCCCCTACCCACCTACCTACTCGTCTACCTACCCATCCACGAACCCCCAAACCCTACACACACCCCCATCCACTCTATCCACCCAAACCCACCCATATTCACCCATACCCACCCACCCACCAACCCGCTACCTCACAACCGCGCAACAAACCCACCCACCTTATCCACCCACACCCACCCAACCGTAGACCCGCCCACCAACCCTCCGCACCACACAACCTCGTTTTTATCTTCCCTCCTGAGGTAATATTCCACTCCAGAGTTATTGGAGCCTGTCCTCTGACCACGGACTGCCTTGTCGTGATGAGTCCATGAGAGAACAACAGCAACAACCCGACGATAAACCCACGCACCTCTCGTTCAGCCTCCAGGTGGTCTTGATTGGGATGTACGGCTGCCCCGAGCCCTCGAGAAGGCGGTGGAGCGACGTGCACGCTCTCTTGAGCACGGAGGAGTGGGCCACATCGAACTTGTACCCGGCGGTGGCCAACAGCTTGCCGGCCTCCAGAGCTTCCTTCTTACCCTCGTCCGCGAGGGGGACGTCGCACCAGCCCTGAAGGCGGTGGCAGGGAAGAGGCGGGGGGGGGGGGGGGGGGGGGGGGGGGGGGCTCATATGTTGATTGCCTCAAGGCATGTGACCATTGATCACGCATCCTGTTCGACACGGAGCGCCGTTTCTACTTTTAATGGACACACCTCCAAGATTGGGCGCCTATCACGTTTTTTCCGTATATTATATTTCCAAGTACCAATGTACAATAAAACACAAACAACAACAACAAAAAACGGCTTACTGTTGGGGGGAGGGAGTTAGAAGGCTTGCGCATGGTGCGCAAATGGTAAACCTTTTACCAGTAGTAGCTCGGGGATCAAATACCACAACAGCATGGTAAGGTGCGGGATGGGACAGGATGGCACCGGGTGGGAAGGAACGGAAACGTACGGGACGGTACGGAACGGGGCGGAACGGGACGGAAGGGGAACCAAGACCGATACTCGTGCGTGCATCTTGGACAGCCCATCACTTCCCACTGAATCTACTGTAGATACTTCAAGGCAGATCTGTCCCCGATCTCGCATGTGTGATCTTAGCCCATGTTGCCGGGCGGGACCCGTAAAATCTACACCATCTAGCACCTATTTCCTGAGTTGGATCTTGTACTACGAGTGCTGAGTCTGCACAACGTCTCACAACGGCATGTGAGGAGCTAGACGATCTACTTCCTCTGTCCCGTAAGTAAAGTCCGTTATGATTACACGGACCCTCAGCCGTGTCCGAAGCCGTCGGCGATAATTGTTTTGAAATCTTTCGTGTTTTTGTAGTTGAAACCCGTTTTTTTTTTTTCCCGCGCACCACCCAGCACGGGTGAGCGGCCGAAAAAAAAACAGTCGGTCCAAAATGGCCGTATTTAGCCCCTTTTTCAGGGACAAAAAAGTGTAGGGAAGAAAAAAAAACACCAGAAAAAAAATCGTTAAAGTCGCCTGCGCTATCTCCACCGCCATGGCGTAACGGCGGCCCAACGTTGCTTCGGCCCCCCGTTTACGACGGAGGGGTGTCTGGGTGTCATCATCCATGGTAGTTGCGTGGTTGTGGTGATAATGGGCGCTCAAACGTCAAAACTAAAAAAAAAACTTAAAATTCTCAAAAAAAAATATCAAAACATTCCCAAAATATTCCCATATTTGACGCCCAAGTTCTCGGTACGTTTGTATCGGATTTTTTTGCTTTTTTGTATGGCCATCTCCGTAACTAGATCTTTTCGACGAACCTAAGTATAACATCGTACCCTACTGCATTCAAGAGATATGATTTGCACGCCATGACGGAATTTAGTATCTGTAGATAAATGGATCATGATGTGTCCGAGGTGTGTTCTTCTGTCGGGCACCCCTGGTACAATAGGTCGTGGAACTGGCTGGCATCCTGCCCCGACTTAAGTGTGTTTGGTTTGGTTTTCTTGTGAGTGCCTACCCTGTAGACTCCTTGCGCTTGTTCGTGAGAGCGGGCTACTGTGTACTTCATAGATAATGGCACATGAGCTGATGTGATATGATAATCAATATCAACAGCAACGACAACAACTCGGAACCCCTGCCGCCAAGAAAATTTCAGCTCGAAGTTCGCAAAACTGGTTTGCGAAAATACTCTCGAATTTTCGCGCACGAGTCTATCACCCGGACCAATTAGGTAGTGTCTTAAATAATAGTGCCGTTCCTGTGCTTGCGCTCATAAGAAGTTAAACTGTTACAGTAGTATGTAAACATCACCAGGTCACATAATAACACACGCAACGACGCCGACAAGGGAACCTCGGGCGAGCCTATTTCCCACACGACACGAATGAATTACAAGACGCACTACAGTAGATTTCTGCGTGGGGCATCTCATGAGACACGCGGGGTGTCCTATGGGTGTCCCATGCTTAGGGTCGATCTTAACGAAGAGTGTTTTTCCAGTTTTTTTTTCGGTATTTTCCACCGAAGATACCGAAGATACTGAAAAAAAAAACTGAAAAACAGTCCTCGTTAAGATCGACCTTTATAAGTATCCCACGGGACACCCGGTTGGGGACATCGGGTTCCTGAGGGACACCCCATGTGACAATCCTATGGGATGTTCCACAGGAATCCAAGAAGGGTACATCTCCAGTTCACTCGAGCACCCGAGTTACACTCCATCCGGGGGTAAAGTGTTATACGGTTCAAATATCATCTCTCTGTGAAAACGTTCGAGTTCATTGCTTAATGATAGACAGTTACCGGTAAGAGGGAAGCCCTGAAAACATAATCACGACTCGATTGAGTGCGTACCGTCCGTATACGCGCATGAGAGGACTCCCCCTCGGATGACTTCGAAAGCTGGTGTTCTAGACAACGGGGGAAAGAGTGAAGCGGACCAAAGCTCCTTGAGTAGGGTGAGGTGTGTGCTGCCGCAAGCTGAGATACTTGTAATATACGTAAGGTTTAGGAGGTTCGATTCCCCCGCGAATGCCATCTCCCCCGCATAGAGCATACTTGTACGAAAAAACTGATCCGTTTGCATTTTTTTTCTTGATTCAGGGACGCTATGTGTTCATGAAAACAATTTCAAAATCACTTAACATTTTCCAACTTATTTTTTTCGTACTGGAAATAGAGCTAATTATATTTTCCGAATTCGGGCAGACGAAATGGCCGGGTGAGAAACGTACCGGTCTGTTGTCTACTCCTCTATGCCGAGAGCCATATTCATATGGGGATAGCTAGCCGACTAGAGATCGGGAGATAACTAAATCGCGTGCGTGAAAGCCATCGGGTATAGGCGGGGGAACAGAGAGCTGCCTACGGTCTTGTGGCGCGTGAAAGAAAAGTAACCATCGACGCATCTGTGGAAAATATCTCCATGATTTTTTTTCAAAAACACCCTTTTCGTTGTGTGCGCCTCCCACGTTTGTGACGAAATCGGCTCGGAAATTCATCCGACGGGGTGTGCTATCCTATCACCCGTGTGATAGTGATATACGGTAGCTGAGACGACCGGCCCTTGGGCGCGGCACAAGGTCATGGATCGAGTACTGCCGTTGACAGCGCAGTACCGGTACGTATGTTAGTGCTGCTGTAGAGGCACGGCGGTCGTGGAGTGTCACGTCGAATGACCAATTGTACCGCAGTCGAGCTGCAGTACATGACGGACGGCGACGCTCTCAGGTCAAACCATTGCTACGCACCAGCTACCAGGTGCCGCAGAACGGAACTACCAGGTACTGTATGATGACGACGAAGATTACACCTGGCGGCCGATGGCGTTGTTGTTGGTGGTGCTGTTGCTCTTGTAGTCCCTATGAGCATGCGCTCGGTGAGACTTGAACCCACGAAATTGATCTTGACAGGCACGCGAACCATCTACCAAGCCACCGGGGACGCCGGATACATCAGGCTGACGTGTCTTGCCTCAATGAGAGCACCCTCTGGTTCATCAGTACAGCTTATTCGATATTTGGTCCGATTGGCTTAGGGTCAGGATTAGAGTTGCTCTGATTGGTTAGGGTTAGGCTTTGGGTTAGGGTTAGAGTCACTGTAGTTCTTTTCGTCTTGTACAGAGTGTGTGTCAACCATTTTCTCGAATTAGTGGTGGGCAACCCTCGTTCATCGGACCGTTACATAACACGTACAGATGGCACGTGTAACCTGTCGGAAAGCTTTTCGTACGAGGACACCGGACGGACACAGCAGGATACATAAGAAACGGAGAAAGCTGGCCCAGGCCGGGTTTGTTAATTGGGAGAGTATGTTCTACGAGATAATACTGCTGTAAACGCAGAACGCTGTAACTTCAGTATACAGTACAGTATGTAACTGCTGCATACCCCTCCTGGTACACGTCACCAAAGAAAAAACAAGCGCTCAGCTGCTACCACCCACCCAAGGCTTGACCGCGAAGCTCGGCTCTCACCGTGAAAATGTTGAGCTTGTTGAAGGTACTCATCCCGTGCCGAAGCAGCACCACCTGCGTCCCCTTTCCCGGCCCCATTCCCCCGCTCGCGGCCGCCATCAAAACGCCCCGCACCTCGTGTCCTCGACCGTTGCCAACTCCCCTCCAGCACGAGTGCTGGTGACGCCTGTCCTGCTTGGAATAAGGTGTCCTTCTGCTGCTGCTGCTACTGCTGGTGCTGCTGCTGATTCTGTTTACCAAGTCGCGACTCGCAGCGGAGTACCGGCGACGGAAACTCCCGTTCGAAGACCCGACGCTGGACCCGGGGGGTAGGACCGACCCGAGGAAGCTCTTACCGCGCGTGGTGCAGCAGGCAATGACAGCGACAATTAGAACTAGTTTTCGCAGAGAAGAGGTGGAACCTGGCCCTCTCGTGCGAACAGATCTAATCGTTGCAATTTCGTTGGTCAACGTTGGATGCAACGATCGGAGCGGCCTCGGTGCGCTGCACATCGCTTAAACGAGAGGCGAAGGCTTCTAATACGACCCGGGTGGTACTCGACGATTAAGCTAACTAGAGATGATGCGGGTTCGAATATTTGAACCCGTGATAGTCACGCGATCTGCGTTTTTCTGGTGTGAGTCGACAATCGACGGGGGGATACAAATTCTACAACATAACGCCAATATATATCCCATAACTCCCAGGGGGATGATACGTAGGTAACCAATGAGAATGACAGTCATTCTCATTGTAGGTAACTCTACAACTTTTCGCAGCTTCACTTCACACTCTCAACTCTCGACAACACCTTAGTTGCTCAGCAATGTCTGCGCCGACGGATGCCAAGATCATCGACCTCATCCAGGCCCATGCCAAGGAGGCGCTCACCAGCGATGGGGCCGGATCGCCCCAGTTTCAGTCGCTCGAGTTCTTCCCCCCGCGCACTCCTGAGGTGATTATGTTTTGATATCGGCACACCCGTCGTTTGTGTTGTCGAGGCCATCGTTGAGTCTCTTCAGCGCAGACCAACGTAGCGTCCCAAGTTGCCACCACCAAACAGCTGGCTTGGCCGATGAGCCCTTCCCTTCTCTCGCGTGAGGCCGAACGCTAGGCGTGCGGTTGGAGCTCAGGGCTTGTTAGTTTTGACGCCTGCCATCACATATCATCGCATACATGCACACGTTGCATCCTACGTCGTGCAGGGCGGGTATATCGGGCAGGAGTGCGTTGATGCTCGACCATACATCAAGTCACGGTCGTTTTCAACCTTTCTTAGCACTGCTCTCTCAGGGGCGTTATCGACCTGCTGCGCGCGGTTGATAAGGGGACAGTCGGACCGTGGCATTCGAACATTTCCTTTTTTTTGCGATGACCTGTCGGGCTATCGGGCGCGCCCCACGGCATCCTTGATGTTGATGGGTGATGTGAGAAGGTAGGTGCACTTTTTCGCTCCAGCCTATCCTGGCCTATCGCATCACTCGAAGGAGCGGTCTTCTGATCAAACCATGGTTGTTCACAGGCGTCTCGTGTCTGGTACCTTACGCCCTTCCCCCTCCTGCTTCAGGTCTGTGGTTGTTACGTTTTTATCGCGTTGATCTTTTCGCAATGTTGTTGTTGCTACAACTGCTGTAGTAACTAACTCGCGCGTTCGCGCTTTCGGCGACGTCAGTATGTCAGATGCCTGATGAAGCTTTTTTTACTGTATAAAAATTAATTACCTGGTACCTGGTATTATATACCCGTACATGATCATCGGTAGCACGAGAGTTTTTTCATATGCGTAATAGAGCGCTTCTCAGCGTGTAACTGCTGCTGCTGTTCATGTGGTCTGCTTGACTCGCTGCTCGCCCACAGATGTCAGGAGACACGTCAAGCAACGCAAAATGTGCGCTGTCAAGGGTGTAGGGTCGAGTGTTCCGCACTAAAAACTAGTATTTTGGTGCCAGTCAAGGCATGTCAAGGCAAAGTTGCTGTCGGTCAAGGGGTGAAAGTGTTGTCTCCTAACATATTTGCTGCTCGCTGCTGCCGTTGCCTGTAAATCAACGAGTGTATTAACCCTTCCCAAAGAGCATGGGAACGAGCGGAGCGGAACGAGGCTGCTCACGGTCATTCTTTCCGTTCCTACTGTATGTAAAAAAACGTGTTTGGGTCCATGTAGAATCCAGGGCCTCGCCAGCGGAATCAGGACGAACGAGATATTTTGCACATGCCACGACAACCAGCACGCTGTTGCGCGCAAATTGGTGTCCACATCCATCTTCGGTGGTGTCCATCTACATCAAACGAGATGCTCTCTGTTCCCGTTCGGTCGGGTCGTTCGGTCCTCCCAAAGAAGAAAAAGGGATACAACATACAACACTTGTTATTCCTCTTTCAAGATATACCCGTGTTGTTTTTCTCGGTCTTGCACTAAATATTTTCGTCTTGCGTAACCCACTCAGCACCAAGTCATGTGGCGAATTATATTCCGTTCGGCTCGTTCCAATGCTATACGCACTGAGGAAAATATAAATGTAACCGTATTACGCAGCTTGCAAAGTTGAGTACCAGGTATTTACTCAGCCGGACTCACAGCTGAAATATTTCATGATTTTATAAGGTCTAACCCCCCCGCCCCTCATCACAACAACGCGGCAAACCTGCACGTCCGCCTCGAGTGGGTGGTAGACTAGACAGCTATTACGTAGGCAAGCAGACCGGCCGTCCGTTGTGGCGCCGTTTCGCCCGCAGGTTGTTTCACGGAAGGGTGTCATGCTCCCAGCCGTGTTGGATCCACGCGGTTGTTCTTGTGTTTTGTCAATGGGACAGTATTCGAAGCCTGGTATTCGACACGCTTGTCGTTTGTTTGGCTACGACCTGTCGGGCTTTCGGGCTCGCCGTGGCATCGTTGACGGAAGTACATATATATATATATGTGCGTACGAGTACGTAGCACTATTTATCTCGAGCCTATAGTATGAAAAAAGTATAACATCACCCGTCGACGTAAAGTCAGTATGTAGATCACATAACTCACGGAAGCAGTCTTGCGCGAACAAGCCGTGTGGTCACGGGCGTCTACGTACTACCCCCCCCCCCCACCCCTCGGTTCGTACCTTGATTTTTATCGCGCAGAAGACTCGTCGACTGTCATGGAATTTTTGAACGTTGCCACGTGAACTTCCGCTTTTGCGCTATCGGCGACGTCAATATTACTGCTGTGTCACATATCACGCCGTCTCTCAAGCTCTCGAGCTCTCTACTTTGCGGCAGCTGCGGTACAACAGCAGTCGCAACATGAAGCTCTTCCCTCTGTGACAGCCACGGACGGTGCATCTGTGTCTGTGCACGCGTGCGTGCCATGCTTCCTGTGGACCTACTGCTGTACAGTACGTGTACGAAATAGGAACGAAGACAGTCTCAGGAGAGGTGCAAGGATGCTGCGCTGGTGACGGGATGATACAAACCCACACTTCCTCGGGACTTCAAGAGCCAACACGGCACACACTTCAACGACAGCAGTTGTACAGCAGCAGCACAACAGCAGCACCAGCTAATCCAGCTCTGGCTTTTTTTACAGCCACACGGTGCTTTTGCCTTCATACGCGCAGTGCTCACCAGAAGATATTGTATCCATGCACTCAATGATGGTCACATGTGTATTTCCACGTACGGTTGTCAAGGTCAAACTTTCGTCGTCAAAACCTCATCCTGCCTTGTACGGTATTCTGGGGGACCATAGTAAATAGGACCAAATTTGTTGGTAAAAATAGGGAAACATAGAGGTTTTTTTGTGTACCGTAGGTCCTATTTACTATGGTCCCCCGTAATAGTATACAGCAGTGCTCGGAGTAAATATGGACGCCCGATGAGTATGCTGCTTTCGAACGTGCGAAAGCCCCCGGAATCTGAAGCAACCACATCTCGAAGGGGGACCTTGTACCAGGTGCACAATACACTACTTCACCCAACACCCACCTGTGACACCCACGAGACTCTCATGCCTCTAGCCTCGGTCACGAAACTACTGTTGCCCGTTTTGGTGTTTTTTAAGCTGAAAATACTGAACTAAACGTATCGGCGTGTCGAAATATCGACATCGTATGCGCGTATCGACTTGTGATTGGTGTATCGGAGCTCTACGTATCGTCTCTCGTCCGACGTCCATCGCTGCCTGACGCGCGCCCTGGGCCCAACCCATCGGCACAGCGGCAACAAGGTCTATTGTCGGCCTTGTAGTTTCTAGTGTCCGTCCGTCAGGGCGTCTTGTAACGTATCCCTCTGGCCGGGAATATGGTAAACGCTTGATTTTCACACCAGAATCCAAACGGGTATTATATTTACGGTCAGAGTGGTGCTACTATTAATACTACAAACTGCTGCTGTAGTTTCAACTGCCGGGAGTTCGTTGGCGGCTTGTATCTCACGGGGCAAGAGCGCTGTCAACGGATCACGTTTTGGTATGTGGTAGCGTCCACACGTCGGACAGATCATGATCTATCTATCTATCTACTGGAGATCATGATCTATCTATCTACTGGAGATCATGACCTGTGGATCATCTAGATACTGACCTGCAAGTATGAGATATTGTGCAGGAGCTGTACACGGAGTACAGATCCCACCCAGGAAACATCGTCCTACAGTAGGGAATGTACGGCTCTCACCCGGCAACATGATCTAGCTCACATCATTATCACACATATCAGGAATAGAACCACCCCCGAAAGATCTGCGTAGATCATGAAGTGGGAATCGATCATCTGTCCGGCTCGTGATAGCGTCAAGTGTTTTTTTGTGTTCGTTCGTTGATGGGCGTTGAAAGCACTCCAGGGCTGTGTTTCTTTGCTGTTTGTCGGTTGCAGCAGCTCCTACTACTGCTGTAGAGCGTTTTTGTTTATTTTGTCGTTTCGGAACTTGCTGGAGTGGTCGGTCGGTCGGTCGGTCGGTCGGTGTCGACGGTGATGCGATCGCACGCAGGCGGGTATGCGGAGCGTGTTTTTTTTTTTTACACGCTGCCAACGCCCATGCTGGTGGTGGTGGTGTGGTGGTGGTGGTCGGTGGTGGTGGAGCTGCTACTATTTTCGCCACCGCCTCACAACGTACATCCTCCCTCGGTTCTACTGCTGTTAATACAACTACTTCTGCTATGAATCTTCACCACCACACCTGTAAATACTTCTACTATAAATAACTATTACTAATGCTGCTGTCATAACTACTACTGCTCCCACTACTACTGTAGAACTACTGCTACTACTGCTACTACTACTACTACTACTATTATTACTACTACTACTACTACTACTACTACTACTACTACTGCTACTGCTACTGCTACTACTACTACTACTGCTACTACTATTACTGCTGCTACTACTGCTGCTGCTGCTACTACCACTACGGCTACTACTACTACTACTACTACTACTACTACAACAACCGCTACTGCTACCACTACTGGCACCTTATATACTATTATTGTACTACTGACGGTATATACGAGTACCAAACTACCACAAGCACTACTCCTTATGTTCATAGTATTAGTATTAGTACTGTAGTACGATAAGTGGTCGAGCTCTTCGACTCTACGAGAGCTTGGCGTTTTCAAGCTCCACTGATGTTACGGTCCGTCCTGCAGTTCTGTTGTTTCACGTCTCTCTCTTCTTGCAGCAGAGCCAGCCGGTATGAGTCTGCACATAACTCTACTGTACACATTTCCTGTGATGAGCTATTAGCCCAGTGAAAAGGTCTACAGCGAACGGGACACGGCACTATTATTTTGAATGGTAAAATGCTCCCATGTTCAGATATTTCGTAAGTTCAGAAAGGTCCTTCTGCTTCCTTGTTTTATTGGCATCCCATGTGTTGTCTTCTCCCCTTCTTATATTGTCTTCCTCCTAGATACGAGGTATGTACGAATAGTCGCAACTCAGAGCCGGAGTCACATAGCAGGCTCTCTTCCCCACCCCCCCACTCCCCACTACCATTCGCCCCTTGATTTTTTATTGCCAAGACTTCATCCCTTTCTTCCCTCGTCGATTCTTCCGGGGGACAATAGTAAATAGGACCTACGATACAAACAAAAATCGACATGTTTACCTATTTTTATTAACAATATTTGGTACTGTTTACTATGGTCCTCCGAATTATTAACAGATACAAATTCAACAACTTGTAAAATACTATGCGTGGGTGTTTAAGGTTACAGCGGTGGCAAAAAAGAGTAGTATCTTCTGTGTGCCTTTTTCTCTGTCGCGGGAAGCTCGAGAGCGTGAGCTGGCAGAATTCGATAAAAATCGACGAGCCGTGCTGTGAACCCTGTTTGTGTGTCCCTACGCCAATTCAGTTTTAGAAAAAAAAAAAAAATGTGATTCGTGCAACAGCAGTCGAACCAAAAAAAGTAAAAACTCCTTGTTTTTTGTAAATCCCATTTTGTTAACTTTTTAGTTTTTCAACTCCCGGTTTCTTGAGTCCCTTTTTACCAAATTTCAATATCTTGCCTCCCAGTTTGTTGAATACACTTTTCTTCACTTTCGGTTGCTCAACTCTCAGTTTCTTGAGTGATGTCGCGTCGCGTATATTCCCCACTTTCTCACATTTTTTAGCGTTTTATTCCCTGACTGGTGTGTGTCTCTCTTCGCGCGACGCAGGGGGTGAAAAACCTGATGGACAGAGTGGGGCGCATGAAGGCCACGAAGCCGCTCTTCGTCGACTTCACCTGGGGCGCGGGGGGCAGCACGGCCGACCTCACCCTCGAGCTGACCCTGCGCACCAAGGACGAGCACGGCCTTGTCCCGAACATGCACCTCACTTGCACCAACATGCCCGTCGAGAAGATTGACAACGCTCTAGCCAAGTGCAAGGTAAGTCGGCGGTATTACCGTAGCGACGTATCACTTTTTTTTTACTTTTTTTTTCAATCCTCACTTTAACTTCCAGCCTAACTCGTAGGAGGATTTACCCTCAGCGATCTTCTGGACAAGCCGTGGTCACAGGTGTCGTCCCTTCTCCCCCCCGGTACGTGTCTTTAGTTTTTATCGCGCATATGGTTCAGCAATTCCCACTGCTGGTCGATTTTCATCGAATGTACAGCTAACTCACGCTTTCGCGCTTTCCGCTAACCAATTATATGCAAGAAAAAGTCCCTGCGAGCATGCACTCGGTGA
This sequence comes from Macrocystis pyrifera, assembly GCA_031763025.1. Classification (NCBI taxonomy): domain Eukaryota; class Phaeophyceae; order Laminariales; family Laminariaceae; genus Macrocystis; species Macrocystis pyrifera. The sequence goes on from JASSKH010000031.1 coordinate 4,353,908, forward strand.
GACTCGAACTCACGAAATTGATCTTGATAGGCTCGCGGACCACCTACCAAGCCACCGAGGACGCTATGACCGTAAACAGAAGGACCGCTTTTTCTTAATATCAATGTATAAACGGTTCTTATATTTCCGTCCAGCCCGTTTATATGTGCGAGTGTGGGAGGCTTTTCTCATACGTTGTGGGGAGGAGGGGATTCGTTTTTCTGTTTTACAGTTGTCTTTGGGCCCCAGTTTACAAGGTACCTGGTACGATAGTTAATCCCCGGGGTAAGTATGGTACATACCGGTACCTGGTATGTTATTTCAATGTTTTCTTTTTGGCATTTTCAGCCCCCCAGCCTGGAAGGTAAATTTTAACTTTTTTTTTTTCTCTTCCGCGTTCTGTTTTCGCTTGCGAGCTCAGTTTTGCAGGCGCTGCCGTTGTTGTTTGCTGGTTTTTGCTGTGTTTCGTTCAGGACGATCGCAGAAACAGCAGTCGTTGCTGCTGCTGCTGTCGTCGTTGTTTTGTTGTTGGTTGCTTTGTTGGTGCTATTTTTGCCGTAGCCGCTGCTGTCGTCTGCTGACACGTTTGGAAAGAATTCGTTTGAAGGGTGTCCTGCTTGTCTTTTATCCTTTTTAGTGTTAATACCACTCTTGATTTTTTTTTCATTTTTTTTGTTTTCAATATCTTGCTGCAAGTTCCCCCCGTTTTGCGAAACGATCGCTATCCTAGGAGATAGATTGTGGGCACAGGCGGCGAAGCAAGAAGGGAATGAGAGTAGCACGAGGTTTTTACGTAATACATCGAAACAGCGTAATGAGCGTCCAACTGTTGGAGCTGTCTATTAGGAGCAGGACCGGTGCTCCATCTCGAAAGGGCTGCGTGGTCAAAGGTCAAATGACTTTAAGGCAAGCAACCAATGAGTACGCCACCCCCCCCCCCCCCCCCCTCCCTCCTACGTAGCCCCGTCGAATCAGCACCGACTGCCTGCCTCTCTGACCCTCCCTCCACCTCTTATTCGTGCCCCCGGCCCCCGGCGGGATATTCTTACAGGCGAACGGGATCCGCAACATCGTAGCCCTGCGAGGAGACCCCCCCGTGGGGTCTGAGACCTGGAAGGCGGCGGAGGGAGGGTTCTCCTGCGCCCTCGATCTCGTAAGTAGTACAGTTATTAATAATATAGTAGTAGCAGTAGTATTAGTATTAATAGTATCACGGGGGACCATAGTGAACACCAGGTAGGACCTACGGTACACACAAAAAACTATATATTTCCCTTTTTTTACAGCAATATTAATATTTGGTCCTATTTACTATGGTCCCCCGTAATAGTAGTAGCAGTAGTAGTAGCAGTAGCAGTAGTAGTAATAGTAGTAGTAGTAGTAGTAGTAGTAGTAGTAGTAGTAGTAGTAGTAGTAGCAGTAGCAGTAGCAGTGTAATAGTAGTAGTAGTAGTAGTAGTAGTAGTAGTAGTAGTAGTAGTAGTAGTAGTAGTAGTAGTAGTAGTAGTAGTAGCGGTAGTAGCGGTAGTAGTAGTAGTAGGTAGTAGCAGTAGTAGCAGTAGTAGTAGTAGATACGTTTGTGGTGGGGGGTAGGACCTGGGTTTACTATGTATGCTCCTTCCTCACTTGAGAAGCAGAACAATAACCGACTTACGTACGAGAAATGTAAAAGTTGCAAACCTAAGCTCCGGCGCACAATCGCGCTTCGGGGCTGTATGATAGCGTCTGTAATCGCAATGAAGAAACAATCACATCGGGCCCGACGATATAGGGTACGTAGCTCCTCCTCGGATGTGGAGTTCGGTCCATGTGGGGCTTGCTATAATCAAGTAAAAACCCCTATATACCGTAGCACGGCTTATTGCTATTTTAGGAAGTTTTTTTTTTTTTTTTTGCCTTTGGCCTCCGTGTTTGTTGTTATTGTTCGCCAGCCAATAACGTGCGTGCGTTATAAGCTTCAACGCCGGTTACTTATAAGCATCTCCGTAAATGTTTTCAGCAGTGTTGTTTTTTTGTTGCGGGTTGTCAGATAGTGGGGTGGGTCAGGTGTGGGTGGGGGGAGAAGGGTCGGGGGTAGGGGGGGGGGTAGGGGGGTCGTCGTTTTTTTTTTGTTGTTCTGCGTCAACTGGAGAGGGCATCAGTCTGCAATGTGTTGAGCCATATATTAGAAGGGGGCGGAGGTACTCATTGGGGGGGGATGAGGTTACTGAACCTTCTACCTTGTAGGAACGCCCCCCCCCCCCTCGTTCTGCCTCGTCGGTGAAAACCCGACATGCTCCGTCCCGGCATTGTCGGGATGCGAGGGTCTATGGTCATACGACTACCGCCATGCATGAGATCGAGGATATCTCTCCTTTCGAGTACACCCCCTCCCCCTCCTTCGCGACGCGTCCACTCTCACCCGAATCTTCCTCCTCAGCGACGTTGCATCGGGCCTAAACTGTGTGGAAGAATGTCTCCCCCCCCCCCTCCCATGAGTACATCCCCCGCTGCCTCTCGAAAGGGATGCGTGGTCAATGGTCAAATTACGAAAGCAAGCAACAAATGAGTTTGCCCACCCGACGTGCTCCTTCCCGGCATTGTAGAGATGCGAGGGTCTATGGTCATACGACTACGGCCATGCATGAAGATGAATACCCCCCCCCCCCCCCCCCCCCCCCCCCCCCCCCCACTCCTCCCCATTGTCGACTGAACGTTCCCGATATGTGTCCAGTGATGCGTAGGATGATGAAGTTCTCACGATACGCTTATTTCCCTAAAATCTAGCCCGTGGTCGTTAAAGACAGACTTGAAACCATCCAGATTGAATGGAAAAAAAAATGTACGGGTACAGAAGTAGTACATACGTTCACCGCAGCACCCAGTACGCAAGGCAATGTATGATATGACGGATCGAACCTGTAGCTGAAGCGAAGCGAAGAGCCCCCCCCCCCCCCCCCCCCCCCCGCGCGCCATCGCCCTCTCCGTTCGGATTTCCGCACTTTTTAATCCGCACTTTTTTTTGTTTTGCTGGTCAGGTAAAGTACATGCGAAAGGAGCACGGCGATTACTTCGGCATCAGCGTCGCCGGCTACCCGGAGGGGCACCCCAACCGGATCAAAGAGGTCAGTGGCTCGGAAACCCCGAGTGGAGAGGGAAGGGGTACGTGAAACGGAAATTTCCTGGAATCTGAAATTTCCTCGAAAAAATCGAACAATTCCTCCATTTTGTTACCCGGGGAAATTTGATAAATTTGTCTCTACAGTACAAGCACGCTGTATAGGTTTCCTGGGCGTTTGTAGGTAATTCTCCTGTAGGTTCGACCAAACTTTTTTGGAAGTTGAACAACATAGTCATTTTTATAACCGCACGCTATTTTTCGTGGCCAGATGCAATCAGATTTGGACCGATTTCTGACAGTATTATCGCGAACCGCCGTGACACCAATCAATGCCAACGTACTGGATTTCTAAGTCTGTTGTTGTGGCTTGCATACAAATGTGATTTAGGTGCGGTTCGATTTCGGTACGGCGTGATCGGTTGAGGTTCAATTCAGTGCGGTGTAATCCTACAAAAGATACGGCGAGGGTTAGAGTCGTTGAGCGACGCAGAGAAAGGGCGAGGTGCAGTATCATGTCGAATGGCTCACGTTAATGCCAACTTCCTGCATTTCTATATTTTTTACGTTCTTGTGGCGTACGGTGCGGTGCAATACGGCGTGATTGGGCGAGAGGTGCAATTCAAAGGGACCAGGAGTTGTTGGGCAAGACCGAGAAAGGGCGAGATGCATTATCATGAACGACGAATGGCTTACGCCAATGCCAACTTCCTGAATGTCTTTTTGTTTTTTGTTCTTGTGGCGTACGGTGCGGTGCAATGCGGTGTGCTTGGATGCGGTACAATGCGGTGTGACTGGATGCGGTGCAATGCGGCGTGATTGGATGCGGTGCAATTCACCAGGTACCGGGAGGGGTGGAGTCGCTGACCGAGGCGGAGAAAGGGCGGTGCAAGATCGCCAAGGACGCCGATGGGAAGGAGGTTGTCACCGTTTGCTCAGGTAAAGAAGCGAAATCATTGCCTACGTAGGTAGTAGCATTGGATATCGAACGAAAATCGAGTTCGATACTCCATACAATACCGTACAAAAAAAACGAAGTCGATACGATTTCAATTCTTGATACGCGCGGTATTATACATGGAAGCTTTCGTCCAGCATCTGCATAAAGACAATAGGATGCCATGAGACCGAGGGCAACAAAACGCGTTCGATTGTGTACGATTTAATCGATATTTTTCGATGTTACGACTTGACCCAGCTTTTTCACAACGGCTGATGTATAGTCCTCGCTTACTTCTTCAATCCGAGAAATTTTCCCCCGACGGTTGGGATCAGGTATATCAACCCCGTCAATGATTCCACACAATGGTTGATTAGTCCGCACTAACAATCCACATAACCTCTTAATTTTTATAGATTCCCAGACAATAGGAAAAAAAAAATGTGGCGTTTCAGGACTCGGCCCAGCTTCGACACAACACACAATGGTTGTAGTCCGCGCCAACCCTCCGCATTGTCTCTTCTTTATTCCAATAATTTCCCTATTAATAGACGGTCCGGGTTAGAGTTGACGCTTCAAAGGTAGTGCTGATGGGCCACGCAAGGTCTACACAGTCCTCAAACGAATTGCGAGGTACCGCTACACCTGCGGTCGTCGGTGGGCATGCAGTGTTGGGCCGGGGCTGACTTATGATCCACGTGCATTTGATCATATTTTTACTTCGTAATTTGTATAAAATGTACCATAGCTTCCCTCCCTCGCGTACCCTGTTGTGGCAAGGGTACATCCTGCTTCGATCCCCGGGTTTCCGATGTGGATAGCGTTTTATTTATATATATATATATATGCAAGTTTCCCTTCGGGATGGGGTTGACTTGAAAACTCGAGGGTGTCGCAATTCTAAAAGGGGCAACATCGCCATTGGGCGTTTCTGTGTACATAGATACGGGCGTGTATCGAACAATACCAAGCTTGACACCTGTTTTATGTAGTCAGAGGACTTTCGTCTGCTGGCCCCTTCCCCCGAATAGTGGCGCCGCGCTCATTTACACCTGATTCCTCTTGAAATCACAGACGCCGACTTCGAGATCGAGATGGACTACATCAAGGAGAAGGTTGACGCCGGTGCGGACTTCATCATCACGCAGATGTTCTTCGACACCGACGTGTACATCTCGTACGTCAAGGCTTGCCGCGACAGGTAAAGCACCCCCCCACACCACCCGCGCGGCGCCGCCGCCGCCGTCCGTTCGTACGCCCCGCTCGTCCCGTTTGTCGGGCTTTGGATGGATGGATGGATTGGTTCGCGGTCGTCTTCGTTTATTTGTTTGTGTGTTTGTGTGTGTTGTCTGTCTTATCTGTCTGCCTATCGTTATGTTGGTCTATCTTCCTTGCCAGTTTAGTTTTTTATTTTCTGCCTGGCTGCGCTCTTTGTGTGGCTCGGGGCGTATCGATTGTTGGAACGATCGACATTGGGATTTTTTTTGTGTCTGGCTGCATTATGTGCGTGGCATTTGGGGGACGTGTTCCGCCACCGCCTTTGTTCACTGCGTGGCTCGGGGCTAGGCGGAGGCGTTTATCTCGGCGCATGCTTTTCGACGGCGAAGGCGTTCTTCGTTTTTTTTCGTGGGTGCTTTTTTGTGACGGAGGCGTTTTTTTCGCCTGAGTTGTATCGGCCAAAGCTTTTTTTGCCGAGGCGTTTGTTTGGTGGGGGGATGTTTGCGGCTAAGGCTTTGTCCGGAGGCGTTTTAGCAGGGGATTTTTTGTTTTTTCCGGAAACGTTTTGGTCGGAACCACGTTCCAAGACGCCCCCTTGATGTATGGGCAAGTATTCGCCGGAACCATGCTCAACACGTCCCCTTGATGGAAGACAGTCATTATATATATTAAAGTTTGTTTGGCAAAGGCGTTGTTGGCGGAGACATGTTCGGAAGAGGCGTTTCAGGCGAGACGTTTTCTGCGGTAGACCTTTATATTTGTGGAGGCATTTTGCTTTTTGGAAAGCGGTGTGTCGGTGGAGACGTGTTCGCCGCAGGCATTTTAACGCGCCTCCGGCGCTCAGTCCTCGATATGTATTTTGTTTTCTTGTTTCTTGGTAGTGGTTCGGTTCGGTATCGCCGGAGTCAGGGAAGTATTTTTGATGAAGGTGCTATCCACGTGGACGTTTTTCGGCGGAGGCGTTGTCGGTGAGGAATTATTTTAACGAGGCGTTTCGATGGAGACATTTTAGGGAGGCGTGTTTTGTGGTGGAGACATTTTCGGAAAGCCCGTCTCGGGTGGACACATTTTCGGCTGAGGCATTTTTCAGAACGGGCGCAGAGGAAATAATCTTATGGTCTCGGTAGGGGTGTGCATTTTTCGGCGGAGATGTTTTCGAAATTATAATTATTTATGGTGGCAACCTTTTCGATGGAGGAGGTCCGATGTGGGAGTTTTTTCATGAGAGTGTTGTCGACGGGGGCTTTGTTTTGGCGGAGGCGTTGTCGGCGTAGATGTTTCATCAAAAAGGCATTTGAAGGGAGCCGTTTTCGCAGCGGGGACATTTTCGAAGGGGCGTTGTTCCGGTAGAGAGACGTTTTGGGCGGTGGCCTGTTGACGGTGGCAGGTATCGATGGAGGCGGTTTCAGCGGGTGCGTTTTTTTTTTTTTTTGACAAGCCGTTCTCGACGAGAATATTTCCGGCAAGGCGGTGTCGGCGTGGACGTTTTCAGCAAGGAGGCGTTTCGGGAGAGATGTTTGCGGCCGAGATATTCTCGGCGGGGACGCTTTTTTGTCAACGAGTTTTCGACGAAAGCGCGTTTTGCGCAGGCGTTTTCGCTGGAGGATTTTCTAACGGAGACGTGGTCGACGGGGACGGGGACGGTGGAGGCGTAGCCGTTGTAGGCGTTTTTACCGAACAAGAGCAGCAGGCGCTTCATCGGGCCTCCGAGGCTTGCTGCACGCCCCGGTTCGATGAGCAGGAGGCGTTCTGGGGCTCAATACTTTATCTATTTGAGGACATGACGGCCCAAGACCAGTCCACAGTAGGCTGAATCTGGTCGTTCCGCTCCAGCCTGGATTGGCCTCGGGCTTTGGTACCCTTGACTAAATGAAATACCTCATTTACTTGAGGACGCCAAGACCAAAGGCCAATCTAGGCTGAATCTGGTCCTCCCACTCCAGCCTAGATTGGCCATGGGCCTCGATGTCCTTGACTAACTGAACTATTGACCCCCAGAACGCCTCCTGCTCATCGAAACCGGGGCGTGCAGCAAGCCTCGGGAACCCGATGTACCTCCTCCTGCTGCTCTTTGGCTGCGACACGGCGTGCAAACGCCTCGCCCTACCCTCGACGCTCATCACTATTTCAAGAGGCGTTTCCGGGAAGACAATCTTCGGCGTTTTTTTGTTTTTCGCTACGGGGGTTTCGACGAACGCGTTTTTTTCGCGGAGTCGGTATCGGTGGAGGCGTTTCTAATAGAGGCGTTGCCGGCGGTTAAATTCGGTGCAGGCGTTGTCGGCGTGGATGTTTTCCGCCAAGGGGCGTTTCGAGGGAGACGTCACCGGCGGAGTTTTTTTCGGCGGAAGCGTTTGTTCGCGGAGGTGTTTCGATGGGGTCGTTATTACCTACCTGGTACCAGATAACACGCCGTTTTGTTGCAGAGCTGGGTCCGTCGGAGACGTTGTTAGCGGGGACGTTGTCGACGTAGACGTTGTCATCAAAAAGGGCGTTTCGGGGATGACAGGAGACGTTTTCGGGGGCAGTTCAACGAGGGATTTTTCGACGAACGCGTTCCGATGTAGTCTGTTTCGACGAACGCGTTTTTTGCGAGAGAAGGTGTATGTAGCGAACGTGTTTCTATCTGAGGCGTTGTCAGCGGGGAAGTATGCGACGGAGGCGTTGTCGGTGTGATTATTTTCAGAAGAGGCGTTCGCGACGGAAGTGTTTCCGCGGAGGAGCGAGTAGGGTGAGGGCGTTTTCGATCGGGTATTTTTCGACGGAGATTTTTTTTTGTCGTCAACGAGGCCTCGTGTCGGATCACACGGGTATTTTTTCTGCCACCGTGACGGGTGTCCCTTTTTTTTTGCGTCTCTCATCACGCCGGGCTCTCGTTCCTATTTTGAGTGTACGAAACAAGTCCTGTTTGTGATACCTGCCGGATGATTGTGACCAACCGTCTGGGGGTCGTGCGGGGGTCGTGCCGAATGCTGTGGCACCGCCTGATTATTGTTGGAAACCTCTTTTGACCTCGCGGCCACCGCCACCACCGTCGCCGTAACGTTTCTCGGCTAAAGGGGAATCAACGTGCCGGTCGTGCCGGGAATGATGTGCATCAACGCGTGGGGGGGGTTCAAGAAGATGACAGGCTTTTGCTGCACCAGAGTCCCGCCCAAACTCATGGCGAAGATGGAGGAGATTAAGGTTAGTAGCGTCGGGGAGCCAAATGCACAGCCTTTTGTCTTATTTCACTCGGCCAGCGTGGCCTTAGCTTGGAGTAGAGGAGGATGAATTGACACCTACAGTAAGGGTATGCCAAATAATTTTGTGCACACCCCCCCACCCTGCTCCCGCTTGGCACCCTGATCCCACCCCAACCTGATCCCACCCGGACCCCAACCGGCCCTGGGCATATAGGTTCCGGGTGGGATCAGGTTGGATTAGCCGCCGGCAGGGCCCACTTGGCACGCTAATCCCACCGCGACCTGATCCCACCCATAGACGTCAGGACACAGCACTTGCACCCCGTGACAGACAGCAACTTTGCCTCGACACGCCTTGACTGACCCCAAATTACTAGGTTTTAGTGTGGAACAACCAGCCCTGCGCCCCTGACAGCGCACGTTTCGCCTTGCTTGACGTGTCGCCTGATTCCACCCGAACCTGAGCCCCCCACTCTCGCCCAGGGTACATAGTTAGCCACCGGGCCGGCAGGACCCACTTGGTACGCCATGATTCCAGTCGACCTTTTCCGCCAAAATCAAGGATTTCCACGACTGCAGCGAAAACAAAAATGACACCAAATGATCGGCGCAAATTCAAGAGGGTTAAGTTTTATTTGCATACTCGTTGTGAACGTAGGGTTTCCCCGTGGAGGAGGGGGGGGGGATTTCCACGCTCTGGGTTTTCGTGCCCCCGTTTTCTTTTTATGCATGTCTGATTACCAAAGATGAACAGGCACGAATTGCGTATGTGCACCAAGCTGCTCTCTCCCGGCACAAGCCCGTCGTCACCCCTTGCCCCAATGCCATTCCCATCTCCCTTTCGTCCACTCACGCCGCTGTCGACAAACAACCACCGCGCGGATCCCCCCTCCCCCCCCCCCTCATATATATGGGAACCCTTTTTTTGCAACACCTCCACCTTTGTCCCCCCCCCCACGCATATTGAAAACCGTAGTTTTAAACGCCGACACCCAGTGCTCCGTCTCGAAAGGGCTGCGTGGTCAACGGTCAAACGACTTAAGGCAAGCAACAAATGAGTACCCCCCCACGCCCCTACCATATATTGGAAACCCTTGTCCTAAACACCCACACCGTTTTCCCGGCGACAATGACACGACTACGATCGCGCACAACACTCTCAGGACGACGAAAAGGCGGTGAAGGCATTCGGAGTGGAGTTCGGGGTCGAGACGTGCGAGACTCTAATCGCCGCCGGCGCTCCTGGCCTCCACTTTTACACTCTCAACCTGGAGAAGGTGAAAACGGAGGGGACTGGGAGTTCGATGATGAAGAAACGGGGGGGGAGGGGGTTAGGGGCGGGGGTCAGTATTTCACCCACCGGGACAGTCCCCCATCCCGGTGGGATGCTTCCGCATGTAGGGCTGATGACGATCCACTCACCTGGATCCTAACCTTCCGTTGACATGTGTTGTGCTGGATCTGTGTGGTGCAGATCCATCCAGCTCAGGAGACGGTTTCCACGGGTTCCACCCGGCAACATGAGCTACCACAGTAAATGACACAGGTCAGGAATACCTGGTACATATTTCCTGAACCATCCAGACCCCCTTTTAGCACTGCAGTCCCGTTTGGGGTACAAACTACTTGGAACTTGAGTGGTTTGTCCCTCTGCATGGGACTGCAGTCCTAAAAGGGGGTTAAGCAGGGGATCGGTGATCTGTTCCGATGTGTGCATGGTTCTCTCGTGACCGTCTGTGCATTCATGCGAGAGCTATACCCCCACGCGAGAGTCAACGTAATGACCAGTGGGGATGCTGAACCCTATGCGCTATAATGTAGACCTGAAGACCAGCAGGAGAGGACATATTTGGTTGGATACCTTGATCGGACAAGTGGCGGTGGTGGTGACGAGGTATTACGGGGGACCATAGTAAATAGGACCAAATGTCGTTGGTAAAAATAGGTAAGTATATAGGTTTTTGTGTGTACCGTAGGTCCTATTTGCTATGGTCCCGGTAATAGGTATCTCTGTGAGGGCGTCTGTCGGGATTTGGGGGAGGGGGTGACGTGTGGACGTGAGAGGATTGTGATTCTACCTGAAAACCACGAGTGCCACGTTTGTTTTTTTTTTTCAACAATCGCTTGCTGCCGCCGTCAAGGGACGTGGAAACCCCGTCCGCTGGTTGTCAAGGAAAGTCCCTGTTGTTCATGGCTCCCCCTTGATTCCCGTTCGCATCACGTGTTGCCTTGCCGTTAGTCGGGCAGATCATTCTCATGGTTCGGTTATCTGTCGCGTATCCCTTTTCACGTACCTACCTGGTACCTCTTATCGCACCGGGGGTGGACAAGCTTCGGCCTGTCGTTTGTCGAGCCGAGGGGTCGCGCGCCTCTGGTTTGTGTTCGCCTACAGTAGAGTCACCAAAGCTGTTTCTCTAGGACAATCTCCGCAGCAGATCGGGCTCTGCCAACGTGACTGATCACAGCTTGTCCGAGCAACTTTCTATGTTGGGCGTTAAGTTTTTTCTGCCTTGTTTTTGGCCTGTGCGCTGCTGCAGGCCCGGTAGGGTGCGTGCGTAGCCATGTGTGTGTTTGCGTGTTTTTCTTTCGGTCTCCTTGTAAACGCTCTGCCTTAGGAGTGATGTAAATATTTCCCGGCTCTGCGTGCGATGTCTGCTAATGACGGCATTGTGCCATGCCCTGTCTCGAATTCATTGGCAACACCTCAGGGCAACTACCCGCCCTATACCATGAAGAATGGCAGGTGGGATGAAATGTTGTTTCTCTTGCGGATGCTGTCCCTCGTTCTGGTGACGCTGCCACCTTTTTTTCCGGCTGAGTTTGGACGACATAGCTTTTGCTGGTTTTTTTTTTGCTAGCGGACGTTTTCCCCCCGTTATTGTGACACTGACATCATCTGACTGGTCAACCCCGCTCATCTTCCCCCTCGTCGTTGCCTGTGCAGGTCACCATCGGCATTCTCGGCCGCCTCGGCAAGCTGGGGGACTACAAGGTGGCGGAGAGGGAAGAGGACACGGCGCAGGTGAAACAGGGACCGCATCCTGGCTTTTTCTCGCGGCCAGGCGACGGCAAGGCCCGTGCTCACTGCAGTGGGACCTCCAGCAGGTTTCCCCCGCTATTTACGGAGGACCATAGAAAAATAGGACCCACAGTACACACAATAACCTATATTTTCCCCTATTTTTACTAACAAAATTTGGTCCCATTTACTACGGTCCTCCGCAAATAGAATCTGCCGGCAAAAATCGACTATGTAGTCAATCTGCTCAACACCGCTACGAAATGGTAGCGTCAGATCGTGCGAGCAGAGGGTGTGTTTTCCTGTGGTTGTTCTCACATGAGTCCATCTTCGAAAACCTAGTCCGCAGCCACAGGACACGCTCCAATAGCTCTGGAATGCAACAAAACCTCAGTATGCCGTCACCCCGGTCATGAATTATCCGCCCTCCCGCCGCGCGCCCGCCTACCCGCCCGTCCGTTGGAACTCCTTGCCTTGTTCAGATGATCGGCATGATTAAGTCCGCCAAGAAGGGCGAGGAGAACGCAACCGCTGCCGTCCAGGCCCCGGCCCCTGCCGTTCTCGTTCAGGTATAATGTACGAAATAGTTACATTGACCCCACCTTCTACAGGTATTGGGGCACAGGTGTAGCGGCCTACGAAGCGAGAACAGAGGGGTTCGGGTTGGCTGGCTACAATTATTAGTTGGTTTTAGTCGTCTAGGTATTACAGTAGCTAGGGCCGTGAGTTGGCTGATATTTTAAGTCGCCAACTAGTTGTTAGTTGGCTAGGTATACCCGTGAGTGGGCAGACAATAAGTCTCCAACTAGATTTTGTTGGCTATGTATTGCAGTAACTACGGCCGCGAGTTGGCTGACTATATTTAAGTGGCGGACCAGTTTTAGTTGGCCAGGTGTTTACAGCAGGTAGCTACCTCAACGAATATTCACTCTAGGGCTGTAAGTTGACGGACTAGAAGTCGCCAACCAGTTATTGGCTGGCTAGGTATTACAGTAGCTAGGGCTGTGAGTCAGCCCGCTACAATGAGTACCGTAGTAGTTGGTAATAGTTGGCTACATATTACAGTAGCTAGGGCTGTGATTCGACTGACTATATTAGTGGTTACTGTCAGTTGGCTAGGTATTTCCGTAACTTGGGTCGTGAGTTGGTTGTTAATATGTGTTGCAGTTGGTTGCATGCGGTAATTTTTTTCGGAATTGTGTGTTTTTTTTGTATCTTGACCGGCGTGTTTGTGGCTCGGATTACGTTCTTCGTTATCAAGAAATACGAGAATAAAATGCCGGTTAGTTGGCTCACTTCGCCACACGCGAACTACAGTGTGAAATAGCTTACCGTCCAAGTGCAACCAACTAACTCAGCCCCTACCGATCCCCCCAACCCGTCAATCGTCCCACCGTCGCCGCACAGGAGGAGCCCGTGTTGACTCCGGCTTAGGCTGGTCGTTTGCCGCGCGACTAGCATGGTGACGAAACAGCTGCCTCGACGGCTGCTGTGCTCCGCTTTTTTCACGTTTTTAAGAGGTGCAACGTTCTTTCGACGTTTGACTGGAGGGGGTTTTCCACTGCGCATAGGCGTAGTCGTGTTGATTTGCAGCCTCTTGTTGACTAAGGAGAAAGGACGTACGGTGGCATCCCCAGAGGCGAGATTGGGCGGCGTTGGGGACGGCGACGACGTTACGTGACAAGATGTTGAAATTTCGTCTCGGAGGACGCCCAAGGTTGCCCGGTTCACGTACGCAGCCGATCTTTATCGAAAACCTTCGCCCGTACTTTCTGTGAGGCGTTTTCAGTGTCGCCGCTGTTTTGCTTGTTGTATATGACACGTTGAATGTTCTCGCTTCCCCTCGGCTATGTCCCATCTGTTTCGGGGAAACATAGTGATCAGAACCAAATATGGGATGTAATACGTTGGGAGGTGCCTGGTTTTTTGGGTCCATGATGTGTTCTGATTTCGATGGTATGCCCCCCCGTCCGTATGCCCCCCCCTCCCGTACTAGCACCAATGCCAAGAACACGAGTAGTACGCCGACAGTTAGGAAACTTTGGCCGGGTCAAGTGCGGAAGTTCGCCCCCTTCCTCCCCCGACTCTATACCCCCAGCTCTGAAGATTTTGGTTGCCTCGGCCGCAACGCGTCCGTAGGATCTCGCACCTAGTTTATAGTACGAGCTGCGTTGAGGGCGTCCCGGCAGAGGCGGAGTGCCAATTGAAAGAGAGGCGAGAGAGGCGGGCGGTAGGGGCCAACTCGCGAGAACGGCTGTTTGTTTTGCCAACAAGGCTGTTGTTCGGCCAGCAAGGCTGTTGCTCGACCCCGGCTTTTATTGTAGAAGTGGATGGGCTCGGACAGACTGCAGGAGTAGACACTGCTCGGTCAGACACTGCTGCTGCTGCTGTTGCTGCTGCTGTTGCTGCTGCTGCTACTGCTGTTGCTGCTGCACCTACTGCGCTGTCAGTGATTCGCATGAGTTCCGATGTTAACCTATTCGAGTTTTTGCGTAAACAGCGTAGCTGTAGAGAGAATTCGTGAGGCAAAATTCCGTCATCACGCGGTGGTAATTTCCCCGCGGAGTGTACTCGTATGTGGCAGCATTGTACCAGCAGGGAGAGAGTTGAGTTGATGAGGTACAAAATTGTCGCAGCCGGCAGTGTTCTGCCCGTGGAGTTTGGCACCAGCGGGTCTGCAAGGTGGCGAGGGGACGCTGGTGTGCTCGTGGCGCGGTCAGTGGTCGCCCGACCCATGGCGGCGATTGAGCCTGGGGACGCAGAATTCGTTAACCACGTTTATTATACGTATAATGTATTTTGGCTGTCTTACGACCGATGGATATCGATCTCAGACAGAGGCGGCGGGGACAGCTGTACGTAACAGTTAGGCTGATCCGTAATGATGCTCCATCGGTCTCATGGCAAGCTCTGAAGGGCAAGCACGCCTGCTGCACGAAGGAAAAGCGTCGAGCAAAGCATGAACCGCTCGTCAATTCGAGCATGGAGCAGGGGCAAGACCCCGACGATTTTATTTTACTGGATCAACGACGCGCTCGCCTCGCGGAAAACGGAGAGGTCATCTCAGACGAACGGTTTGAGGACATAATTCTTCGGGGCATAACCAGTGACTACGACTATATCCGCAACACCAGCCACCGCGACCCGAACTTTGACGTGAAGGACATGCAGTCGACAATGCGTCCAACGTATATCGATGACCTATCCCGCAAGAGCACGCCAAAGGTCGCAGGATGTGGGGGCTGCCATGTAGCCAACCACACCTCCTCCGACACACAGAAAACTCGGTGTGTCAACTGCCACAAACGCGGACACCCAAGGTCTGAGTGCACTCAGCCCAAACAAGGGCCGTCGGCACCTGTTGCAGCGGGTAATGCCAAAACCAAGTGCTCAAATCACCGCTAAACAAACAACACACAGTGACGCCTAGCGCAAAGCACAACGAAATGGCCAAGACGATTCTTGCTCTTGACGAGCACTCGATCGAACGAGGCACTGCCTTCCGACCCCATGCTTCTACTCGTCAACAGCGGCTCTTCCGATCACTACTTTGACGACACCATTATCCTGGGGTTGGAGAACATATGCTCAACGTCGAGGTGCTGGAAACTCCCCGCAAGATCTCCACGGCCGGCAACCACATGATATTGGGCACGAGGACGGGTACTTTACCGGGCACCGTCGTCGACAAGGGCAAGAGGCGGCACAGCGTGAAGATCCCCGGCGTTATCGTTTCAGGTATAGGGCGCCATTTTTTCTCGTGAAAGAAAGCAGCAGAAAAAGGAATGCTTACCATAGTCGACCCCGACCTGCCGCGGGGGATTACATTGTTGTCCTTTTTCGCGACATGCCGTGGCATGCCGTGGCACCACCTGCGGCAAAACCTTCGACGGCATCTTCCACGGCATACCACGGAACCTTCCACGGACCTCCACGGCATACCATGAAACCCTAAGCCTAACCCCAACCCTAACCCTAACCTAGGTGCCGTGAACATTAGGATGCCGTGGGGTTGCCATGGAGTGCCGTGGTGATTGCCGCGGGGGCTGCCATGGTACCACCCATGGCATGCCGGGCATCCCCCACGGCGTGTCATGGAATCCTATGCCACGCCATGGGATGCTGTGGGGATGCCATGGTGTCCCGAGGGTGGTACCATGGCAATGCCACGGCATGGGACGAAAAAGTCAAATAGTGTAAAACCTGCCTGCCGCGCCTGCAATAGGGCGAACTGGTGCTGCCTCTACAACGGCGTTGCGAAGACTCTGGTCTCTACTCCTTCGAGTTGACGCTCTATTAATAGCGTCAACGGACAAAGCGATGACCTTGTCTGCACCGTATGACGCTAACCTTTGGCATAGGCGAATGGGCTACCTAAACTCACAGGGTTGACAAATCTTGAATAGCACGACCGATAACGGCATGGAGTACTGCGGCACATTCCCCCCCTGTGACATCTGCTCGGTAGAAAAGAGCAAACAGCGCAACCACCCGAAACGGGCTGACCACGGCGTTCACGCGCCGCTCACGCTGGCATGTACGGACCTTATAGGCCCCATCTCGCCACCGACAATCGGAGGGCATAAGGTTGTCAGCAAATTCACTAACGAATTCACAAAGTGGGAAGCTGGTATGTACGGACCTTATAGGCCCCATCTCGCCACCGACAATCGGAGGGCATAAGTATGTCAGTAACTTCACTGACGAATTCACAAAGTGGAAAGAGGTCCCACTTTGTGAATTCGTCAGTGAATTTGCTGACAACCTTATGCCCTCCGATTGTCGATGGCGAGATGGGGCCTATAAGGTCCGTAAATACCAGCGTGAGCGGCACGTGAACGCCGTGGTCAGCCCGTTTCGGGTGGTTGCGTTGTTCTCTCTTCTCTGCCGAGCAGATGTCACAGGGGGGGACGTGCCGCTGTATTCCATGCCGTTATCGGCCGTTCTATTCAATATTTTGTAATTTGTGTGGTTTAGGTAGCCCATTAGGCTATGCCAAAGGTTATCGTCATATGGTGCAGACATGGTCATCGCTTTGTCCGTTGACGCTAGAGCATCAACTCGAAGGAGTAGAGACCAGAGTCTTCACAACGCCGTTGTGGAGGCAGCACCAGTCCGCCCCGTTGCAGGCGCGGCAGGTCGGAGTCGATTATGGTAAACATTCATTTCTCTACTGCTTCCTTTGACGAGAAAAGGTGGCGCCCCATACCTGAAACGATAACGCTGGGGATCTTCGCGCTATGCCGCCTCCCATTCTTGTCGGCCACGGTGCCCGGTAAAGTACCCGTCCTCGTTATTATGTGGTTGCTGGCCGTGTAGATCTTGCGGGGAGTTTCTAACACCTCGACGTTGCGCATATGGTTCTCCAAACCCGGGATAATGTCGTCAAAGTAGTGATCCGAAGAGCCGCTGTCGACGAGTAGAAGCATGGAGCCGGATTGCGGTGCCTTGTTCGGTCGAGTGCTCGTCATACGAGAATCCGCTAAGCTCCACCTCAGGCACGGTAGGTGCGGGTGGTGACTCTGTACCCCGTGTTGCAACGTTCGCGTTGGCGCCGTCTTGGCCGGTTCGCTGCGCTTAGCACTCGGCGTCACTGTGTGTTGTTGAGCGGTGATTTGAGCAACACTTGGTGTTGGCATTACCCGCTGCAACAGGTGCCGACGGCCCTTGTTTGGGTTGGGTGTACTCAGAATTTCGGCGTCCGCGCTTGTGGCAGTTGAAACACCAAATTCTCTGTCGGAGAACGTGTGGTTGACTGACATACCAAAAGCCCCACGTCCTGCGACGTGCCCCTGCGGGATAGATCATCGATGTACATTCGACACATTGTCGACCGCATGTCCTTCACGCCAAAGTTCGGGTCGCGGTAGCTGGCGTTGCGGATATAGTCGTAGTCACTGGTTATGCCCCGCAGCAATATGTCCTCCAACCGTTCGTCGGAGATGACCTCTCCGTTTTCCGGGCCAACCCTAACCCTAACCCTAACCCTAAACTTAACCCTAACCCAGTCCGTGGAAGGTTCCGTGGTATGCCGTGGAAGGTTTTGCCGCAGGTGGTGCCACGGAAAAAAGACAATAATGTACATCCCCGTGCCGGGACCTCCAGCTTCCCCCTTATACGTCTGCACTAAGAGCTTGGCCGATCCAGCTGTCATTAAGTGAAGGATGCCGTACAGGTTTTCGCAAGCGTTCTCCCAGCGCCGGATCTGCCCTGCTGGATCCGTGTCCACTACGCTAAACACGAGAAGAAGGGGTAGCGTCGCGGTAGATATCGCAGCTAATGCACCGGGTCTCAACGCCCCCTGCATGACTTGGTAGATTATGAGCGTGTCTGAGGCCCATTCGCGGTGCGAACTTCTACCGTCAATTGAATTGAGGCCCTTTTCGTAGCAGAGACGCGATGTATTTGGAATCCCCCATGACCTTCTTTTATATCCCTCTTTGGTGTGGTGTTCGATGGTCTCCGACTCTTGCGATGGCAAGGGCTCGATGTCCGCCCAATGCTAATTCAGTGCTCGATGGTCCACGACATTTGCGATGGCAGAGGCTCGACGTCTGACAGAAATAACTGTACAACAGCAACAAGTAAAGTACACGATCTGCAGCAGTGATGCGGTGCAGTACTCGATGGTATTCCGTCTCTTGCACCGGCAGAAGCTCGACTTCTGCTGGAAGCGAAACTGTACAACAATAGTTTGCTGGAACTAGGAAATAATAGGCACGTACCAGAAAACTGCAGCAGCAGCAGCAGCAGCAATCCGATGCAGTACTCGATGGTCTCCGTCTCGTGTGATGACGAAGGCTCGACGTTAGTCTGTTAAAACCTGCGAGGAGACTCGTACTCTGCAGGAATCAGTCTATGCAGTAGTCGATGATCTCCGGCTCTTACGATGGCGGAGTCGACGCAAAATTGTCAAATATCCAATTCGATGCTCGATGGTCTCCTTCTCGTGTGATGGCAATGGCTCGATGTACGAACCGGGCGGTATTCGATGGTCTTTGAGCAAAGGCTTGATTTCCGCTATTAATAGTCTAGCGGTATTCGATGGCCTTCGGCTCGTACGATGACAAAGGCTC
Source organism: Macrocystis pyrifera (assembly GCA_031763025.1). Taxonomy (NCBI): domain Eukaryota; class Phaeophyceae; order Laminariales; family Laminariaceae; genus Macrocystis; species Macrocystis pyrifera. The sequence goes on from JASSKH010000031.1 coordinate 4,372,418, forward strand.
GATATCCGCTGATCTGGCGGTATTCGATGGTCTTCGGCTCGTACGGTGACGAAGGCTCAATGTCCGCTCACTCTATCTACTGCTGTGCATGAGCCAAACTGCTACGATGCTCAATCAATCTGTTGTATTTTGTCTGTTTTACGACCGATTGATATCGATCTCAGACAGAGGAGGCGCGGGCAGTTTTATATGCTGATCGGTAATGATGCTGCATCGGTCTCATCTATGACCGACCAGATCCGCGCAATACGTGCTAGAAGATAGATTTAACAGGTGCTCTCCGGCCCACGCATAGATACTAGTTCCACGAGTACGCGAGTACCGCGAGAGAAACCAAACGAGAGTAGATGATCGGAGATCGTCCAGATCCAGCGATATCATAATCCCAGGTGTGCGATCTAACCGAAAAGTAACGCCAAACATATGCAAATCATACGGTACAAGTGTACGCCGCTTGATATTTCATCGATAAGTAACTACCCTGAAAAGGCCATTGCTACTGATCATCGATAAACAGCTCACGGAAAACCAATTTCTAACACACACCGTACGTAATTTTACCGAGGCGGCGTTCTCTCTGCTTTCGTCTTGCGATCCGCGCATCTAGGCCATGGGCCGGATTGTCACAGACGCGAGGCTGCATATGACTCTGCTGTCGCTGTTTTCTGTGGCATCTGACCGTTTATGACGGAATTCTCTACATTTATTTGCCCAATTACACGGCCTTGATCCCTACCGGTATGCTTTTTTGTTTTTGACCTTGCCGGTGCCTTGCGGTAAGGGAGGGGTCCGTCCACCCGCTCGTGTGTCGCGCAAAATAAATTTAGCGCTCGATGACGAAATGGCACCGTTCTCGTACGAGCTTTATTTAGTTATCCCCCACTTTACCACGCATCGTTCGTTCGTGCCAGACACATTTATCGGCACTGGCGGATGAAGCCCCCCGCCCCCCCATTTTCGTGCTCCTATTTGCAGGTGGGCAAAAGACAGACCTTCTCAGCGCCTTTTGGAGCGCCAAACACTTCGTGCGTGCACGACGTATGATAAGGGTTACCCACGTTCTGTTGGCTTTGCGTGCAATTTTTTCCCGTCCCCCTTGGCAAGATGTTTATAATAGGAGGTACTCTCGGAACGCCAAACACTATATGTACATAGATACGAGTTGCCTCTGCCTACGTTCTGTGGCCTTTTCGTTCAGTTTTAGCGTCGCAAAAGCTGTTTTGAAGGTCTGCCTTTTGCCCCACTTCCCACCGTGAGCTCTTGCAAGAGGGGGGTCCAGTCTGCCCCGTGTGTCTGTGGCTTTCGTGATCCTCTCGTGCCCAAGACAGGCTGCGTTGTCTTCGTTCTGTGGATTATGCGTGATTTTCAACGTCCCAGAGGTGCAGAGGTATGTAGAAGGTCTATCGTTCCCCCCACCTCCCAATAGGAACTCAAGGAGGGGGGGGGGGGGGGGGGTCCCGCCGTCCCGTCCCCGGGTATGCCTATGGATTTCACGGCCCTCTCGGGCCCAACACAGGCTACATCGGCTCGACTCCGACCGGTTTTGTGCTACTGTGTATGTAGTTGGGAACTGTTATACTTTTTGCTTGTAGACGAAACGAGGTTTCGCGAGTCGCTTGACGGTCCTGTCCCCGCTCGCGCCCCGAGGCAGAACGAAAACGGGGCTTCGCGTCTCGCTCCACCTTCTATAGAGACTTCTGAGAGGGAAAAATTGCGATTTGCTGAGACTTTTGAGGGAGGGAAAAAAGTAAGCACACATTGATTGGCGTCCCGACTTCTAATGGAACTAGGAGCAGTACGGCACAGGGCGCGACCATACTCTTGTACGGATACAAATACCCGTACAGCACTCGGCGCGCGCGCTTGGGCGACCGCTCGTAGACGGCCGGTAACACTAAAGGTATCGACCATCATTGTTTCGGTCGCTATCTCGGGGGATCTCAAAGAGGTTGACGGTCCTCTCTCGCGCAATACAAGGCCACCGGGTAATATACAGCAGCAGCAGCAGCAGCAGCACATCTCATCTCCGACCGAGGGTGGCCCATTTTCGGGACTGCTACGTATACGGCACGGACGAAGGGGGGTTCGTGTCTCGTTTTTTTTTTTTTTGCCGCCCACCATACAGCAGTATGCAGTATGGACCGAGCCCACGCGAAACATACCGCTCTGGGCATATGCCGCTCTGGGCATAAGTAAAGGACCGCTTGGTCTTCATATTATTGGAGGCGTTCTGCAGTAGAGGTTCGTATCGCGTTTGGAAAAAAAAAGTTTCTGGGCCACCACGGCGTCCTTCCCGGGCGCCAGTTGAAAAACATTAATATACAACTTGTGATTTACACTACATTGTTGGGCATAATGCCACAACGCGTACGCACATACACGTACGAGTTGCGCGTGCGTAGCATCAGTCAGTCAGTTGTTTGTCCCCGTCGAATCCCGCGTTCTACTATGGGGGGGGGGCGTACTCGATAGGAGAGATGTACTCGATCTCATGCATGGCCGTAGTCGTATGACCATGGACCCTCGCATCCCTACAATGCCGGGACGGAGCATGTCGGGTTTTCACCGACCAGGCAGACATTGCTTGCACCAAGCGCGAAGCGCCGTGAGGTGTCCGGCGAGTCGCACGAAGGGTGAGCTGCATCCTACCAAGAACCGCTTGTGAGGCGGACTTGCATATGGATGACAGCTTCAATGAGTTAGTTTCATTTCCGGTGTGGCCACTTCCAGAGACAGCAATGGGAGTACTATGTAACTGCCTCTTGGGTGCCGTACCTTGAACACTACGTGATACGATCAATTCCCTTGTGCATAGTAAAGGTTCTTTACTTCGCACAAATGATCTAACTAAACGACCAGCTGTGGGCGACCGCCAAACAAAAAAAAAAAAAAAACGGTACCCTGGATGTTTAGCTCACGTAGTGAGCGGCATGTTTTACAGTGTCGTTGCCAACCGACGCCAACCCGAGCGGGGGGGGGGGACATAGGAGCCTCAGAAAAATTAGTGTGAAACCTCTATATCGTAGAACGCCTCATTGATGTCTAGACGGTTCTCACATTCTCGCCCAGAGCGGTATACGGTAAAGCGGTCAACCATGAGTTAAATTGGCACACAACACGAAATTTGAACGTGGAAGTGTGGTGAGCTTGACCCTTTAAGGACCGCAGTCTCGTTTTTTGGGGAACAATCAACTCAAACTCTAAGTAGTTAGTCCCCAAAACGGGGCTGCAGTCCTAAAAGGGTCAAGCTTTATTTCAACCAATCCGCCGGAGGATAAAAAAAGAATAGAACGAAAAAAAAAAGTTGAGTTCGCGCCGGGCTGTGTTTTTTCCATTTTTTTTTTGTTTCCGGTCGTTTTTTCCTAACATCGTAACGGCACATAAGGGGACGCTGAAAAAGTCGAACATGATATTTTTTTGCGGGAAGGCTCTCGACCCAAGAAGTTTTTTTTTTTTTCCGAAAACACCTTGTTCGGTAGATATTCTGGACAAAAACGTTCCCGTGCTGGAAGAAATCGAGCGCGCGATTAAAAAAAAAACGATTGCATCTCCTGGTGTTGGAGCTCAAATCTCTTCACGGTAATACGAGCAAAAAACTTTTACTATACACAAGTATACCCTGTAAAACCATTTTCGTTACACCATGCACAACCTTGAGTACAATACATCGTCGGAAATTATTTGCGATTCAGTGTAGCGCTCGCGGCTGAGGACGATTTCTCAATCCGACTTTCTTCACGCACCCCAAAAGTGAGAGCCCTTAGGTTCTGGTTTCTTGTTATTTCGGGGGAACACGGCCATCAGGACCAAATGGGCTTCGTAAAAACACTGGAATGTATAGGTTTTGGTGTGTATGATGGGTCTTGATTAATATGAACACCCGTAATGAGTTATTTCTTGCTCGTTGACCGTTTTGTCCTGCCGTTAACGCCATATGTTGAGGTGCTAGTCAGTTGGGCTGCTGGTGAAAGGTCAACCTACCTAGTATCGCCTGCCCAGACTAGCTGAGCCTTACAACCAGAAGAGCGGTGAGTCGGGGCAAGACTTCACGCCTACGTAATAACTACCAATCGGTGTGTGCCGTTCGCAAGCTACTGACTGTAGTCAGCCGGTCGGCCGGCGAAGCCAGCCGGTGGCCAGCCGACCTTCTGTTGACGTAAAGTCAGGCGAGCGAAGCAAGCAAAATTTACCCCATGCCCGGCCGAGGGGGCGCCCCGCCCGAACAAGGAAGACGTATCCCGCATTCAATAAATATTCCTTCCAAGTATGGAAACCCACCAAGCACGATAGTACCTGCAGGAACTAACTATCGGTCCCACTAATATCTAGGTGGGGTCTATTCACAGCCCTGTTAACAACACTGCACTTCTATCGTATCTTCCAATCCCGCAGAATTGCACGGGTGGTAGGACGCCCCCCCCCCCCCCCCCCCCCGCCCTACCCCCCCCCCCCCCCCGGAAACTATGTACCCGGTATCAATAGTATACATAGGTTGGGTTGGCGTCGGTTGGCACCGACAATGTAAAACATGCCGCTCACTACTTGAGCTAGACAACCAAGGTACCGTTTCTTCATTTTTTATTTTTATTTTTTGGCGGTCGGTCACAGCTGGTGGTCGAGTGAGATCACTTGTGCAGGGTAGAGAACTTTTACTCCGCAGAAGGGGAATGATCGTAACACGTAGAGTTTATGGTGAGGCACCCAAGAGGCTGCTACATAGTACTCCCATTGCTGTCTCTAAAAGTGGCCACACCGGAAATTCAAGCAATTTATCGAAGCTGTCGTCCATATGCAAGTTCTCCTCACAAGTAGTTCTTAGTAGGATGCAGCTCACCCTTCATGCGACTCGCCGGACACCTCACGGCGCTTCGCGCTTGGTGCAAGCAATGTCTACCTGGTCGGTGAAAACCCGACCCTCTCCGTCCCGGCATTGTAGGGATGTGAGGGTTTATAGTCGTACGACTACCGCCGTACATGATATCGAGTACACCCACCCACCCCTATTTTATATACCTGGTATATACATATGTTGGGTTGGCGTCGGTTGAAGACAACGCTGTAAAACACGCCTCTCACTGCGTGAGCTAGACTACCGGGCTACCGTTTTTTTTTCAATTTTGCTGTCACCACGGCTGGCGGTCGAGTGAGATCATTTTTGTGCGGGGAGCATCTTAACTCCGCACAAGAGGGATGATCGTATCGCGCAGTGTGTATCAGGTATATCGTAAGGCACCCACTACATGGTAAGCCCATTGCTGTCTCTGGAAGTGGCTACACCAGGAAATAAATCAAGCCATTGACGTCGTCATCCACATGCAAGAAAATCCGCCTCAAGAGAGGTTCTTAGTAGGATGCAGCTCACCCTTCATGCGACTCGTCCAACATCACACAGCGCTTCGCGCTTGATGCAAGCAATGTCTGCCTGGTCGGTGAAAACCCGACGTGTTCCGTCCCGGCATTGTAGGGATGCGAGGGTCTATGGTCATACGACTACGGCCGTCCATACCATCGAGCACACCTCCCCCCCCGGCTGGCGCGGGGGCCTATCCGCCGCCAAACCTACTAGGCAAATATATAAAATAAATCCGTCGGCTAGAATTTCGATTGAAATCACACGAGCGATGGGAGCCCTAATCAACGCCCCCCCTCGCCGGTGGCAAGCAATGTCTGCCTAGTCGGTGAAAATCCGATGTGCTCCGTCCCAGCATTACAGGGACGCGAGGGTCCATGATCATACGACTATGGCCATGGATGATATTGAGTATATACACCCCCGTCCCCGCCGTCGCCGCCTGGTGAGGGGACTCTTAGCGCTTCTAGGCCCCTTCGCCAGCCGGGGGGGGGGGGGGGGGGGGGGGGGGGTCGTTTTTTCTCGTTCTGGGTCCAATCGCTCATTCGATTTGAATCGATATTCATGCAGGCTGGTTTATTTAATAAATGGGGTAAATCGACGTTGCTGCTAATAGGCCTCCTCGCCAGCCGGGGGAAGGGGGCGGGGGGGGGGGGGGGGTACTCGGTTTCATGCCTGAGAGGGGGGGAGAGATTAGGCCTCGCCTCGCCGCCCTGGCTCGAATCGCTCATTCAATTTCAATCAGAATTCAAGCAGACTAAGTCATCCAATAAATGTGACGAATCGTCTCTTTCGCCTAAACCGATCAATTCAATCGCACTCTCGCTCCGATCCACCGCCCTTTCTGTTCTTCTCTGGCCCGATTTCTACTCGGTAACCGTGCTGGAGCAGCCGGATAGACTCGTTTCAAGAAGACTACTGTAACCGTCCGTCCCTCTGGCTCTATCGTCACCGTCGATACAGCTTACGGTCGTCGTAACGAATTTTTCAAGCCGACGCTGTTCGTTGTATCTATCTGCGTCACAAGCAGCCCGCATGCCCCATGGTCGACGTGCGGGGAGTGTTTGTGGCGGCGGTGTTTTCATTCCCCTTATCGCATCGTATTATTGATTTACAGTACATTATTTTCTAGTCGTGGCGAAGATTTTTTCCCACGGAAGGTTGTGCACCCTGCATTTTTTTCTGAGGGCTCCTCCTCCTCCTCCTCCTCCTCCTCCTCACCGAAGGACCTCTACGTCCCACCCAAAAACTTGGGGTTTCAACAATTTTAGGACGGCAGTCCCGTAACGGGGACAAAACTACTAGGAATTCGAGTGGTTTGTAGCCCGAATCGGGACTACAGTCCTAAAAGGGCTTTACAACCTCGTTGGTACGCTTTTTTTCAGCAGCGACCAACACAACGCCGACAACGTTTTGGTTTTGGCAACCATCTACGGGAGCAGCGTAAGCGTCCGGCAGCAGCACGGCTAAGGGACCACGTTGCGCCCTCGCCGTCTATACGACCCCCTATTTTGCGTCGTATGTATCCCGGGGACACCGATTCGTATCGTCCCCGCCAACCACGGCAGTAGTAACCGTTGACTGTGACCGCCATTTTTTTTAATCGTCAATTCTTCCTCCGCTCTCAGGTCCCTGTACACGGCTTCAACGAAACAATGCACACTCAACGCGATGAGAAATCCCGTCCCATGACCTACAGCAGTAGTTCCATAACGGGAAACAATATTTCCAAAAAAACAGCAGTACGCGATAGCGGTTACGTGCTCTTACGGGGGACCATAGTAAATAGGACCTACGGTACACAAAAAACCTGTATAGTTTGCTATTTTTACTAACAATATTTTTTGGTCCTATTTAGTATGGTCCCCCGTGATAATAGGACGTGTCTTAACCCGCTCCAGAGAGCATTGGAACGAACCAAGTGGAATATCATGGGCCACTTTAATGGGTGCTGATTGGTTGTGGAAAACGAATAGATTCAGTGCAGCCCGAGAGAAACAGTATGGTATATCTTGGAAGAGGAAGAAGAAGAGTTGCACCCCTTTTTCTTCTTTGGGGGGACCGAACGGCAACAAATACAATCTCGTTTGATGTACTGTAGACGGACACCACCGAAGATGGACGTCGACACCAATCTGCGCACAACATCGCGTTGGCGATTAGGTGTCGTGGCATGCGCAAAAGATACCCGATCGTACTGATTCGGCTGGCAAGGTCCAGGATTCTGCATAGACCCAAACACGCTTTTTTTGCGTAGGAACGGAACGAATGACCACGAGCACAGCCTCGTCCCGTTCCCCTCGTTCCCATGCTCTTTGGAGGGGGTTATAAGACATGCCCAGGCGTGATCCAAGCTACTGTACGTAGGATCCCCTAGCGGGTTTCCCACCGAAGTATGCAGGCATGACATGGATATCTGCTGGGATGCCCTATGAATCGTTGGCCTCGGCAGACGCAGGGGGGCTGCTCACAATAGGCATTGCTCTTCTTCTCGACGATGTTGCCACTTCATGTGACCGGTGTTGTTGACGCAGGGGGGCTGCTCACAAGCATTGCTCTTCTCGACGATGTTTCCGCTTCCTGTGACCGGTGTTGTTCTCTTCTTTCTTTTGAGGTTGCTACGTGGGCACAGCAGGTCCCCCAACGAGAAACCGGGACACTGGCTCAGGCTACGCGTACTGTAGATTACTTATTTTGGCGTTACAAAAATATACCGTGGTACCTGGTATCTGGTACAGGGCATCGCCCCCTTCGCTCGGCAGCAACAACAACTCTCCCCGAACATCAAAGCTCAGCAACAACTCTCCCCACACACGGCCAGATATGGGTACTGTAGTCGCTATTCTTAGCGAAGCCGGTACACACTGTGGCACACACAACATACGATCGAGGACACGCTGTCCGCGTAAATCGCACACACGCACGAAGAGCAGAAAACGCAAGGCAGCGCTACACAGCTGCTATTTTATACTGGTGCTGCTGTGTTGTTGTACAGCAGTATAATAGCTGTACGATGTATTTGCTGAACGCAGAGGCTTAAGTGTGGTATCACAGACTGCTGCGTACCAGGTCCTGATTTGAGCGAGCCAGGCCAGAGAGACGCCTCTGCGACAGTTGCGAGAGCTTGGTGTCTGCTCGTGTAGCAGACAAAACTATGTCCATGAACTCGCACTAATAGGGAAGTCAAGGATGCCAGGAGATACACAATCAGTTTTTACATGGTGACTTCAGCTGAATGGGAGACTAATAGGGCGCACAAGAATAAGAATCCCACACCCGGATGGGTACGCCGACCGCGGACCCGGGCCAAGCCAGGTGCTCATGAATCAATATTGACTGTGGGCTGAGACGTTACCATCCCGGTGTTCTACGAAAGGACTACAGCAGTGATACACCACCACCTGCCACACCATCACTATTATGGTCCGTTACACCTGTGGGATGGACGTATCTTTCACTTGCACTTGCTGTTATACTACAGCAGTGGCTGTTGTGCTAAAAGTTGCTCACCTCAATGCCGTACCGTATCCGATGGACTTGCGAAGACGAACCTATCCAACGAGGGTCCATCACCATCGTCAATCCCCATCGCCACGTAGCACAACTGGTGTGGCGCGCACTGCGTGGCTTCGGGGTCCCACTCTCTGGTATCTTCCCGACGTAAATACGCCTGCCATGCAATGGTACTCCCAAAACCTGCAATCTACGAATCTACCGACCTGTTGTTGCACCCAAGTACCCATAACAGCTATCGGGTAGTTGTGTGCAGTTGTGTCTCACCGTCACGCCCAGAAGGAACGCACGGCCGTAGAAGAAGAACAAGCAGCAACGCAAACATGGCGTTGAGTACAGGCATGGCTGGTGCGGGAGGTGGTGCCGCGATGGCGATGAACCCGGGTATGGCCCTCGGCGGCAATGCAGTGGCCGCCCCTCAAGTCTTCTCGAGCTTCGAGCCTCCTCCCTCGGCCGGCCCACCGCCTGGGGCTGACGCTGCCGCTCCAGGCAGGGCTGGCGGCGCGTACGACCTCCGCGCGTGGGAGAAGAAGGGCGAGCCGGACGAGGATTTGCACGCTTGCCTTGGCGTGGACGTGGGATCCTCGACCATCAAGGTAAAAGGGAAACGCCCCACACGAGGGTACATTCTTTGGGTGATAACCGCTCTTGTGGGCCTTCACACGTGGGCAATGCATGAATATGAACATACATACTGCTGGTGCTGCTGTGTGCTGCACGTTGTTGCTGTTCTGTCGTGTCAAAAGTAGGTTAGGTCAAACGGTCAAACTCACCTCAGCATCAGAGCACCAGGACGAGTCGGCGTTGGCGTGCCCCGATCAGTGGCACCATACCCAAAGGAAAGAGTCGGAGTTGAGCCGACGTCGGAGGAAAGCCGGTGCTTCACTGCAAACAGTACAGACTGCTGTTCGTTGCCCTTTTTCAGTTTTGTTCTTGTGTTCGATCTAAAAAAGCAGAGCAGCAGCAATGACTTACACCCCTCGTCGTATCAGATGCAGGATGACTCGGTCGGAATGATTACTCGGACAAGCTGCTGTACCGTGCGGTATACACTCTCGAGACGTGCCGTACCCCGGTGCAGCAACCTATGCATGCCTCATGTGGTCGTACGGCAGCAGTAGTCTCATCGTTTTTCACGGTTGACCATGTGCAATATAAATATACTCAATACGTCTTTCTTTACCTGGCACGATCAGCAACAGCGGTAAAACAACAGCTGAGCAAGCCAATGCGAACGTGCAGTTGCGGTACAGCCCACGTACCGTTCTCGAAGCGTGGATGAGAGAAAGATAGTTCCTCGGCCAAAAATTCTGGTACAGCAATATTAATAGTACCGCTGTCGTCGTAAACACGTCAATACCCCTTCCACGTGCCGGCGGCGTGGCTCCCGCTGAAAAACCGAGAGCCTAGTGATATCTCTGTGGCTTACCCTATCTACCCTGTACGTCGTACGAACATGTTGCCCTAGCAGGTATGTTGTACCTGTGGCTATCGTGCACCCCTTCCACGTGTCGGCGGCGTGACTCCTGCCGAAAACCGAAGCCTATTACAGGGGTCATAGTTAATGGGACCAAATTGTGTTGGTAAAATTACAAAAATATCTAGGTTTTTATATAAACCATAGGTCCTAATAACTATGGACCCTCGTAATAGTGATATCTCTGGCTGTGGCTCACCATATCTACCCTGTGCGTCGTACCAACATATCACGATAGGCACAGGTATAGCATAAGGCAACTCACGATAGCCTCAGGTATAACATAGGGCAACATGTTCGTACGACGCACAGGGCAGATAGGGTAAGCCACGGAGATATCACTAGGCCTCGGTTTTCAGCAGGAGCCACGCCGCAGACACGTGAAGGGGTATTTTTATATTAACGTGTTTACGACAGCAGTATATGCTACTGCGTGTATTAATACTACTGGTGTACCAGGAATTTGGAGGTACTTGTGAATGCCGCTTATATACTTCGTAACTGCTTTTGCATGTAAGTACTCGTACTTCGTAAACCCCTTGTAAAAGTAAGTATTACCTGGTACTGCTGTACGCGGTGTTTCAAAACTGGTACCTGGTACCGTACAACCTGGTAGGCAACCAACGTTAGCTTGTGCTGTATCAGTACTCGTGTACTGCTGTCTCGCGCCCGTGCCGTTGTCTCTCTCGATCATACCATACGGTTCGTAAAGGGTGGCATCATGCATCGACTCTATTTGCGGCGTTTGCACTGCTGCTGCTGCTGCTGCTGCTGCTGCTGCTGCTGCTGTAGAGACGGGCTCTGACTTGAGTTTCTCGCAACGATGAACATGATTCCACTGCTGTTACTACGTTTTGCGTGTTTTTTCTTGGTACGTTTGGCTTGTGGCGACGGCGGTCACTTTTCAGACATGGCTCAACAACTTGCGAAAACACCCCAACACGAACAGACAGGGGTAGTCGCTATATACCGCCACGCAAACACGTGTCCCCTGCCCCCTACCTACCATATGGTACAACAACTTGCGAAAACACCCAACACTAACAGTCAGGGGTAACCGCATATATACCGCCACGCAAACCCGTGTCCCCTGTCCCCTACCTACCATGGCACAACAACTTGCGAAAACACCCAACACTAACAGACAGTGTGGTGACTGCTATATACCGCCACGCAAACACGTGTCCCCTCTCCCCTACTAACGTGGCTCTCCGTCTACCGGTGTACCAGGTACCAGCCTGGTATGATACAATGCTGGACAGGTGGCGAGTACACATCGTACCAGTATTATTAAGAGTTGAAGAGGTTTATTGTTCCTTGGAAAACCAAAAAAAAAAAAAAAATCGCGCACCCCATGATGTCGTAGTACTACAGTAAGAAAACATGCATTGCGAAAGAAAGGCAGGCTTGACATTCACAGGGGAATGAAAAAACCGGGGAGCCAAGTTTATGCCCAAGATTTTGTGCACGACGCACCTTTTCTCAAACATCAAAGCAGCCTAGCCAGCGTTCCTGTCTCTTACAATTTTTTGATAGTAGATTTTCTGTACTGCTGCTGACTGTATACCTGGTATTTATACCATGCACCGGCAATGTACCAGGCGGCTACTAATATCACACCTATCATGCGTGGCTCGACCGCCAGGCAAGACAAGTGTTTCCTAAAAAGGCCGCAAACGTGGCGCGCGCGTAAAAATCGGGGCCTTGTCTGTTTTTCGCAGCTCCTGCTGCCGCCCCTCCCCCTCTCTTGTTGGAGTGCTCACACTCCGTTTGCACCCCCAGCAGCAGCAGCTCCGGCGGCAGCAGCATTGTTGGCGTGTCGTGCTGGGTCTGCCCCTCGCCCTGCCCTCTCTAGATTAGCGCCGTCCTTCAAACTCGAGCCCTCATGTTTGTGTACGAGTACTATGCGGTAGCCCCAGTGTGGCAGTGCCCCTTCCCCCCCCCCCCTGACCGGAGTTCCCATACAACTGCGTGTTTTCCACGCTAGATACCGATGCCTTTCACTACGTACGGATGGTGCGACGCAACACCACCCTAGCCGAAAAACATGAACATCGCAAACATGACCGCCCAAAAGTCGCCACGTATACATGTACCTATCGACTATATCAACGACCCTTCCGATGTTCTAGGGAAAGTTGGTAGGCGTACGTATTGATGGTAGTCCAGTATGGTTGTTTTTGTGGCAGTAGGTGCTTCCTTAGGGTCATTCTTATCGCAGAGCATTTTTCCCATAGTTTCCATATTGTTTTCATGCATTTTTCAGTCTTCTTTTTTTTCCAAGTATGTGAAATTTAATTTCCTGATTTTTTTTATCGTGGAGAAGTTCACGAATACTGACAGAATGCCTCCGTATTTGATATATATCTCCAATTATTTCCAGACTTTGGAGGTTCTGGAAAAAAAAATATCTCCGATATGAATGAGCCTTAGTCGAGACTGCGGGAACGAGTCGTGTTCACCGATTTTGGATGCCGCTTGGAAGAAACGTACCTGGTGTTGATATACCGTAGTCCATTCTGAACCCTAACGCCAGCCCCATCGCTAGAAAAGCCTAACCCCAACCGCCTGTGAGAAAGTTCTCGGAATTAAGCTGTAATGACCAGGGCTGTTTACGGGTCGGGTCAAACCTCGCGGGTCAGAGGGTCGTCGGGTCAAACCTCGCGGGTCAGAGGGTCGGGTGACGGCGACCCAAACTGATGTGTGACAGTTTGAAAACACCCTGGCCCGACCCAACCCGACCCGACCCGACCGGACCCGACCTGGCGGTGAGATTCGAAAAAATCCTGACCTGACCCGAGGGTTGGGGTCATGATCTGCGAAGAACCCTGATGATGGGCTTGTGTGCACTATCAACTATTTTGTCGAAATTATGCCCATTCGGAAACGCCTCTGACGGCAGCGACACCCCTTCTTAAACCGTAAACCCTCTTCCTGCTCCTCTCGGGGGTCAGGTCGGGTCAACGTCCCCAAACTCCAGGGGTAACAGCAGCCTGCTCTGATGTTGCGACGGGAGCTATGGGCTAAATTGACACACGACACGAAATTGGAACGTGGAAGTGTGGTGCGCTCAAGCTTTGTTTTTACCAACCCGCATCCGGCGTCACATAGCAGGGTCTTTTTCTCCCCCCCCCTCTCCACTACTACGGTTCTCTCCTTCATTTTTATCGCGATAAGACTTGACCCAGATTTCTTCGCCCACCGTGTACCAAATCTTCACCTACGTACAGTACAATATCTGTGTGCGTATTTTACAATTCAGCGGCCCTCCCTTAGATGTATTCTAACAGGAAAAATTGAGATTTTGCAAGTTTGATAGCTGTTGTTCCATGATTTTGATAGCACTGTGTAGTTCAGTGATTTGACATCAGTGTTAGCATGATCACTGCCGCCTAGATGCTGGGTGGGTGAGTGGATGGGTCGAGAGGCATTCCTTGGGGAGTTCGCAGTGGGAGGGAAGCGGGTATAGCATAGCAGGTTGGGGGAGTAGGGGGGGGCTCGTGACGTATTTCACAGCGAGAAGGCGAGAACGGGGGTGCGGGGCTGCTCGTCGCGCGTGCCGTGTCCTGACGCGCGACATTCCGATCCATTCTCGGAGGAGGGGTGGGTACGGCCGATGACGCCTGCCTGTCGTCGACTGAACTGCTGTGGACATAACTGCTGTAAGTGCTACCTACAGCCTGTATCAGTATTTGCCGAAATATAATCGACGTGTGGTTCAAATATTATTCATGCAAGCAGTCCATATATTCTGGGACGCACACGTCGGTACTCTTTGTAGAACGTCGGGTAGTTGAAGGAGACAAAAGGACACTTGTCGTCGCCGTCGAGTTGGGAGTTTCTATTGAGACATTTCTATCCTGGCCGTAACCTCTCGCGGAGCCTTCCTTTCTCAATCTGTACCTGGTGGAAGGTTCCGACCCTGACTCTTTTTTGTACTGTAGCTGTCACCAACTTCAATTCCAAGTGGTTTGTCCCCCTTAACGTGGGTGGGGGCAGTTCTGATCGGGGGCTGCTTTCGTCCTTTTTTACGTCTTGCATCGTGCGCCGGCTGGGGTTTTGGACAAGAGCAGGCATGCTTGTATCTGCGGGACGGAGGGTGCAAGGCTGTCGGAGGCAAGGCCCCCCTGCCCGCTTGCATCCTGGTCGACCGCAAGACTGGTGTCAAGGGCATGCGCAGGTGTGAGGTGGTATTAATAGCAGTAGCAGTAGTAGTTGTAGTGGTGGTAGTAGTAGTAGCAGTAGCAGTAGCAGTAGCAGTAGCGTTTTTGGTGGTATCGGTTGTTGGTGGTGGTAGTGGTCGTTGGTGGTAGTAGTGGTCGTTGGTCGTTGGTGGTGGTATTGATCGTTGGTCGTTGGTCGTTGGTCGTTGGTGATATTATTGGTACTATGTATCAAAGGGTGTTAGCCTATTTGGTTGTTGTCTGTTTCCCACCAGGTACCTGGTATCAACTAATATAATGGTAGTACCAACCCACGTAAACGTAATTACTGTGAGAAAAAAGTGACCGAAAGGATGTTTTTTTTCAGCTCAGTATTCTTTGGTTGGGTTAGTCAGAAAACGGAGCAACTCCTGACTGCCACGAGGGCCTTCGGATTCACCTGTTTCACCAATTAGCTCATGTTTTGTTGGTTTCGATTATTTTTTTTTACTTCCAAGTTGAACCCAACCAGATTGGATTATATCGCAAACACCCTACCGATGTCGTTTCTGTTGTTGTGGGTGTTGCTGTTGGTGTTTCTGTTGTCGTTCTTGCTGCTGCTACTGACGGTCGTTTCCGACCTCCAACCCCCATCCCAAACGCTCCCGAAACCAACCTAACCCAACCCAACTCAACCCAACCCAACCCAACCCAACCCAACCCAACCCAACCCAACCCAACCCAACCCAACCCAAGGTGGCTGAAGTCCCGAGCATCGGGGGCGTCCGCGGCTTCGCCCGCCCCCCCGAAGGGCGTGAAGCTGTTCCACACCGGGAAAGCGGACAACAAGTGCCTGGTGGTGTGGCCTCTCCGCCTCATGGCACTGAGGGGCAAGGGGGTGGAGGCGACGCAGCGCGTGCAGTCCTCGCTGAGCCACGAGGTCAAGTGAGTTACTACTTGGCGGCAAATCCCTGTAATGTGCTCGATCGAAGTATCACACCAAAGCTTGCGAGTGTTAAAGGGTGTGTGTGTGTTTGGAGGAAATTTTCGATCTCAACTCACAGCTGAGTTTGAGTTTGTTTGATTTTTCCTCAAGATGAGCAGCACGCACGTAGAGTAGAGCTCGCCGCTTGTTCGAGAAGATGGATGGATTTGCACTTGTGCACGAGACAGCGGGACTATTTAAAGCATTGGTTGACTTCGTTCCGTTGGAGCAGAGTTTATTTTGCTGGTCTCGTACGGTACACTTCTGGGCGAGTCGGGTCATTTTCTCGAATACGTGGTAAGCTATGAGCACATGCCCTCCTCGTCAAGGACATGGATTGACAAGGCCATCGAAGGTTCACATGTACCTACTGCTGCTGTCGTGTTTTTTCGATCAATCGGATGCGATTTTGTCATGCTTTTGGTTGGTCGCACGTCGCGGGCGATCGAAGTGTCCACGAGTCGCACAGATCTACGATCCCCAATAAATGATGTAGATATTTCAGGGAGAAGATATGTCTTTTGATCTCTTTTGATCTGTGATGGTAGCTCGTGTTGTTCGTGGGTGGAAGCCGTAAATGTGTGTGAGTTTCTTCGCGTTAATCCGTTTTTTCTACCCGTCGATATCCAGCACACTCACGTGTCCCGTGCCGATTCATTCATCCTGTCCTAGCGAGATAAAAGCGGTGTGGTCACAAGAACTACTACACGGGGATACTCGTATAATAGCGCATGTTTTTTCGGGTTGGATCTGTGCTAGGAGTATATGTACAGATCCTGCACAATATATTACAACGGCAGGTTAGGATCCAGATGATCTATCTGTAGACAGATATATCGTGATATGTCCGGTGTACGGATGCTGTGCTGTGATGCTCCTACAAATGCTGCATCACGCGCGATTGTAGTATATATCCACTGTACACACAGCGTGCGAAATATGGTTGTCGACAAATCTCGATTTCACAGCTAATAAGGTGTATTTTGACTGTTTTACTACCACCCTGTACCCTGAATATGATGAGGAATGTTTTTATTATATGTTATTTCGGGGGACCATAGTAAACAGGACCAAATATTGTTAGTAAAAATAGTAATATATATATAGCTTTTTGTGGGTACCGTAGATCCTATTTACTATGGTCCCCCGTAATAGTGTACAATAAAAGTTCCCTCTATTTGGAGTGGTACATAAAAGGCAAAACAAATATTATTCAATGTTACTCTGCATGCGTTCATTCATATGTATATACCTCGGTTCATTCATACGTACCTGGCATATACCTGGTATATATTATTAACAGAGAGTTTTGACACTCGGGTATGCTCGCTTTAGTTCGAGCAATTTCTGCAAGTGTGTTGTCCCTCGAAATTTCCATTATTTTTCTGTTCTTGCGTATGTTTTATATAGATTTTTCTGGGTTTTTTTTTTTTCCCGCATTTTTTTTTTTCGTCATTCTCTTTGTTTCCGATTGAGAATTAGCCACAAGGCCAAGTGAGTTGTACTACAGCTGGTGCTACAGCAGCTGTGGATACAGGTAGACATGTCGACGCCTACAGTAGACGGGGACGTTCAGAATAATTACACGGTTTGTCGTTGTGTTCGTTGAGTGTTGACTGTTGCTGTTGACTATTAATGCTAACACCAGGTTCCAGGTATTGACTTTCGGCTCTATCCTGACTGTTGACCGACATATAATGACCATTGCCTGATGACTATGAAGTAGTTGTGGCGCTGTTCGCTGGTGACTGTTGGCTGGTGCTTCTTGACTGTTGGCTTCTGACTGTTGGCTAACTAGTATTGACTACTTTTTTTTGGCTACTGACTATTGTCCTTTCACCGAGGAGTTCTACTATTACGGGGGTCCATAGTTAACAGGACCAAATATTGTTAGTAAAAATACCTAAATATACAGGTTTTTATGTATGCCATAGGTCCTGTTAACCTTAGACCCCCGTAATAGTAAGATAAGAGGTTCGCCCAAATTATTCTGAGACTCCTTACTTGACCTTAAGGAGCTCCATAGCTCACCCGACAACTGACTTCAGCAAAAAAATCAAATTGCATCCCGATGAATAATCCCACGGCCGGCCCAAGGATACAAACACGTTATCTTTCGAAACAAGATTGGCGTTGCGACGATTTCGGTGTGGGGAGCCCCGTCATTCTAAAACCATGTTAGCCGGAATGTGCTACCTGTATCGTAGAACGCGTCGACCGTTGACTACTGTTGGTTGTTGACCGTTGGCTTCCGTTCGCTACTGACCGTTTGTCGGTTACTGTCCGTTTGGTTCTGGTGGCTAGTGACTGTTGGCTACCGCGCTTGGATACTGACGGTTGACCGTTACATATTGACTACGAGTACGTCTAGACCGATGACTGCGCTGTGAAAATATGTCGACCCGCTCCGTTCCATCGTCTGCCTCGTATCCTTGCGCGTCTCGCTTATAAAGCTACACAAACCAAATAAATATAGCGTAGTAGCTCTTGCTATCAATAGGAACTCGCACTGGTGGTTGTTTGTGAGTGTTGTTGCGCTGGTAGAAGGCATGTAACCCCTTGAGGACTGTACTCCCGTTCCGGGAACACGTGTCTTGGAATTAGAGTTAGATTATACCTGGTAGGCGTTTCTGTGAATTGCGGTACTCAAAAGGGTTAAAAGAGGAAGTAATCGTAGATTGTCGGTCGGACGGCTGGGATTTCCGACTGGAGTTTTCTACAGATATCTCCGGGTTCATGCAGACCCAGCTCGAACATTAAACCATGCCCAATGTATGCGGTACATAGGGTATCCGGCTCCATCCTGCTCAAGAGTAAATGTCATGCCCTGTGTTTTAGGCGCCCCTCTTTTGCTGCAAGCAATAGACGATTTAAACCGTCCCCCCCTTGTATGTATGTCATATGTATACCTTCGTGTTTTTGTGCGGCAGTAACATTTCTTCGTCGCTAAAAGTTTATAGTTTGGGATTAATGAGGCCTCTCTGCGTCGATCAGCCGGAGACTCTCGCGCAGGGCTACTACTGACTGCCCCGCGTTGATTGGATGGAACTTAACGTGGCACCTCGGCGCAGACAGTAGTTACTCCGCCAAAAAAAGCACTGCGCGTCCCTTTTTTGGGAAAGTAATTGATGACAACCCCCCCCCCCCCCGCCCCCCCCCCCCCCCCCCCGCCAAACATGTACCACTCTGACCCAACATATAAGGAATGATTGTATTGAATAATTCGATGCTTACGATCCCTATATTTCGGGTCAGATTGGTATGTTCATTAAAAAAATATCAATGACAACTCCCCTAATACACTAACGACATACCGCCTCCCCGCAGGGTTTCCCCTGATAACGACCAGGAGGCCGAAGACGCCGAAACTTCCGGAGTCCGAATACTGCTCACCTCCCCAGACGCGTCGGACGCTAAGGACAAGGAGGTGTGGTGCACTCCTGAGGAGATCCTGGGCGTGCTCCTTGCTGGGGTCAAGGTGAGTGGGGTGGGGTGAGGTGAGTTGGATTGCGGGTGGTAGAGAGAGGTGGGGTCCGGTGGAGTGGGTGGGAAGGGGGGGGGGGGGGGGGGGGGGGGGGGGGGTAGGGCTGGAGTGGGGGGGGGGGGGGCGATGTGGGGTGGATGGGAAGGGCTGGTGGAGTGGGGGGGTGGGGCGATATGGGGTGGATGGGAAGGGCTGGAGTGTGGGGGGGGGGGGTCTTGACGTGTCTTGTCTCTTGTGTCATGTCTGTGGCCGCTCTGCTTATAGGTTTTTCTATTCGAGAGTATTCATTCAAGAGTAATTCCAGCTCCGCGCGGCTACTCCCCCACCCCCCCCCCGTCCCCACGGTCATACGACTACGGCCATGCATGAGATCGAGTACATCTCTCCTATCGAGTACACCCCCCCCGTCCCCACCCTCCCGCTCCTGCCTGCACACATGCCCAGTGCCCGTGCGTAACCCCCCCCCCCCCCCCCCCCCCCCCCCCCCCCCCCCCCCCCCCCCCCCCCCCACCCCCCCCCGTCCCCCCCTAACGTCTCCATCCTACGTGCACAGGCGAAGGCAGAAGAGGCACACAACGTGAACCTCAAGACTTGCAGCCTCAGCGCACCCGATTGCCTCGGAGATCTCCACCGCGTTGCCCTCCAGAGATCGGTCTTCCTCGCCGACATGGTGCCCGGGCGCTTCGTGGGGTCTTGCCTGGCATCGGCTGTCGGTCACCTCTGGGGAAGGTCAGAGAGAGAGGGGGGGAGGGACGGCGGAGACGTTTTTTGCGGTACCACTCCGGCTGGGAATGCGTTGTTCTCCCCATATCCTCCCCCGCTTAGTGGTGGCATCAGAGTCGAACTGGGGATTATGTTCCCGGCTCATAGTCAAAATGGGGATTCCGGGATTACAGTATCGGCTCAGAGTCAAAATGGAGATTCTACTACCGGCTCAAGAGTCAAAATGGGGACTGTGTTACCGGCTCAGACTCAAAATGGTGCTTCTATTTCCGCGTCAGGAGTCTTAAGTAAGGACTGCGTTGCAGGCTCGAGAGTCAAAATGGGCATTTTGTTTCCGGCTCAAGAGTCGAATTGGGGATTCTATAGTCGGCTTGAGAGTCAAACTGGTGACGATGTATACCGGCTCGGAGTCAACGTGGTGCTTTTGTTTCAGGCTTGCGGTTGTCAAGGTCGGGGTTCTATTGCCGGCTCAGAGTCACGATGGGGATTGCGCTGACACGCGTTCAGCGATGGGCGGGAAAAGAGGGAGACACAGACATACGAACAAAGGGATAGTTTTTTTTTTTTTTGTTCGATTCAGCACGGTTTTGTTTCATTTTCGTGTCTCCGAAGCCGGGGAAAATTAAGTCCATCATAAGTATAAGATCAGTACCAAGTATTATAAAATAGTTCATTTTTCAACGTTAACCATGCCATCTTCTCGTGTTTTGTTTTTGTTTTTCCCCCGACATTTAACATGCGCTCACTCTTTCTTTTGGACGATTCGTAATTTTTTTTTCATGGTATCTCTCCTATATGCGTCGGTTATCATTGCGGCTGTGGTTGGTCATGCATCTCTTTTTTTTTCGTTGTTTTTTGTCCCCCCCCCCCCCCCCGACATGCTCCGTCCCGGCGTTGTAGGGATGCGAGGGTCTGCGGTCATACGACCACGGCCATGCATGAGGTCGAGTACATCTCTCCTATCGAGTACACAACCCCCCTCCGCCCCCGCTATGTTTTCTTTCGACAGTCGCAGTTGGATCAGTTGTGCGGGGTGCAGAACCTTTACTCCGCACAAGGAGAATGATCGTAATCACGTTGTGTTTGTTGTAAGGCACCCAAGAGGCTGTTAAATAGTACTCCCATTGCTGTCTCGGGAAATGACCGCACGCGGAAATAAGTTAACTGATTGAAGCTGTCACCCATACGCAAGTCCGTCTCGCAAGCGGTTCTTCACAAGATGCAGGCCACCCACCCTTCATGCGACTCGCCGGACACCTCACGGCGCTTCGCGCTTGGTGCAAGCAATGTCTGCCTGGTCGGCGAGAACCCGACGTGCTGGTGCAAGCAATGTCTGCCTGGTCGGCGAGAACCCGACGTGCTCCGTCCCGGCATTATGGGGATGCGAGGGTCTATGGTCATATACGACTACGGCCGTGCATGATATCGAGTACCCCCCCCCCCCCCCCCCCTCCCCTCATATGCGCTCACTTTTCGTTTGTTAGAATTATCGTTTTTTTTGTGATTTAGTCGATGCGATCTATTGTCGTTTTGATTGCCGTGGCTATGGTTGTGGCCAACTATGTCACGAGGCAGGAGGCACGTCAAAGCTAGGCACAAAAAAATTACGCTTGTCAAGGGTGTAGGCCCCGAGTGCTCCAAACCGCAACCCGGTGGTTTGGTGTCAAGTCAGGGACGTGCCAAGGTAAAAGTTGGTTTGTGTACACGACTGAAGGGGGTGAGAGTTCTGTCCTCCTTACAGCTTTTTCGGTTGTGGCCCGTCTGGTCCGTCCGTCCGTCCGTCCGTCCGTCCGCAGGTCAACCGCGGAGCTGAAGGATCCCGAGGACCTCATCGTGTCCGTGGGCATGGGCGCGAGCTTCCTCGATGTCGCCGTCATCGCCCCAACCCGCACGGACCCGTCAACCTTAACCGACGATGATGCCACCGCGAAAAACTCCACGGTCTCTGACAATGCTGCCGTTGGTGGCGGCGGCGGCGGCGGCGGCGGTGCCTATGGTGGTAAGAAGAAGAGGAAGGGGAAGGGAGGAGGAGGAGGAGGAGGAGGAGAGGGGGGGGGGGGGCTGCGGAGAGCATGGAGTACCGCGTGAAAGCGTTGGCGGGAGACTCGGCGTGCGGCGGGTTGGACATGGACTATCTGGTGGCTCGCGCGTTGCTGGTGAGGGAGGAGTTATGGGTTGGGGTGGAGTGGGGGACGGGAGGGGGAGAAGGGGAAACGACGGATAAAGGGGGGGCGGGGTTGAGGCGAATATTCGGAGGACGACGACGGTGGGTGTGGGTCTTACTCTGTTGTTGCTTGTCTTGGTAATTTGACCATTGACCTCACACCCCTTTGGCGACGAAGCACTCTCGATGAGGGGGGGGGGGGGGGGGGGGGAGGGAACAGAGGGATAGGGGGGGAGCAGAGGGGATAACAAGGGGGGAAGGGAGGGCGAAAGGAGTGACAGGAGGAGGGGAGGGGAGGGGGGAAGGGGGGGGGGGGGGGGATCCAGGCGAATATTGTTCCGCACTGTTGAGGAACGAGACATGAGGAGAAGGGAGGGGCGGGGAGGGGATCCTCAACGAAGCGAGTGAGGTGGCGAAGATGTGCTCATGTTATGCATGGCCGTGCTCAGATGGCACCATACACCCTCGCATCCTGACTAAACCAGGATGGAGGGGGGGGGGGGGGCGCCTTTTTTTTTGCGAGGATGGGAAAGAGCGGGCCGTTACATTTCTGGGCAGGCGCGTCCGCCTCTCCGTGGGCGTGATGGTGGCGAGGTCAGCGCGGGCAGGGCGGGGGATGCTGGTGGCGAGGCTAGCGCGCCGACTTTAATAGGGGTGCTAGGTTTGTGCATGTCGGCGCGGCGATCGGGAGTCAGTGTTGGTTTTTGGCAACGGCCTGTATCCCGAGTATTTAGCGCGCTGGGTGTGGTGTTGGGAGCGCCGTGATTTCCCACCGCGGGTCAAAAATACGCTATTACGGGGGTCCATAGTAAATAGGACCAAATATTGTTAGTAAAAATACGTAAATATATAGGTTTTATGTACACCGTAGGTCCTATTAAGTATGGACCCCCCCCCCGTAATATTGATGCAAGCTTTCGTTAGGATGGATGGATAAAACATGTGATACCTGGTAGTTCATGCTATAGCTATACTTCATACGAGGTGTTTACTCATACGAAGAGACACGTTCGAAAAAAGCCGAAAAACTCACAAAACATGCGTATGCATACGAATATATCGGTACGCTTACCTATACACGGCTGTAGGTACATTATAGCTGGTGAGATTCCGTTCGTCTCCCCTGTCCGGGTTTTTTGGATACCGCCTCTCACTGGCGTTCCACGTCTGTGTTGGACGTTTTACTGTCAGGCGGCGGAGAAGAGGACTCAGGGTGGGTTGGAGGTGGCTTCTCCCCCGTACCTCCCCCTTTTGTTGCGTCGCCACCACCAGCACGGATAGTTTTACCGTAGAACACTATCACACGGGTGACAATGTAGCACACCCCCTGGGACGGATTTCCGAGACGAGTTTCTCGCAAACTAGGGGCGACCTTAAGGAGCACACAAACGAAAATGACGGTGTTATTACGGGGGTCCATAGTTAACGGGACCAAATTTTGTTAGTAAAAATAGGCAAATATATAGGTTTTTTATGTACACCATAGGTCCTGTTAACTATGGACCCCCGTAATAGGAAGACCTCGACAATCTCTGTCCTTATTCATGAGACAAATCGCTCGTCGTACGCAGTACGCCCTCCCCGCTGTCGAGAAAAATCAGCTTGGAAATTCGTCCCGAGGGGGTGTGCTAGCGTTATCACCCGTGTGATAGTGTTATGTGGTAGTTGCGTACCTGGTACGTTGTATTTTTCGAATACGTGTTTTGGTTCGCTCTTATCCCCTATCCCCGTGCTGGCAAACGCGTATTGTATGTACTTTACTCGTATGCAATGTGTATGTGTGTGTTTTTTTTTTTGTTGTTGCAACAGGCGGCGGTGGAGGACTCGAGCGGGTCTGAGGTTGCCGCCGATCGTGTGCTGTGGCGCAACCTGCTTGACTCGGCGAAGCTGCTGCGCGAGCGCCTGTCGTCCGACGTTAAGTCGTCGTGCAGCCTCAAGGCCGGCTGCTGCAGCGTCGACCCCTCCTTCCGCCACTCTTTGGAGGTGGGGCATTTGTGTCCATGATTTGTGTGTGTCCATTATTTGGGGATGTGCCCACGAGAAGTGTGTGTGTGTGTGTTCATGATTTGTTTGTATTTTGGGCGTGTTTGTGACCCATGTTCTTTGTGAATGCTGTGTGCTTTGTGTGCTGTCTGTCTGTTTGTCTGTCTGTCTGTCTCTGTCTGTCTCTGTCTCTATCTCTGTATGTATCTCTCTCTGCATCTCTGTATCTCTGTCTGCATCTCTGTCTGTCTGCCTGCCTGCCTGTCTGCCTGCCTGTCTGCCTGCCTGTCTGCCTGCCTGCCTGCCTGCCTGCCCGCCTGTCCGCGTACCTGCCTGCCTGTCTGTCTATCTGTCTCCGCTCGTGTTTTGTGTGTCTGTACAGCATCGGAGTCTGAGCCAGAACCTGTGTCTCATGTGTGTGCCTTGCTTTTCGTCCCCAGTTGTGCGTAGTTAGTTTTGCGTCCAGCTGTACCTTGTCTATGCCCTGACCTTCTGTCCGCCCCTGTGCCCATTTGCCCCTTTGACACGTCGGACAGATCTATCTGTGCGTCATCTACTAGTGTAGATCGTTACTAGATAGTGTGTAAGGTCTGCATAAGCACACAGATCCAACCCGGGAAAACCTATCCTCGTAGATCCTGCAGATTATTCGGCTCCTCCGCCGCGGCAACATGAACTTCATCATACAGATCATGCAGATCATACAGATCATACAGATCACATCACACAGATCATACAGATCATATCATATCATATCATACAGATCATATGCAAATCATACAGATCATACAGATCATACAGATCATGCAGATCATGCAAATCACACAGATCATACAGATCATGCAGATCACACAGATCGTACAGATCATATCATACAGATCATACAGATCATATCACACAGATCATACAGATCATATCATACAGATCATACAGATCATATCATACAGATCATACAGATCATATCATACAGATCGTACAGATCATGCAAATCATACAGATACATGCAGATCATACAGATACAGATCAGGAATACGTGTGTCCTCAAGTATGTACTGTATTTCAGTGAATGATGAAGTGGGAATCGATGACCTGTGCAAGGTGTGAGAGATTTTTCCTTCCCCACCTTTCCACCAACGACCCCTACTCCCCCCGATCCCCCGCCCCGGCCACCCGTCCCTGCCTCTCCCCGGATGACCCCTTCTTGTCCTTCCCGTGTACTCTCTCTCTCTCTCGCCGAGAAGCTATCCCAAAGCGAGATGGAGGCCGCTATTGCTGGCACCATGGAAACCTTCCGCGGCGCGCTCCACACGGCGCTAGACCGGGCTGGCGCTACCGCTGGAGAGGTGGGTGGGGTGGGTTTAGTGGCTCAGCTCGCTGTGGTGATGCGATAAGTATACGCTTGAGTATCAAATAGTAAATCGGTCGAATTCACAGAGCACAAATACCGGTTGGTCTTCCAAACTATTGATGAAGCCTTGTCTCGTGGGAGACCTTTCCGTAGAGAGAGGAACGCACCGATGCTCGGCACCTTTTTCTCCTGTGGTCGTCGTCGTCGTGGCCGTCGTCGAGAAAATCACCCCGGAACATCGTCCCAGAGGGGGGGGTGTGTTGTGCTTTCGGTATGTAATACGATACCTATTACGGGGGGCCATAGTAAATAGGACCAAATATTGTAGGTAAAAATATGGAAATATATGGGTGTTTGTGCGTACCGTAGGTCCTATTAACTATGGTCCCCCGTAAAAGTCTTAATAGGAATGCATGCACTTTATACACGGTACTATGACAGGGGGTCCACAGTTAACAGGACCTATGGTATACACAAAAACCTATATATTTACCTAGTTTTACTAACAATATTTGGTCCTGTTTACTATGGTCCCCCGCAATACAAGTCGCCACGCTTGCCCACGTCACACGTATTTGGTCCTGTTTACTATGGTCCCCCGCAACACAAGTCGCCACACTTGCCCACGTCGCACGACCCTACCCAACCCCACCTCGCCCCGCCCTTGAACAAAACGGCTGCACACGGTTGACTTACGAAGACCTCGACTCGCTCGGTTCATTTCCGCGTGCCCGCAGGTCAAGACGGTCGTGCTGCACGGGATGTGCGCGAAGTCTCCGTGGGTACTGGACGAGGTGGTGAAGGTTTTCGTGAAACGCCCAGATTGAACACCCGGGGCCCGGGGACGGGGCGAAGGGGGCTGCTCTGCTTCTCGCCGACGCTAGGGGACTCTTGACGGCTCTGCCGGTGAGGAGGCCCCCTTTTTTTTTGTTCTTTGTTCGTCCCCCCAAAATCGGAAAATACGTTTTTGTCTTTTGACCCTTTTTACTACCCCCTAAAAAAAAAAAAAATTGCACACGGAAATCGAAATAATTTTGTCCCTATGAAAACCGGGTATTGGTGCAGTTTCTCAAGGGGTTTTTGTGAGAGCACATCTGATGGCGTGAGGTCCTGTTCTTTCGCCTGAGGCCGCCCCGAGCACATCGACATATCGGCCTCTTTTTTCGTGTGTGCCGAATATTGTCTCGGTGATTGTTTGCAATTTTCTAAGATGGGGTCTACTAGCGTTTTTTTTTATGTATCGTAGCTTCCATTCGTACGTGTGTGGCGATCATTCTGCGCGGCTTTTCCCAAAACCTGTCCTCCACAATAGCGTTAGTTCGTTTGTGTTGGTACGAATTCGTACTGCTCTAAGCGTCGTTTCAGCATTGTCGCAAAAAAGACCACCAGGTGTTGAAATAACGTACAACGCTTCGTGCAGGAACGTCTGTTTAGTTTGTATCGTCGTGTCGTGTTGTGTTGTGTTGTGTTGTGTTGTGTTGTGTTGTGTTTTTTTTTTTTTTCCAATCATGTGTTCGTCGGGTTTATATTCATTTTGGTTTGTTTTTTGGTTGGCCCTCCTACATAAGAATGTACCAGGAATTTTTTTCTTGTTTTTTTCCCCTCCCTCTGGTACGTTTAAAAAATGAAAAGTACCAGCTTGTTGGCACTCCTATACATGATTACGGGACGGGGGGCCATAGTAAACAGGACCAAATATTGTTAGTAAAAATAGGTAAATGTATAGGTTTTTATGCATACCATAGGTCCTGTTAACTATGCACCCCCGTAATAACATACATGATAACCAGGCATGTGGTATGCCGGGGTAGCTGGTCTACCTGGTATCGTTTGTTTTCGTATGCACCTTATTGCTGACGTGCTGCACTGCTGTTGGATGCAGCCTCCGTGGAACCACGCTGTATGTATTCCCGACATACTTGATGTACGCATTCGACGTAGTAGCTAGCTCCTGGGCGCTAACTTTTTTTTTTTTTCTTTTTTCTTCTTTTTTTTTTTTTTTCGGTTGGGCAGGTGAAGGGCTACGATGCGCTCTCCCGCAAGCTGGGGCTCGTGGACAGGAGCAAAAAGGTGCGCACACGCGATAGATCAGATCGAATCAATCCCCCGTTGATGATGCAGATGCTTGATGACGTATAGCGGATACTTCGTGACATTATAATAGAGATTTTCAACATCTAGATATGCCGTGGTCTAGATAGATCATCGTGGTAGTGTGGATGTTTCATGTTCTATTACGGAGGTCCATAGTAAACGGGACCACATTTTGTTGGTAAAAATACGGAAATATATAGGTTTTTGTCTATACAGTAGGTCCTATTAACTATGGTCCTCCGTAGTCGATATTTTCGTTTTGTAGATGTTTCATGATTTACTGCTGGAGATCGTTCATTGTTGTCTTGATATCTGGTGGAGATCGTTCATTATGGTCTTGATATCTCATGGCCCAGATTTGTCGTGATGGGTACCGCCAGAGATGCTTCGTAATATTGGTATCTCGTCATGTATACCAGGAGTGTTTCATTGTTATTGATGGAGAAAGGGAAATGATACTGCTTATTGATTGGCTGTTAAAAATGTGTTGGCAGTCTGCTGCATACGGCATTGTGCAGAGTTGTTCGTCGTTGTGGTCTGACCTGGTAGCGCGTTTTGTGGCCGGACTTGATTTTGTTTTTTTTCACTTTCGACTATATGCTACCCTGGTATATTATTAGTCAAATCGGTGTCTTGTCTTACCGCACTGTACATCTACCTAGTGTACATCTGACTCAGGTTACAAGGGTTTGGTGAACACCACGCGACTGCAGTTCGGATAGGATTAAGACCCATAGCTGTGTGTTGCTGTAAAGCCGTAGAAAAACGCGCCAGTACGTGTGTATTGCAGGTCCTCCCTAACTCATGTTTGCTGTCCGTACCTGTCAATCACTCGCCACAGACTTGCTTGGCTCACGCATTCGGCTCACTCTTTTTTGTTTTCGTACCAGTTTATCTATCTGCCTTGGGCGATAACAGCTCACACACACTCTCTCTCTTCCCCCCCCCCCTCCTTCCTACCCCCCCCCCCCCCCCCCCCCCCCCCCCCCCCCCCCCCCTTCCCACCCCCCCTTTCCATCCCTTCCCCCCCGAAAAAAAAAAACGCCTGTTCCTACACTCTGGAATGTGGAAAACCCTTTTATACATATATATAGGGTGCTGCAGTCATGGAGCTCTTCGCGGCGGGCACCCCGATCCCCGCGACAAGCACTCAACAGTTCGACAGAAAAAAAACTGGATCCGGTCTGGCGGTTGACATGGAGGTGGTCCAGTGGATGGAGGGAGGCGATGGGGGGGGGGGGGGGGGGGAAGGGGGGCGGGGCCGGAAAAGGGGGGAAGTGGGTGACGGTGCAGAGGCTCGGAAACCCGCTGGCGATGCAGGATGAAAGGTACGAGCGTTTTCGCGCAATATGATCGAGATCTTTTCGGGCAGATGTATTCCTAGGGTTGGGCACTGGCACTGGCTGACTCGAGTCAGCAGCGGTTATGCTGTCGTCATAATCAACCAGTGTACTGGATTGCAGCAGTGTGCTAGTGTAATGTCTCCCTCTCTCCTCTCTCCGGAGACGCAACTGGTGGGTTTCCGTGCTATGAAATGGCGTGTTTCTTGGTCTTACGTTATGATGAAATACACTGGCGAATATATTGCCCAGGTCAATCAGTATATTACTGCTGCCAGTAGACTACTGCTGCCAGTAGACTACTGCTGCCAGTACATACTGCGCCAATGCCCAGCCCTACTGTATGCTGTTCCTGGTCTGCAGGAGCTGCTGCAGTAGCTCGTGTTGGACGATACAAATGAGCCACATACAAAATCTGCATCATCTGTATGTAGGGCATGTTTTCCTGATGTGTTCGAATGTGGCATCTGCTGCAGCAGCTGCTCATGTCGCGGGAGTACGTACAGAGACAGCCGTGTAGGTTATAAATGCGCACGAGCTACTGCGGGTTGGATGACGGAAGGTGAGGACCTAGATTAGTCTAGTTTGAGATATCGAATCAGGGGGACCTGGGGGGGGGGGGGGGGGGGGGGGGGGTGATGTACTCATTTTCATGCATGGCCGTAGTCGTATGACCATAGAGACCCTCGCATCCCTGGAACTGGGGGAGGGGGGGGGGAGGTTGGAGGGAAGGGGAGGGAAGGGAGGGGAGGGGGGGGGGGGGTGTAAATGTTTGGTGTTTTGGTGATACCAGGTACTGCGTAATTGGTACCTGGCATTTGGTTTGTGATACCGGGTTGTTGATATTTTGAATGAGGTTTGATGTGCTCTTAATATTCGATATTACGGGGGACCATAGTAAATAGGGCCAAATATTGCTAGTAAAAAGAGCCAAATATATAGGTTTTAGTGAGTGCCGTAGGTCCTGTTTACTATGGTCCCCCGTGATAGGAGGTATATAATGTATATATATATATATATATATACATATCATGTGTTAGCACGTTTGGTACGTGCCGGTGATCGATGCTTTGATTTTTGACATTTGATAGTTTGATATTTTGATCGCTGATGCTTTTGATGTATTTTGTTGTATGTCAGCGGGTATCCCATGTTGGCCACCGCGGGATCCGCGTTAACGAACTCCAGTCGTCCGATTCTTGATGTTTGATACCAGGTGTCCTGATATTTTTTGTATTTTTTTGACATTTGATACTTGATATTTGATATTTGATATTTTGATATTTGATGTTAGTATTTCGGCGGGGGTACCACTGGGGCATATGCGTCAACGAAGTCATTTTGATACCTGATACCCGTACTTGACAATCGACAATCGTTTATATTTTTGGTGCTATATTTTTGATAGCTGGTACCTGGTAGCTCGTGTTTGACATTTGGTTTGTGAGAATTCGACTCGCATTCGATGTTGGACGGTTGATACCAAGCGTCCCATTGATATTTGCGGGGGACCATAGTAAATAAGACCAAATATTGTTAGTGAAAATAGCAAATATATATATATATATATGGGTTTTTGTTTGTACCGTAGGTCCTATTTAATATGGTCCCCCGTTGTAGTTGATAACTCGACGTTTCATGACTGATATTCGACCTTTTGATATTTCGATATCTGATGTTTCGATATCTGATATATCAGCGGGTATCCCGTGTTGGCGGAGGAGGTTTTGTACGCTGTTCTCCCTCGACGACTGCGGCATCTGCGTCAACGAACTCCATTCGTCCGTGCTCCCCAAGACGAACACCGGACCCGGTCCGATCAGGCGACTCCTCAATAAGGCCATGGTGAGACAGCAACGGGGAAGGGGAGGAGGGATATTTTACTCACTATCATGAATGGCCGTAGTCGTGTAAGGCCATATAGACGTCGCATCCCTACAATGCCAGGACGGAGCAACGTCGGGTTTTCACCGACCAGGCAGGCGTTGCTTGCACAAAGCGCGAAGCGAACGTGAGGTGTTGGGAGGGGGGAGGGGGGGGGATTCAAACCAATATATTTATATATATATATATATATATCCACCTCTTATGATAGCATGCATCAGGGGTGTTCCTCAAGCAGGCGTTGGTGAGATGGCTACACCCAACCCGGCGCAACTGTGCTGGGGGGGGGGGGGGGGGGGAGTGATGCTAACGTTTCCAAATGGCCGGAAGTACGCTGCAGCAAGTTGAACAACACCACTCTTGCAACCGTGCTGCTCGTATTATATTCGTGCTGAACGATCGCTCGCCGCGCGGCGGCGTCTCAATTTTGTTTTTGGCCGTATCTGGATGCCCAAAGGCGCGCTTCGGTGCAGCAGTGTTTTTTCTGTAAAAGAAATTAAGAAAAAAAAAAAAGCTGCGAGACGTTTTTTTTTTTTTTTTCAACTCGTCTTTTGTTGTTCAGCTGTGCTGTTTTTTCACTTCTCCTTATGATCATACGACTACGGCCGTGCATGATATCGAGTACCCCCCCCCCCCCCCCCCTCCCCCCCTCCTCCGAGTGGCCATACCAGCAACTAAATCTATTTATTGATGCTGTCGTCCATAAACAAGAAAATCCGCCTCAAAAGCGGTTCTTGGTAAGATGCAGCTCTCACCCTTAATGCCACTCGCCCAACACCTCGCTGCGCTTCGCGCTTGGTGCAAGCAATGTCTGTCTGCTCGATGAAAACCGGACGTGCTCCGTCCCGGCATTGTAGGGATGCGAGGGTCTATGGTCATACGACTACGACCATGCATGATATTGAATACATCCTTCCCCCCCCCCCCCCCCCCCCCCCCGCTCTGAGTCCCCTCTTTTTTGTTTGTAACCCCTACCTACACTAATCTCGAGCGGTGTTTGCCCCAAATCGTGGGTATAGCGCCAAAATCGTCGAGATGCTCTCCTTTCTACCGAAAAAAAAGCACACACATTTTATTTCCAGGGGTGCAGCTGAATAGCTGTAAAGAGGGTAGCGCTTTTTGGAGAGAAAATGGTTTTGACACGCATGTAGGCGGTGACCCTAACCTTGTGCCAGCCAGATCCAATAGCCCTTTGAGTAGCTTGCTTGCGTTCCGTTCGTCTCGTGCGCAGTGTGTGTCAAACCATTTTCTCGAGTTTTAAAGCGGTAGAAGCTCTTGGTTTCAATCGAGTTTTTGAGGCGCGCAATATTGGCATGCACTCCACGAGCCCCCCCCGATCTGCTTTTGACGAGGAAGTAGTCCCAGGTGCGAGTTCGAAAACGTTCGGATCAGTCGAACCTCTCGTATTGCGAAGCTCTGTGATCTCGTATCGTGCTTGCGTAGGTAGGTAAGCCGTCGCGTGTTTTTTTCGTTCGTTCCTTGTGAACAATACGTTGCTTGATTGATGACTCCCTGGATGCTGTGTGTGCTCTTCTCATTAAGCCGTTCTTCTCACCCGTCGACATCGGACCGGGGGTAAGCACGACGATGTTTCAACGGAGATCTCGGCAAACGAGAGATATTCCTTGGCTCAGCTTTTGCAGTAATGATCAGTTTCGGGGAATAATTCGATGTTACAGCGTTTACCAGCTAAACGTTTTTTTTTTTTTTCGAGTTAACAGTTTCTGCGCATCGATTCGTGGTTGTTGTTGTTGTTTTTTCTTTTTTTGTTTTGCTCTTTTAGGTGGCCGCTACGGTTTTCGGTGTTTTGGGAGGCGGTTACTGGATGCTCTACCGCCTCGAGCACGCGGGGGAAAGGCGCCAGGCGTCGGCTCGCATCCGCCTCACGGCATTCTACGAGAAGGTAAGCAAGCGGTTTTCTATTAATAGACGGCGCGGCACAACCCGGCCACATGTTTATAGACAAAGGGCCACCAACCAGTATTTCGAAAAACTTTTTTTTTTTTTCTTCTTTTCAGTTTTTTTTTTTTTTTTTTTTTTCGGGGGGGGGGGGGGGGGGTACTCATCGGTTGCTTGCGTTTGTCATTTGACCATTGGCCACGCATCCCTTTCGAGACAGAGGGGGTGTTGTTCTTTCGTTTTCTTCTTTTTTGTTTTGTTGCTTTTTTGCGGAGGGTAGGGGGGAGAGAGGGGGAGAGGGGAGGGGGTACCCATTGGTTGCTTGCCTTTGTCGTTCGACCATCGACCACGCACCCCTTTTACTTTCGAGGTGGGGGGGGGTGTGTTCTTTTGTGTTATTCTGTTTCGAGTGTTGTTATGGCGATGCAATAATTAAGTGAGACCGATAAACCGCCAACCGCAACGACAGCAGCTTGAGAAGAGAAATATGTATGTTCTGTGTTTGCTTCCTTTTCGTTTCAACCTCCCCCCCCCCCCCCCCCCCCCCCCCCCCCCCCCCCCCCCCCCCCCCCCCCCCCCCCCCCCCCCCCCCCCCCCCCCCCCCCCCCCCCCTCCCTCCCCCGTCTTTTGTTCCTTTTTATGTCCGTTGTTGTCACAGTTACGCACGACCATATTTCTCGGATATTTTTTTTTGTGATTTTTCACTTCCCCTTCCCCGTCCCCAACCCTGCTTATCCCGTTTTATGTCCGTTTTTTGCCGACATTCACTGCCCCCCCCTCCCCGCCCGCCCCCCTCCGCTGCCATCCCGCCAGCACAACCCGGAAAAGCTGGACAGCGTAGAAGAGGCCCTTGCGCGGTATAAGGGACGCGAGGACATCCTGTTCCAGCGGCTCAAGAAGCAGTACGGGAAGCCCATCCCCCACGGTGTTGGCGCATGACCTCGATCGTTCGCTGGCGCTTTTTCTCGGAGCACGCGCTCCCCCCCTCTCTCTCTCTCTGTGTGTCTCTCTCTGCCTGTCTCGGTGCACGCACTCGCAAGAGTAAAACCGGGGCTGAAACATTTAAGCCGGGTGTTTTGTTTCTGTTCCTCTTCCCGCCCACACTTGTTGTTGTGTTTGTTGTCTGGTGTGTGTGTGTGTGTGTTTTTTTTTTTTTTTTTTCCTTTCTCCTAAAAGTTACAAAACAAAAAAAAAACGTGAGCTTTCTTTTTTGAGTTTGATGGTTTTTGCTCAATACTGTCATGTTTTGCACGCGTGTAATACCTCTGTCCCGCGACGCTTTTTTTAGTGTGTGGTGTGTCTGGTACAGCACAGTACTCTTACATACGTGGATGCTTTTTTTTTTTCGGGTCCTTCCGGGGTTTCTTCCGGTGTTGGGGCGTGTGTGTTGGGAACGGGGGGCGGGGGGGGGGGGGGTGGCAAGCTGAGATAGTAGAGGGTTTGGGTGCAGAGCTCTCTGTGGTGCCGGCGAAAGTCGAAGGCGCGGCGTGGAGGGGGAGTTTGCGCGCGCTGGGAATGTGTCACACATTTTCCTCCGGGCTTTGTTTTGTGTGTTTGGTCTGTACGGAAAAGGAGAGACCGCGTGGTGGGTCTAAGGACCGTGGTTGCGTTGGGCCGAGGTCGGGTCGTGGGTGGGGGGTGTTTTGAAAAATCGAATCGGCTCGAAGACGGTGAACCGTTCCGGTTTTGGGCGTAACCGTGGGCGGTGTAGCTGTTCTCAGCGCTAGAACTGTAACCGTCAACAGGGTAACGGTCGGCGGGGCAAGCGTCAGAGCAGCAGTCGTTAGTGGTGTTGCCGTCACCGGCTGTTGTGTTCCCGTGAACGGTGTTTGTGTAACCGTAAGCCGTGTAACCGCCACATGTAGCCTTCACGTGTAACCGTCAGTGGTAACGTATAGCGTATCCGTTATGTAGCGGTGTAGTCGTCAATAGCGTAACTTGTCAGCAGTGTAACCGTCACCGGGGTATAGGTGTAACCGTCAGCGGCACGTGTTGCAGTTCGTTTTCTGGGCGGCGAAAAGAAAAAAATGGGGTCGTTCATGATACAAAAGAAATACCGCTTTCGTCCAGGCCTCTCTTGGTGTTGGCGACCACTACGATCGCACGACCAGGACGACGGTTTTTTTTTTTTTTTTTTTTTTTCCCGGCGACTCACAACGAGAAGAAAAAAACGCACCGACCGGCCGTCGAGTATAACTACCGGCACCGCAGAAGTCGCTGTCACGATATGTGTACCCTTAGCCTTAGCCTTAGCCTTCTTCGTCTTCACTTCACTTGCTTGACTTTTTTTTTTTTTTGCGGAGTTTTGCTTGATTTTTGCAGACCGGACAGTCTGTTCTGTTCGGGAAATTTAAGGAGTCCAGCTTGTTTTCCGGTGTCGTTTATGAGTAGACGTCGGGGGGATGGGGCCACTGAATCGGGCCCTAGTTGTTGTGTTGCAAGCGTCGAGCGATTGGTTGTCGGGAGGTGGAGCGGGTCCGGGGGGGGGGGGGGGGGGGGGGGGGGGGGGGGGGGGGGGGGGGGGGGGGGAGAGGGAGAGAAGGGGCAGGGTAGGGAGGGGGAGAGGGAAGAGGGAAGAGGTATTCCTGGCCTTGATCCCGTTTGCCGCGTGGTATTGGTTGCTTCACGTGCTTGCTGGCTCGCTCGCTTGTTGGCTTGCTTGCTTGCCTGCTTGCTTGTTTGCTTGCTTGTTTGCTCGTTGGCTTGCTTGCTTGCTTGCTTGCTTGCTTGCTTGCTTGCTTGCTTGCTTGCTTGCTTTGTTCAGAGTGGGTCTCGCATATGTCCCAAGAGGCCGTGGCGGCCCGTGGCGGGGGGGACGTACGGTAAAGCAGGCGCATTTTTAAGATATCTGCGTTTTGTATGTGCTTGGGAGCGTTCCTGCCGCGAAAACCCCGCCTTGCTACCCAAGGTGGGGGGGGTGTTTGTTTGCTGCTTCCCGGGTTTAGAGTAGTCCATTTGTACGTGCACAGGCCCTGCGTTGCCACAGAAAGCGTTTGAGGTTTGGAAGAGGTGGAGGCGCGCGGGGGGGGGGGGGGGGGCAGGGAACGGCGGTGGCGGCTGTGACGGTGGTAATCGAACGATTCGTGCAGAAATAAAGGCGTCTGGGTGGTTGGGCAATCGACCGGTCGCGCTCTCTTTCCGTCGCCGGGCGGTTTGGTGCTGCTGACAGGGGGGCATGTTTCGCCGCACCGCGCACCATCTGTCTGTCGTCGGCGACTGCACGGGGAGATTGACTT
Organism: Macrocystis pyrifera; assembly: GCA_031763025.1. Lineage (NCBI taxonomy): Eukaryota > Phaeophyceae > Laminariales > Laminariaceae > Macrocystis > Macrocystis pyrifera. The sequence goes on from JASSKH010000031.1 coordinate 4,408,040, forward strand.
GACTGCCGACCCGCGAAGGCTAAAACTGAGGGACGGCATGCCGTCACCAACCTACAACTGAAACAAGAACGGGTATACCCCAGTAGGTATTCTTGACTTGTGCAAACAAATCAATCGGCACCAACCATACAGTTTGTCGGTTTGGGTGCTTCGTTGTTCTCCAAGCCTGTGCGCGAGGGTCATAATAAGGTACAGCAGTTTGTTTCGTCGAAGAGGCGTTTTTTTGTCCATATATATGGTACCATGGCAAATTTCGCACCGAACCTCGAGCCGTCCAGCTACGGGAATTTCACCGTTTTGACTCACGACTTACCAGAGTACGTAAAATTGACCCAACTCTAATTTCAATCAACAGCCTGGCTTGGAAACGGAAAACTCGTCGTATACCGTTCGAATTGGGGGCAGTAATCTCGGGCTCTCACTCCGCGTGGCTCGCGAGGACTTCGGGGACGTGTTCAAATTTGCGTTATGAATCAATTTCCAGCGATTATTGGATGGCGCGTTTTTTTGTCCTCATTTTTCGTAGCTGCTGGTGCAGGCGGATCTGCCGTCGCGCCGCGGCGTTGGTTTCGGGCGACACTCGGTCGTTTACTGTGGCAAGATTTGTTTCGCCCTCTGGCGGGAGGCGCGGGAGATGGGAGTATTGCAGTAGGCAGAAGAAGCAGAGACCGATCGGGAGGCGATAAAGTACTGCTGGTGTGAAGATCAAATGTCTAGAGTCTGTGATCACATGTATGTATACCCTGAATCGGGGAGGTGAGCGCACAAACTACTCTCCACCGCGCCTGCCCCTCCCGGGGGTCAGTCAGGTCGGGTCAACGTGCCCAAGCGCCAGAGGTAACAGCAGCCTGTTGCAACGGGAGCAATGGGCTAAATTGACACACGACACGACATTGGAACGTTGAAAGTGTGGTGGGCTTATGCTTCATGTTTAACCAGTCCGACGGAGGATAAAAATGTGTAGGTAAAAACTCCTACTATTTGTGATGGCGGCGATGGAAAAAGCGAAAAACCGGGATCGAACCGGTGTATACGCGAAAAGCAATACGTAGATTATTGTCTGCTAGATACATGTAAATGTACACAGGGGGTTCCGTCTGGATCTCTCGACAAAAAAACCCCCCGATTATTACGGGGGTCCATAGATAACGGGACCAAATGCGGTCAGTAAAAATAGGTAAATATATAGGTTTTTATGTGTACCATAGGTCCTATTAACTATGGACCCCCGTAGTAGCACACATCGGTCAGTCACAGGTGCCCAATTGCTACTCGATGACCTACAGTAGATATTTCTGGACACAGGTACACGGCAGTTACAGTTAGCAGATTCCTGATTTTATGTTTTGTAGGATCTGTATGAGCTATCACTCAGTCCCGAAATATCCGAACCATTTATATTAAGTTTTAATATACAAAAGTTCCTTATATCTCGGAACATTTTGGTACGGTAGTAGCTCATGTTGCTGGGTGAGAGAGGCGTGCAATCTGCGCGATCTATTTCAAGTAGGACATGCTTCCTGGGTTAGACGATCTGTACTGCACAGATAGATCCTGCACAGCTCCTCACGACGGCAGTCTAGATATATGTGCATATACATACATATGAAGGATCTGTACTGCTGTAGATGATCTAATGGTTGTACGTCGAGATCTGTCTGATGCGTGTATTGCACCGATTCCCCCGAGGTGAGGTCGACGGGGGTCTGTCTCCGAAGCGGAAAGCTTTAGTCCTGTCTGGCAGTGTCCCCTCGAATCACACACCAGGCTGCGGACAGACCGCGAAATTTAGTCGATGGAACTGTGTATTACAAAGGGGGGGTCCATATTAACAGTGATCAGAACTCACAATGGACCCCAAAAACCAGGTATCCCCCCTCCTGTGTATACACAGCATATGCGGTTCTGGTTGCTGTATTTCCCCCTGGTACGAAGTACCACTCAGTCCCGAAATATAACAATCATTTTAATATAAACAATAAGATAAAATGTTGCTTATATTTAGGGACAGAGCGCTACTACCATTAATAGTATGCCAATCATCAGTAATATACAGTGCTTTTCGACGGCGAGTTAACGAGGGAAAAAAGGGCTTGAAGTCTCCAAAAACACGAACATCAGTGGGGAGGGAGGAGGGAGGAGGGAGGAGGGAAGAAGGAGGAGGGGAGAAGAGCCTGCTACCTATGTGAGTGAAACTGGATCCGAGTTACGATTAATAGCACGAGGGAGGGAGAAAGTAGGAGAGCCAAGAAAAACAACTGGGATGGTGAAAAAAAAAAAAAGGTAAATAGAAGAAGTGCGCGATGACCAGAGCCTGCCGATTCACCGTATACCTGCTAGTACGTATCATTCCTCCGGTCTAAAAAGTAGAAAAACGTAAGCTCATTCTCGTCCCGGCCCCGGAGCGTGAAGCAGCCATAGTGGCAAGGCCACTGCAGCGGCTGCTGCTGCTGCTGCTACTACTGGTTCGTAGCGGCAGGCAGTTCTTGCCGTATATTATTTTTTCTCTGCCCCTTGATCGGCTACTCGTAAGCTGGGACCGCGCGGGAAAGATACGCTTGTATAGCAGCGCGCGGGTTTAAGGTGACTTCCACCTGAGCGAACGCGGGGGTTTGGTGCGCGAGCGAAAGACGCGATGACGCGGGACACATAAACAAACAAGCAGACAGACAAACAGAACAGGCATCGGTTGGCAAACAGACAAATGGTTGGCAAACAAGTAGGCATCGTTTTACGGGCAAACGAACATGGTTGGCAAACGAAAACTTGCTTGCTTGACAGGCAAATTTACATAGTTGGCAGACAATAAGCTTGCTTGGTTGACAGACTCACGCGGTGCATCAATCCCTTTAAAACTCCTCCACCCACGTTTTAGGGGAGAAATTTCTTGAAAATTTCTTGGAGCTAGTGTAGGATAATAGCTGCAGCGATGAAAGACTTATGTGCGCTGCCGCGGTTTCGACTCAGATGCTTCGTGGACTGCATGAATGAATATCCCGCTGTTACTGGGGACCATAGTAAATAGGACCAAATATTGTTAGTAAAAAAAGGTAAATATATAGGTTTTTGTGCGTACCGCAGGTCCTATTTACTATGGCCCCCCGTAATAGCTACGCGGCCAGGGCTAGAAAGACGTTTCGTGCCCGTGGTTATCTGATTTGTCATTTTTTAGTTTGCTTTTTTTAGATTACGGGGGACATAGTAAATAGGACCAAATAGTGTTAGTAAAAATTGGTAAATATATAGGTGTTTGTGTGTACCGTAGGTCCTATTTACTACGGTCCCCCGTATTAGTGGGAACAGTTACTGACAGGAGGACGCGGGAGCTTGTACGTACAAACGTTTCATGGACATTTTCGAAGGAAGACCCCCTTACATCGACTGCGAGGGCTATAGGGGCACGAGGTGCTTAATGTCTAGTTGTGACGTCCAGCATGTTTACACCTTTGTCCAAACGTCGACGATGCTTTCCCCACCGCTCATCGATCTGTATACTGCACTACGCTACGCTGTCGCGAACATGTACCTGTTGAACTGTTTTTTATGGATGGGATCGCTGTCCTACAGCTCAAGAATAAGGCTGCGACCGTTTCCAACCTTAACTAAGAAACGTTTTTTAGTTGGTTTTTGTTTTTTTGAATCCTCGGGTGGATGGGCAAACATTCCGCTTAATAATTTCACGATTCCTACTGCTGAGGTTTTCCTAGTCTAATTTCGAGCGTTTCGTCCCCAAAACGGTAATGCGGTGGTACACTAAAAAGGTCAAGCTCGCCAAAAACAGTTTATCTTTCGAGAGGGGCATTCCGTTTATCTGCAGTAGGCCGCGGCGGCAAGAACTCCTCTCCCGTTTCTCATTCCGCACCAACAGTACAAAAAAAGGCCTTCACAGGAGGGGGAACCGAGAACACGACCCCCCCCCCCCCCCCCCAAGTCTGTTCTATGGTCATTCGACTACGGTCATGCATGATAATGAGTGTCTATGGTCATACGACTGCAGCCATGCATGATACCGAGTACATCCTTCCTATCGAGTCTTCCCCCCCCCGCCCACAGCTGGTCGTCTAGTTAGATCATTTGTGCGAAGTAAAAAACCTTTACTCTGCACAAGGGAATTGATCGTATCACGTAGTGTTCAAGGTACGGCACCCAAGAGGCAGTTACATAGTACTCCCATTGCTGTCTCTGGAAGTGGCCACACCGGAAATTAAACTAACTCATTGAAGCTGTCATCCATATGCAAGTCCGCCTCACAAGCGGTCCTTAGTAGGATGCAGCTCACCCTTCATGCGACTCGCCGGACACCTCACGGCGCTTCGCGCTTGATGCAAGCAATGTCTGCCTGGTCGGTGAAAACCCGACATGCTCCGTCCCGGCATTGTAGGGATGCGAGGGTCTATGGTCATACGACTACGGCCATGCATGAGATCGAGCACATCTCTCCTATCGAGTACACCCCCCCCCCCCCCCCCCCCCCCCCCGCCGAAGTCTGTTCTGGTTCTGAGGAGTGGTGCCGTTGTAATTTCAGAACGTGGCGCATGCCATGCGTATTTTATGTTACGATACCTGGTACCTGGCAGGTAGGCATTTTTTTTCTGCATGGTCTGCACGCCAGCTCCTTCCTCACTCACGTCTTGGGCACCAAGCGCTTGAAATGATTGGTCAAATACATGGTTCTGTAGAGTGCAGCACTAAAAGGGTAAAGCACCTTGTGCTGTAGGAATCGTGTGCTCGTATTCGCCACCAAAAAAAAAAAAGCACTCTCGCGTTTTTCAAAGCGGGCCCACCCTCCCACCCTCCCACCCACCTGTATCGACGCGGGCAAGGAGTGGCAGAGCGCTCCCTCGGCAGCCCCGCCACCTATTTCTCCATCCGCTGGACCCACCCCCGCGGCGGCACCCCCGTCCCCTCCGGCAACGCTACCATTGCTGGGACCCACGACACCGGCAGCCGACGCTTGCGGCTCCACCCACGGTTCGAGCGCGAGGTCGCATATGCCAGAAATGTCCGCATCGCCGTCTTGCCAGAACGGGGACACCGAGGATGACGCCGGCGGCGATGGTGATGGTGATGGTAGCGATAATGCAGACGCCGGCCCGGTGTTGCTGTCGGGATCCGTGCCGATCTCGGCCGCCACCACGCTGTCTCCTGTAAGGGGCAAGAGTAGTTAGAAGAGAAATCAGCAATCGAAAGATCGAAATAAAAAAAAAACGGGACAGGACATATGCTCATCTATATAGCATATCCATGCAAGATCAGAAGGACCGAACAGGGGAACCACACGAGGGAGGGTACGTCGTGAAGCATCATGTTTGCTTTTCAATGATAAAAAAAGGTTTTGGCTCCAAGTCGACGAGCTACGAGTACGTAAAAAGCCGCCGATCGGAAGCATGAGAGAAACAAAAAAGTAAATCAAGAATCAAGAAAACATCAAAACAAGATAATTCAACCAAACAGCAGCAAGACCGAACAGAACCGCACGAAAGCACGCCACGTCGAAGCGCACATAGAGATTTTGGTTTAGTCTTAAAGTTGAGTCTGGTTCAGGCCGACGAACGATGTATGCACGAGCACGCAACGAGTCGCCTCCCGGGAACGAGAGACAACTAAAAACAGTCCAAATCGAGGGAACACAAACATCAACCATGCATGACAAGACCGGACAGAAGCGCACGGTAAGGTGCTACAATGGTTGTGCTTCCAGTTGCTACAGGAACCTACAGCGGAGGGTTGCCTTTCGGAAAACGTAAGGGTAACAAAAAACAGAATCGAAATCAAGGGAACATGTAATGTAGGATAACATACCCATACAGCAACAAGACCGAACAGAACCGCACGAGAGCGCGCCAGGTCGAAGCGTCGTCATTTTTTTGTTATCAATGGTTTTCGTTCCGGTCGACGCGCTACGAGTGCGTGCGTACTCGTAGAGACTATAGCCTCTCGAAAAAAAAAAAACGTGCCCCTGGAACACCCCCCGACCCTTCACGTCTCCTACTCCACCCCTCCCTACCCCTAGCATTCTCACAGGCGGTTCTCATGTAGTAGGATGCAGCTCACCCTTCATGCGACTCCCCCAACACCTCGCGTTTCGCTTCGCGCTTGGTGCAAGCAATCAATCCCTGCCTGGTCTGTAAAAAACCCGACGTGCTCCGTCCCAGCATTTTTTTAGCGTATGCGAAGGTCCACGGTCATACGACTACAGCCATGCACGGACATGAGAGGCGTTCTGCGGTAGAGGTTCACCCTGAAATTTCCGAGGCTCTTCACTTAAGGAGCTCCCTACCTCACCCCGACAACTGGCTTTAGCAAAACGAAATTTGCATCCCGATGAATAATCCCATGGCCCAAGTATTCAATTGCGTCATTTTTCGATACAAGATTGGTTTTGAGAAAAAAGTTTTGGCGGAAATGTGGTATCTCTAACGCAGAACGCGTCGTGAGCAAACCCCCACACACGCGCGTGCTGCCGTCAAAAGCAAAGGCGGCAAGCGAGCCTCCCTTGGGATTGGGAGAGCACCGCGGAAGCTCCGGCCGGTTCGTCAAGTATCGTCTCCTCACACAAATAATGACATCAATTCAGTACCTTTTGCGGGGGGAACACGGTATTGAGGACGGAACTATGACGTATGTAAGCGCTGGGGGGTTGCAGTTGTTGCGCCTATCGTGGAGTCTGACTATCATCGTAGCTCGCGTCGTTTATTAAATCAACTTACACCTGCCCATACCCCATCTGCGCATACCTGGGACGCCAATTGCGTGCAGTTGGGTGTAGTATCTACTTGGCTTGCTCCCGCTACCCACGATACCCCCAGTCGTGTAAGGGTCAACGTGCTCCTAACGAACGAAAGCGAAAGTCACGAATCGTGACCGAAAAAAAAAAAACGTGATCTTATCGAGAACGTATACGTGCCACTGTAGTGATATTATTAGATTGAACACTACTTCTAATAATAAAAAAAACAGTGAGGTCGCGATTCGCGACAAAATAAACCGTGATATTCCTTCTTTTAACGCGACTAAAAGACCAATTTATACCAGGAATATTTATATATATATAGTACGACTACAGTATAAAAGCCGCCGGAAACGGCAAGAATACGCGTTCATTTTCACCCCGGTTGTAGTACTCGTGATTTTCGTGTTGCCACGAATGGTGACATTTGTTCGCGCTCGTTAGCAGCGACTATGTACGACGTACAAGGCTAAGCGCTCTCCATGAGCCACCCGCCGCCTCTGTTTTCCGGCGGCTCCTTGTCAACAGGACGATCCAGGTGGGGTGAATGACACATGGGTTCGGTGCTTCTGTGTGCATGTAGCATAGCAGGGAAGGCAGTTTCATAAAACATGCCGACATCAGAAAACCATGTTGCCTACCGCAAATTACCTCGAAAAGGGGGCGTTCTTTGAGCCCCCTGGGAAGGATGGATAGTAATCATCCTCCGAGGCAGCTTTGCCCCGTGCCCCTTCCACTCTCAGTAATCAGTGTGCTGTGCGTGGTGTTGGTGCTGTTAATTTGCGGAAATTCCGGGGTTTCCAATAGACATGTAGTAGGCGTTATATTACCAGGAAATGGGGGATAAGAACGTTACCTGCTTATTTCATGTTACCTACCACTGACATGTGTCCCCGCGAAGGTACCGGCTCCCAAAAAAAAAAAACTGCTACCCCTGCAGTACACCCCGGTGTACATGACCTAGCCTTGCCTTCCTCTGTTGAAGAAACGCCTGCCTCCTTTTCTCGAGCGAGTCTCTGCTGCAAGCGTTGCTCCCGCATCCACTGCGGCTTCAAGAAGGACCCGAGCGGAAGGTAAGCACGTCCCACCAGCCTCCGCCGCCGCCGCCGCCGCTGCTGCTGCCGTCTTGAGGATCGCCGCCCGCAATCGGGCCCCGCCCTCCCCTCCGCGTCGCATTTCCCGCCGATGTCGCTCGACCCGACTCGTCTTCCATGCTGCCGTTCCCCCGGTAATACAGCCCGCGCTCCGTGCGGTTATCTCCTCTAGTCAGGCCTGCCGTCGTAGGAGAGGCTGTTCCCACTGGCGTATCCCCCCCGTCGCGTTCTTCCTCTTTGTGGCTGACCATGGCCTGTACAGACATTTTCCGACCGTTCGGCAACCCAGGAAAAGCGTGTGGGGGCAGATAGGTGTGTGTGTGTGAGGGGAAGGATGGGGAGGGGACGGGAGGAGACGGGAGGGGGGGGGGGGGGCGCGGGGGGAGAAGTTGGGAATGTTGGTGAACTAAACTACCGCATAACACTATCACACTAGGGTGATAAGATAACACACCCCCTCGGACGATTTTCCAAGCTGGGTTTTCTCGCCAACGGGGAGGGCGTACTGAGTACGACGAGCGATACATGCGTCCATGGATGTCATGCAACCTTTCTCGACGAAATATTTCCAAAGCCACCGTTTTCGTTGTGCAGTGCGCGTGCCGCCGCCCATGTTTTGGAGGAAACCGGGCCTGAAACTCGTCCCGGGGGGTGTACTATCTTGGTAATAGTATACGATGCATAGGGGTGTCGCTTCGCTGGCTGAATGTTTCTCTGACCGGCCGGGCTCCTCAAATGAAGCAAGTACTACCGGTGATATAATGTGATTGTTTTGCTTGCACAATTCGTGTTTTTAGGACTCTTTTATCGTAGCGCGTAGACATGTTTGTCGGCTCGAGGTGAACAATACTTCTTCGAGAGTCGTATTTCGGGTGACAGGTATCGAGCGCCTAACGTGAGGAGGAAGCTCAGAAAAATAGTAAAGGCACAACCCCTAGAAGGCAGTGCTGGCCATCTGACTACAATCCAAGGAGTGTGTCCCGAAAACACAAGTGCGCTCGCTTGAGGGGTTGAGGGCGCTGCCTCGGTTCGCTAAGCGTGTATGAGTGCGCGCTCATTGTGTTGGGGGGCATTGACCCGAGGCTGTCGTCGCACACACAGAGTTTCCACCGTCAGGGATGCATGCTATCATACGGCGGAGGGGGCGCAACACTGAATTTACATTCTGTGAGGCTCCCCACGCGAGGATATCTACACCTCACCCCAAAACTTGACTTCCAGAGGAAAACGGTTACGTAGTCTTAACGTGGGCGGACGGTCTGATGGGCTAGATAGATCTCGTCCTCTACCAAAAAAGAAGAAGATGATAAATGCACACTTCCGTGCCTGGGGTACTATTGCAAGGACTTTGGTAAAAATTAGGTCGCCCATGTATTACCCCGCTACGCACCTCTTCTGCGCGAATACAAAAACAAAACCCTCTCGATTTTCTTGTTTTTCCCCGGAACGTTTTTCGTCACATATAGGGCACTTTCAGATGGGAGGGCAGGTACAAGGAACACAATATATTGGTAAAACAAATATTATTAATACTTGAAGCTGAGGAGCCCCTTTCGTGAGAGGTACTTGGGGTCCAAAACTATCTCCCTCTACCCACGGCTTGGGTCTAGACTATAATTGTTCGAATCTGTCGCCAGCCATAAAATGGGGCGCTGGCGGGCGAGGATGACTCACGGCGCTTCCCTAACCAGCAAAAAAAAAGTTGGTGTGATACTATAGCCGTCGGTGAATATAGGGATTCGCGCCCAGCAAGAGCAGTTTTTTTTTTTATGTACGAGAGCACAAAACGACCTCGACCTTGTGTAGCGCTCGGTATGTCGTGATTCGCCGAACAGTAAGACACTCGCCGCTACTGACTTTCTTGTTGCGGTTGGGCCATAGATTCAAGCTTCGGTGATCTCGAAAGAGATCAACTTTTGGTTTCTGGCGCCGTGTCAGCTAACACCTCGCATTCGCTCACAACTGCAAAGGTGGTTTGCGCATAACTTTGATCGTATCCTACTTTGTTGGGCTTCTTGTGGTCTGTTTTCTTTATGTAAATGACCCCAATCCACACGAACTATTTAGGTTGTCGCTAAGGTTGAGGCGAAAAGTGGACAAAAAGCCACTTTTGTACCATAGTTGTTGTAGGGTTGAGTGAACTCTTTCATTGGAACCGCAGTCCAGTTTAGGGTACAAACCGCTCCAGTTTTACGTAGTTTGTCTCCAAAACGGGACTGCAACCCCATGGGTTATAGGTTAGGAAGATCCCATGGGTAATATCACTTTTTTTTACCCGTAGGAAACAGACGGCAAGAAACCCCAATCAAAATTAGTTCCAACCTAATTAATTAGCTAACACCGTAACAAGCAGCAACCGCGCAATTTTAACCCACCGTTAACCCCGGTGGGGGCAAGAGCGGCGGTACCTCGCGTGAAACGCAGCATACGTCGTGCGAGGGGCCGCTCACACACACACACATCCCCGTCTAGCGAGACATGCACCCATCGATGTTACAGAAAGTCGCTCGCACACACGTCTACAGCAGTGCAGGACGTCTACTAAGAATGAGAAATGCTGGGTCAGGCTATAGATTTCGTTTTTTTTTTTTGAGAAAACGAAGCATGTGCTCCCTGCATTAACTACAGCACAAAGTGTTCCCGAATTTCGTATTGCACCGCAACGCACGAAAACGAAAACAACAGAGCCGTGCTGCCGGGGGTGTGTGCCTGTTTGAGCCCCAAGCACCTCTCGCGGTCGGGCACTCCCTCAACCATTGCAACTGACGAGAAAATGCTACCCCGTTGTCTTCTAGACCCCTCGAGTGACCTGTATTGTTTTTTCACCTTCTTTTTTGTCGTTCGTTAGATCCCTATGCAATGCGAGCCTGTGGATATGTGCATCGGAGTTATTCTTAGTTTCACATTTTGTATTTGTTCACGCAGGTGATGTTGGGAGACTTTATTTTTCCAAGAGGTCTCTCCTCAAGTGAGGGGAAGCCATACGGTAACATTTGTTGAGGGGCAACATGGCAATCAGGACCAAACATGCTCGGTAAAAATACCGGAAAGTATGTACTGTTTTTTTTTTTACGTATACGATGGGTCCTGATAACTGTGGTCCCCCATCATAGGTGCTATTTATAACCCTACTGACTGTAGTAGCACGCGTCATCGATAACGTTTTAGGAGTTGTGCGACGGAGACACACACGCGCACCCCTTCGTCATCGAAGTCGACCAAATTGCCAGGAGCACGCTGCTGCTACCGTCTCTTTCGTCTCCACAACGCGATGATGCCATATACGTGCGCACCCCTCTGTCGCCGGTGCAACGAGCGACCGTCTACTTGTAACAAAGTGCAGCAGAGGAGTGCTATAATCACCGTTGCTCGACGCTTCTGGCTACCTTGTTTGTCGTTCGCCGAACAACAATCTCGCACTATTATCGCAGACGTTTCCAAAACTCCCAGAACATAACGCCTTCACAAACTCCACAGCTGTTCCAACTCCCGAAAAAAAAAAAACGCCTGCATAACCCCCACGTTCCTGCAGAAAGTTACACACCGGGACGTTTTTCCTTCAACTGAAGAGACACACACGCACCTCCTCCTCCTCCTCATCTTCGTTATCATCGACGACGAAAAGTGAGACGCGGAGACCTCGAAAGTGCACCCCGTCTCGCACCGCCTTCGAAGGTGGCACTGCCAGGACGATGTCCCACGCTGTGTTCCCCTCCTGTTCGCTCGTCGTGGCGTCCCGCCCTCCGACGGGAGGATTGCCATCGTCCACGTCGGCAGCGACTGGAGGCGGGTCCGAGTTAGACGTTTCTGTCGGTTGTGTCGGTTGATTGTTGTGCGGCGGCGGCGTGAAATCTCGGGCCCAAGGAAAGGTTCGCGACGATCCAGACTCGCACGAACTGCTGTCGTCATCGTCTGCGATGATTACAAACTGCGACGGTGCGAAAGGAGGAGTTTTGGCATGCCGGTGTGACGTTTTTTTTTTTGTTCCTGAGGAGTTTCTCTCCGACGACGCTGCTTTCAACATGCTTTTGAGTAGATTTTTAAGCCGGGCGGCTGGGTGAGGGGATCGTGTTAGGAGGCAGGGGAGGAAAGGGGGCGAGAGGGGGGGGGGGGGGGGGCAGGGGTTTGTTCGACAGTGGTGCACTTTGTTGTGCTGGGGTGCGCGGTATGTGTAGGCGATACTGAGATTAACGGTAGTCGTGAGGCTATCATAGTTGTTGTGGTTTCCGCCGCAATCGTTATCATCATCACCGTCATCACCACCACCAATATTAACCCCACCAACAAATACAAATGCTCCACCACAACCGCCGCCGCCGCCGCCACCACCACCACCACCACCACCACCACCACCGGAACACCAACATCTTGCTCGTGGCCGCGACAGCCACCACACCACGCACATACGAAGACAACCGACCCTACTCGATCACCTCAGCTTCTCCCCACCGCTGGGATGACGACCCTGGCACACAACCACCATCACCATCACCATCACTGTCGCCTGCTCCTGCAACCCCAGCCCCCGCGGTAGACACGCCACCGCCCACCTCACCGCTGTGCAGGCTGTTTTCAGCCTCCTTTAGCGCTGGAAGGTTCGAAAGCTGTATGACCTGTGGAGGGTTACGGCGCGGTTGGGGCCGTTCACCGGAGGGACACGGCCGAAGGTTTTACACATCTCACAGATCATCTACAGATAGATCATGATCTAGATCAGTAGATTACGGGGGTTCGTAGTTAATAGGACCTATGGTATACATAAAACCTATATATTTAACTATTTTTTCTAATAAAATTTGGTCCCATTAACTATGGATCCCCGTATTAGATAACAACTTTCCTCTACGGGGTGTTGTGTGGGATATGTGCAGGCGTCGTACCGATCCCACTCAGGAAGAAATTCGCCACTCATCCACCCGCCAACATGAGCTATAGATCATACAGATGAGGAAGCTATGTGCCTATAATAACGAAGCACTGTAGAGCATGAAGTAGGGATCAGTTACCCGTCCGATGCGTGGACGGTTTCAAGGGGTTTCGAAGGAGAGAAGGGGAAAAGGAAAAGGGGGGAAGGGGGGGGGTGGCAGATCCCACCGAGCCCCTTTTCGAGTAAACATTAAAAAATATATATCTCCTGACGAGACCTCCATCATTATCTGGTGAAAGTGTCACTATTAACGTAGACCCACACCCCGACCTTCCCCGCAAAAAAAATGCGCAAAAACCCTGTTCGTCGGCGGCGACGCATATGCGACACCAACCTTAACTCCGAAGTGTACCACGTCGACGGCACCCCCCACTCCCGGCCTTGCCCCCCAGGTGCGCCCTCCACCTCCGGGGCCGACCTCGGCTCCATCGAACCCGACATCGCGTGATAAGAACCTTCTCCCCCCTATACCGACTTCTCCCCCCTGCGCCGCTGAAGCCGCCGCCGCCGTGGCGCATCTACTTTCTTCCCAGGCGCGGAGCTCTTCGGTCGCAGCCGAGCGCTCGCCTCGAGTTATGTGCATGTCATCGAGCACGAGCAGGTCTGGCCCGAAACCGCTGAGGACCCTCTCCCGATACAAGGGGAGGAGGGAAAGAGGGTTTCCGCCCAGGAAAAGGTGACGCAGGGTTTCCTGTAGAGGTCTTTCCAGAGGATAGAGGCGGCGAGGGGGGCAGGGGAGTGGGGTAGTGGCGCGGGCTGTGGGGGTGGAGGCGCATGCGGAGGACTTGCCTTGATACAAATTTGTCATGTCGTTGTGAGAGCCTTGGGGAAGGAGGAAGGGGGAAGGGGGGGAGGATGAAGGGCCGGGTTGGGGGTGACGGGCGACGGGAGGCGCAGATAGCCTCGATGCGAAAGGAATTATGTTGCTGGCTGTGAGAGCTCAGGAAAAAGGGAAGGGAGAAGGGGCGCTGGGAACGCCCGTTTTTGTTGTACGTGACTTTAACGTGGTCGTTTAGAAAGAGGCATCAAACTTGGATGGTAGCATCGTGCGGGGTTTATAGTTGAGAGTCGAGGGTAGCCAACAAAGTAACACAACTAGAAGCGTCACGACCGACTCAATACCATGGCAAACGTATCGTGAGCTTGCCAACGCCCTCGCAGTTCCGATTGTTCTTCGTAGGAGGTAAGCGGTGGGAACCGGACGTTCGTTAAATTCACCGGCAATGCGCAAGCTTGGCTTAACCTTCGATACAATAACGAACAGTCCTTGAAGTTGTTTTCGACACCCCTTCCCAGGCTGACTCAACACCGGTACGAGTTTTGCACCCGTCGAAAGTGGACTCGATGCTCGACCACCATCAAAATTGATGAGCTTGGGGGTGTACTCATTTATTGGGGGCGGGGACAACTCATGCCAATACAGTGCGGTAAGGAAGAGAGTCACGACACGGTAAGGGAGAGAGTCGTGCCTCTACAGTGCGGTAGGGATATGTATGTGTGTGCTCATGTCATGCATGGTCGCAGTGGTTTGACCGTAGACCCTCCTCGCACCCGTACATACGATGCCGGGACGGAGGAGCACATCGGGTTTTCCACCGACCAGGCAGGCATCGGTTGAATCCACCAAACGCGCGAAGAGAAACGTGAGGTGTTGGGCGAGTCGCATGAAGGGCGTGAAAGGTGACTTGCATCCTACTGCAGCCAGAAAATCCGCTTGTGAGGCAGGCGTTCTTACATAAGGATGGCAGACTCCAGTGGAGTGTTTGGGGGCGGGGGTGGCGGGGTGAGTGGGGTTTGAGGGGGGTTGGAGATGAGGTTGAGGGGTGGGGAGTCGCTCGGGTGTAATATCCCGTGAAACGAAATGCTTGCGGGAATTTCCCACTGAGCGATAGAATTACCCCCAGAACCATTCACATCGAACACATCACGATCTATCTGTCTACTGTAGATCATCTAGATCCTAATATGCCGTTAATGTATGTTGAACAGGATATGTGCAGTACACATCCAGCCCAGAAAACATGTCCTAGACCGTGCTGATTGGTACGGCTTCCACGCGGTAACGTGAGCCAGAGAAATGAGGATCAGGGATGATATATCTTGACCTCGAAACATCTACAGTAGATCATGAACGGAGAATCGATGGGCTGTCCAGGGTGTGTAGAAGTATCTCTAGCAAAAAAACCTTCAACAAAATCTTCTCCAAAATCTTTCCCCGCATATATACACAAAAGCAAAAACATTGCTGTCTGTGTTTTCGTTTCACCCACGTTAGCGCGCGAAGAACCCCGTCAAGGTCGCAAAGAAGGTTCCAGGAAAGATCCAGGTGCTCCAGCGCGGGGAACTTCGTGCTCAGAAGCTGTTGCTCGCTGGTGCCGTCCCCAGTCGGGTAGAAGAAGCGGCGCCTCGGCCTCCCGCCGGTGTCTGTCGTCAACACGCTATCCTTTGCGCCGCTTCGGATCGGTTTCGTCGACTCCGTCGCCACGAGCGAGACAAGGTCGAGGGCGTTGTAGGAGAGGTCAAGGGAAGAGAGGAGGGGCAACGCCCGAACGGCATCGAGAGCACGACCTGCGTGCGGTCACGTCGTTGCGTGGGGCATGTACAATGTGTCAACTCTCGTGCATGAAATTTGGGCGAAGACAACATGGTTTTCTACCGGGGAAGGGGCGGGCGGGGTGTACCCGTTCACATGCATGGCCGTAGTCGTATGAACGTAGACCCTCGCATCCCTACAGTCTCGGAACGGAAGGGCGGGTGTACTCATTGTCATGCATGGCCGTCGTCATACTTCGTATGACCATAGAACCTCGCGTCCCTACAATGAATGCCGGAACGGAGCCCGTCGTCGTGTTTTCACCGACAAGGCAGTCCATATTGCTCGCACCAAACGCGAAGCGCTGTGAGGTGTTCGGCGAGTTGCATGGAGGGTAAGCGGAATCCTAAGAAAAACCGCTTGTGAGACGGGCTTCAGCACACCTTGTGCGCACGTTCTTGCATGTGGATGACAGCTTTGAATTGATTGATTTTGATTCATGCATGACCGTGAGAGTATATCCGTAGATCCTCGCATCCCGACAATGCCGGGACGGAGCACGTCGGGTTTCACCGACCAGGCAGACATTGCTTGCACCAAGCGCGAAGCGCCGTGAGGTGTTGGGCGAGTCGCATGTCGGGGGGGGGGGGGGGGCATGGAACATGGAACGCAGCCGACCGTTTAATCCGACTGGGGTCGACCATGTGCAACGAACGAATCCCCGAGATGTGTGTGCACAGCATACGTCTCCTCGCAACGTCAGTAAACAGGTGACTCGAAAAGAGCAAATTTATCAAGAACGTGGGCGCCATGTCCAACGTGCTGGCCAGAAACGACTCACCGGACAGCTCGTTCGCTGCGCACGATAAAGACACCAGTTGCGCTGGGAGGGTTCCCAGAGATCGGAGGCGGTTTCGACCCAGGTCCAGCTCCCTTAGATTTTGAAAACACCCGAAAGCGGAGTCGATCTGGGAGAAAATTGAAGGTTAAACGTGGGAAAGGCAAGGCACACCTGACTTCTACAGTGAACACGAAGATGTCGAAGCATTTTGGACCTTGACCCGCAGAAGAGCGGAAAACAGCGCTTACTTCTACGTTTACTTGAGATCGTTCTCTCAAGACATCTATCTGACGCTAAAAGGCACCCTCCCTGGCCTTTGGTCGGACCAGGGTCGTGACAGCCCATGACTGACCGAAAACCCCGAACATTTACTCGACCCCCGTCTATTTTGTAGCTTGACCGAAACGGCAGGGTAGGGGAACACGATTCCGTGTCTCGCCTGAACTCGAAAGCCTACAACCTGAACCCAGACCAAAAGCCAAACCCAAGCCTAAGCCCCGCAACGAAAACCCAGGCACGAAGCCCGAAACCGGTAACCCGAACCCAAACTCAAAATACGAAACCCATTTCCGAAAATCGAAACTCGAAACCTAAACCTCAACCCCGAAACCCGGCATGCGAAACCCTAATATCGAAACCCGAAACCTAAAATCCCAAACCCCATACCCGATACCGAAACCCAAATCCCGAAATAAGAAACCCGAACCCAAAACCCCAAATCGGAATTCCGAAACCCGAACGCGGAACCCGAAACCCATCATCCGAAAAGCACAATATTTGAAACGTCAAACATACAGAAATAAATGTGAGCTTTGTTGCTGTCCATTCGAATTTAGATAGTCATGCACTCTACCTACCTATAGGTTCTACCGACGTAAAGGTTTTTCCTGGTAGAAGATAAGGAGGACCGAAAAAGGAGGCCATCCTCAAGTACCTCGTGCTTGATGTGCGTATAGCTGCGCGTGTGGATCAGAGGCACAAGAGCAGACGGCCCTACACTACCCGCTGGGGACTAGTAGGCCTAGAACAGGTCTACTAACCCGAAATCTGAAACCCAAAACCCGAAACTGAAACCCTAATCCCGAAACACGAAACCCAAAACCCAAAACCGAAACTCGAACCCCGAAACCCGAAACCCGAAACACGAAACCCGTATCCCGAAAACCCAAACCATAAGCCCAAACCCGACCCCCCGAAACCCTAATATCGCAACCCGAAACCCGCCTAATATCGAAACCCGAAACCCGAAACCCGGAACGCGACATCCGAAGCACGAAAACCGAAACCCGAAACTCCAAAACCAAAAATCGAAACTCGAAACATGAAACCCAAACCCGAAACCTCAAATCCGAAATCCGAAATCCGAAATCAGAAACTCGAAACCCCGACGCGAAACTCCAAACACGAAACGTGAAACCCGAAACCCGAAAACCCAACATCTCAAAACCAAAATAGGTTGAAATGGAAGGCGTACCATTGTGATTTCCATTCCGCCAAGGTTGAGCACCCTGAACGTGTCGTACACCTCTTCCAGGGTCAGGCGGGGCCCCGCTCCCATGCCCCCGGGCTGCGTCGCGGTTGCCAACGCTGCGTCGGAAAGCGTTTTTGCGTCCGGGCTCCAAGCCTCCCCCATCGCCTGCTGTGATACGCGTTGTTGTGTTTGTTCTCACATTAACTCGTGCCCACATATATACAAAATGGTGATGATGCCAATGTGGTGAGCTTTAAGCTTTTATATCCCCTCATACTACACGCGGTGCAACGACTCATCTCGTGAGTCCTTGGTTGATAAGGTGTCCCCTCATCCCCTCCTATGCCTGAGTTAAGGTCGGTAGCTCAATCAACCTCGTGCGGGGGCTTTTTTTTCTCTCTCAGCGACTCAGCGACCTTCCGAGCAATCCCACGGCATACAGGGGTGGCGCCTTATTGATATTACGGGAGGCCATA
Source organism: Macrocystis pyrifera (assembly GCA_031763025.1). Taxonomy (NCBI): domain Eukaryota; class Phaeophyceae; order Laminariales; family Laminariaceae; genus Macrocystis; species Macrocystis pyrifera. The sequence continues at coordinate 4,426,112 of JASSKH010000031.1, forward strand.
GTAAATAGGACCCAAGGTACACACAAAAACCTGTATATTTCCATATTTTTACTAACAAAATTTGGTCCTATTTTCCATGGTGCCCCGTAATAGTCAATAGCTCTCTCACATGAGGAATTACATGAGAAACCCTTCAACAAGTGTAGTCGTTAGTGAATATATCCTAGAATTCGGCAGTTGCTCACTCGAGGAAGAGCTCAACCAGTCAGAAAATGCAACCCCTACCATGGGACGAGTGGAACGGTACAGGCCTTTAATTTTTATCGCGCAGAGGGTTCAGCAATCTCACTGCTCGTCGATTTTCATCGAAGTTTGGGATTTCGCTCACGCACGATCTCGCGTTTTCAGCGACATGGTGAGAAAAAAGAATACTCATACGTAAAAATATATTTTAAAAATCGCTTACGATAAGCCAGAAATTGTGTTTTTTTTTTTAACAGGCAGACAAAATCAGAATCACCATTTTAGTTCTCGAAAACATTTTTTGTCATCATACATACATAAGTCGATGATCAGCTTTAGTTTGGCAAGCTGATTTATCCGTCGATCGCGCCTGTTCTTCAACTAAACTCAGCTTTGCATTTCTGCATAGCCCTTGCATTTCTGCATAGCCCGTCGATCGCGCGTGCTCCATGTTCGTCGTTTCTGTACGTATTGATTGAGAGTGCGTGCCTCGACCCCAAGTTCTCGACGAAAATAGACCACACCTTATTTCGTTGTCCGTCTGGAGGACCACGCCCTTTATCGTCCAAGAATGATTGCTCGAAAGAGCTGATTGCCTGCCAATACGTACACCCAGCCCGAAAGGAACGAGGAGGCCGCTGTTTTTTTTTCTTTTCGCCGCTCTGATACGCTGGCGTAGCATGCATGGGCACGCTACATAACCGTCCCCACCATTAACTGCCGTACAACGAGGTGTCGTTTGGCACGTACGATATATTTTCAACCATGATATACGAACGGATTTTTCCGGTCGGCCGGTGAGTTCTGTCGGTCTGTCGGTTACAAGATCGACTGTAATATCTTATAGGGATGGCACTGTGCAGTAGTATGTCACAACGTTACAACATTTCACACCTCGGAAAGATAGTTGGTTCCAACCATAGTTGGTTCCAACTATATCATCTACTTCGAAGTTCAACCGTAGATCTTTCAGGGAAGATGTCTTCCTGATGTGTACAATAGGCTCATATCGTCGGGTGAAACCCCCGTATTACCTGCATGATCTAGGGCGTGTTCCCCGGGTTGAATACGAACTATTAACACCACAGGATGGAGATCCTGTACAAGATATAGAAACGGTAGGTTAGGATCTAAAAATATATGCAGCAGTAGACAGACATATCGCGGTCTCTCCAACGCGTGTAACCTTTCTATCCTATATACCGTTGAAATAACGTCGAGATACAGCAGTACAAGCTGTCCCGAGAAACTCGCGCAGAAGGGTATTCGTAACTGTCGTCAGCTTGTGCAGCATTGCTGTGTTGTACGCACTCGTGATCGTTAGCAGATACGTACCTGGTATATTCTATGTGCCATTGAACGAATACATGTTTCCTCCATTTTTAGCAGTAGTTTTCCTTGATTTTTTTTCTTAGTATTGGGATTTTTTACGTGTGTATGTGAGCACAGTTATTTTCTAGTCGTAGACTATTAATAGAGGTTTTTATATACTGAGAAAGCACGATTCATCTTGCAGATATCTCGAGCAGAAGGTGTGTACAGCTACTGTATATAGCCGTTGACTTGTTTTTTTCCTATCCATCCCGTTTGTTATCTTCGCCTGTCTTTGATATCTCCCTCCTAGTCGTAGCTCAGATCCGGTGTCACATAGCAGCAGTACTCCTTTCCCCTCCGCACTACAGTTTTACGCTTCACTTTTGTGTCGCGAGAGAAGACATCAGCCTTTTCTTCCCCCGTTGACTACTGCTGTCGAAATGCGCCTACCAGCGCTGGGCGCTCTCACAGCAGTTGATTCTTGTTTTTTTGTTTCTTGTTTTTCACAATCTCACCACGGTGGGATTCGAACCATAGGATCAACTCCGGAAGCATCCGAGGGTAAGTACAACCATGAGACCACCGGGGTGACCAACCCGGCCTATTGAGAATATACGCTTCATCTTGCCGATATCTCGAACATTTGTTCGAATAGCCGTGGCACAAGGGTGACACAAGGCCTCGAAACAAACTCCAACGTCCCTTGCACGCGAATCGCAGAATCCGCGCTCGGCGCTCTCATCAAGTATTTTTTACTGGTTCTCGCCTTTTTGCTCTGTAGACGTGCTAGCCTTCGTTCCGCCGCGACGTCCTCGTAATAGTCGCCGCTTTGCACTTCCAGGGTGGTGGGGTCCTCGGCGGTGAGAACCCTTGCCCGTCTGCCAACAAAGCAGTCGATGCGGTCACTTGACACTTTCTCGTAGACGGCCGCAACATCGGACAGATCACCGATCTTTACTTCATGATCTACTACATACAGCAGATGTTTCAGATATGTAGGGACTACAGAAGCTCTTGTTTTTCGGGTGGGAGTAGTATGATCTGCACGGTCTGTTACGCATGTTCTCGGGGTTGGTTGGATATGTACTGCGGCGTGTACGATCACACAGATCCTGCCAACGGCATTTTTCTCTTGACGGCAAACGCAGGGTTTAGATTGTGTACTACCGTAGTAGATCGTGTAATAATGTCCGGTGCGTGGACAGGGGGACCACAGGAAGAGTTTGTTATGCAAGAAACATGACATCCGTCAGTCGCCGACATAAAGCCGCTCGCCATCAACGAGAGCAACAACTCCACGCATCCATGATGTCACCAGATAGGTGCCGACCATCTTATACCACGTCAGGCTCACTTTTTGGAGGACGCTCGTACGAACAGTGCGTGGAATTCAAATCACATTGTACCAATAAATTTGTGCTCACCGGCGAGCGCCGCACTAAATCCTTCGAGGCATAGACCGAGCAACCCCTCGCGACGCAAATTCAGAGGGTCAACACGATAACATATCGTACATGTCATTAGGAAATACGTCGAACGATCCAATCCATCCAATGTTTGAAGCCCTGTCGTCATACGGTAGGAAGCTTCCCGGGCTCAAACCGACCGCAAAATCTCGTTCAAAGCGTGTAGTCAGAACGTACGGTATCCAGTGCAAAGCTATCGCTAGCCGGACAACGCGTAACTCGCTGTCTATTGGAGAACGGGCGGGTCCTTGAACACGAGGTCGGGGCTACTACTGTGCTCGTTCGGCTGTACTAGGTACCTGGTATATATTTACGTCCTTTAAAGCTGCCCGGCCAACTACTGCCCCTGAACCAAACATCAGGGCTCACCTCCAAGAGATACATGGTGCTCTGCTGTTTATGCGTGCGCTCTAAACTTGTCTAAACTTGTCTAACCACCTACTGTGTCTGAACCAAAGAAAGGCACACCTCCAAGAGATACGTGGTATGTATAGGGGCAAGTGCTTGCCAATCAAAGGGTTACCATTACGGTACCGTAGGTGAACGTTGGTGGCCGAGCATGTTTTGACGATCGGGCATCGTAGAGAGAACGAACTAGCCCGCAACTTGATTCACCCGGCCAGGTGTACGGTACGAAGCGAGACGGAACACCGCGGGTGAGAAGTTATATGCTGGTGGTGCTGCGGTACATTCACACCTGGTGTGTGGCGGCATATTGGCTTGATGCTTACACGGCCAGCACCACACACACTCGAGGCATCCCTCTATCATACGGCATCATGATATCATGCACTCCTCTCGCGAACCAACAGTCAGATACCTATTGCACGAACTTGTATGAACATGTACGTACGAGTGTGCATGAACATGTATGAACTTGTATGAACATGTAAGTATGAGCATGTATGAACACGTATGAACATGTATGAGCCGTATGGACATGTATGAGCATGCCACGAAGACATCAGGATAGACGCAGCACGAGAAAGCTTTGGATTCATACTTCGAACACGCACGATGACGAGATAAAAAGGAGGAGCAGCACTAACCAACCAACACGAACGCGTGCCCGGGGACGTCCCCACACCCTCTCCCACACCTCAACGCTTCCCGATAGCGCACGACGCTCCCGTCCACGAAGGGCTTCCTCCTGACTACCAACGCTGGCGTCGTCGTCTCGATCAAGTCGAACACGCATGCCGTTGCCGTGAGACTGGAAGGGGGAGACCATCGCCGGCAGCGAAAGTTTTCTTCTGCGTCCTTTCCCATAGCCGGCGGAGGTATATGTCGCGCAACTGGAGCGCTACGCCGTACAGCAGCCACCTACTGCTTTAGTATCTTATTCTCAGGGTCTTGCGGCCTGTAAACTAGGTGTGTGTTGCGCGTGGGCTACCTGGGATCGTGTACGGAAGGTTGTGCGAGATTGTGCGTGCACGCAAGTATCCGAGCGTATGAAGTGTCGTAATGGATTGCTGCAATCACATTCGTAAACGGGGTAATAAGGGACACAGGATGGCTGCCTTTTTTCTTGGGTCTCGAACCGCAACATATAGGAATGTAACCGCCAAATTGTCGTACGAACAACGTGGGTTCGTAGATACGAGTAACAACGGCAGCAGCAATGCTCGTACAGGTACCATAGATTTTGGACTCGCAGCAGTGTACCAACCACAAACGGTGTAGGCAGGTGGGCGACGGACGGGGGGGCACTGCCGCACAACAGGGCTGCTATGTATGGAGTTTGTTTTGCGCCTCGTCCTGGGTACCAAGTCGACGGCGAGAACTATTAACACTGCAGTGACGTGGAAACATCGTGTCCGAAGGCACTGCCTTTCGCCTTTTACATCTGACATGGCTCGCTGGAGTGGACAGTACGTTTTTTTTTTTGTATATAAATTTTGAAATACGTCAGCATATTTATACAGCACGCAGTTGCCGTTTTGTATTGTGATTTCTGATACGCATCGCCGTTTTGCGCTCATGCCTGATATTTCGACACGGAAGCTTTCTGCGCCGGGCATCGCAGTCCCAGACGACACTCCACCATGCAGAAAATCTGTAGTCAAGTTTATTGCACTACTAAAGTCTGTAGTAACCACTGTACCAGGTACCAAGCCTGATAGATACGTACGTTGGGAGAGGTTATATCAAAGCACTGTTGTAGGAGTGCGAGAGGCAGCTCTTCATGCTGATGATTGACGTTGTTGCTATCAGTTTTGATCGCTTGCAGCAAGTATTATACGAGTATAGCGCGCAAGAAAGCCACGAGTTTTTATATGAATGAAGAAGGGTCGAACGAAACTCATCGCCGTTTCGTGTTCATGCACCACTCTGGACGTAAATGTGAGGACCGTTGGGTCTTTCGCAATGATATTATTATTAGAGGTGCGAGAAAGTATCAGGAGAGTGAGGCGTGCAACACGGCTAGCTGCTAGTGCAGTAAGTACCTACTATAGTAGGGGTACACTGTAAAGCAGTGCTGTTCCTGCGGGTTAGGGGGGACCTAAACGTGTTTGACATCGCTTGCCCTGCCACACCCATGCACTCGCGGCAGTGGGCACATCAGTTTATTACTACAAGTACGTACGTAGTAGTACGAGAAGTAGTACTGTAGTACGAAACATGGCAGGCAGAGGGCTGACTGCATTTCAATTCATGACTTGACACTCGACATTTAGCTCCAACCGTACAATCATCAGAGGGAAAGTCGAGGGGACAACCTTTTGTTTTCTGTAGTAAAATCATGACCCAATTCAAGGAACCAATCTTTGGTACAACGATATGAATCCAGGTTTTGTTGGATTTACTCAGAATTAGAACGCAAAAACGACCAGTCTGTCGAAGCCTAGCCTACCCGCGAGGACAGGGTAATTGGTACAGGAAAAATACAGACCTTCCCACCCACCCTACAGGATTGGTAGTATTTTTTTTCTTCACGACCATTTCAATCCCAGGAATGGGCGCCACGCTGAGAGCGCACTCACCGCGGGGTTTATCCGGGCGAGGCCCTCCTGCTCCGGAGCAGGAGGCCTCATCCAATATCCAATACTTACATGTTATGGTCGTTGGCGCGTGAAAGAATACCGTATCAAAAAGTTGACGATGTGTGTGCCCAACGGAGTGCCCGTCCAATCATCATCGGAGGTTGACGATTGCACTTTTTTTTCGTGAATATATATGTACGTAGGCCATCACAGACAGTCTGCTAGTTGCAGTCAAGGCAGCATTAAAATCCTTGCTTAAAAAAAAAATGTTTTCGGCGCCAAAACTGAAGCCTGCCATGCGCCAAAAAACAATACCTTGGTACCCGAAAGGAACATAGTACCGTTGTCATTCATGATCGGTGTTCGGCAAAACTCTCAGCAAACGATGCTCTTCAGTTTAAGTTGTCTTCTTAAATTTCTGGCTCCGACGTTTAGGTGCAGTACAGAGACTGTTCAGTCTAGAGCACTAGGCTTTCTCAAGGCTCCATGCTCAGGTTTCGTACTACAGTAGTGGTGCATACGTAAACCAACGCATCTACGAAGACCAACAGCGAAAACCGCCGCCACGAACAAACCCTGCGTGGTTGGCGATGTATGCTCGCTAAAATGTCTGCCTGCGGCAGAGAGGAAAACTTCAACTTCCCACACGGCCCACAGAGCCAAACGTTTCTCGACAGCACAGAGGAAATGCTTCCCACGGCACAGAGGAAACGGGGGGGAGGGGACGCATTGAACCACCGCATGTTTTATACGACTATCACTCGCAAGCTTCAGATCCAGGCAGGTGCTGAACGCCATATACCACGGGGGGGGGGGGGGGTATTATTCAGAACCAACGGCGGACCCGAAAATAAGGTACCCCTTTATACATAGGCACTCGCCATGCTCGGTTCTGAATACAAAGGTCCCCCGTCATGGTTTAGTTGGTATACCACGTGCAAGAGCCGCCGACTACACGCTGCCCCTGTCTCCGCCGCTGGATCTCGAAGCGCTGGTCGAAGCCCGGCAGCCAGCTCGAGTCTAGGTTGCTCCCAGCCTGCGCAAGAAAAGTGAGAGCGGCGCAACAACGTCGTTTATTATGTGTGTGTTCACCTGTTCGCCCTCGAGAGAGCGTGAAGCTGTACGGTACTGCTGTAGCTCTGCTCACATTGTATGCTGTGAATAAGTGAACAGCATTGAGTTCGCACAAGGGGTGCGATCGTTTTTTTTCAGCGTTCGACTTTTCCCGAACAGGAAGGTTGCCATCGCGTACGTACCGAGCAAAAGGTAAGATGGGGAGTCGAGAGCCTTCCCGAGAAAAAAAACGTACCTGGTACGACTTTCGCACCCTTCTACCGTTGTTGAAGGAGAAAACAATCAGTGGCGCTGAAGAACGGTCGCACCCACCCCCTTGCGAACTCAACGCTCTTACTCCTTACGGTGCCCCCGTCTGACTCGAATCCAGGTTATTGATATAAATGTACTCGTTCCGTACGAGTAGAAGGTATATAGTGAGTGGGGGGGCTGATTTTAGTGGAAAGGGTGAGATTTTAACCTTCACGCAAGTAGTATAGAATATATGTACTACACAGCAGCCCACAACCTACCCTTAATTCGCAGACCCCCGCCCCCCGTGCTCATATATATATATATATATATAGGTTGGGTTGGCGTCGGTTGTCGACGACGCTGTAAAACAAGCCTCTCACTGCGTGAGCTAGACAGCCTGGGTACGGTTTGTTTGTTTGTTTTTTGGCGGTTACCACGGCTGGCGGTCGAGTTAAGTCATTTTTGCGCGGGGAGAACCTTTGCTGCACACAAGGGGAATGCTTGTATCACGTAGTGTGTGTATGGTGAGGCACCCACGAGGCAGTTACATAGTAAACTGCCTCTAGAAGTGGCCACACCAAAAATGAAATCTATTAATTGACGCCGTCATTCATAAGCAAGAAAATCGGCCTCAAAGGCGGTTCTTAGTAGGATGCAGCTTACCCTTCATGCGACTTGCCCAACACCCCACGGTGCCTCGCGTTCGGTGCAAGCAATGTCTGCCTGGTCGGTGAAAGCCCGACGTGCTCCGTCCCGGGCATTGTAGGGATGCGAGGGTCTATGGTCATATGACTATGGCCATGCATGATAATGAGTACACCACCCCCCGTGCTCCGTCTCCAAGGGATGCGTCGTCAATGGAAAAAAGACTGAGGCAAGCAAAAAATTAGTACTCCCCCCCGATGGAACGAATTTATTGAGACGAGGTGTTTTCGATATTCGAATCAATGTTGTAAACACGGTCTGGAATCGGATGACTAAAGCCTTGCTGCCGGGTGGTAGTGACATATCTGGTACCTATTAATCCTCGAATAAAAACGATCGAGACGTGCAACGCGGCACCACGGCCATCGAACGTGGCATGAAGTATAAGACACCTATTTTACGGGGGTCCATAGTTAATAGGACCTATGGTATACGTAGAAGCCTATATATTTATCTATTTTTACTAACAACATTTGGTCCTATTTACTATGGTCCCCCGTAATACTAACGGAGCCGTATGTTTGTCCGAAGGGATAACCTATGGCAAACACCAAGTCACGCGAACTTAGTAGTCCAGCAGGGTATCCCTTCAGACCACTCAAAATTAATATTTTGAGAGTTCGACTCAGTCTCCGCACTAATCTTCAGGGCGAACCCCTCGCCACGCACTGCTGGTCAGAATAGAGGAATCCACCCTCCCCGATTTCTCCTCGTGGAAAAGTTGATGATGGCCGAGAGTCGAACCCACGCATATCGTTTAGTGGGCCGTTGTCGAATATTTGTTTCCTAGAATTAGCTCTTTTCCTTGAAACATAACTCAGGAAAACCAGGAGACGATTCCTAAATCAGGAAATGTGGCAGAGGGCACAACATCACGAGCGCTTAGCATTCATCTTTTACGGGAAAACCCCCCATAAAAAAAATAAAAAAATGGAGACCAAACAGTCTTCGGTAAATGACGGCCCTTAGCCAACAAGCACTAAGACAGCAAGCCCATGATTTACCTGAAAATATACATATTTTCGGGCTTCGATATACAGAACATAGCGTGCAACGCACGCTTTCCCGGAAAAGAAAAACGCAGCCAGCGTTATTACGGGGGACTATAGTAAACCGGGCCTACGGTACACAGAAAAACCCATATATTTCCCTCTTATTACTGACAACATTTGATCCTATATACTGTGGTCCCCCGTAATAGTTAGTATCATCGTTTTCTATCCCTACCGTAGTTATTCTATTTGGCGTGATTTTTTCAATATATTTTGTGGAGACTTCGTATAATTTTACGTTGGTGTCACGTACTTATTTTGCGATTTTCGTGATTTTTTTTGTGCTGTTGTTCATTATTAGGCAACTCACAGAACATATTTAGTATTTTATTGGGCCGGAGGGATAACCCACTACAGCAGGCTATTTAGTCAGCGCCGACTGAGTGGTTTACTGCAGTAGATTTTCAATTCCCGTCCAACAGTTTCTGCTGCCGTATGACCTACCTGCACTCGGAAGGCAGTCCGAGGAATGGACGACTCCGAGCGATACGACCCCCGCTTCTCCCCCATGGACGCCGCCACGTTGAGCCCTTCCATCACGGCGATGCTCTCTATGCTCGAGTCGTCGTCAAGAATCCACTACCGGACGGTAGAAATACACCGGGTCGGGCAGAGCGGGGGGAAAGGAAGGCACAGAAAGGGAAAATCGAAGGTTGTGTAAGGTGAGGTATACCTATACAAGCCCGGCGGGGGCGTTTTCGGGCGGCGTGCTTGTCGCACCTTGGAAAAACTCGATATATATCGTCAACACGCTCGTACGTTCTCTAGGTGCAGTGGGCGAGGTAGAACGGCGACAGATGAGAAGGCAAGGGCATCCATCGATATCGAAAGTTGTGTGTGTGTCGGGGGGGGGGGGCACGATGTCTCGCATTCTTCCTTTGCGAACTATGACGGAGAAACCAATAGGAGCATGGGAACCGAGGTTTTTGTGGCGCCGGGGTGAACAAGAGGGAAAGAGAGAGATAGATACAAGGGGTCTCGGTAGGAGGAGTTTGTGACGGCACCCTCGGCATCAAGAGCAGGGGCACCTGTCCGATTAGCTCTGAAACTATCGCAGAACGCGGTGCGCGCGTCCGACGCGCTTGGAGAATGCACGCGCTCACAGGGACAACCATCGCCTGCTGGTAACGTTTCGCCACATGATTGAACAATTACCCCAGTAGGTATACTCACTTTCTGTTGCATACAGAGGTACACGGTATATCACACTACGGTGATAAGATAACACACCCTCTCGGACGGATTTCAAAGCTGGCTTTTTCGACAACGGGGAGAGCGTACTGAACACGCCAAGCGACACGTCCATGGAAATGTATCTCGATGATATCTTCCCAAAGCCGTCATTCTCGTCGTTTATGCCCCCCCTTAAGGCATGTTTCGGAGGAAATCGGCTCCGAGATTCGTCGCAAGGGGTGTGCTATCTTATCACCGTAGTGTGATATACGGTACAGCTCTGTATGCAACAGAAAGTGAGTATATCTACTGAGGAAATTGTTCAATCAAGTGGCGAAACGTTACCTGCAGGAAACGGTTGCCCCTGAGAGCGCGTTCACTCACCAAGCACGTTGGAGGCGCGCACCGCGTTCGGCGATGGTTCGAAAGGTAGTCAGACAGGTGCCCCTGCTCTTGAAGCCGAAGGTGCCGTCACAAACTCCTCCTACCGAGACTCTTTCTCTCTCTCTCTCTCTCTCTCTCTCTCTCTCTCTCTCTCTCTCTCTCTCTCTCTCTCTCTCTCTCTCTCTCTCTCTCCCCCCCCTGTTCAGCCCGGCGCCACAACAACCTCGGTCTTCCCATGCTCCTATATTTTTCCTGGTACGGTATATATTTTTGGTGTCAACGTTGTATGGTTAACGGCCGAAACTATTACGGAGTTCCATAGTAAATTGCATCTACGGTACACACAAAAACCTATATATTTCGCTATTTTTACAAAAAACAATGATCCCATTTACTATGGCCCCCCGTAATAGATTATATTGTATGTGAGTTGGTTAGCAGAGGCACTATTATTGCATGGTGGTATACAGCAGCAGCAGCAGCAGCAGCGCAATCCCCTGTAGCCTCACTCCCTTGTTCCTCTGGATCCCATGCGAACGCCGTGGCTGCGACACATACGTACAACATGGAACACCGCCCGGACCACAGACGCAAGGCTTCATTCCCTTGATCATGCGTAACCCGCGCTCACCAAGTAGTTCTCGTCCGCGTTGGTGCTTGCGCCTCCGGAAGCGGCCGCCGATGTCTCAGGTCCCAAAGACGAGCCTGGAAATACAACGACAGAGTTTGCGGACGACAGGGAAAAGGATGATAATTCAAGTGTGCGTTTTGCATTGCAGCAGCTAAGAGCGTGTATCGTGCGTGCGCCCGTGCGTGTGTGCATGAGTGGGTTTTGTGGAAATGCAGAAATGTACGCTTTCGTTGGGCCGTGTCCCGTCCGTGTCCGCTCCACCACATAAGAACCAGCTCGGAGAAATGACTGAAAGGACGAGGGAACATGATGACCCCCATACTCAAGCGACCCCTACGACAATTCGGTTATTCCACCCGGAACCATGGAGGCTACGATAACGCGCTATCTGTGCATTATATATTTGGCTATTAAACGCCAGGTAACCTCGACTTTCAACCATTTTAGTCAAGCCTGGACCAAGGCGTAGACTCCTCCGACCATCTGATAACTTTCTCGGGGTGCAAAAGATATTAGAAGTCACCGTGCATCGTGTGGACCATTAACCATTTTCAATCGAAGCCGGATCTAGAGGCGAAAGAAGTTACGAGTACTACCCTATTCTGCGCTTCTTCTGACTCGCTCACCGCAGGTAGATGAAGCCGTCCTTTTCGTCCGCCTGCCGAAGCTACCCGAAAGCGCCGCCGAAGACGCCGTACCATCAAGCGACACCTCCAAGCTCCCGCAACTATCCCACCTGACGGAGTTGCCGGACGCGTTTGTCTCAAGATCGTTCCTCGAGACGTTCCACGTATCGTTGAGCGTTTCGTTCCGGAGATCGTTCCGCGCATTAGTCCGCGTATCCTTCCGCGCGCTAGTCCTTGAGATGCCCGTGCGAACGACGGCACCGCCACTGCCGCCACGTCTGTCGTTGACGCTTTCCCCGTCGGTTTTTCTCTGGGACGGGGAGGCGTTATCCTCCCTCTCCTTCTTGGACATGCACCGGGCGACGGCCTTGGCGAGTTGCCGCAGCAGGAGCTCGTCGTGTGTCTGCTGGGCCAGCGCCAGCTGTATCTCGTGCAGAGACAGCTGGCGGCGAGCGAGGAGAGGAGAGGAGAGAGCAGGTGCAAGCATGAATTAGTTCGGTTGTCGGTGCTGCAACTACTCTCACATAGAAAAACAAAAAAGACACCGATACATACAGCGCCGGTCGACACGATCACGTCGCTGTGGAACATGTTTCCCGTTACCTCTCGGCTCAAACATTTGAGACAATCCGGAGCGAACCAAAGAGAGGTGCTGTGAGCTATGCTCCCACCATCAAACTCGATCGCATGCTCGAGACCTCTAGAATAGGAAACACGCGATACGCGGTGGGTCGCACATCGCTCGACGTCACCAAAGAATCGCTTCGCGCGAGCGCGTCGTCGGCACAGAATAACCGGCTGGGGAGACACGCCGACGTTCTTTTTTCGGTTGGTCCTTGGACCCTTTCGTACTGCACTGTAAAGAAACGTAAATCTGAGTCTAATTCCAGAGTTTTTCGTCGCCACAACGGGGGGAGCGCAGATCTAAAACGGGTTGTTTCGTCTGAGACTTACACAGAGAGGGAAAAGGCCAAGAAAAGAGGTGGAGAATTGCAACATAAAAAAAAACATATAATACGATGCAACCCCGGGGGCTGCTGAGCTAACACAGGCGATGGCCCATTTAGTTTTCCTAACCGGGCTGTATGTGGGAAAGCACGCGCTCGCTCGCTCGCTCGCTCGTTCGCTGCATGCCACTGCGTACGTATTACGGGGAAACATGTGGACATGAACTCGAAAACCGATTAAGGTTGGGAAAAATAGAGGAACTTGTTTTTTTTTTTCTTGTTCCATGGTGAGTTCTTATTATTATTCTACGGTGGTACGACTACGGTCATGATGATAATGAGTACACCCCCCGTATTAGCGGAAGTGCTACTCGATCTTCTGCGCGCTCACGTTATCTTCAAAGGGCTATGGCTATCAGACCCCATGATAAGCGTAAAAACATATATACATATATATCCCCATATGTTTTCAGACCTTGCTTGGTTCTGATCACTAGGTTCCCCCGTATTAGTCGAGTGGAACGACCGCCCTTTTTCGTATTTTCGGTCGATTTTCGTGAAGGGTCCTAGGTGGGTTACAAACACCTGCCAGCACCATGTGAGGGCATTTCTCACCAGTCCATCCCCGTCCTCGTCGACAAATACCACGATTCGCTCGAGGCTGCTGGTGGTGAACTGCCCGGAGGTGTTGGTAGTGCGCTCGAAGAATGTCTCCAGCTGGGCGGGAGTCATCCCCTCATCGGGGTGCGCCCCGGTGGCCTGGGGTTGGTTTCATTCGCGCGGTGGGAAATGACAACGAAGGTTTGTGCTTTTTTCATCATTTGGTATGGTATCCTCCTTCGTTTTTGTTTCTCTTTCTCTGTTTTTTTTTCGTCTATGAAATCCGGGTTGTTTTGAGCCGGCCTTGCGATTAGAAACTATGGGACCACGTGAGGTGTTATGGGGATAATTTAAAGTGACATGACACACACTACTATCAAAATAATAACGAGGAGTTCAATCCAGGGTTCGATAAGAGAAAGAGGTGTAAGCAGGAGCCTTCAAAACCGGCGAGCGAGATTTTTGTTGTTGGTTCAGAGTGATGTAAGTGAGACTACTGCTGCGGCATTAGAAGATTCCCGATTCAAGTCGGACTGAAACATGCATGTGCACAAGATACATCGTAGGAGGGCATACGAAAAAATAGCACCAACAACAGTAATAACCACAACCGAAACAAAAGACAACAATGACAACACCTTTGCCACCCCATAACACCGTCCTTGCGATATTGGAATTTTTCGTCAACAGCCACAATAACAGAAGCCTTGCCTACCACTGCCCTCCCATCCAAGCACTATTGCTGTGAGCCCCACACAAAAACAAACAGCCGCGCACACCCACAACAAACGCGCCTACGTATTATGCACCCGAAAAGGGCCTGGTGGCTCCACAAGCCACATATTCCGGCAGCTCTACATGCATCTCGAATTTCGACGATTGTGGCCCCCGGTAGCAGCCGACCGAAACAGCAATATTCTGCCGGCGCACCTCCTTCTCTGCACTACCGATTCGTTTGCTCAAAAGGTAGCTGGGGGTTGGGACACGATCTTCCCCAGGCGCTCGATGCGTACGGAATTCTCCTACAGCATCATGATGAAACCGGAACACGTACGGGTCGACATCGCCCCGCACGGCTTGGAAACCCCACTAGCTGATTGTTGACTAGCTGGGTTTTGTGGAGATAGCGCCATCCGGGGAGCATAGGGTCTCATCCTCGAATAATAAATACTGCGATACATCTACACCTCCTTTCTAGCGCGGTATGTACGTGAATGCGACACACCAAGAGGACGCGACGGAAAAAGGTGATTGAAGAGTGGAGAGGGAAGGCAGCTTTTGGGGCGCGCTGACGCTCCGCCGTCGCCTCCCTCCATGCCGAAGATGAAAAGGCGTGGACCGTTTTGATACCAACAAGAACAATAAACGCTGTTCACATTTTTGTAGAGAGTGGCATGCGCCTTTTGGTGCTGCGCGGCGCGCGGCACGTGCAGAACGAGAGCCACAAGTGGTGATACCGCACCTTCATCAAGTCTGACAGTCGAAGCCCCTTGGTCTTCGTGAACGTCTTGAGGCCGCTAAGCACGTCGTACGCGCCGGTTTCCCTGCGAGGAAAAACGAGTACGTCGCCGCAGGTGCGTCGGGGGGCACGGTGTATACGCGTGGGGGAAGACAGGGGCCCGACCATTAGTACCACCACCGCCGCCGCGTGGGGGAAGACAGGGGCCCGATCATTAGCACCACACCGCCGCCGCCGCCGCCGCCGCCGCCGCCGGCCCCGGCGCTGATGCCGCCAAAAAAAGCTCTTGCGATCGGCGGCTTTACGTTTGCGATCGCAGAAAAATGATGCGATTACTGCTGTAGGTTTCAGCAGTCCTGTCGATGATGTTTTTAGAAAACATTCGTCGGGAACGCTCAACCATCGAAGGGGGGTATGCGGGGTGCTATTAAGAAGAGGTTTTAAAGGCGTTTTTTTTTTATGGAGGTTTACGTGACCGTTGGTGTTACGAATTGCATGAGAAACGACGTTTCGTTTCGTCAACGCTCCGGTTTCACCGTCGGAGCCATGCTTGTACATTGCCGCACGTAGTCCTCTACACTGCGTTAGTTCTCTACCATGCGGTAGTCCTCTACAGCGACGTAGAAGGGGGGGGGGGGGGGGGGGGGGGGGGGGGGGGGGGGGGGGGGGGGGGGGGGGGGGGGGGGGGGGGGGGGGGGGGGGGGGGGGGGGGGGGAGGGGGGGGGGGGGGGGGGGGGGGGGGCCGCGTGGGGGGGGGGGGGGGGGGGGGGGGGGGGGGGACTCATTTTGTTGCTTGCCTTAGTCATATGACCATTGACCACGCATCCCTTTCAAGACGGAGCACAGGGAAGGGGGGGGATACTTTTTAGGCCCAAACATAATTTTCTGACTTAACGGGCCTCCTCAACTGAAAAGCTATCAAATAATACTCGTATTACGGGGGTCCATAGTTAACGGGACGAAATTTTGTGAGTAAAAAAATAGGTAAATATATAGGTTTTTATGTATACCATGGGTCCTATTAACTATGTACCCCCGTAGTAGCTGTCCAGTGTACTTCACAACCCCGTCATTCGTGTTCCACGATAACATTGCGGGTTGCACGCCTACGTAGCCCCTTCAGAGTTTTTTCTCGTCGGACTTATGCGTACGTACGGCTTGTCTGAACATTTGGTACCGCCCTGGGGAGAAAAATATGCCGAAATATGACCGTTCAGTCTTCGTGTTAATGTCTATACTATCCCTATATTTCCGTCCAGAGTAGTGTACAGCTCCTCATGAGAAGAACCTGAAACAAATAAAACTAGGTACTTACTCTGCCATTAGCATCATGAGTTTCGTCAACTCTCGTTCGGCCGATGAATTTTCTCTGCGAATTGTCGGTCACAAACCAAGACGTCTTTTTTTTCAAGGGGCATATCGCTGCCACCGCATGATGCATGGAACGAAGTCAGCCATAACCCCCCCCCCCCCCCCCCCCCCCCCCCCGCGCTCCCCATTATATATATATTATATATGGGTTGGGTTGGCGTCTGTTGGCAACGACACTGTAAAACATGCCGCTCACTACGTGAGCTAGATATCCAGGGTACCGGGGTTTTTTTTTTGGTTTTTTTTGGCGGTCGCCCACAGCTGGTTGTCGAGTGAGATCTTTTGTGCGAAGTAAAGAACCTTTACTCTGCACAAGAGAATTGATCGTATCACGTAGTGTTCAAGGTAAGGCACCGAAGAGGCAGTTACACAGTACTCCCATTGCTGTCTCTGGAAGTGGCTACACCGGAGATTAAACTAGCTCATCGAGGCTGTCATCCATAAGCAAGCCCGCCTCACAAGCGGTTCTTAGTAGGATGCAGCTCACCCTTCATGCGACTCGCCGGACACCTCACGGCGCTTCGCGCTTGGTGCAAGCAATGTCTGCCTGGTCGGTGAAAACCCGACATGCTCCGTCCCGGCATTGTAGGGATGCGAGGGTCTATGGTCATACGACTACGGCCATGCATGAGATCGAGTACATCTCTCCTATCGAGTACACCCCCCCCCCCCCCCCCCCCCCCCCCCCCCCCCCGCAACTACCGTAAGGAAATTTGAAGGTTCTGCAGGCTCTTCGTCTTTGTCTTCGAACCTTTTGATCGACGAGTTCCCCCCCCCCCCCCCCCCCCCCCCCCCCCTATATATATATATATGGGTTGGGTTGGCGTCGGTTGGCAACGACACTGTAAAACATGCCGCTCACTACGTGAGCTAGACATCCAGGGTACCGTTTTGTTTTTTTTTTGGCGGTCGCCTACAGCTGGTCGTCGAGTTAGATATTTTGTGCGAAGTGAAGAACTTTACTCTGCACAAGAGAATTGATCGTATCACGTAGTGTTCAAGGTAAAGCACCCAAGAGGCAGTTACATAGTACTCCCATTGCTGTCTCTGAAAGTGGCTACACCGGAGATTAAACTAACTCATTGAAGCTGTCATCCGTATGCAAGTCCGCCTCACAAGCGGTTCTTAGTAGGATGCATCTCACCCTTCATGCGACTCGCCGGACACCTCACGGCGCTTCGCGCTTGGTGCAAGCAATGTCTGCCTGGTCGGTCAAAACCCGACATGCTCCGTCCCGGCATTGTAGGGATGCGAGGGTCTATGGTCATATGACTACGGCCGTGCATGAGATCGAGTACATCTCTCCTATCGAGTACATCCCCCCTCCTCCGCCTCGAAAGGTACGCGTGATCTGGTCAACGGTCAGCGTCTAAGGCAAGAAACAAAAGTAGTACGCTTCCCCCCCCCCGCCACCAACCCAACCGAACGAAGTGAGCCACAACCCCCGCGCAATTCCCATAGGTACATGTTAACGCTCTGCATTTGCCTCGCGTTCCTGAACTCTTCACTTCACGAGTATCCCCCCCCACCACTACCGCGGGATGGCGGCCATTTCCGCCACTGCTACGGTGATACAACCATTGGTACCTTGCGTATGCGAGGCGCTCCTTTGCCTTTGTTGCCTTCTGGCGCAGGTCATCCCTAGCCTTCTCCTTCTCCTGCTCCTCCGACTTCTCCTTTCGCTCCTTCGCCAGGATGCTCTCTTCTCCTGCCGCACTGGGTACAACATCGCGTAGCCCAACGAATGGCAAGCACGCACGCGCGCGCGGGGGGGGTATCTCATGGTCATACATGGTCGTAGCCGGATGACCATAAACCCTTGCACCCCTACCATGTGGGGATGGGGGGGGGGGGGGGGATTACTGTTTCGGTGGAAAAAAATGCGCACAAGGAGTCCGTTTAATTTCAAGATTTTTCCCTGCCGGTGAGGCTGTTGCTCGTGTGTCTGCTTGCGCCATGCCCGTGCCCCCCCCCCCCCCTTTTTATTGCGGAAACCCTCGGAGTTTTGTTCTGTTTACTGGGCGAAACAGGGACCGGTCGCTGTAAGCCTAAAAATAATTTCGCCGAGCAACTAAAATGGTGTTACCGCCCCCTCACAAAAAGCAAAAGAAACGTACCGCCCTGGCCGTAAATATAGTAACCGTTTTTACCCTTATGTTACTTTCAAACGGCGTCTATATTCCCGCCCATAGTAGGAAATTCAAATCAGGGCTGAACACGGGTCAGGTGAACCAGCTCGGTCGGATCGGATGGGGTCACTCAACCCGAACCGACTCGGCTCGAAACGACCCGTGAATTTTTGAATACCTCCCGGCCCGACCCGACCCGACCCATGAGTGTTTAAAGATTTCTTGACCCGACCCACGGATTGGGCAATGACCCGTGGACAGTCCTGAAAAACAACATCAAGGCGTGCCACATCAGATTGGCTCTACGCGCCTGAAATAAACGCGGACTGATATATTGATTGGCTGGTCTATCGATCGGTGTTATCGACCTACCAGGTATATAGCGATTGCCATACTGGCAGGCATACCGATCGACACCACGATCGACGCTCAGGTCGAGCGGTCGGTGTACCCCATTGATTGAACGACACCGAACAAGAACGGCGGAACCGACGACAAAACCGACTCGTGGTTCGGGGAGAGAACAAACTTAAATAAATGGAGAGAGAAAACAAGGGGGAATTAGGTCATATGTAGCGAGAGAGAGAGAGAAAAAGAGAGAGAGAGGGGGGGGGGGGGGGAGAGACGGGACCGAGAAAGCGAGCGGCAGAGAGGCAGGGCTACGCAGGCAGGCAGATAGGCAGACAGAGTCAAACAGACGAGCAGAGAGACAGACAGACAGACAGACAGACACACAGACAGGAAGACAGGTAGACAAACAGGTAGACAGACAGACACAGACAGGCAGGCGGCCAGAGAGCAGAAATACATTTATCGCTCTCACGCTTTTTTTACGAGCTTCAGAAACTCTCGCAGCTGGTCCTCGTCAAGCGTTCCTCCCTTCTCCTTGTCTGCCTTCTCGAACAAGTCGACAAGCCGAATGTGATTTGCGGACATGAAGCGGTCGAACTCCAGAATAAGTGCCACGGCCCTGTACGTTCGTGGAAGAGGCGTTTGTGGTAGTTTGAGGGTGAAAAGGGGGGAAATCGGAGCGTGCCGTTTTTTCTTTATGTTTTGCCCATCCTAGCCGTCTTAAACTTTAACCGATGACATCATGTATTTACCGATCCGGTAATATCGTTTCTGCCACTCCATAATTGATGGAGCCCGTCTCCTGTGAGCAGGCTCGATGAGTCGCTACTCCAACGACAACAACAACAACAACAACAGCAAGCTCCGCGCCGCTTCAGGTTTGTTTGGGTTTGTTTGGGATCCTGGCCATAGCGCCTTTCATATTATACACCCCCCTGACAGCTTTCGGTATCGTGCCCTCGTCGAGAGGAGGGGTTCGGGCATAGAGGCGGGTGCACAGTCGGCGACAGGGCATTCTCGCTAGCTAGCTTCCCCTCATGATCCGCGGTTTTTTTTCCTCTTTGTGCAAATGGGCACCGGGAGCCTCAGCTGTACATATAACCCCTACGTAACGTACGTTTTTGAATCTGCTGTACGGAAGGCGGGAAAAGACCGGAGCAAAACGGTCAGTTCATTGCGGCCGGCCCGCACCCCTAAACCTAAAAAAACAGTTACCTGAGCGCCGTGTGTACAGCACCCGCACACCGCGAGTCGTTTTTAAGCCGCGGCGAAATAGAGACTTCATATCGTCAACGACATATATTCTCGCTTTCAAGAGGCAAGCATGTTTCTCTAGGAGGGTCAGGAATAGGGCACGAGCGTCGGGACGGTACCCGAACGCGTCCCCGCAAGACGCAACGGCTCACAATATACACGGGGCTAGATTTCACGATTGTACAGCAAAATTGCGTCTGTTTCGAGCGAGCGCGCCCAAAATTGCTTTCTGCCCCCCCAACGCAACGCGTATTGCTGAGGCTTCATTTGCTTGTTTCGTTGCTTGTGGCGACCTGTGTCGGAGGTTTTTTTCTTGCCTATTCGGAGTCTGCTCCGCAACAACCGTCGAACCTCATAGGGCGACTGCTGCGACGGCGAACAATACGCATTCTAAGGGCGTATTTCAAGTAGTGTCATTCAAGTGCATACCGTATGTATCACAGGTGACAAGATAACACAGGTAACACACCCCCTGGGGCGAATTTCCGAGCCGATTTCCTCTCAAAACACGCCCTAAGGGAGGGGGCACACACAACGAAAATGGGGGCTTTAGAAACATTCTCGTCTCGAGAAATTTGCATGTATAGACGCGTCGCTTGACGGTTACTCTCTCCCCGTTTGTCACACACAACGAAAATATGGTGGCTTTGGGAAATATCTCGACGAAATCTTCGCATAATAGACGCATGCATCGCTTGGCGTCCAGACCTTCGCCGCTGTCGAGAAATGAGCCTCGAAATTCGTTCGATGAGGGGGCGTGTTATCGTGTGTGTTTTATGGTACTCTACGAGTACCCGGGTACCCGAACATCTACTCGAGTATAATTAAATCAACCAGGTTCGGTACCGGGATACGCCAGAACATGCCGAACAATACGCAGGAAAATAACACACCATCTGACGATTCTTTAAGCTCGTTTTCTCTGGACAATAGGGAAGGTGCCGAGGCCGAGCGATATGTCTTATGTTGGGAATAACTCGTCGAGAAAGATCTTTAAAAGCCGCCATTGTTGTAGCGTGTGCCCCCCCCCCCCCCCCCCGTTCTTCGGAATAACTCGGCTCCAAAAATTGTTCCAGAACTTGAATTCCCTTCCAAAACATGCCTTCCTGGAATATTGGTGGACGTTGTTGACACGCACACTGGACACTCGTAGCGGTCGTCAATGCAGTACTGTGAATCGGCACCGGCGTGCGCGGGACGATCATCCGCAACGTACGGTACTCGCCTGCCTTCCTCCCACGGTATCCGCGGCTTCCCTTCCAGCGTGGACCTGACGGCGTTCGACAGTTCCTCCGCGTCCACGTCGGTGTTGCTTCAAAGTCAAACCAACGGAATGGGCGGGGGCGGCGGGATATAAATATGAAGGACTGACACAACGGATCGTGCCCTTTGCAAAGGAAAAACATGGGACCCCTTCACTGGTCGGCCTGTCGTTGTATCTACACCCTCACAGAGGCTATTAGTCCCTCCCCCCCCCCCCCCCCTCTCTCTCCTTCCTTATTTCCCCTTACGTTGGGTTCCTCCAAAAATATTGGATTGACTGCCCGGCCGCCGCCATGACTTATAGTTGGAGCTGAACATAAAAAACCGATGACGTATGTACTGTAGTATATGCACCGGTTCGCGCTTTGTTTGTGGTCGTTCCATCACGAGTTGCCCCAAGTCTCGATATTGTTGTATGCTGCGGTTGCCCCTGTTGAAAATGACGGCAATTTTTTGTTGGTGTTCTTGATGAACCCGTCGAATCTGCGACGGCTTGCGTTTCTCTTATGCTTTTTTTTTTTTTTTATCCTCCGGCGGATTGGTAAAAATAAAGCGTAAGCTCACCACACTTCCACGTTCCAATTTCGTGTCGTGTGTCAAATTAAACCATAGCTCCCGTTGCAACATCAGAACAGACTGCTGTTACCCCTGGATTTTGGGCACGTTGACCCGACCTGACCCTCGAGAGGAGCAGGTGCGGTGGAGAAAATGCGTCACTCATCGCCTCACGCACTGTCGTTGTTGCAGCGCGCCGGCACATGCTCACGATTTCGACGAGGGTGAGGCAGGCAGGGGGAGAACCCCCCTCCTATATACTATATATGGGTTGGGCTGGCGTCGGTTGGCAACGACACTGTAAAACATGTCGTTCACTACTTGATCTAGACAACCAGGATATCGTTTTGTTTTTGTGTTTTTGTGTTTTTGTTTGTTTTTGGTCGGTCACAGCCTGTGGTCGAGTTAGATCATTTGTGCGGAGTGGGTAACTTTCACTCAACACAAGGGGAAGGATCGTATCACGTAGAGTTTATGGTAAGGCACCCAAGAGGCAGTCACATAGTACTCCCATTGCTGTCTCTGGAAGTGGCCACACCGGAAATAAAAATTAAGTCATCAAGGCTGCCATCCATATTCAAGTCCGCCTGACAAGCGGTTCTTAGTGGGATGCAGGTCACCCTTCATGCGGCTCGCTGGAAACCTCGCGGCGCTTCGCGCCCTTGGTGCAAGCAATGTTTGCTTGGTCAGTGAAAACCCGACGTGCTCCGTCCCGGCATTGTAGGGATGCGAGGGTCTATGGTCATACGATTACGGCCGTGCATGATATCGAGTACACCCCCCCCCCCTGGCAATCGTTGTCCAAACCGCGCGGCAAATATTTTTGCTGTGGCACAAACAGCGGCCTCGGACGCGTGCTGCGATCGGGGTAGCACGTTTTGCCCTGCAAGGCAAATATTTCTGACGGGTGGGGGCTTCTCGACTGAGGAACAACTCAAAGAGGCATACCTCATCGTATACCAGGAATATGCTTTTACAGGAAATTTCGTTGTAGACCTACCGTAGCAGACCAAGGAGATTTTGTTCATCGGGCTAAGCGTTGAAAAAATATTTTAAAAGGCCATTTTTTGGGTGAAATATTCGTAGAGCTTGTCAACCGAGGAGCCGCGTAGAATTTGCGGATGCGTGCACCTCCGCACCAATAGCGTGCGGCGTCCTCGGGGGTGTGAGGATTGACCCGCTGGGGGCCTTCCGAAGAACGCGACGAGCTGATCCGCGGTTAGGAGTTTAAGCTGCAGGAAGCTATAACAGTTTCATATTGAGACCGCAAGACGCACAGCAGTATCTGTTCTCCGGGGGGGGGAGGGGATATGCAGGTGTCGCGCCTAAACCAACATGAAGATCGAGACGTAAACGATCGATCGTGTTCCCCCTTTGAAAAGCACGACCCTTGGTTTCGTATAGTCCAGCAACGCGCAAGAGGCGGTGGAGTAGGGGGGGTCGACGGGGGTGAGGGGGGGTAACGATCGCGTCAACTCCCCACCGCTGACCCATGCTACGATGCAGGTAGCACCAGTTTTTTCTGACCTCGCTTTAGGCGCTTTGTAAATCACCCCCGAAAACAAATTTGGTATATACCTTGAGCCAAAACCGAAAAACAGCCCCATGGCCTACTAAGTTTTTTGACAAAATATATATTGTACAACCTCGGGCAGGTCAACGATTTCACGTTCGATGATCCAGATCTTTCAAGACAGATCTATCCCCCAGATCTTTTGTGATCTAGTTCATGTTGCCGGGTGGGACCCGAATAATTTTAAAGGATCTAGCAACCTTTTTTCCTGGGTTGGGTCTGTACTACACATACAGATCCTGCACAGCCTCTCAATGCGGCATTCGAGGAAGTAAATGATCTAGATCATGATCTGTGCGCTTTTCCGTCCTTCTTACCCGTCGGGATCGACGAATCTTAGGCACCAGCGGAGATCCTTTTCCGGTATCATGAAGTCGCGCAGCCAGTGCTTGTAGGATCGGACGCTCGACGGCTTCGCCCTGTTGTAGGCGCGGATGCTCTCCCCCATGTCAAACGTCGTCAAGCTGTCCCCTTTCCTAGAGGAGGGGACGGGGGCGAGCGAGGGAGGGAGGGAGAGAGGAGGGGAGAGATATGAATGAGAAAGCGCCGGGGTGTGTGCAGACATCGTGTTCTTAGAACCACCAACACGAAGCAAAAACAAGCACGCATCTGCTATATAAGGCTATGCTCCTCTGTCAAGAGGGCCATCGATGTGCACCCTTCTGTTTGGGCTCAAACCTGCTATCGTCACATCTTCGGGCTCATCACCCCCCTTCCCCCCTCCCGGGAGAACGGGGCGAGGTATAAATATTTCGGCGTGGGTGGAGACGAGAGCTTTACCATTCTGTGATATATAGTGGCAACCACATGAACCCTCTTTCGTCTTCAGGCGTGGGCTGCCCAAAAGACGTCATCGGCACAGGCATGTATTGTTTCCAAGGTTTTATGTACCAGGATCTGTATATGTTTAGCCCGCGGTAGTGTAATGAGTGTCGGGTCTGTCACGCCACGTCAGGCCATGCCATACCGCGCAGCAGCGTGGACACACGACGGAGCGTCCGACGCATCCGCAATCGAAGCGTCCGTAAAAAACAAAAAATCCAGCTTCGCTCTAGGGTCTACGCGTGCGCATGCACCGCCTGCAGGCACGCGATGGTACGCTACGCACGACGTCATGCAGCAGGAGGTGCAGGAATCACACTAAGAAAACGGTTTGGAACGCAGCTTTGGATTCACGGAGGAGGACGGAGGGGGGGGGGGAGTCGAACGTACCTCTTGGACAGGAGCTCCTCTATCCAGGCGTGGGGTGATAGGCCGTGCGCCTTGAGCATCGCCAAACACTGCGGCCAGAGGTCGATAGGCAAGAGACGGTCGTGTGATACGCCAGTATCAGCAAAACGAGAGAAGGAGGGTCGGCGAAATGAAAAGGCCAGGAAGGGAAGGGGATAGGGGGGGCGGGAGAGCATGCGCAATAGTAAGGTCGGGCGAATAGGACGGGGAGGGGGGCGGTGTAGTCATTGTCATGTATGGCCAAGGTCGTATGACTATAGATCCGCGTATCCTTGCAAGCCCGGGACGGAGCACGTCGGGTTTTCACCGACCAGGAAGACATTGCTTGCACCAAGCGCGCGGGGGGTGGGGGTTGGGAGGGGCTATACCGGGTGGGGAGCAGCACGGCGTACGCGAGGCAGCCGCTTGGCAGTTGTTAACGCGGCAAGGAATGCCTGGACGCGTCTTTTGCGTCGGGCCATCAAAACGCCTCATTATGCAGGCTACGATAAGAAACGATAGGGGTGCAACGATAATTTGTCGAGGCTTCTCACTTGAGTAGTCCCATATCTCAACTTATAGACCCCAATTTGAGACAAAAAAGTGTGCTCTAAACCAGAAGAACAGCCCCCACGGTCAAGGTGTGTGACCAACACTATGGTCAGTAAGTATTCATGTCGGGCACATAGTTCGTCAGGAGCCCGTCAGGAGTCCCATCACTCAGAAACGTGTTGACCGAAAAGCGCAAACCCTGCCGTGCCGCGCGCCTCCTGCTAGAAATTGTCGGGCCCACCCCTGCTCTTGCGTCATTCGGGAGAAGTTCTTCTGTATCTCTTTATCAACGTCCCCCAGGCTGCTCCCATGTATCCTAACAAGCTTCGTATAGGTGTTTGCCGCCAGGTAGATAATTAATCGTTTCTTTTACTTCGGTACCAAAGCAGCAGAAGGGGATGACGCTAGCAGGCGTAAAGGCGTGGCGGTGGGATTCCACTTTCCCCCCTAATGTTCTTCCGTACCGACTATTCGCCCTGCAGCACTGTTTAGGTGGTTGAGCGCTTCCCGAGCGAGCTCAAAACGAGGGCTGAGGTCGGGTCGAACACTAGTTTTTTTTGCTCACCAGGTGCTTGACGGGAGATATAGCCACGCCCTATTCTGGGCTATCATGGAGCTATTCCACTGGAACGACAGGGAGTGTTGACTGTTGCTGTTAGCATACTCCATATCAGGTACTGTGGTATGTCTAATTAGTATTCCAATTGATCACAAAGGCGACATAGCCCCCCCCCCCCCCCCCCTCCACCCTCCCGAATCCCCAACCCTGTCTTCCCACTACATCATCGTTTCATGCTTACCCTTACGAATGCCGCCTTGCCCTTCTTCTCAATAGCCATGAATGCGTCTGCCCGCCTCGAAGCTCGAAACGCCGACTCAAGCTCCTGCAAACCCACGAGGAAACCGAAAAAAAAAGAAAAAGGAAGGCTATGGCACAAGGCGTTACACAAACAGAATGCGGCGCGTCAGAAAAACCGTCCTCTGCGCTGTCACGCGCACTCCTTTCTCCCCTCACCCTCCAGAGTACTCCTCGAGACGCCTCTAAAGTGGTAATATTTACTTCGAACGATAGGTCCAGGCTGAAAAAGAACATGAGTGTTCAGCGAAAATGTGACTAGATAAAGTAGCACACGTCCACGGTCCACGGTCCCTCTGCCGCCCCTGCTACCCGCTGCGCTGTGCCTTCCGCCCGCTGGAAGGAAGAAGGGTTCCATACCGTCGCCCATGCACCGTCGCAACCCCCCGAAGTAACACCCTTAACGCGAGAGATGCGCAGTAACACGTTGGGCACTACGTACCACAGTCGTAAACAATGATGTTGGGCGACACACAGCTACATTTCAAGAGGTGCACGTTAGGCCGCTGAGCTAACGATCAGCGCTGACAGCTATAAGCTAGAACGTTTACATCTCGAACAGAAACGCAAGTTGACTGCTACTATAGCTCAGTGGTTAAAAAAACCCTGTGGGACCCACGAGAAAATACGACTAAAACAATGACATATGTGGTGCTATCACAACCATCTACGAGGAGCGCAAGCGCCCAGCAGTACCGGGTAGCGCCGTGTCGCACCCGTGCCGTACGGCTTGTATCAACCATTGCAATTCGGATACACCAACCATTGTATCATCTCCCAACCGTGCAGTGGCCGTCGCTGTAGTCGTTACTGTATGCATCCTCATTTTTCCCCTCTATACTATAATCAGGTAAGCTCTAAGGGGGTTACGGTGTGTCTCTAACAACAGACTTGGTACAGCTGTTGCTAAAACCTCGCACAGCAGGATATTTGCAACTGTTAGCTTGACTTGTATGCGTTGGTGGATGGAAGGCATAAACCATAAAACGTATAGACCGAACCAACCCTACTCAACTCAACCCAACCCAGCCAAAAAAACTAATATGCTGTTTTTTAACCGACTTTAGTGAGCAATACGGCGTTCGGCGGACGCTTCAGACATCTCGAAAGGAATTCCTATCGTTTGAAGTAATCAAAATTAGGAACTCGCACTCGCTCATAATAAATACCACTTTGGGTGGAAATATATAGAACGTTTAGACATTATAAAGAAGACTAAGCTGTCCATATATTTCCAACGGAGAGGTACGTCTATTATGTCTCGACGAATGCTCGCCTGGAGAGTAAGTCCGTCGCGGCCAGCCTTGGCCTTGAAGGCCAGCAAATAGCGAACTCCCACGCTTAGTTCGTTTTCATCTTCCGTGTTCATGCACGACCTGCGAGAAGATTTCGGAGGGCACCCGCCCGCGCCAGAGAGAAGGCACATCAGCACGGCAGCAGCGGACTACGTCGTAGACGAGCAGTGGAAGAGGCGTTCGTAGAGGCGGAAACGAATCGTGTGTGTACATGTGTGATGCTATATACGGCGCAGATGTCCAAGACTGCGCAACTCGAGATGGCTCCTCGACAGACGTCGCGTTTTGGCTTGTAGTGGATACCAGTAGCAATGGCTACGGCCGCGTCTCTCACTCTCTCTCTCCCCTCCCCGTTGTCTCTCCCCATCCATCTCTGTCCCCCTCTCGTTTGTAGTATCTCCTTCTCGTTTGCATTACACTGTATCTCGTCTCTTCACCAATGAATATATCTGTCTGATGCTGGTCTACCTGCCCCCTCCCACCCACCCCTTTATAATATGCTTGGTGTATATAGGTTGGGTCTGCGTCGGTTGACGACGACGCGGTAAAACACGCCTTTCACTGCGTGAGCTAGACAACCAGGTTACTTTTTTCTTTTTGGCGGTCGAGTTAAATCATTTGTGCGGGGAGAACCTTAACTTCGCACAAGGGAAATGATTGTATCATGTAGTGTGTATATGGTGTGGTACCCACGAGTCAACTACATAGTTAACCCATTGCTATCTCCAGATATTACCACACCGAAAAATAAACCAATGCATTGACGCTGTCATCCATCTGCAAGAAATCCGCCTCAAACTCGTTGTTTTGTAGGATGCAGCTCACCTTACTCGCTGGATACCTCACGGGGCTTCGCGCTTGGTGTAAGCAATATCTGCCTGCTCGATGAAACCCGACGTGCTCTGTCCCGGCATTGTAGGAATGCCAGGGTCTATGGTCATACGACTACGGCCATGCATGAAATGAGTACACCTATCCCCCCGTTTATCTTCCTTCGGCGCTCTTGTCTGTCCCTACCCCTTCCTCTCTTTCTCTCAAAGCCCCCCTCCATATCTCGCTTTCTCCCTCTTTGTCTCCTTCTCCTTGTCGACCCCCCCGCTCCCCAGCATGTATCTCTCAATCCCATATTTTACTGTCTTCTTTCGGGCCGCAATACCGCTTTTATGCATACGTTCACGGTTCACATTCATGTCGCACACCGCAGCCACCCACCCACCTGCCCTCGCTTCCTAGTTCATCGAAGACGCTAGTCTCGTCCGCGAGGGCGGGAGCCGCGGGCCGCGTCCGAATCGCTCTGTCACGAAATGGAGTTTTCAGGGCAGCCCTATAGTCCGGTTTGACGGCAACAGTGTCACGCGGTGCAGTGGCCAGAACGAAGAGCGTCGAGGTCAGCTAGTTTGAAGTTGGCAGGGGCGGCTTCGCGCTCAGATACAAAATACAGACTGGTTCATACAAAACGCCCCAAATTACGTCAAGCGGCATGCAGTAGCTACTCGAATATCACATATTCGGCATCATTCGGACCGTCATGGACAGCGGAATAGGATGGCATTGCTCGGTTTTTGTCAAGGGTTGGGTCTAGTGGTGAAGCTGCGGCCCGATCAACCACAGGCCAATACAACTCAACAATAGTCAGGCATTTCCGCAAAACTTTTTTTTAAAAACAATTTTCTGAACGAATCGATTCCGGGTACTCCAAGGCATATCTGTAAAAGCCTGGCCACGCAAACATCCGAAGAATTGTCTGCGTAGAACCAATATGAAGTAAATTTAACGACAAAAGTCAATTTCCATAGAGAAACCAAGAAATTTCGATACATAGGGTAGAACACATGTTTTCAAAAGCTCAGAAGTTCACGCGGTTTTTTCGAACTAGACCCTGAAACTTCGCACATATCTTTCGTGCCATGAAGCCGACGTTTTGACGGGGGGGGGGGGGGTGCACGCTTGCTTCTTCCCGCTAGATACGTAGGGGCCCCAGAAAGTCCAATACTAGAAAAAAAAAACCAAGATCCCAGACAACTGACGGAAAAAAACAATCAATGGCACCCCTCCATACATAAACCCCTTGGTATAAGGGCACGGGAAGTGTGTGCGAAGTGTCTGGGTCTAATTACAAAAAACGCCTAGAATTAGTGATGTATACTGCTCACGGAGTGCCTGGACCAGCTCGCGATCACACAGCGCTGAAAGCCGTTGGCGGGGGGTTCTCGAGATCTAGGAGGACATGCGGAGCGGGAGCACCGTAGTTAAGAAATAGCCACACATTGGACAGACCACCGGTACCCACTTCATGATTTACTGTAGATATTTCAGAGCAGATATACTCCTGATATGTGTTACCTAGATCACGCTGCCGGGTGGGAGCCGTAAATTCTGCGTGGTCTAGTCCATGTTGCCTCCTTGTGATATGTACTAAGCAAACCCTGCACAGCCTCTCACAACGGCAAGTGAGGAACCAGATGATCTATCTGTAGACATATCAGATAGATCATGATCTGACCGAGTTGTGGAAGTACTGGAAGATCACGGAGGAACGGGAAGGAACGCCGGTAGACAGCAGTCACAGAAACGGGTTTGCAGCCGTTTCCCTTGCGGTCGGGCTACGTCATCGTGGTGGTACACCATCATCACCACCGTATGGAATCGTTTGAAGCCATATACACGGCGTGGGGTTGCGGGGGCGGGTGGGCGCAGTACCACACTGTCGACGACATCCCGCAAAAATACCAAGACCTACGAGAATCGCCCCATCATCCCACCTGTTCCGTCGTATATCCCCGTGCAGCTCGGCCAGACAAAACGACGGCAGCTGATGCTCATCCACTCCCGGAAGCGAGGGTAAAACTTTCATCTCTAGAGGGTGCGCGTCCGCCACGTCCCCCCTTCGCCCCTCCTCACTTCCCTTGCCTCCCCCCTTCCCCCTCCCTCGACGACGCTCGGCCTTAGTTGCCCCTGATTCCCGTTTCGGTTCGCTTGACCTTGGAGGGCAGTCTCCCATCTCTTCCTGCTGGATCGATTCCCGTCCTACGGATGTTACGTCTTCGAAGGACAGTCCTTCTTCCTCGGCTCGCTGCTCGCCCGGGCGTCCTTCTGGAAGGTTTTCCTGGAGACCTCGGCCGCGCTGGGAGAGCCTACTCCCATCTCGACCTCCTTCTTGGTCCTCCTCTGGGCTTTCTTGTTCTTGGTTCCCCGTCCTGGTGGTGGAGCCCTCTCTCCTGCCACCGCCACCACGACTACCACCGCCGCTGCCTCCGCCGCCCAATACTCTCGAGGAAATGCCAGAGCCCAACGCACCGCGGTTGGCATCTCGGGACTGGCTGCCACCGCTGCCGATAAAGGGGCAGTTCGGTCGCTGGATTTCATCCCGGGATTGGCCATATGCACCACCCTCGATGAAAGGACAGCTCGGACGTCGCCGGAGGAGCTTCGGACTGTCGTCGCCCGGGGAAACTCGCCGGTACCCTTGCGCGCTTCGGCTGCGGCCGTCTCCATCTCTGTTTCTGCTGACGTCTCCGCCACCGCTACTGCTACTGCTACTGCAGCGGCTAAGGCTACGGCTACGGCTGCGGCTGCTGTTACCGCCGGGGCTGCTGCGACTTAGTCGACCTTGGCGACTGCCACCGTCTGTGACATCGTAACCGAAGGCGAACTCTTCTGGCGCTTGGAGGGAAGGACACAACGGCGACGCTAGGTCCGGCGTGGCCGGGTATGTTATGTAGCAGACGCCGGGAAGCGGAGCCTCGGCAGAGGCGGTGGGCGGGGCAGTCCCACAATCGACCTGGCGCGAATGGTGTTGAGAGGGCTGAACCACCGCGCAGGAGAAAGACGAGGAGGAAAAGCGGGAGGAGGAGGAGCAGCAAGAAATGCTGCTCCTCTCTCGCAGAATGCGCGAACGCTCTGACTGCGACAAGTTGCAGGTTGAGACACAATGTTTGGGGTCGGTGGGGAGCGGCCGGTACGGGGGGGGGGGAGTACTCAAGTATGCCCGGAGAGCGAGAAAGAATTATGATTTAATGGAAAATATCGACTGTGAGGAAGTCCCGTCTTCGCCGGAAAGACTGCGGTGAAACGGCACGACGCATCGAGCCAGCTGGTAATCGCGCGGTCGCAATCATCGTCACCTAGATCGGGGTGTTCTCAAGCAAACAGAGAAACACGTGCTTGTCTATGTATCAGGTATATACGAGATCACTCCGACATTTCAGCTGTACCAGGTATACACGATAAAATTCCGACTGACTGATCAGAAGGAGCATGACAAGATATTCCAAACAAACGCCACACAAGTACGCTAACGAAGTCATATGGCTTAAAATACCTCGAGCGTACCGACGCTCCCCTCGCTCCAATTTCCACCTATTGGAAGATCGCTGCCGTCGCCAGATTGTCGACGCCTTCTAGAAATTACACTTTTTGCGTGTTCAATTATGCCCTTGCCATCCCGTGCAAATAGGACGCGCTTTTTGGACGATGCTTGCTTCAAGCCTCCGGCCACCCCAGGAGGAAGGTAGGCGAGCTCTGCGCGGCGCAAGAGAAGAAAACGTCGAACGTGGGGACCGAAACACGCAGCGCATGTCGTCGAATCGAGTAGAGCCCTTGACTGAGCCGCGCTTACGTACGCCACGTCAGGCTATGCTGCGTTTGAGAAGTTAGGAAAACGGTGCAAGGCTCGCCTGTGATGACGCTTGTTGCGCCACTACAGTGTGCGACAGCACATACGAAAGTAAATACGATTTTGCCTCGACTTCTGCACGTGACAAAATAAGCGCAAATCTGGTAGCTCGTGGAACATGGCACATTTTACTATTTCAACACTGAAATTAGTGTGGGACACACTCTGCCTCGCAAATTGAAGTGAACCTGGCCCGAAATAAGAGCTTCTTAAGTTGCCTCGCGTACTTCAGCCGGGACGAAGCAGAAAGTGTCGGGGGCATGGGGTATGGGGTGGCAGCCACGATTGGCGCCACCAATCACTCTGGTGTTTTCACACGAAACGCCGAGTTACCGGTGTCGTCGTCGCTCTTGTGGTGGGGTGTGTTGGTGGTGGTGTTGGTGGTGTTGGTGGTGGTGGTGCTGTTGTCGTTGTTATTGTTGCTGGCGTGCTCTCGTTCTTTCTACCAAACGACACCCAATACGGCACTGTATACTCTTCCTTACAAACAGAGACAAACTCAGATATAATTTGAATAATTAGTTCACGTACATCTGCGGCAGTACATCGAATATATAAAGGAGGCGGGCATGACGCGCTGCCAAATCGCACTCGATACCAAACTGCAGCAGCAGCAGTGCACACACAAAATGTGGTCATTTTCTCACCTAGAGGAGTGTTGCCGGGGTTGCACCGCCTTCCGCGTTTCCTGCCAAGTACTTCTCGCTGGCCACTTTTGCAGGAAGCCGCGCCAGGGACAGCACGGTGCAGGAGCAGGGACTGGCGCTGGCGCAGTCCCCGTATCGGTTTTGCTAATTCCATCATCTCAGCGACCTGTTACCGTTGCGGAAGAGCATCATACGACAATACAGGACACTTTGACATACTTATGTAAGGTTCCCCTTCGAGATGTGGTTAACTTTAACTCCCGGGTTGTCGCAAGTGAAAAAGAGAGAACACAGGTTTATGTAAGAGCCAGGGAGGGTGTTGGTCTGGACTTTTCTACAATGTGACAGATAATGAGTGTCGGTTCGGACTACAGGTATCAGCATACTATGGACGATGATGCATAATATGGGGTATGTGGGTCTTGCCGTTATGTTTTAGTGTGATGGGGTGATGGTCTGTGAGAGCACTCTTCTCTGCCCCTACCCTGTTGGGACGGCCAGTGCTGCTATGACCTGAAACCAATCTCGTTTGTTTCATTGTAATAAGAATCCAAACCAACAATAGGAGCTTATGCGAGGTTCGCTGGTGTTGCACCACTGCTGACGCTTCGGCTGCTACCGCTGCTGTACTGCGCGGGTGCTTTGGAAATTCAGAGGAACCGTGGGTTGTAATTTTTCAGCTTGTGTTCGGTATAGCACGTCCAGATAGATGCACACACGCATACACACAGAAACACCGTTCATAGCTATCATACAGAGAAACACCTTGAGGTACGGCTACTCTTGAACCATGGCTGCCACAGCGTCCAAAGCTCACGGTGTAGCTGTGATGCAGGTACACATCAGCAGCAGACAGCATGCCGAAGACGGAAAACAAGAAGAAGAACTGAAGTTGCACCTCTTTTCTTGAGGCTGCGTTCCTGGCTCTTCCTGGTTGAGGATCCTTGGATGACACACACGCGCACATAAGCACTACGCACACACATGTAGAAGCACCGTCCATGGCCGTCACAAAGGGAAAAAACTTGAACTGCGGTTGTTGTTGTGCCGTGGCTGCTTAGCCTTTGAGGGCTAGTACTACAGAAACAACAGCAGATGTGAAAACAACGAAAACAAATTTCCACAGTTTAGGGATTCCATGGACAATGCTTGACTCTGGCTCAGCGGAAAGAGGTCCCGCGAAAAGAGCCAGCTCGGGGCGACTTTGTACACCCCGAGCGCGCGCCACGGAGCCCGGCCGGGGTCCGAACTTGCGTGTAGTGTACAAGTGGGCCCCTTGCGTGCTCCGCAGCCGAGAGCGCCCAAAAAAAGACCCGTGGTCGGAAAAGAAAAAGTTGCCGATGCGCAAAAAACGTGCGCTTTGTACACCTACGTTTTCATACAGTAGTAAGCAGGAATGCTGGCTTGGGCTGGATTTTTTTATCTGGGAAAGGGTGCAATATCATAAGTACATCTACTTTCGAATGCAGTGGGAAACCCGAGGTATACATATGTAGTACAGTCCGAAAACACTAGTCTTCTCTGTTATCCACAGTGGCAAATATTTAGATTCACGTAGTGTAGGTGGGTCTAGCCGAATTGATATATAACTTGTACCGGTACCAGATACTATTATCTTCTTGTGGCCTCTCTTAGGTCGGGGTGTCCACTATGAATAGCTGTACCATCTTATTTTACTGTAAATTGCATATTTCAGCTTGGCTTACTTTAGTTCAGTGCTCGTGTTCTTCCTAGAGGTCGTGCACATTCGATGAAAATCGTCGGGTAGTGGGAATGCTGAACCCTATGCGCGATAAAAATGAAGGCACGTACCGGGAGGAGAACGGACGACACTTGTGACCACGGCTTGTCCAGGGTCAGAAGATCGCTGAGGGTAAACCTCCTACCACTGGTACAAGTTAAGGAAAGCAAAAGTAACGGTAAAAAGAAACAAAAAAACAAACCAAAAAGCAAACAATCTTATATATGTAAATGTAGAAGATGCACTTTGTTTGTTTGGCATGCTGCTCTCCGGCGGCCGAGGGTACTTTCTCGCACTTTAGGCTGCGGGGCAAGCAAGGGAGCCGTGGGTACATTTCGATGCATGTCTGGATCCCGGCCGAGCACCGTGGCGGTGTTCGGGGCATTGAACGTCGCTGAGCTGACTCTAAAAAAGAAGGGATTGCTTTCCGCCTCGCCGAGTCCAGCAGGTAAC
Organism: Macrocystis pyrifera; assembly: GCA_031763025.1. NCBI lineage: Eukaryota > Phaeophyceae > Laminariales > Laminariaceae > Macrocystis > Macrocystis pyrifera. The sequence continues at coordinate 4,460,868 of JASSKH010000031.1, forward strand.
ATGAAAAACCCCACATTTTTTTTTCGTAATAAGTACCAGGTAAAATAAATAGCCCGCCACCCTCGAACACATTTTTAAGCCCACTCTGCCGCACACATGTTTTCAAGCTCATGACTCAGCAGAAGAAGTTTTAATAGCAGTAGCAGCAGCAGAGATGCAACAGCAACAGCAGTACATATCTGTCGGCCGTCGTACCTGTTGCACCAAGCCCCTTGACGGGTAGTGTACACCTAACACCGAGCACGTGCGTGACCACAAACTGCCTCCCTCGGTCTGTCTACCTGGGAGAATTTGGTGCACTAGGTATTGGTGTCATATCCAGCTAGTTGTCCAGCAGCAGAAGCAGCAACAACATACGGCATCAACAGTACACATCTGTCGGCCGTCGTATCTGTTGCACCAAGCCCTTTGACGGGTGGTATACACCCAACACCGAGCACGTTCGTGACCACAGAACTGCCTCCCAAGGTCCGTCTACCTGGGAGAATTTGGTACCACAGATATTGGTGTCATACCTAAATAGCTAGTTGTCCAGTCGCACGCTCTCAGCAGCAGGTAATCGCAACGGGCAAGAACCACAGAAACAAGCCCGCACTGCCCCGTGTGGCACCGGACACAGCCCAGACTGCCTGACTGATATTCTTCCCGTATGATACGACGAGCTGTGTGCACTTTCAACAACGAAGAATTTTCTCCGCTGAACTTTCTCTGTGTTTGAAAATCTCAGCAAATTTGAAATTGCCCACTATTTTCGTACCTGTCCAGTTTTGGTTTTTGATCAACCTCAGCAGCAGCAGCAGCAGATATAGCAGCAGCAGTGAACGTCTGTCGAGCGTCATGTATGTTCCACCTAGCCCTTTGACGTACACCACGCACCTCACACCGAGCACGTACGTGACCACCGAACTGGCTCCCAAGGTTAGTCTACCTGGATCAGGTATCTACTGCTGTATATGTAGGTGTCATTCCTAAATAGCTAGTTGTCCAGTCGAACGCTCTCAGCAGCAGGTAATCGCACCGGGCAAGAGCCACAGAGCCAGGCTCATTCTGCCGCCCGTCTCCCTCTACCCCCCTGTCTTGGTGTGCATCTGGCATAGTAGTAGTTGTTGTAGTATTAGTAGCGGTATTAATAGTAGTAGTATTAGCGGTAGTAGTAATAGTAGCAGCAGTATTAATAGTATGTAATAGTAGTATACTAGTAGTATTTGTAGCAGTAGTAATAGTATTAATATTAATAGGAGGAGTAGTATTATAGTAGTAGTATAACAGCATTAGCAGTAATAGTAGCAGCAGTAGTATTGGTAGTAGGTAGTAGTGCTGCCGTTGCCACGAGCCTCCTGCTGTATCCAACATGAGTTTATTAACTTGCTTTTGAGAGTCATTAATTTTAACGTAGAGAGAAACATTTCAAGTGCATATTTTTTTTTCATGATGCCCTTAATTGTATGTCGACCTGTTGCTGCCTATTGATGTTAATAGTGATGTTACGAGTTCTACTACTGCTGTTGCCGTGAGTACTATTAAAGGGGGTCCATAGTTAATAGGACCTGTGGTAAACATAAAAATCTATATATTTACCTATTTTTTACTAACAATATTTGGTCCTGTTTATTATGGTCCCCCGTAATACTATTACGGGGGTCCATAGTTAACGGGACCAAATTTTGTTAGTAAAAATAGTTAAATATAGAGGCTTTTATGTATGCCACAGGTCCTGTTAACTATGGACCCCCGTAATAATTACAGTCAATGTGTTTTTTTTCGTGACAAAAAAATGCAGATAACTTTCATCGTGCCCCAACCACACGTAAACCTGTACACGAATAAATACAGAGAAGAAGCTGCCTCCTACTATTAATAATGAGGTCTTTACAGTAGTTATTTGGCCTTTCGGTATTGTTGACGCTGTTTTTGACACGCAGGTATATACTTATGAAGTAGGTTTGTATAGTATATCATAGTTGTAGTTGTATTCATATTAATAGTGGCCCCTGGTACCGAGTGCATGCTGATTCTAATACTGTTGTTGCCGTATGCACGCTGCTTCTACCTGGCCAATAGCAGTAGATGCCCTCAATCGTATATATTATGTAGCCTGTAAATTTACAAAATTTGTTTATAGTAATCGTAGTAACTAGTACCAGTACAAATTAGTACCAGGTATTTTTCAGCGTGCATGCTGCTTCTAACTTTACTGCAGTACATATATCTGCGTAGTAGTGGTGGTGGTGGTGTATATCAACAGTAACAGCATAGTACTTATGCCTCCAACCCATGGTACCGCTTGCATGCCACGTTGCTGTTGTATGAAAGTTATTACTATAGTAGCAGTAGCTGTAGCAGTAGCAGTAGTATCAGTGCACTCCGAACAAGTAGTAGTAGTAGTAGTAGCACTTGGTAGGTATTAAATAGTATGTAGTGCAGTGTTTATTCATACTGCTTCTACAGTACCTGTACTGCATCCACATATTACTGACAAAAAACAGTGGTGTTTAGTATATTTATGTATTACGGGGGACTATAGTAAATAGGACCAATTATTATTAATAAAAATATATAAATACATAGGTTTTTGTGTGTACCGTAGGTTCTATTTACTATGGCCACCCGTAATAGTAGTCATGCCCCAACCCGTGGTACCGCGTGGTTATTTGACCTCTCTGTTTACCATGAGGTTGTCTGTATTGTATGAGCGACTGGTCATGCTCTAGCATCAGTACCTATTAATAGTGGTCGTGGTAGTTTTATAAAAAACTGTGTAGTTGTGTACACAAGCGGGGATCCACATGCGGGCAGGCAGCGCTGACCGAGACGGATCAGCTGCTTCGACGTCTGACGCGCGCAAGCGCAGTCACTACGCTCGTCCGGGACAGGTGTCCTTCGACGAGCGCAGCTCCAAACTCGCAACCCTCGCGATGGAAAGCTTTGGGCGCCTCGGAAGGCAGCGATCTAATTGATCAGTTGGCGACAAGCATAGTTGGAGGGACGGACGGATCGTCCCTGGCGCGTAAGGGCGTCTGCAAAGAACGCCTCTTCCAGATCATCTCCGTGACCACACAGGTCGCGATTTCGCGCAGAGTACACAGGTATAAACTTGCCCTGAGGGGCCGCCAGGCCGCTAGGGGAAGGGATGTTTTTTTTTTTTTTTTTTTTTTTTTATCCTCCGGCGGATTGGTAAAAATAAAGCTTAAGCTCACCACACTTCCACGTTCCCAATTTCGTGTCGTGTGTCAATTTAGCCCAGTTGGGCACGTTGACCCGACCGGACCCCCGAGAGGAGCAGGTGCGGTGGAGAAGCCGGAGGAATGCGGCCAATGACATGGGGATGAAACGTCGATGAGGAATAGAATATACTATACTGGTAACTAAAATGAAATGTTGTGGGGAATGGAAATTTGGAAACGACTGGCAGAGAAGTGTATGAGGGATACTACTGATTTACGGAAGGATATTAGGTTTATATAGGAACGGCATCTACGTTATTTTGTCAGAAGGCAAGCGTAATAACAATAATAATATAGTTGTGTACCAGGTAGTATTTTGTAGAGTGCATGCTGCTTGTACCTGCGTAGTAGTGGTAGTGGTGTATAGTAACAGCAGTATAGTAGTCAACCCATGGTACCGCGTGCATGTACACTGTAGTAGTGTACCAGGTAGTATTCACCTCAGAAAGAGTGGTACTCAGTCCCTGCAGACTACTATTACTCTTTCCTTCGAGCAATACGGTAACCCATGGCTCAGGTTTCCGCCAAGAACGGCTGCTACAATACGTGTTACCTGTGACTCCCTTTTCGCCTTGCGACGCGCCCGGGAATTCACGTTGCCTACATCCCGAAGGGGAACCTTGTAAATACTAAAAAACGGCACCTCTGGGTATGGACCAGCCGAGCCCGAGGCGACGCATGTGTCAGGCGAAACTATTAATAGAAATTCAACCATTACTTTTTATTTTTATATTTTTTTGCAACCGATTGTCTTGTGTACCCCGGCCCTCACGTTTCGATCTGCTGTTTCGGTGCGCGAAATGCTACTGGCCGAAATCAGTTGGAAATCGAGCCAGCTGTAAGTATTATCGTCTCGTCGACCCCGGTGGCATCCAGGGGAGTCACTGGGCAGTAGTTAATCGCGAGGGAAATAAAGGAAAACGCGCGAACGGTTCACGCAGCTTGCAAAGTTGAGTATCGACAGATCTGCCGATCCGTTGAACTCACAGCTGACGTGCTTGCTTAGTTTTTTTTTTATTTTTATAAGAAAAAAAAAAATCCCCAAACTATACGGAAGTGTGACCGATTGCCCCTAGCCTAATATGTGACATGTACCAGGCACCAGTTAAACCAGTAGGTGCCGGTACAGATAGTTCCGCTTTTGTCCCCACCACGAGCAGTAGGGACGTAATGGACACTGTCTGTGCGTGCCGGTACGCAGATACAGTAGTACCAGATACGAGGTATAAAATACTTTGAAATTAAATTCGACGCGGGCATGACGATGACGCGTACGGACGTCCCTTCTCTTCCCACTACTGTATTCGAGCATCCTGCGATATTGACGACGGGCGAAGGCAGATTCGTCGTTTATTCCAACCTCTGGCGCAGGGTGTATTCTTCACATCGTCCATCTGGATGTTGCAGCTGGTGCTCATGATGCTTCGTACGAGATTTACATTAATAATAATACTAATATTATACGGTACAGATTTACGTGGGGATGTACGAGTACCAGGTAGACTTGCGTCACTATTAATAGTGTACATAAAGAACGAAGCACGACTACTTCTACCATATACAGGGCTTGTAGTAAACGAATACCTGGGTCACCAGCGGGGGAGCCTCGACGGGTATTCTTGTAGGCACCTTTGGGCGTGACGGACCTCTCCTCTTGCGCGCCATTGCGAGGTGCTAGACTGTGTCTCGGGCCCTCGAGCTCGACTACGACGAGCTACGTAACCTTGCCCCGTTTTTCTCCCACGGGCGACAAGGGACGGGGGGTAACCACATGCGGCGAGATTAGAACGCGGTGCAATCCGACTAGCCCATGAAACCGCGGGCAGCTATCCATCTAATTTCCACGGTATGCTGGTTTTCGACAACACGCAAAAAAGCCAAACTGCCAACGTTCTACTACTGTAGTACTGACTGCTGTAGTCAGTACGAGTACGTAGTCGTATTGAAACTTTCCGCACGAGCGCAATCAATGCCGTGCAGCAAGCGTATATGGTACGCCCCACGCCCCCATAAACAAGCCGATCCCGAGCACGTATGGTTCATACAACGCGGGCAGACATGTGTTCCGTGTGGGTCCTAAAATAAAGCAGTCTTCTCGCAGATGACGGCGGTAAATGAGGCACTCGTTCCTCTGCATCGACCAGCAAGCTCCAATATTAATAGCCCTACGGGTACGAGTACCGCCAGAGCTTCCCATCAGCAGAGCGGCGCCCGGCCGGCCACAGCGGGTTCAAGGGTTCCCTGTTCGCATGGGGAAAGTCGGCTTAAGCTCGCGGCCGGAGGCCGCGGCGGCAGGCGCAGATCCCGGTCAGCGCCCAGCCCGCCCCAACTCCCACGAAGCCTGTGCACATCAGTTTATGGCAAAGCGAAGGCTGCGAGCAGGACAGCTACTACAGGCCGAGCAGGATCGGCGGTATCGAGCGGGAGGCTGCCGCAGCAACAACAGGGCAAGAAGAAGAAGGAGAAGTCGGACGAAAGAAGCAGTTTGAAAACGGTGAGGGCGATGCTTCCCTGGTGGCGCGACTCCGCCCCCGACGGTCGTCCTGGCAACGACGACGATGACCGAGTGGCAGCCACCACCACCGCGGACACCACGAGGCTAAAGCAAAAGCATAACGTTACCACACCCGGAAATATCGCTGCTGCAGCCACGCTGTTGTCAGGAGACGCCACTACTGCGACGAGTACCACCACCACCGCAGCAGCAGCACGAGAAAAAAATATCCAGCTTCCTGGAACGAGCGGCGAGTTTCTACAACAACGATCACGGAGCAGCGCGTCGTCACCGTTGCCTACAACCCCAAGACCCCAGCACACACCGCACGACGATAACAACGATCAGCTCAACGAAGAGGCGCAGCAGCAGCACACGAGCACCCGTGGGTTCAACTCTATCGCAGCAAGCTCGATTGAAAGCGCGTACGACGCGTACACCGACTGCTTGAACCTCTTCGAGAACCCCCCGCCGTCAATGCCGTGTGTTGACCAGTACGTTCGGCGCGAAAGCATCATGTACGAGGCCATCACGAAGCGGGCCCGGTCAAGGGCCTTGCCGGTGAAGGAGCCGGACAGCGTCTTGAGGGTAAATAAAAAGGGGGGCAACGCTCCAAGGGACCCCCTTGACGACGAGAGCCTCGACGCCGACGTGGATCCGTCGGCCCTCCTATTCGGGGACGAGGACATAGACAAGGTTCGCCTCTCGCCCTTGCACTTGAGTTGGCTATTCATAGTTCCACAGAAGGGGCCTGTACGTCATAGTAGGTGCGTCAGCACTGCTCCCTCTCTCTCTACGTAGAGCCCCGCCGTAGAAGAAGCTTGTACGTACGTACATATACAGGTGCGACAGAAAAGTTCTCTCTCTCCACGTAGTACAACCCTGCTGCACAAGGGTCTTGTACACAGGTGTGCCAGGAGTGCAATGTCTCTCTCTCTCTCTCTCTCTCTCTCTCTCTCTAAGCAGAACGTTCGACCCTGCCGTATGACGATTATCTACCCAAGTCTGTCGAAACACCACCAGCTCAAACATTTTTTTTAAACGTTTAATGGCTATACGAAGATGCCAACAGTAGTGCTGTTGTACACGCTGTACTCGTAGCAGGCGCGATCAAAGTACCCCACGCATCTTGCGAATACGTATGAATTTCAACGATCGCGATCTCACGGCCGAGGTGATTCTTATGTATTCGTTCCCCCTATGGGCCTGCAGTCCCGTTTCGGGGCCAAATCACTTGAAACTACTGTAGACTGGTATGTTGTTTTTTGTGTAGTGCGGCTCTAAGAGGGTTGAGATAAGCATACTTATCCAACAGCATGAAGAAGATGGGGGACACAACCACCCCTTCGTATGGTGAGAAGAGAGGAGAGACCCTTGAATCTGGGGTGCATGTTTCGCTCAAAATCGACTCCTGTTATTGTTCCATTACCGCAGTCCGTGTCCGAGAATACTTCAATTGTGGGTATGGTTGGGTTCAAATCATATGCCGAGTTTCATGAGGGTGTTTTGTGAAATCTCGAGGACTCTCACGGTACTACTGTATAGGTGTGCGATACTCTAGCACTCGTGATAGAACCCTGCGCGGTATGTGGTATAGCGCTCGCGGTTTCGTAGCGCTCTACGAGTATTCCACGTGTTACTGGTATATATTTAAATGGGCGGGGAGTCGAAAGCAATTACATTGACAGCGTATCTTGCGAAGGTTCCGCAACCTTGACAAGTCATCCATTCCCGCTTCATGATCTACATCTTTCAGAAGGCGGGTGTATTCCTGACCTTTGAGATGTAGCTCATGTGCCCGGGTGAGAGCCGTACAACCTGCATGATCTAGGCCATGTTTCCTCGATTGGATCTGTACTACACAGATCATGCACAGCATCCCAAAGCGGCAGGCTAGGATCTACACGATCTACCTGATCTGCATGATCTCTCCGATGTTTGCAAGGTTCGCAAGGGCTTTCTCCTGTACCCACCACAGCCGATAGACTTCTCGGGATCTACACTTTTTTTTCACTTTTTATTCCCTTTGGCCCCCTTGTCGTATCTGATTCTCTACGCATGACGCTTGCTCGCCGTTCTGCATCTGGTAATGTTTTTTTTAGCAAGTACCTCCTTGTTAGTATGCAACTCGTCAGCTGTATTTTTTCAATTTTTTATGCTCGTACGTGTTTCTCATGGTGGGCGATCTGAGGAGTACTCTTAGAGCTAGCTATAGTAGTTGACCAAGCGTGAGTAACATACAGCCGCTGCATTTTTGTCAAATATGAATAACACAGCCCCGCATTCCCTTGAAAACATGCCACCGACCCCCTCACACCTCGCCAAATATGATCTCGAATATATATATATATAGGTGATGATATTCTTCGACAGCATGGGCCGCTCGGACGGGAAAATCACCGTCGAAGAAATGACGCTAGGGTTTCGAAAGATAAGAAGGGAGTGGGCAAACCTCAAAGCGGATGAGGACGGTCGGGTGGTCGTGGGTAAACTCCTGCGACTCTTGCGAAGAGCGGGCATGTCCGTCGAAACTTGGTTCAAGTTCATGGACAGCTCTCAGGGGGGGCGCGGGGACGGAAAACTCACGCCGCTAGAGCTGCGCGTTGGGTTCCAGCGGCTCGCCACCCACATCGCCAGACGCGAGTGCTGCTGCCGTGCGTACAAGTGCGAGCGGGTCCCCAACTACGGTTTTCCCCCCGTCGGCCCCACGAAGAAAGACGAGAGCGAGGAGCTATCCGGCGATGCGCAGGGCCCCCTGCCCGGCCCCTTCGTCCGTTCAGGTCTCACCGATGCGCCAGAAAAGGACCTCGTTTTCGAGAAAACGGGCGGGGGTGTTTCAGCAGCAGCAGCAGCTAGAGACGGGGGAGCTGAAAAGGGAGGGAATGGGCCGAATGGGGGGCATACCGTGCGAGGTCCACATGGCGATAATGCGGACGACGGGAGGGGGAAGAAGTTGCCTCCCGTGAATCTCGACTTTGCTGGGAAGGCCGTCGCGTGCCGGGAGCACGCCCTGGAGGGTATGGTGTACCTCGGGCAGAGGTGAGAGGGGCAGCTGGGAGCCACGCCACGGTAGCCAAAAGAGGGGGGGGGGGTGATGGTTTGGACCCAGAAGAACGGACTGATGTGCCTCACTTTTAACCGAGAATTTTTCTCAACACTTTCAAAATCTTGTTGTGTGCTTCGGAATAAAACCCCTCTAGAGCGGGTGACTCGATCCCATTCGTACCCGGTAACACCTCCGCGCGTTTCACTTGCAGCCTTAACCCTTCTCATTTCGGCCCCCATGCTTTTGGGGGTGAAACTTGGGGACACACTAGTTCTGCTTTGATTTTAACGTAGGGAAGATTTTTTGGCGGTGGTAAAGGGTTAATATCCTCCGTGCTCGCCACCGTTTTTTTTTTCCCGTTTTCTTGTGTGCATGGGCCACAAGGCGATACTTTTCAGGCATCGACGAACGAACGCTTACCGTGGAAGACATCAACAGCCTCATGAAGTTTGTGGACACAGATGTTAGCTACTCTCTGGACATCGTGGAGCTGAGGTGAGGAGCCCCCGCTCTGTCGGGGAAGGAGGCATTCGGACCCGAACGTTTTTACACCTCGGATAGATCATCGATTCCCACTTCCATTGCCATATATATCTTTCAGGTCAAGTATTTTCCTGGTCTATGATACGACAAGTATCGATTTTCCTGCCCCGCTCAGCAATCAGCGCACACGTGAATTCACCGGTACACAGGCTTGCAATCACACGCGCGCAATCCCCTCTTCCGAGTTGCTCGGGAACCCGAGAAGCGGGAGAACTATTGAGGATCCTGGAGCAGCACATGCGCACGACGGGAGCGCGTTTTGCCGACGTCTTCTTCAGCATCGACAGGCAAGCGCGCGCGTACACACACCCGGGGGCGATGATAGGCTACAACCGCGGTCACTTGCTGCAGTGAAACCATGGGACGGTATGGGGAAGGGAGGGGTACTCATTATCATGCATGGCCGTAGTCGTATGACAATAGACCCTGGCATCCCTAAAATGTCGGGACGCAGTACGTCGGGTCTACGGTATTGCGGGGAGTGGGGGGAGGGAGTGTACTCGATATCATGCATAGCCGTAGTCGCATGACCTTAAACCCTCGCATCCCTACACGGCCAGGACAGAGCTCGTCGGGTTTTCACCGAGCAGGCAGACAATTTCTGCACCAGCGCGAAGCGCCGTAGGTGTTTGGCGAGTCGCATTTAGGATGAGCTGCATCCTACTAAGAACCACATACGAGGCGGGCTTTCTCGCACATGGATAACGATTTGAAATTGATAGATTTGTTTTCTGGTGCATCCACTTCCAGAGACAGCAATTAATTACCTTTTAAACTACAAGGGGGTGGGGGAGAAACCGTGGTGCCCCATCCACACCAATCTGCCCCCATTTTTTTTGGTTGCCTTCCACTGGCGCGGCATGAAGGTCACCTCATTCATCCTGAAAACTAAACATAACTATTCAAGCCCTTCTTGACTCAACGAACGCGTTGGCAGGGACGGCAACGGCGTCATCGAGCGACACGAATTCAGAGCTTTTTTCCGGAGGCTTGCCAGGGAGCCCGCGCTCGAAAGAGCGAAGGCTAGAGCCAAGGCTGAGTTGGCCGATGCACGAGCTCGAGAACAGGTGCTAGACGTCGCGCCGTGGGATGCCCCGACCGTGCTGTCGTCTCAACCGTGCGCAAAGGTTCAATATCCCTACCCTGACCTATTAAATGCCTCTGACGAGAGCTGTGGGACATGCATGGAAGCAGCCCCTTTGGCGAAAGTTCAGGGCAGCGGACGGAAACAGTCTCAACTACGCAATGTGGCTGCACAGTAGCTCCACAGTAGCCAGTAGCTACAATGAGGCTGCAGTAGGTATACAGTAGTTTCACAGAGTAGCTGCATGTAGACGTAGAGCACAGAAGTGAGCCCGTCATAGAGACCTCCTGTAACATGTCTTTGGACGCGCGTCTCCTTTTCCCCGGTTTCTTCCCCCTTTTCGTCCCGGATATTTGCATGTGACGCACGGCACCCACCCCTTCTTCCGCCCAGCAACTGCTGGAGCTCGAGGCGCAGGAGGCGTTCGTGAGGCTAGAGGCGTATAAAAAGGCGGGAGTGTATGCCGTGCTCAAGCGGATCGAGGTGTGGCAGTCGCGGGGAGGTCAGCGCCTCGGCGACATCTTCCAAGGAGTAAGTGAGTGCGTCGTCTTTTGTTTCATGACCCACTCTCACTCTACCTTTATTTTGTTATCGTCCGGCGTATGAGTAAAAGTAAAGCATATTCCACGTATAGAATAGTAAGTGTCGTGTGTCAATTTAACTATGTTGTAGTGAACAACGTTGTCGTGGCACCCAACGATGCCGCCGTAGCATCGACAGCGCAAGCCTCGCCGTGGTCTCGGGCGCTTGAGTGCCTATAGTGATCGCGCAAGCCCCCGACACCTTCGCCTCAACCCGACAGCCTCCCTACTACCAGCCCGCTTCTTCGAGCAACCGCCCCCCCTCTCCCCCTTGTCCTTGGCACGTGGGGCCGTCAAGTCCTGTCGCGACTGGTTGGGTCGGTTAGGTCGACTTAGTGCACTAGGATCAACCCAAGCAGTGTGAACGTAAGACCGGCCTTAGCTTCTTGGTTTTTCGGAAGCTATCCAATAGTCATGAAGCGATCAGGAAGAGTACACGCTGGAATGAGCCCACCGGCGCCCCACCGAGCGAGGGGGCACAGTACCACCGTGGCGAGTGCCCGCAAAGTTAGGCGCACGGGCAGAGAGGGAAAACCCTTTGCCTCCACTGCTAACATTTTTCATGGTTGCTCTTTTATATAAACCACGCTGGACGATGCTGTAGCAGTGCGGGCAAGCTTACCTATCACTCAAAGGTGTGGACCCGAGCTACGGTGGCGGAGGGGGGGGGGTGCCCTCATGTTTGGCAACCGGGTTTTAGGCCACTAGCGTGAGCGGGCCTGTGCCTCGCTCATACCTCGGACTTGTTTGTTGTTGTTGCGACGTCTGCTCCAATAGGGGCACTGTAACTTTGCCTGGTCGACGTGTTTCTGACTGATGGAGCCGGGCTCCTTAAGGGCACTGAGGAACTGCCCAATAAGGCATGCATTATATGGCATACGCCTTGTCGTTGGAATCAACAAGCGCATTTGTTTCGTTCATCCACTTTCAAAGGTACCGTTCGTTCTCAAATTTGTTTTTTTCGTGGGTGAGGCATATTGATCTCACCTTCGGCCCTCTGGGACCCCGGAAAAAAACGAGCTCAACCATGGTGGCTTTGGTGTTAGCAGTCGTCTGCGAGCAGCGTGGGCACCGAGCAATACGGGCAGGATCATGTCGCGCCCTTGTCATGCGACTCCTTGCATTGTAACCAGGACAACAATGTGTAATATCCTCCAATCACGTAGTGGCGGGTGCTAGAATCGTCACTTTTTGTAATCAATGTTCCGCCTCTGAAGCCCCAAGAGAGTTGAGTGGGGATCCTCAGAAAAAGACAGGTGCACCTCTCGGCCGTAGCATGCGCCCTATATAAGCCGCGGCATAACGAACGTTTCCAGCCGTGCATGACACATCGCGAAAATCAAATAGCACTCTCACGGCTTAAGGCGTTGCTGCCTCTATACCACCGGTACAAGGAGGAGCGGGATGAGTTGGAAGAGGAGATTTAGGATTTACAGACGAATATGACTTAGAGAAGATTATTACCGTAGATAAATAGCGAGAAAACGATATATATACCCTGCGAGAACAATAATGTTGGCCGTAAATCGCGAAACAGGAAGGGAATACGATAAACAAACAAAAGTATGTAACGTACGGTAAAAACGTAATGACCGCCCCAAATTTTAGAGGCGTCTATTTTTTGGGAGTAGGAACGGTGCCCGGTCTCGCAAGGGATGGCGTACTCAATGGTAAGATGACTCTGGCAAGCGAAAAATGAGTACGCTCCCTATGGTCATACGACTACAGTCATGCAATCCGTGAGTGCACCCCCCCCTCGCCCCCCGAAGGTATCCTTGTCCTGTGTTGTTGTTTGTGCTGTGATCTGTCCGGTACGGAACTGCTACGATTAAGCGTTAAAAATTATAAACGACGCGATTTCTCGCACTCCCCCCCACCCCTCACACACTGGCACACCAGGGACAGGCGACAAGGGTGGCGAATGCGGCATGGATGCCGACGAGCTTGCAGCGTTCATGCGCAGCCTTGACCTCGATCTGAATCCTGCAGAGGCCATGTTAGTGAGTCGCGGAGAGCCATGTCTCTACAGTGCGATATACCTTTAAAGTGCGGCATACCTCTACAGTGCGGTAGAGAGGATATGCTTGGGTCCAAAGCTACTGCATATCTCAATGACGGACGGGGCTCCTCAACCGATGACCTGCCCAATATATTTCCAATCTCTTTTGTGAGTTACCATAGGCCTAGCCGCTAGAATTGTTCATCAGGGGCGCGTACATGATTATCAGAGTTACATTTTCTCGGGTGAGGTATAGACTGTGCCAACCCCTCTAGAGGTTTCAGAGGGGAAAAATGGCGGAGAAGAAGTGACGATTCGAGCAACGGCCACCGCATGATTAGGAGATGATACATGGTTGGTATTCCGGGTTACAAAGTAGGGGGTTGCACGGCACGGACGCAACACGGTCCTACACGTACTACTGCTGCTGGGCGCTCACGCTTCTCGTAGACAGTACCCACGTTATAATTGTTTTAGTCGCTATTTCGGGATGCCATAGGGGGTGTGTACCTGATAAAAGTTAGGTGTGTAACCCCTCTGCCATAGCACGACTCCGGAGGTCTGCAACGTTTTCGCGGGTGTGTCTGTCTGCCTGTCTGTCTGTCTGTTTGCCTGTCTGACTGTCTGTCTGTCTTTATGTCTGTCTGTCTGTCTGTCTGACTGTCTGTCTGTCTCTGTCGGTCGATCCGCATTCACCCGGGACCTTTGCCGGGTGGCGTCGAGAGGGGGGATTTTTCTCGTGCCTCACTCCACGCATTCCTTCCTTCGCTGATGTCTGTACTTGATAGTTGGCGATTCCAAATCTTTGGGGTTCTTGGACGTAGTGCGACAGAAGCAGACGCTCCCCGTCGGTGAAAAAACCGGATGTTGCTTCATATGCAACACGGCTTCCGATAGGCATGTGCTTCGTTGGTACGAAGACCCCATTCAATGTCGCTCACGACTATGACGCTTGACGCTTCCGACAATAGAGAAAACACCCGGTGGCAGGGTGCATTCCTCTTCCGACGCCAGCCCAGTCGAAAGTCTGCGAAATTACCGCCGTTCCACAATATTTGATGGGAATTCCAGGTCTGATGAAAACTATTGGTTATGATACGAGCATAAACACAGCCTGAGGTGTACGTGAACGAATGGAAGGGCGCATGCTGTGACAAAAAGCACACCCATTCTCGTTGATTGACTCCGTCGACGGTCCAATACTTCGGGAGCGGGGTCGCTGCTTTCAGAACAGTTGCGACATTTTGAGATGTTTTGACCTCATGTCGGGCAGATACAACTCTTAACAGATCACGATCTACTGTAGATCGTCTAGAATCTAACCTGCCGTTATGATATGGTGTGCAGGATTTGTGTACGAGCTGGGTCGGCCAAGGCGCTGCCAGAACGATTGATTGGCTATGCCCCGCTCAATAGTACGCATTTTTACGTGATATTTTGACAAGATGTTATCTTCCTGGCATGCCCCAACCAACCTTTGAGATGCCGTCCCTCCTTTTTTTCCAGTATATATAGCCGACAAAAAACCCGTAAAATACAAAACGTTTTAGACTAATGCGAAAAACTAAAACTAAAACAACTGGTTCGGAAGACATTTACACGTGCGATTCAAATACGAAGTTGAAATTTCAGCCCGAAATTAGCAACATTGAGCCGGGCATCGAAGTAATGCTGCTGTTCTCGTTACTACTTGTTTTCAGCATGGGATCGTTTTTTGGTTTCATCTCTTGATGGGTGATGAAATAAGCAACGCATCTTACATCGATAGTTTCCTTGTGTCTCCATCACTGTCTACATCAACTTTCACTTTGATGGGGAAGGACGAATTTCGGGGCTGTCATGCGAACTAAGTGCCAAAATATTGGTAAAAAACTAAAGTTTAAGTGTTTTGGGGTCTTCGCGGATATCTCGGCGAGATCGAGTCGGATTTAAAAAAACAGTTTTGTTCATAATTTCTGTTTCGTCTCCACTAATATGTCGGGATCACTGCTTCCAACTAAAAATAATAATAATAAGTCGCAAAAGTGTTGGCGCTCAGGAAATAAAATCCATTTTAAGACTGGTCTAGCTCGTCGTTCACACCCAACCCAGGAAACGTGTCTTCTACTGTAGATCATGCAGTTGTTATGGCGCCCACCGGGCAGCATGGGCTAGATCATACAGATCGGGAATCTATCTCGCTCGGAAGTGTTAGATCATCAAGTGGAGATCGATGATATGTCCGAAGGGTGGTTTTAACCCCTTCATAACTACAGTCAGGTTTTGAGGACAGCATATATATACAGCGCTTAGGGATAAGGCATGGGATAGTTGTTAAATTAGAAAGGCAAAATGGGGCAAGAAAAAATACCCTCTCGCTCTCTTCTTCCCCCTGCGCGTATGTGCCCAAAGGTTCTTCGCCACCTTGACGTAGAGCGCAATGACTTGGTTGAGCTGAGAGAGGTGGCTGCCGCTGTCCGAAACGTCCGGGTTGATGAGGCCATTATCAGAGACGCGAAAAAGCACGCCTGCCCGACCTTACGACCTACATCGAGCGGCAGGAGAAGGCTAGCGGGCGTGAGCAGTGGTGGCGCAACCGCCGGGGGCCGAAGAGAGGCAGGCAGGGGCCTTAGCGGAGGAGAAATGACAGAGGTGTGGCGGGACGAGTTGGAAGAGGTTTTGTCGTTCTCAGGGGTGAAGATTCGTGGTCGACGAAGACTTCGAGCGCTTAGTCTATGCAGTTGGTTAGTCCGCTTTGTTGTGTATTTCCCGTCCGTCTCCGCTGCACTAGCTTGGCTCTGTAAGCAATGGGGACATCGATGCACTCATTCCACCCGCAGATGTCTGTGCAATGCCGATGAGTACATGAAAAAATGCCGCTTCCTGATGTTAGCTGTTTTAGTGCTTCAAAACCCATCCTTTTCTCGTATTAGAAAGTATTTTGTGTCAAAACCAAAAGTGGGCTACAGTAGTTGTGGAATTACTCAATAGAGCATCCCCGTCCCCCGTCCCCTTCCGGCGCGCTTTTCTCGCACCCAGCAGAGGCTCTGGACGAACGGACACGTTGTGTTCCGGCCGCCAATTGCCACCATCACTCATGGCAGAGCCGTGAGCGCACCCGCGCTACGCCAGAGAGGCGGTGCGATCAACGACGCCACCACAGGCACGAGCAATGCCGCTCTTCTACCAGGCGTCGATAACATCACTACACCATCGCAACGGGGCACTACCCGCCCTGCAACGTCCGCCGCCGCTCCAGACCGGCCTTCGACCGACCTGGCAAGAGAGTCGGCAGGGGCCGCGGCGGTGGCTTCGACCGCGGCCGGGGAGCGGTTGGGGGCGCTGACGTTGCGGCCAGACAGAACGGCCGGCGCCGCCGGCAGGGGCTGCGCACCAGGCGCAAGGCCAGCCATGTGGCGTGTGTCCCGCAGTCGCAGCGGCTCTCGTTCACCCGAGAGTAACAGCGCTGATAGAGGAGTCGGTCGCGAGGACGTCGCTGCCGTAGCTCCCGGCACTGGTGATGCCCCTCCCACCAGTTCCGAGGGAGACGCTTGGCAACCGTGGACGCGGGGGTTTGGAGACGCGTTGGGAGGTGAAGCAGGGTGGTGGCCGGAAGCGTTGAGTGCCGTAGAGGACGGGTCGAGACTGGATATTTACACCGGTACCCTTCTGGATGGGGGGTGGCTAGACTCGCTGGACGTGCGGCTCAGTGCCATTGTGCGCGCCACCCGGCGATAACAGGGTGAACGTTGTGTCCGGAACATGCGTGCTAGGATAGATACGGGTAAGACGTTTTCGGCCGAACTATTTCTGAGTGACGGGGGAGGGGTTCTTGAAACAGAGGAAACTACTCTTACATTTTTTTCAATCCTATTTATTGTTATCACAAGTATTTTTTTGTTTTGTTTTTTTAACCCTGGGCTATGGGCTTGCTCATCTTGATCAAAGGTTTCTTCCGCTGTTGGGTGAGGCATATGATAGCAGGTAGAGGGCCCCTAGAGCGAGAAATACTCAGCAAATTGAGAAGCTACCCACACCGGAGAACGGGTCTCCGTCTGTTCTTCGTGACAAGCCCCCTGGTGCAGGCTCAGGGTGGCAAAAGGGCGGGAGGAAGCGACTGGTACCTCTACGTAAGGGGTTTGCGTCGAATCCTCAAACGTTACATTCTGCGTTGCTGCCGTGCACGTAAATCATTATGCTTTCAAGGGGGCGATGTTGGTACTCGCGAGAGCTGCGTATCGTTCATGGGCGGCCGGGCTGGCACGCACCATAGTCATTGTTTCCCGACGTTGCAACATATTCAAAAGATTATGTACACTGCACACTCTACAAACGTACGCTTTGCGGGCAAAAGCGTCGTTCTGTACCACGAAGCGACCGCACCAAACCACTAAACCATAACCCTGCAGACAGAGCGCTAGTATGGACAACTTTCAACCACCAACCCCTCGCGCGCACAGACCAAACACGAAACGATGTGCAGCGGCAGCGATGAACTACCCGTGCTGATCTACGAAGCACGCCAGCTCGAAGACGACTTCGCCCGGCGGTACTATTCAATATGAACCACCCCCCTCTAAGTCCCTATCATAAGGGCCTGGTGCCGGGCTATGTCAGCCCTCCCCTAGGTTGACCACGGGCAGAGCCAACCGCAGAACCCAACCCCCCCCCCCACTCGTCCCCTGGCGTCACTCTACGACCGCAGCTAGGATGAGTCATCAACATTCCACGACGTTCCGCCACCCACTTGTAATGTTTTCCTGCCCTCTACTCCGCGCTTCAAGATTTGTCAAGTATGTCGTACACCGTAGTTAGCAGCGGGGCATTTAGCTCTCTTGCTCTCTCTCTCCCTCCTGCCCGCCCTCTCTCGGCGCATCTCACGCACGGCTGAACCCTAAACACAACTTGCTACGTACACGGCCCGCTCTTGTGGCTGCTTGTTGACTACCAAAAATCCATACAGGTTCATGTTAACCTCCTCCTCACGGTGCTTTCTCTCCCAACAGATCCGCTGCGCGCGCCGCCTCCACCGATCCCTGTCTCTCTACTCGCGCTCCTATAGCTTGCACCACTCGTTCGGCCGTGTGCCCGCCTCCTTTCCGCCTCTCCGCTGCTGATTTGAACGTCCCCCTCCGGCGTGAGGGGTGCGCGGTGCATTACTTTTGCGGGAGTTCCCCCTCTTCCTCGGTTCCGTCTTTGCTTGCCTCCGTCCCGTCTTGCCGCCCCGTTGGCTTGGGACTTGTTGCCATCCTGGGAGAATCAATGGGTGAAGGAGTTGCGAGATGTGATGCGAAGGGGGAGAAATATTTGCGGTTGGGACCGGTATAAAATGAGGTCCTGGCGCGACGATAGCCATGCGGTCTAGCGATGGAGCCACTGCTACTGCTGCTGCTGCTGCTACCACCGCCGCCCGCCGCCGCACGAATGCGTGTATTGTCACTATCCTTATAACACTGGCCGGCAGGACACTCTACTTGTGAAAATTCGATGTCCAAAGTGGTCGATTGTGTATCAGGCTTGACAGGTTAGCAGAGGGAAAACAAACGCTCATCTGGAGGGTTTAGCTTTCTGCTTTTTACTTGCGAGATTCACCTATTCGCGTGTCAACATGGGGTCCTCATGGTTCATGCCAGGTCAATACTACATGAAAGCCGGCGATGGGAGAGCACGCTACGTGTTGTATAGTCGAATCGCGGCCGTGCTGAAGTAGATGTAGGCAGTTTTCGTTCGGCAGAAATAGCGAGAAAAGTGCGCTTGTGCAGTTTACTTCGACGTTTTCTTAAATATTGTCGTTCAGAGAGTAGGTCGTACAGTAAGTATGTCGCTTGCTGCGATAGGGTATGATGGCGCCTAGTTGTTTCTGAGAGGCTCCTCACTTGAAGAGCTTTATACCCACTACCTGGTAGTAGTGTACTATTAGTGGTAGGTACTATCATTGTAGTATACCATTATTATAGTACTATAATTATACCTCGCCCAAAAATTATTTTCAGATCAGATGAAAGCTTTGGACCTGAGGAGCAATCCCGTGGCCTACGTAGGCACATCACGAACAACAACGCAAGCACCGACCGTATCAACATCGCAATTCGGTATTTCCTCGGTCTACTAAGTCGAACAGCCTCTGTCAGTCTGAAATACTTTGGCCCAAAAACGGTACCATCATTCAGTGTACCCCTGTCGCAGCGTGCCCCGTATGCCGATGAATGCTCCGCTCGCGATGGGTGACTCAGTCCAGAGCCACCAAACCATCGAAAACCGGTGGAAGTGACCCCCGCAACACCCGTTCATGTGAGATTCCCCGCAAGTTTTGCTTCTACTGCAGAGAATGCATGCCTAGCACGAGGAAAAATGTTGTCCACCGGTACCACGGGGGCCATCGGCGTCATCGAGAAATCTCAGTCCGTGAAAAAAAACAAGTCGTGCCACTCAGGCACACGTGACGCGCAACGTGACGCGTAAACGGTATTTTCTTTGCTCCTACGGGAAACCTGTGGCGTCGGTGTGCCCCACTTGCGAACTCTAGGAAAAAGATGCAGCAGCAGCAGCAGAGAAACGAGCTAGAGAGAGATCCCACTCACACTATACTCGTAGGAGAACCGTGGGTCATTCCTTCGCGCGCGGAGTTTCGGCGACAGCATAGCCGAACGCGCAGCGCAATCGGACGGTGACGTAAGCGCACCTCATGCAGAAATCCCACATCCCGTGATGTTTTCCCTCCCTTTCGCGTTTCCCCAGCTCTGCCACATCGTTGGCTGGTACCTGCGAGACGAAAGTAAGAAACGTCACCGCAAAAAGAGAGAGATAGACTTACTGTTGTATTCACCGGCTCATCGGTCCCGCTAGCAGCACCTCTCCAAAAACGCCGTTAAGCGTTTAGGGGGCCGAGGTAGAGCGCCCATCGTAAAACAACCAAAAGTGCGGCCTTATCGATCGTATGCTGCAGGTGAGCACGCATCAGCAGTAGCTTGCATGCTGCGCGCGTTTGTGCAACTCCTTGAATTGTAGTCCGGGCGGAAAAACATCACCACCTAGGCCGGCAGCATCACCTGATGCGACGCTGTCATCCATGAGCAAGAAATTCCGCCTCGCAAGCGCGTTTTAGTAGGATGCAACTCACCCTTCATGCGGCTCGCCCAACACCTCACGGCGCTTGGACCTTGGCGCAAGCAATGCCTTCCCGGTCGGTGAAAATCCGACGTGCTCCGTCACGGCATTGTAGGGATGCGAGGGTCTGTGGTCATACGACTACGGTCATGCATGATATCGAGTACTCCCCCCCCCCCCCCCCCCCGGGCGCTTCTGCGAGGCGTTGTTGCCCCACTGACACTCACCGTTGTCACCAGTGCCCGAGTGTAACCACTCATGCCCTCCGCGTTGCGCCAGCGCTTGTTTCCCGCAGGCAGAACCTCACGCCTCAAGGCGGCCTTCACTCCTGTTTCCCTGCCGATGCCGTCGC
The DNA here is from genome assembly GCA_031763025.1 of Macrocystis pyrifera. Taxonomy (NCBI): domain Eukaryota; class Phaeophyceae; order Laminariales; family Laminariaceae; genus Macrocystis; species Macrocystis pyrifera. Next base: position 4,481,277 of record JASSKH010000031.1, read on the forward strand.
TCCGCCACCACGAGAGAAGCGTTTCTAATCTGTGGGGACGGCGTACAAGGGGGGGGATATTGTTTTTACGCGAAAAAGGTTTCTAGTATGTGGGGACGGCATGCAAGGGGAGAGAGGGGGGGGGATATTTTCTTGATATGGTGCCGGCGTCTGCGGGTGGACGGGTCTCCAGCGAACAGGCGCGTGGGGTGCCACTGTCTGCCTGTGTTAGGGGATCGGTGGCGGTGTATGAGCCATAGTGAGTGATACGCCGTGTTCGGTGGAGTGGCAGCGATTGGACAGTTCGAAAACGTCTCCGGCACCGTGCGTGACCGCAGGAGGCGGTTACACCTGAAGGTGGGCTTATCTTCACCGGTCAACGCGTCGACCTAATCGACGTTGTCGGCGGACTCCACGAAGGCATGGGCGGCGATTGCAAACAACAAAGACAAGGCGCTCGCCTGCACGCGACTTCCCACGCTGAGCACGGCTCCACCTCATCATCTCCTTCTTTCTTTTTCTCCTCCTCCTCCTCCTCCTCCTCCTCCTCCTCCTCCTCCTCCCCCTGCCTGCCTCTCTTCTTCGCTACCCTGCTGTACGCCAGCCCCTGTTGAAGGCGTCGCGAGCGGAGTTGTGCGATAAGGGGACGACAGGTCGACTGTAGCAAACTGCGTGCGACACGCCGATTGTTTGACGAGTGCATTCCGAGCATGAACATTGGGGTCGACGTTCCGCACACCCAACACAAAGTTCACTGACGCGCCCCTCGTCTTTCCAATGCCCGTTGACTACGCCCTCGGCAAGGATAGTTCCGGGTGATGGAATAGAGCCTGTGCAGGCTGCTCCTCCCTTGGTTTGTGCACCTTTTGGAGTCTACGGCAATCATGAAGCTGTTCATTTTAGCGCGTTTTGTAAGGTCCGCCTATTTCTCCTCTCCTCTCTTCTCCCTCCTCCTCCCTCCTCTTCCTCGACCCCTCCTACACCCCCCTGCCTCCTCGGGAATATCGAGTCCACCCCCCTCCCCCCGCGACATCATGCTCCGTCCCGGAATTTTAGGGATGCGCGGGTTTATGGTCATACGACTACTGCCATACATGATATCGAGTGCATCCCGACCCCCCCCGACATCATACACCAGCGATTTTTTTATCACGCTCTCCTCCGGCCTCTAGCCTGTCCCGACCCTCCCAGCTCCCGTCCCTACTCCCGGGAGAGGAACACAACAACACCTGCGAACGTTGAGAATCCGCGACACAGCACTCCTTCCTCACCGTCCCTGCTGGGTGGAAAACGTTTGCAGAGGCGACCGCCCCGAAGCTCGAGCTCGCAGCCTCTACGCTGTCAAGCTCCGACCAGGTTAACCGTGTCTCGCGCAAGGCCTGTCCCCCCGCGACCGTCCGTGCCGCTCTCTCCTTCGCCCGGCACCCGTCGCTCATGGGTGGAGGACAGCCCCCGCCAGCGCCATCGCCCGCCGAGCTCCACTGCAGCGTGAGGTAGATCACGACCGGGAAGAAGGACAGCAGGACTATCGACATGTGGGCGAAGCTGAACAGCTCGTCCGCGTAGGGGGCGGGCGAGAGGGTCGGTCGGTGGCGTTCTTGCTCGCCCCTGCTGCTGCTGCCGCTGCTGCCGTTGCTGCTGCTGATGCCGCCGCTACCGCTGTTGTCGCCGCTGCTGTGGCCTGCTGTGCTCCGTAGGCGAACGGCGCGGTCCACGCCCGGCCTTGAAGGGTGAACCAGGAAGGGGGGTGAGCCGCGGTGCAGCGCACGAGGAGATACTGTAGGGCAAGTCAAGTCGGGACAAGGCAAAGACAATGGCAAGGCAAGGCAAGGCAAGGCGGGGAAGAAGGGCAAGATAGGTAAGGAAGGATTAATCGAAAGAAGGGACAAGGAAGGTGAATGCGGCACAACCCGAGCGGAAGAGCTGTTGAGTCGGCGTGTCGCTGACGGCTGTGCATTCTGCAGCAGTAGTTAAATTACCCTGTCGTCAATAAAGGTCTACGTACAGTCAATGCTATCATTAATAATACCTGGTATTAATATGTAGACGTAATACCTGGTACGTATACCGGTGCATAGTGTTGTTAACATATCACAGTGGTACAGGACACCTATTTCAATAAGAAACAGGAAGCTGGTTAAGGCTGGATTTCTTATTTGAGGATGTATGCGTTTTGCACCAACTTGAGTATAACGAATGCCGCATTTCTTATTTCCCTGTAATCTATTCCCTGTAAATCTCAGTCTGCCTTTCTTATTGCTCATTTTCTTATTATAGGTCCTGTACTATCTGTAGTTCATCACCATACTAATAGTAACAGTAGTCCGTGAACACAAAGTGTCACAAGTATGCCTGGTGAGTAGGAGCGCGAAACTTCGTGCTGCGAATAGTGCGTAACATCGAGATATATGTGTCGAACCTTAAACAACGACGGGGAGATTGAAGGCAGAAGAGCGGTCGAACCGGGAAATTCCGACACCAGACCGGGCAAAAACACCAGCAACGTCGGGGTGGTCCGTCGTCTGGTGTGTTGCTGCTGCTGGCACGCGTGGAACTTGCGTCACACCAGTTACGGACTGCATATGATACGTACGTATATACGATGGTACGCATCTTCTTTTTCTTCTTTTTTTTCATCATCACTTTTACTTCTCAGCTTAACTCGTGCGAGGTTTTACCCTCACAGGCATCTTCTGGACAAGCCGGCACACGTGTCTTCCCTTCTCCCCTCCCGGTACGTGCCATCACTTTTATCGCGCATGGGGTTCAGCATTCCACTGCTCGTCGATTTTCATCGAATGTTGCTGACTCACGCTCTCGCGCTTTCTGCTGATCAATTTTACTAAATTATTACGTCAGCTTGTGAGTTCGACGGATTGAATAGGTGATAATCAACTTTGCAAGCTGCGCAATACTATTGAAATGCCAGAACAAAACCCGGCGAGTATGCACTCGTTGACACTCAGACCCACAAAATTGACCCTACTGAAGCATCTATAAAGACATATTGGTACCAGGTATACACCGGTATGACCATTAATAAATAAAAATAGTGTTGATACAGGTTGGTGAGCTTTTTTCAAACTAGGGTTCGTATCAAGTAGAAATATTAACATTAATCAATAGTCAATGTTTTCGGTGCACAAAATACAAAAAAACATCCCATCCACGGCACCTGTGACATCGAGAATTTATTAATATTAATAGTCTAAACTCGTCTTGTCTTGGCAAGCTTGCAAGCTGCGTGCAATGCTTCGATGGTGCGTGCTATACGGTGTATGAACTTGTCAAGGTTTAGGTCGGTGGCTACCCTGTCCTTTAGTATCAGGGGTCCCAGGGTCAACACAGAATAACAGGATACATTATTGGTGCTGCAATGCTAATGGTGCAAGGTGCAAGCTGAAAAACGATTCCGCCGCATCTACGTCGGCTGACTCCATGCATAACATAATTTCAGTACAAATTTTGATTACCGGTACGTGTTATTGTTCGTTGTGTTCTTTGAAGAGAAGAAAAAAGCAAGATCAAGGGTTGGAATCTGCCTTCTGCATCTCGAGCTGCCCTGTTCACCAGCACCACCACCGCCGCACTACTGCTGTGTGGCAACTGGGACATGGAGCTCGTGGAGGGCTCGGCTTTGTCGGCGCGTGCGACGGGTACTTCGCTCACGAGACAGCATACATACCTGCTACCTGGCACGTCCCAAGTTCTTCTGTATGCGTACCTAGCTAGTGTGGGGTTGTGGGATAATCTCGTCGGAGTCAGAAAAAACAACATACAGAACGGCACGCCTTCCCAAGGAGACGAGTGATAGGCAGATAACTCACCGTAGTAGTAGCGGCAGCAACCTCTGTCTCCATGGCCGCCCCCAGCCTGGCTCGTCGTGCGACTGCAGCAGCCGCCATCGCCTGTATTTGTGCAGCAGCAGCAGCAGCGTATCACTTGTTTGCTCAGTGCTTGATTGTCATCACATCACGAATCACGATACGTTAATTGCGCCGCTCCCAGGGGAGAGAGTGCTACCTGGCACATGATTTCTGATTCGCCACAGATTTGTCCGGAATTTAATGACCGTTTAAATATTTATACTAATAATAAAAATATCCTTAAACTTTCGGACACTGTGGTATATCCGTCTATCCGTATTTCCAGATATTCCAGATATCCAGATACAAGACACCATGCGTGTGGTATCCAGCGTCACAGAGAAAGTCGCCACAGCCATCGAGCAAGAAGACTCGCGTCTTGTGCCTCGTGCCCTTCCGGCAAGATCACGGGACAAATCGCACTATTACTGTGTTATGTGAGCTGTTATATAGGCTGTTTACCTGTTACACTGCTGCTGTAATAAAATATCATACCTGCCTGGTACATGGCATACGCCCTACAATACACTACAACAGTAACTACTGCTATGCTGCTGAACTGCTGTTTGCAGCTATTAGTATTAATAGCTGTGCTGTGTATTTTGCCATAAACTAACTGCTGCATGTATGTATTGTCTCTTCTCGTTGACCCTCTCCTCGCGCCCGGTGAGGGGGGAAATTGAAACAAACGCAATTAATTATTGTTGCCACCGCCTCACTGCTGTTACTACTACTATTTACTACTGCTGTACAGACGAAGTGTGGGCCCGCCGACAACAGGAAAAACACCGAATCTGGGCAAGCCTGTGAGATTCTTATTGGGGCACCATCTTCAAACAACATTGATTGAGCACATAGGCTATTATATAGGATTTAGTGTATATTTCACCACTGAGCCGTTTTTCTTAACCCAAATTGGACCAATTCTCTTCTTGGTGTTGTCCAAAAAGTGAGCATTATTACGTACCAGGTAATGCTCTTATTGGGCACTTTCTTTTTGGCGGGGCCTATACTGCTGTACCAGTATACTACTATTAATAATATTACTATTAATACTATATACTAGTATTACTACTACGACTACTACTACTATAGTAGTAGTAGTGGGTAGTAGTAGTAGTAGTAGTAGTAGTAGTAGTAGTAGTAGCAGTAGTAGTAGTAGTAGTAGTAGTAGTAGTAGTAGTAGTAGTTAGTAGTAGTAGTAGTAGTAGTAGTTAGTAGTACGTAGTAGTAGTAGGTAGTAGTAGTAGTTAGTAGTGTAGTAGTAGTAGCAGTAGTAGTAGTAGTAGTAGTAGTTTACTGTAGTAGTAGTGTAGTAGTAGTAGTAGTAGTAATAGCTAAGTAGTAGTAGTAGTAGTAGTTAGTAGTAGTAGCGGTAGTAGTAGTAGTAGTAGTGGTAGTAGTAGTAGCAGTAGTGGTAGTAGTAGTGGTGGTAGTTAGTACCATTCTGACCGCAAATATAAGAACCGTTTGATATCGGTATTATAATTAAAATGTTTCTTATATTTGCGGTCAGAGTGGTAGTAGTTAGTAGTAGTGGTAGTTAGTAGTAGTGTAGTACTACACAACTACACTACTACTACTAATACTTACTATTACGGGGGTCCATAGTTAACGGGACCAAATTTTGTTAGTAAAAACATTAAATATATAGGTTTTTGTGTGTACCGTAGGTCCTATTAACTATGGACCCCCGTAATAACTACTACTACTACACTACTACTAACTACCTACTACTACTACTACTACTACTACTACTACTACTACTACTACTACTACTACTACTACTACTACTACTACTACTACTACTACTACTACTACTACTACTACTACTACTACTGCTACCACTGCTACTACCACTACTGCTACTACTACTACTACTGCTACTACTAACTACTACTACTACTACCTACTACTACTACTATACTACTACTTAGCTACTACTACTACTACTACTACTAACTACTACTACTACTACTACTACTACTACTACTACTACTACTACTACTACTACTACTACTACTATTACACTACTACCTACTACTAACTACTACTACTACTACTACCACTACTACTACTACTACTACTATTACTACTACTACTACTACTATTACACTACACTACTACCTACTACTAACTACTACTACTACCTACTAGTAGTAGTAGTAGTAGTAGTTACTACTACCACTACTACTACCTACTACTACTACTACTACTACAGTAGTAGTAGTAGTACTACTACTACTGTAGTAGTAGTAGTACTACTACCTACTACTACTACCACCTACTACTACTACTACTACTTACTACTACTACTACTACTACTACTACTACTACTACTACTACTACTACTACTACTACTACTACTACTACTACTACTACTACTACTACTACTACTACTACTACTACTACTACTACTACTACTACTACTACTGCCTGCCACTACCACTACTACTATACTACTATACTACTAATAAATACTACTACTATTATACTATACACTCTAGGGTAATTACTACTGCTACCTGGTACTACTACGTATGTATACACCCGCCCTTTTCGAACATGCCGACGATCGAATGTACCTTTCTATTAATGCTAACCCCAGATTGCCGCCGTTCATTCTCCCAACTTGAGGCAGTATAAAAGCCGGTAGTATTAATAGGCGCGATCGAAGCATCACACGCAGCTTGCAAATAAGAGTTTCGACGGAATCCTCGATCTCACATCTGATTCAGCTTGCTGTTGTTTTGTCAATTTCGTCAATCATGGCATATCCCCACGTTTCGTTCGGCATTCTTCTGCGCAACGAAAGCCGCTCGCCCCGCCCGGTATAGTCTATACCAGGTGGTAGTGGTTGCCTCGAATGCTACTACTGCTTGCTGCTGCTTGCTGTGCTGTAGCATTCGTATCCGAGTTCGAATCCCACGGTGGTGGTGAGATTTTGTCTTGATAGCTTAAAAAATACTAAAATGAATAACAATAATAGTAACAGCTGAGAAAATGCCTCATTTGGTAGGCGGAATTCGAAGCGAGTCGACGAGGGAAGAAAGAGCTGCGGTCTTGTCGCGAAAAAATGCAAGACACGGACCGTGACGGGGAGCTAAGGTGAAAAACAGCCTACTTACTTGGTGACCCCGGATCTGAGTGACTATGATACCACAGTCAGTAGGATGGAGAGAGAAAGGAAGGGCGAAGATAATAAATGAGATGGAGCAAAAAAAAACGGAAAATAAAGAGCAAGTATGGTATGTTTGTATGGTGGTATCCACTCCGTACGCACCGGTTGCAAATAAAAATTACGGAGGGCACCTACATACCTATCGGCCTATCGGTACATATCAGAGAAGGCGGGGTGAGTACCAGGTACCAGTTATATCTCCATGATGCGTAGTATCTCTAAGTTGTCACGAGAGATGCATGTTTTGTTCACAACCGACGGAATCAATTATTTATAGTCATGGGCTCTACCGACGGAAACTAATAGCTGAAGTTGCTCAGAGGCAGAGAGAAGAGAAGAACGGCCACACTCGTCCCGCGCCCCCGCCTAGCTTCTCGTGATAGGTGCACAAGCAGAGCACGGCACTGCTCGCTGCCGATTGATAGGCCTAGAGGCTAGGTCTGCCATTGTGGTTTCTAGCAGCAACAGCGGCGGTCGGCGGGCTACAGCATGCAACGGGAGGGGGAAGAGCAGGGGCCATGATACGAAAGTAGTATTTACAGTACTATTAACAATAGTGTCCCCTCTATACGAAGTGCTGTGTGCGAGCCAACGAGAATATTATAGCGGCAACCGGCAGTACTCCGCACACTAACAAACTGTGACTACTAGTACCACTGATCCCGTTTGTGTCAAGCGATTTCACAAGCACCATAATTTATTAATAGCGGGCAACCGGCACCTACTCAATCAACCGGCACACCACTGTAGAGAGGGGCGACTACTAATGCCCAGATAGTAAATAGGACCAAATAAATATTATTAATAGTAAACATACGAAAATATATGGGTTTTTGTCTGTACCGTAGGCCCTATTAACTATGGACCCCCGTAATAACTTTGTATGGCAACTTGATACCAGAATATACGACAGCTATTAATAATAGTAGTACATGGATGGATTGCAGTGAACCTTCGAGCTTTTTTTTACCTGGCACCAGGTACGCACGTACACGTATTTGTGGTGATGTGCTGGCGGAGCAGGATGTATCGCATAACGGGGGGAAAAACGGTTACATACGTATACATTTACATAAAGTCGATGTGTTCGCGCCTGGCGTTGCTTGCTGCTGCAGCATGTGCGATTGAGCACTTGTTATTTATTGCTGCATGTCAATCCCAGAGGTATCACTCATCAGCCCCCGCCACCCCCCCCCCCCCCCGGGTCCCATTTGCTACTATTGTGGGCCAGCACTCGACCAGCAAGTATGTTAACGGCCAGCAGCGAGCGGGTTGCGCCACCCTGCACGCCCCAAGTCACATGTAATCCAGCGGCCGCACCACGGCGTACCATGGAGATGTTCGTCGCTGTATCGTAAGATTTTTGTTACGCCTTGAGCTGTTTTATCGAATATACTACAACAGTAGGACAATATCCCTTTTCTTCAAGTACCGCCAACTGGCGGAAAAACCCATGCCGTTGGAACGCGTTTTCTGTGCGTCTGGCGGACACGTTAAACATAGGGAAAAGCCCGAAGGGAGGTATACCTCCTGGGTTTTCGGCCATTCGGGGGTATGGGCATAGCACGGTTCGTCACGGACGGTGGGCGTTCCCACGTACCCCAACCTGCCCCAAAAGCAATTCAGACGTGCTGGCCGCACGCCCGCAGCCCATGCCAAGCACGCACACCTTCTTTTCAGCGCCTTGCCCGAGATTAATCCCGCGGATGGTGGAATCGCGGTGAATCGACCACAACAGATTGACAAATGAGGAATAAACAATGACAAAGCACCATGAGACAAAAACACGGCGAATCGAATGACGGTGTTGCTTTTTTACGAAGTAGGAAGCACGGTGTGACGACGGGATTTTACCACGGGATTTCGAATGTCCCGTGGTAAAAATCCCGTCGTCATACTGCGCTTCCTACTTCGTAAAAAACACATCGAATATCCGGTGGCAAATCTCCCGTCGTCACACCGCGCTTCCTACTTGGTAAAAAAAAACAACACCGCCATTCGATTCGCCGTAGCTTTGTCTTTATTACGGTGCTTTGTCATTGTTTACTCCTCATTCGTCAATCTGTTATAATGGTTGATTCACCGCGATTCCACGGTTCGCGGGATTAATCCCGGGGAAGGGCCTGCTATTTTTTCGGGCAAGTATTTGGGCGTAGCGGGACAGCGGCGCAGGATGGGGCCAAAGGATCCCCCCCCGTTGACTACAAGTTGGGGTACGACCCCGCAAATCTAGTAAATGTATCTACTACTCCCAGGTGACCACATTTCCCCCCACTTGACCGAAAACATACCCCTTTTATTGAGCACTTCTGACAGCCTCGCAAGCGACTAAAATTAAACGTAACTATCTTCGTCACTACCCAACAGTCCGACTAGACCACGGGCGGAACATCCAGAAGCTGCGAGTAGCCGCGATCATTCGCCTCCGAAATAATCACGGCACAACAAACATACAAAAAAAAAAAACTTTATGGGCGAAATAAGCATATACCCCGGTACACTATTATACGTAGGGACCACGTTTTTCGTTTAATGCCGCCAACCTTCATGCTTGCGGAAATTTTGCATGAATTGCCAACGGAGGCAGGCGCAAGGAGGACCCTTCAGGAAAGGAAAGTGGGAAACTTTTGTTGGCTCAGGGTGATAGAACAGGGAGTATCACGACGGTAGTAGTAGAGAATGTCCGACTCATGCCGGACTGGATTATGCACGATACATTATCGGAGGGTAACATGAGTAAAACAAAATAACAATGATCCCATCAAGCAGGCAAGGGGGATAACCCTTTCTTTGTGCCTGAACAGAGGATCGCGCGCGAACAGCACGAAGCGATTCGAGTACAACACCTAAAACTTGCCAGGTATCATGTGAGTATATGTAATTCGTCAGTCAGTCGTCAATCAATGACTCCCACAAAAATAACAACGCGGGTGCATTTGTTATCATGCTCCGAGAAGCACATAAATACATGAAAACAAAAACTATTGGTACCAGGTACGACACACACCTCCACGGTTCAAGGAGCCCCGCCGCCCAAAATGAAGGGCGACATCTCGGCACCGTCGCCACCGCTACACGCCAGTCAGCAACTGGTCACTACTACTATCGTAACATCTGTGCTCCTGGACACCGCTACCCGTACTACTGTAGTTGCAGTGGTCTTGGATGCTGCAGCACGAGAATATTGTTGTGCCCCTGGACACTACTTACTACTGTTTACAGCAGTACTGTATAGCGGCGCCTTGCAAATGCAAGACTTGAACCCTACGATACGCGTAGATCTGGGTTGTAAGTTTTTCCTACTACCGGTATGTGCCTCGTCAGTGAAAAATCACGTCTACAGCAGCGCAGTAGTCTGCAGCACTGGTGCGGCATAAAGCACAGCGGTACATCGCCCACAACAGGTTGCAAATGTCATACCAATCAACCCCCCGAACCACCTCTCTCTGCGGCAGAAATGCCGACCAATCACGGTAAAACGCAGGAGCCAATGAGATCCTCCAGGAGGCTCTGCGCCGACCGGATCGCATCGACAGGGCGTACACCGTTCACCATCCCCACCTCGCGACCAAGCACCTCGGAATACGAGCGCAGCACGGAAAACTCGAGATGCTTTCTACCGCACGCCGACGCCAAATCGCCCAAAAGCGAACCGGCGCACCCAGGATCCCCCACGGGCGAGGCAACAGACGCACCAGAATGGCGCTCCTTCATGGCTCCCACGTCGGAACCCAAACCAACGGCAGAAACATCTTCCGTGCCACACGCGCGTGGTAGCCTCGACACGCGCCCCCGAGCGTCGTCCCCAGAAACTCCAACAGCAACGGTCGGAGCCGTCGCAATCAGCTCCGTTGGCTTTCCGGCTTTCTCCAAGCCGGCAGACAACCCGCCGCAAGGGTTGTCGGCGCCTGCCCGAGACGAAGCCACCCTTAGGGCCACCGGAGCCGCCCCCACTGAGCTAGAAGCGGTAGGGCAGCACGCACCAGAAAACAGAAGGCCGGAACAATGCCGACATTCCCGTGCCATTCGGAACAGGGAGGCCGTTAACGCGTCGACCGCTTCCTCTCTCGAAGTGGCGGCGACGACGGGATAGCTAGCCCCCTCTGCCGTGCGGCCAGTCTCGGGGTCTCCACTCGGCGCTGCTTGCTCGCCACTGCGGACGGTGTTACCAGCACCATCAGCGGCGTTCTCCGTGACCGCCACAAGATTCCCGATAGGAGACACCGGCTGCTCCGCAAGCGCGGCAGCCTGCTTGACCACTCCTGTCGTCAATGTTGCCGACGACGTTGCGATGGCGCCTTTGCACTCATCATCAGTGCCATTAGTATGTCCTTCGCGCGGTGTGTCAAAGCCTAGGGCGGCAACCGCGCGGAGGAGACCCTGCGCGTCGGAAAGCCTTCGTGGGAGTTCCTCTTGCCGCGAATTGCCCCGCGGCGCGCCCGCAGCGGCAGACGACCGGCAGGTGGCGGAGGATCGACCGTTCTTGTCCAGAGTCATACCAAGGAGTTGCCCCAGCGCTCTCTTCGGCAGCCACACAGCGACCATTCGTTCACCCGTGTCAACGTGGAGCCAAAGGGTGGCATCGTCGCGTCGCGAGGAAGATCCCACGTCATCGGCGGCGTTCTCCTTAGCAGCAGTACGGAGGCCTTCCGCGCGAGGGGTACCGCGCACTTCTCCGCCTCCGTCGACGCAAGATGGTGCAAGGACGGAAAAGGACGAGACGAACCCGACTAAGATATGAGCGCGCTCAAGCGTTTCTCGCCCCTTGCGCGGGCAATGCCAACGCCTTCGTTTCCCTCCGGTCGTTTACACCGTCACCACCGCGCGGCGCAGCATCTGTCGAGGATTTCCCTTCGCCACCTCCACCATTGCCGCCGCCAGGAAGTAGAGCTGGCACCGGTGGATGCAGCGCCACGGATGCGGAAGCCGCGGCGTGAGTCTCCCTGTCCAACAAAACCGCCAGTCTTTGCCTCTCCCGCCGCACCGCTGTCCGCCCGTCGCCCTCCGTCCACCGCCTCAGGGCCAGAAGCGGGTGTTCCAGGTGCCCGGTTGGCGCGCCGCCTATCGCGCGCGGCGGAGGAGCGTTGCCGCTCCCACCGACGGCTGTCATCGAAGACCAGCACACCGTCGGAACCCCGCGCGTACCACCCCCTCCAATACAAGATAGCGTACGGTCACCGACATCGAAGACGTCGCCCCCGGCACCCCCGCGGTCCCCGAGCGCATCTGAGGACGTCGTCGAGAGCCCAGCGTTCACAACCGCCCAGCATGTGCCCGGCGCGCTGCGCAGGATGTGGTGGTGGCGGGCGAGTTCTGTTCGCACTCGCTTCTTCAGCCGCACGCACGCGCCCGAAGGTTCGGTCAGGTAGACGTGGTACGCCACGGTTTCCGGAACTACGTCGCTGTTCGCGTCTCGCGGCTGACGGCGCGCCTTAGCCTCTTGAGCGATCTCGCCGGGAACACCGCGCCCTGTCCCAACGTTTCGGTGCGCTTCGGCGCCGCCGCTGCCGCCACCGCGTGCATCTGACAACGCGGAGGACGAGAATGAATCGGCTGAAGCAAAAGCCTCCCGGACGCCGGTAGGAGAGGGAAACTCCCTTGTCACCGCAAAGACGCAGCCCACGAAATCCGCTTCCGCCGCATCACTAACGACGGGCGGGCCTACAAACCGCGTCGGGATCGCCTTCCGCCCCATACGCTCACCAGAGCCGCAGGCGCTGCCCACCGCTCGCGGGGTCGGTGGCGATTCAAACGCCGACAGCGACGTGTCACGGCGCGGGGCGAAGCGCGGGTTTGCAGTTGTCTCGCCGCGACGGTCACTTGTCGGCCGGGAAGCATCGACCGTCGGGTCGACGCCCACGCGCCGCGGTGTTGGTGTCGAGGGGGAAGGTGCGCGCAGGACCTCGATCTTGGTCTGTCGGCCGGCCGAGAGTTCCAGCGAGCAGCCCGGCACGTGGTGGTGACAGCTGGAAGCGGTCACGCTGGGAGGGTGGACGAGAGTAAAAGGTCGGGGGGGAAAAAACGGGTGGGGGCACCAATTTTTTACGTAATTAAGTGCGTTGGCACGTGCGTCAAATTAAGCGTGCGCGTGAGAACGGTAGAGGGGATACGACGACAAAAAAAAACGACAGCGGCACACGGATTCCACATCGACGCACTGGGGGTACAGCGGAGAAAGTTGGCTAAGACATTGGTGCAGCCGCAGGCCGACGTGGAGACAGACAAGCCCGTAGCGCATCGGATAAACAGAGCGAACACCAACCAAAAAGGGCACAGCGCCGCCAAAGGCCCCGTTTGAGTCTGGAAGATATATCTGCATCTCGCATGGTCGGGGAGCGGGAAGGCAAACTCGAACCAGATCCGCTACGGGTTGATGGCATTCCTACGCAGGCGCTACTACAAATGGTCAATGCATTGTTGTGTTCAGAGCACCAAGAGCTACTTCAAGACTCTACGAAACCGACGTGTAACAGAATGGGGAAAATCGAACAAACAACGGCGACGTCTCACGATTCTTCTCAAACTACAATCACACGTGTAGTGCCCCGCGACGAAATTGGTTCGACCGTACCCCTGCGTAAATTGTAGTCGGCGTTGCTGAAAGACCATCCGCCGCCAGGGAACATAAACGCCTGAGTGCTAACACGGCTGCGTCGTCGACTTGTACAAGCGGGAACCGGGAACTGAAAAATCGAGCAAAGCCAACTCAAGTACAGATGGACACGGAGATCAGAAAACACGGAGGCACAACTACGCCAGGACTTCTAGACTTAAGAGAGACGCCCAACCGCCACAGATAGCACTTGGAAACGAGGAAGACAAAGCGAACGAGGAAAAAATCTCTCGCGTGGCACCCCACCTATGCAGCCTCAGCTCCGCCCCCTCCACAAGCAGCGCAACGGTGGCTTCGTTCGCTCCCCATAATTTCAGAACGGCCACCATGGGCGGCAGAGCGTGTCTCCGCGCGAATCTCTTCGGCCCCTTTCCGCTGACGTTGCCACCTTCCGCCTTCCGCCCCCCCGACCCCTGAACCGCCAGGCGGAGAGTCTCCGGCGTGAGTGCACACGCACGCCACTCTCAGCGTGATCAGCTGCCTGTGCGTTTGCGTCGCCGCCGCCGTAGTCGTCGGGCAACAGGTACCGGGACGAAGAGGGGGGGGGGGGGCACATGAGATACTTCGGGGCGGCGTAAAAAGCGAGGGACAACATGACGTTACCGGAAATTCACAGCTGCAGCGGTCGAGACTGTAAAAAGAACAGTCTCGTCGACGTGCCGGCCAGCCACCGGAAGACGCCATACGAAAACGTGCGCGGAATTACGGTCTCGGTCGATCACACAACAGTGGTACAACTATTACGTAAGCCCTGAGAGGGGGGGGGGGGGGGTATGGCCAGAAATGCGACGAGCGCGCCGCTTGCGAGGCGTATTTGCAGTGCGCAGGAGTCACAGCAAACGTATCTCTCGCCCTCTTGTCTTCCGACGGTAACCGCAAAGCGAAGCGAAGAAAAAAGCAGGCAAGCGACGGCCGCGGCCTCTACCTGACTCGTCTGTCCACACCGTCCATGTTCCGGAGGCGCTCGTCCATCGCCTTCTGTCGCAGGCTTTCCACCACCTACACGGCCGAGGAGAGAGCGAGAAATTTTCCGTTGGAGGATAATACAACGGACTACAACTGCGCCGCGGCACGGGCCGAAACGGGAAAAAATATAGAACCCACCAAAATGCCATCCCGCTCGCCAAAAATTCAGTAGCAGACGAAATAAAGCGGGCTGCAACGATGCAGCAGCACCAAACGGGGGGGCCGAAACCGAAACAAACCCCACCGAAACCACAGCAAAAACCGATCCCTCTCAAACTGCTCACCGAGATAGCTAAACCGGGGAAGACGTATCCAAGGGCACGGACCATTGCGGGAGGTGCGTCGAAACAACGAAATTACAGATGCCTAATCAAACACGCAAAACAACAGCAAAACACTTGTCAACCACCCCCCCCCCCCCCTCACCCCCTCCCCCGCCTTCCTCGCGAAGTCTCACGACCTAGCACGATCACAGGTGACGCCTCCACCGACACATAGGAACCCTACCCAGTACCCCTTTCATGCTTGGGCAAGGGATTCAGTGCGATACAGGCGGGTCTGGTTTGACGAGAAAATCAGAGGCAGAAGGGCGGAAGCAAAGGTAAGTGCACGGGACCAAGGGCAGAAAAAAGGAAAGTGCGACAGTAGAGTACGCTGCACGCTACCTGCTGGTGACGGTCTCGCCACTCGGAGACTTCCTTCTGATCGTCGGTGTTTAGGCTCTCGAAGAAGGTTGACGGGTTTTCCGCCTGTCGAGCGCGGGGTAAAGATTTCCGCCAAAGACAAAAAAACAACAACAAAAGCGCGGGTGATTGGTTGCATGCAGGCATACAATTACGGCCGCACCAGAAGTAGAGCCGCCCTCGTCGACCTTCAGAGGAAAGAGGTCGAACCCGTGCTCTTTCGACTCGACACCCAACAAAAAAAACAAAATCGTGGGAGCCATTCACAGCAACAGTAGCCGGGTGAGCGCTAGAGCTTTTGCTGGAAAGGAACAGGTACTGCAACATGTACAGCAGCAGGAGCAACAACATTGATAGCGGCAGCAACAGCAACGGCGGCCACAGCAACAGCAGCAGCAACATCAGCAGCAGCGGCAGTAGAGGCAGCAGTAACGATTCCTTCGTCGCACTTCTGTGGATAGCATACGCAACTAATCAAGGCTGGCATGCTTACAGCAGACGCAGACCCAGCTCTGCACCTCAAATCACAGAGACGACGGCCGAGGCATGCGTACCCCTCTCACCTCCTTCATGCGACGGAACGAGTCGGGCGTAGATTCTTCCATTTCCGCCATCACCTGTCAACCAGAGCAACGCGAAACATCAAAACATCCATCTGAATGGGAGAGACAAACACTATGTAATCCACGAGGTACGGCAAATTCCGCGCTCCCCACCCTCCCCGGACACCAACACCACCAGGAGCTGAATCAAAATCAGCATCAGGATTTCCATCACCATCGAAGCGACCATCATCAGGAACAACATTTACACAACTCGAGAATATATATGGGCACCCCTCGCTCAATGCCCACCCACTTGCGGCACAGCAGCGGGCGCCCCTCCGCCCTCAAGCGGGACCCCTGCGAATCCGCCGTCCATCTTACAAAGCCGTCAAACAGCACGTGACACCACGTAAGAAGCTCCTTTTGGGGGGACAGGCAGGCTCAACTTGTTGTTCTTATGTGGGGCAGTGTGCGTCCTACACCAGTTCCAGTATTGTTTTATATTATGCTTCGTGCAAAACTTACACCAATTTTTCTTGACTCCCTCTCCATAAATTACGGGGGAACATAATGTAGTACTATTATTACGGGGGTCCATAGTTAATAGGACCAATGGTATACATAAATACCTATATATTTACCTATTTTTACGGACAATATTTGGTCCTGTTAACTATGGACCCCCGTAATAATAGCAATCATAACCGAAATGTGGCTCATAAATCTAGGACGATATGTGACTTTTGGGCCCATCGCGGGCTCTGATTTTACCTCCCCGTAGTAGCACTGTCGCGTACTGTACCGCATTGCCTGGCCAACCTATGTACCATATTTGACAAAACGCCTACGTACAAACGCCGAGAGCGACATCCGCACCTCCTCTTCCACCCCCGAAGCGGCCGCTTCTATGGCGCGCTGCAGCCTCGCCTGGTGCAGCGCTCGTTCGCCCTATGAGTTCGCACCGCCAAAAGCAAACGCACGGCGAAAACAGAAACCGCGGCACGGTACGCACACGGCATGCAGAATTGAGCGAAAACGAGTTCGAATCAAACGGAATCGGTCAGAATGATGATGTTTTCGCCGCATTGGCTCCTTTTCCTGAAATCTCGCCAGTGGCCAAAAAGCAGGCCAAACAAAAAAGCGTCTCGATGGAAGCAAACAAACAAGTACAAAAGTAATAGGTGCACCGCAGTACCAGTACGCAACGGAACGGTACTACGTCATGAGTAGTGGTAGGCCACTATGCCATCCCCGTATCACTTGCAACCAAACCAATACCATGGAGACATCCATGATATGGGGAAGAGGTGATTCCATGATTTGAGATCAAATATATACTACCTCACAGAGGGAGCCGTCCCTCCGAAGCACCGGCTTTCTTCACAGAAACAGCGAGAAAACAGAGATTGGTGATGGTTACTACTGAGAATAGTAGGACATGCCCTCATCGACACAGCACGACTTGGTCAGTGGCCAGGGACGGGTCCCTCGCAGACACCAGCAGGAGGCCTCATCCAACCCACTCTTAGCACTGCGGTCCCGTTTGGGCGACAAACTACTTGGAATTTGAGGGGTTTGTGCCCAAAACGGGACTGTAGTCCTAGAAGGGGTTAAATCATGGGCGAAGGATAAAAATACTACAGTACGTCCAGGAAACAAACGAGATGGCCTTGATTTTTTGATGAACAAAAACAAAAAAGACACTCCCGAAGCAGGCTTCGGTCAGCGTCCGAAAAAAAAAGGGCTAACTCGTGGCTGTTGGCGGGGATCCAAGCGCCGTATTGAGAGTCCTCCGGCAGGAAACCTCGCGGACTTGACAACGGGTTAGACGCAAGCGCAATATCCGCTTGGTCCGTTCCCCGCGGACCCAGGACAGGTGCAACCGATCACATGGCAAGCGCCCAGGCGATCTCATAGCTAGGCGTATCGAACACTCGCCGGGATTCGGAGCAGCCCAGAGGCAACGAAGACATCTATCACATACACACCCAAACCCCCGGCGACACAAATACTCCCCGAATCACCGAGGGGCCCACAAAGGTCTAAACGAGGTCGCGGGTAATGGAGAGCATCACGGGTCAAGGGGAGAGCAAGATGCCACCTCACCTCTTCTTCGGCCTCGCTGAGAACTCGCCGTGGCGCCCCGCTTCCTCCCCCTCCCCCGGTACCACTACCGCCTTCCCCTCCTCCTCCTCCTCCTCCTCGAGAGCCTTCCCCGTTGCCGCCAAAGGTTTCGCTGATGTACACTGCGGGGTAGCGCCTTAGGATGAGCACTCGCGTAGCCGTGACGATGCCGCCCCCTATCGAAAGAGGGTCGCAGCAGGGAGTGCGGCATCAGTATCGGGGCTCTGGAATACCGCGGGGCGAGAAGTACGCGGCACGGAAAGTACTGCTGTAGGTGGACCTTCAGTTGGCGAGGCGGTTTTCCCAAACGAGACAAAATCCAACCTTGTGGTGAAAAAGTTGATCGCGCGTGATTCGAAGCGGTTTTTCGTCCAGAAGTGTCCATCAGAACGCCTTGTTGTTCGTATGTAATAGCATACATTCCGGCCGATCGTTTTTTTAAAGCCATCATGCCCCCCCCCCCCCCCCCCCCCTCGACATTTTGTAGGGGGTCCAGAATGGGTACTGAACGTAGGGAAAATGGGATGTACGTATTTTTTGTTATTGGGAAAAAACAACCTGCCTGCCCCCCTCTACCTCCCACCGCAGGCATGGCCTCCAACGAGTTGTCTGCGCGCATCGAAAAGCCGTTGTCGCGTCTCTCACCGGGGACCACCGTACAAAGCGGCACTTCCAGGGCGCTCTGTTCCCTCCCAGCCTCGGCCGACCCCGCACAAGACGCCCCCCCTCTCCCCCGTCCGGAGCTTCCCCCGCCACCTTTCTTGTCGCCACCGCCGCCACAACTGCCTTGGCCTCCACCTCCCCGCCCTCGTTGATGCTCAGGCTTTGGGCGGAAAAAAACCCAGCCGCGCGTCCCACCGCGCGCGTCTCGTGGAGTTCACGACGAGCCGGAGGCGTGGCCCGGCGCCGGGTGGGAGCTCACCCGCGCCCCGACGTCGGAGGAGTTCCAGAGGGTCTGCTCCGGGGACGCCGCCGCTCCCGTCCCCGCTGGAGCTGGAGCTGGAGGCACCGCCCCCTGCCTCGAGGGTGGCGTTGCTGATAGATAGTTTTGTACCCGGAACGATCTTGCCCCTCCGGAGGAAATGGGCGAGCGCTTCGTCGAGTGAGGCGTCGACGGGGGTACCATCCATCGGTCACCTTCAGACGAAAAGGCCAACAGAAATACGTCGTGGAGATGGGTTAGGCCGGTGAACGAATGGACAGACAGGGAGCACACACCGACACACAAGGCACACCACGACACCAAAGAGACAGAGACAGAGAGACAGCAGAGTGACAGAAGACAGAGAGCAGAGATATCGAGAAGCAGACAGAGAGACAGATATAGACAGGCAGGCAGACATGACAAACAGGTAGACAGACAGTCAAGCCAGCTATTACGGGGGTCCATAGTTACTAGGACCTATGCTATACATAAAAACCAATATATTTACCTATTGTTACTAACAAAATTTGGTCCCATTAACTATGGACCCCCGTAATAGCCAGCCAGCCAAACAGACAGGCAGGCAGACAGACAGACATACAGACTCACGCACCTCCACGACCGCAGCCGCCGCACCGCGACGAGCACCGAGGTCCTCCGGGCCGTACATGCGGCTGACGCACAACACCATGGGGCGCGACGCGGAGGCATCCCCTTGCAATACGGCCTTCAGGCAAGGTTTTTTCGCGCGGTCAAGTTCCACATTGTATCTGCCGGAGGAGTCAGACAGTAGAGATGGAGGGGTGGGGGCGGGCAGGGGTTGGATGGAACGGGGGGGGGTACAGTTGTTTGGTTAATGTGCGCGTGACGCAGCTGTACGAGGTTGTGGAGCAAGTATTCGGCTCACACTCAGTGAGGGAGGCGGGTGTATTCATGTCATGCATAGCCGTAGTCGTATGACCATAGACCCTCGCATCCCTACAATGCCGGGACGGGACACGGCTGGTTTTCACCGACCAGGCAGACATTGCACCAGGCACGAAGCGCCGTGAGATGTTCGGCGGGTCGCATAACAGGCGAGCTGTATCCTACTAAGAACCGCTTGTGAGGCGGACATACAATGGATGCCAGCTTCGAAAGAATTGATTTGTTTTCCGGTGTGGCCAATTCCAAAGACGGCAATGGGTAAACTATGCGACTGCCTCGTGGGTGCCTTCCATATACCAGGTATATACTACGTGATGCGATCATTCCCCTTGTGTAGAGTTAAGGCTCTCCACCCTGTACAAATGATCTAACTCGACCGCCAGTCGCCAAGGGGGGGGGGGGGGGGGGGGGGCGGGGTGATTCTGGCACCCAGTTGTCGGATGGGTGTCGGAACCACGGTCAGGCCTCCGCAAAGCCCGATCACAAAACGAACCCCAAACAACAGCTGCGTACGCCACCATAGTTGCGTGGAAAAACCCGGGAGGGTCCTCGGGGAGCGCTGCACTTGCGGAAAGCGAGCAAGGTCAAGAGCATGAGCAGGCGATTCTGTGGATGTTTGTCACCCGCGCCCCGCGTTCCGTGGCCCGATTCTCCTTCGCACTCCAGGCCAGTCGCTAGTAAGTGGGCATCCCAAAGAAAATGGTTGGGCGAGAAGGAGGTGGGTGTGTGGGGGGGCTCGCACCGATATCTTAGCTGGCGGGCAACGCGTCCAGCCGTCAGGTAGCCACTCGGAAAATGTTCCGGAAACCTTCTCTCAGTCGCCGCCAGTTTCCACACGATCCACCTACGCAGGCGCAAAAGGGGGGGGAAGGAAACGCGGAACTCCCGTGGTGGGAAGAGTCAGGGCGGGGGCGGGAGAAGCG
Source organism: Macrocystis pyrifera (assembly GCA_031763025.1). Lineage (NCBI taxonomy): Eukaryota > Phaeophyceae > Laminariales > Laminariaceae > Macrocystis > Macrocystis pyrifera. Next base: position 4,502,009 of record JASSKH010000031.1, read on the forward strand.
TGCCGTGGGGGAAAACAACTTGGCCGGTTGCGAGGCGGGAGGTGGTATGAAGAAAACGCTCTATATTATTACCGTACGTACGTACGTACCCAGACTTGTCGGCGTCAGCAAAGGGGGAGATGGCGAACCACTGCTTGCGCTAGCGCATGCGTCCATGCTTCAGGAGAAGCAGATGGAGAGTCATGACCACGAGCTCGGGGGAAAAAAACACAACAATTTCATCTCCGCGCGTCCACCTTACACCACGCAGCGCCGACTTTGCCCGAGGTTCGTATGCGGGCTGGGCGAGTGCGGGCGGGGTACATCCGCGTGCGTGCAGACCCCCAAAACAGGAACACTTCTTAGCGTAACACAGTACCAAAATACCTAACGCCGGGTACGCCCTCGACAGCAAACTGTCGGCCACAAGATAAAAGAGGCAACAAAGTATGACAGCAATTCCCATCCGAAAAAGAACACGACCCATGGTACCACACAAGACTGCACCTGACGTGGTTTTCCACCCAGGTCGGTGATGCAAGCTGCCCGTCTCCCCCGCCCCGTAGCAATTCGTCTCGAAATCGCGTCGCCCCTGGCTCCTGCGCTGCACGACCATGCCGTCCACAGCCTGCTCCACCTGCACCCTGCTTCCCCCTGGCTACCGCAGCCCCCCCCGTTTCAACCTTCGAGGTGCAAGCCGTCGTTCCTTCGGGCGGCGCAGAAAAGCAGCAAGGTCGGCCGCCACCACTGCCGCTACCGCTGCTGCTGAGGTCGCCGCCATCATCATCATCATCATCACCGACGTCCAAGAAGCGAAGATCACACGCATTCGCCGGGGTCACCCGCCCGAGAAGCGCGGCGACGATGCCCCCCCGCTCTCCCTCTGTCACCACCGCCCGCACTAACGCCGCTGCTTCTCCCGCCGTTCCCGCGCCCCGCCCCACGATCGGTATTTGCTGCTGGCCTGCGCCTCCGCATTCCGCCAACCTCCCGGCCACCGCCGCCACCACCTCTGGCGCCGCGGCCGCCATCGCTGTCGCTTCCGCCGGTTCTTCAGGTTCATCGGCCCGTAAGGAATCGCACCCACTACCGGCACGCGGCAACGTTTCGGAAACCTGCGTTGGATCACTTAGCAGCGACGACAGCGGGCGGCGCCGGCGGAGCGAGCGGCGCTCCTGTTGCTCCATCCCCGCCGCTCTCGCGTCTACCGCACCGAGCGATCCGAACAGAACGCGCGACGCTCGGCAACCGGGCTCGGGTAACGATGCCGCGGCACCCGACGGGGTCGCCGCTGCCCTCGTCGAGCCTTCGCCGCCGTCGTCGGCGCCACCACTGCCGCCCCCGCCGCCGCCGCGACCGAGAGACGCGTTAGTGACCCGCGGGGACGTACCCACTGCCATTACGCCTTGCCGCCCAGGAGACGGTCGGGGAAACGCCCCACGCCCGGCAACGCCTCGACGTTTCGCCGATCCCGAGAGGGTCGACGCGGACCGCGGCCGCTTCGTTGCGTGCAGCCCGCCGCCACTACTGATGCTGCCAATCGTGCCGCGACCCCTAGCCGGCTGCGGGGTGACGCGGCCGATGGGCGACGGCGCGGAAGCGACGGCAGGGGTAGACAGGCTCACAAGGTTTTTTTTTTCAACGAAGATGGCGTGCTGACGCCCGCCGGAGGCGGCATCGTGCTCGTGCGCTTCGGCGGCGAAAACACCGCGCGGGCTGCCCATAGCCGGCGATTTCCCGGCAGGGGCAGCCTCGCGGACCGGGGTCGACATCGATCGCTGCCGGGTGGTCATGGGGCTGCGGCCAGCGATGGGGCTCGGCCCCCACGCCCCCGTCCGCCTAACCGGCGCGCTCACAAGCGGGGATTTTCGTTGATCATCCTGAGTGTTCTCTTTGCCGGAGCCCAGCCCGGCGCGCGGAGCACAGCCGCGTTTGACGGGGGAACCGGTTTCCAGACGCAGCGGCAGCGAGTGAGGGGAGTCTCCCAACACTCCCACAGCGGCAATCCTCTCACCCGCAACTCCCTGTCTCAATTGCAGGAGGGCAGGCGAAGCGATTGCAGTCCGGCCGATCATCCCACTATCTTCTCCGGACACACCACGCGCCGGTCTCCGCAGCGTCAGCGTGGAACCTCCAAACCCCCGGCCTCTCCCAGCTGAGCGCGCATCTCCCCAGCCGCCGCCCCCACTGCCGTCGCTCCCGCCCGCGCCCCCTGCGCCACCTCGAAGGGTAGGGCGTGGACTATTCATCGCGTTGTCGGCGGGGTAAGGGTCGGCTTCTCCGAGCATCTTCTGCGCCCGCGCTAACGCCTCGGCGGAGACCTGAACGCGCCTCCCCCCTCCGGTCGAAAACACGTTCGCGCTGCCGTCGCGACCGCTCACGGTATCGCTGATGCTCCTGTTGCTGCTACCGCTGTTACCGCTGCTACCACACCCGTCTCCATGCTTGTCGACTCCAAAGCGTTCCTGCTCCCCGCTAGACTCCAGTTCTCCCGACTCTCTCCCCTGTCCCGTCCCACCGGTCGGGAAGGAGACACCGTCCCCGCAGGTGACACGGTTTCCTGGCGCGCGGTCATTGCTAGAGCCATCGGCAAGAGGTGGCCGCTGCTGGTTCTGCTCCGGTTCCACGAGACGCTCAGACTCTGCAAACATGTTTTCCACCCGCGATAATGCTTCGGCCGAGACCTCGATGGCCTTACCCCCTCCGGTCGAGAACAAGCTTCCCCTGAAGCGGCCGCCGCTGCCGCTGTCGCCGTCAACTCCACCACTGCTACTTTCAGCGCCGCCACCGGCCAGATAAGGACTGCTGCTCTTCAAAGGCGGTTGCTGGGTTTGCACCGGTTCCACTAGATGTTCCGACTCCGAGAACATGTTTTCCACCCGCGCCAAAGCCTCGGCCGAGACCTCAATGGCCTTGCCCCCTCCGGTCGAAAACAAGCTGGTGCTAGAGCGGCCGGTGCCGCTGCTGCCACCGCCGCCACCGCCACCGCCGCCACCACCACTGCCAGCGCTGCCACCGACTATAGAAGACTTGTTGATTTTCAAAGGCTGCTGCTGGGTTTGTGCCGGTTCCACCAGACGCTCAGACACGGTGAACATGTTCTTCGCCCGCGACAGCGCTTCGGCCGAGACCTCGATGGCCTTGCCCCCTCCAGTCGAAAACAGGTTGGCGCTGGAGCGGCCACTGCCGCCGCTGCTGCCGCCGCCACCATCACCATCACCAACCTCAAGAAAAGAAGTGCCGCTCTTCAAAGGCGGCTGCTGGGTCTGCACCGGTTCTACTAGACGCTCAGACTCGGAAAACATTCTCTCAACCCGGGATAACGCTTCAGCCGATACCTCGATAGCCTTGCCTCCTCCGGTTGAAAACATGCTGGTGTTGGAACAGCTACTGCCGCCGCTGCCGCTACCGCCGCCACTTGCTAGATCAGGTTTGCCGCTTTTCAAAGGTTCTCTCGACGGCGCAGGAGCCGCCGTTTTCGCTGCAATACCCCACTCTTTACCTCCGACGCTACCCGCCCCTGTGCTGCCCACGCGACTCCCCGAAGCGGGTTGCCGAGTTGGCTCGATTTTCCGAGAGATAAGTTCAGAGGTCGTAATGCCCTCAGCGATTATACCGTCGTCAGTCGCTCCGCTCTCTTTGGGCGTTCCCATTTTTCCCGCTACCGGCCCTTTCTTTCCAGCAGCAGGCGGCACCGCGGAAGCACCACTGCCGTCACCAGGCTCGTCGTTGTTGAACAGATGGCCGATCTTGGCGAGAGCTTCCGCAGATACGGTCAACGCCCGTCCTCGTGCCGTGCGGAAACCGCCGCCGTCGCCGGCTCCGACGCATGCACGCGGGCTCAACGACCCGGCGGCGCCGCGGTGGCTACTACTGCGACCAGCCTCCAAGCCAGCGAAATCGTGGTTCGCCTCATTTTTCTCCTCGGCGGAGGCGGTTGAAGCTAGTCCCTCGGAAATCTGACAGGCGCCACCGTCGCCGGTCGTCTCGAAACATGCTCTCACGTCGTTACCGCAGGCGACACGCTTCGACTGAGACCCCGCGGTTGCAGATGCGATTGCGGTGGCAGCCACATAATCGCCTCCAATAGATCTCTCGGAATCCCCGACGACGGTGTCACTGGAGACCTCGCTACGACCGCCACCAACCCGATCACGGGGGCTCGCGGTGTCGGTGGCCGCTGGCGGCGGCACCGCGGTTTCTGCATTCTCTTGGTCTGCCGCACCGAAAAAAATGCCTTCCTTCTTTTCCCTAGCCGACGCAGTCGGTAATGCTACCGGGGTTGCTGCGGGATTCGCGCGTATTTCAGGCACAAGTGTAGTGGGCGGCACAACCGGCGAAGAGAGGTTATTTTCCACTTTGAAAAATGTTTTTCTCGCCTGGGCCATGGCCTCCTCAGATACGTGCAACTTCCGCCCGCCTGCCGTTTCAAACGCCGCACCGGCACCGGGAAAATCTCCACTAGCGCCAGGCTCTTGCCCCGGCCCCTTTTCCCCACAATCGCGAGGGAGAGCTGCGTTTGACCCGACGCCTCCTTCCTCTGCAACGGCCGGATTAGCGAGCGGAACCGCACGTTTAAGACCCCCCTTGGCGCTAGCACCTCCGCGTCCCGTACCACGGGCGTGGAACGTCCTGGCCACGGCGGGGGATCGAAAGGTCGACCCGGCGGGGTTCGCGTGAAAGTGCTGCCGGTAACCCGGAGGTTGCGGGGCGTGCTTTTCGAACGACCCTCCCGACATGTTTTCGGTGTCGCGGTCTTTGCCGTCGTCACCGTCGTCGCAAAAAATGTGTTGGACTTTCGCCAAGGCCTCGGAGGAGACCGGGATAGCTCGCCCCCGGCCCGTCTGAAATCCCGCACCACCCCCCATCGCCAAGCTGGCCGAATGGAAACTCTTCGCGCAGTCGCTCGCATCATGTTTCGCGGGGCCTTTTTCGCTCGCCTCTGGGTCTGCGTCGTCGGCCGCTGGGGTATCGATGTCCATTTCCCGCGAGGTTTCCGGGAGGGTCTCGTTCACATCTTGACGCCCCATGGCCGCCTCCGTCGATAGGCTCGTTGCGGCGGCGACCGCGGTTCGATTCGTCTCGCCCTCCGATGTTTCCTTGAACAGATGCTGCACCTTGGCGAGAGCCTCATCGGACACGGCGAGGGGCCTCCCTCGCGCCGTTTGAAACCCCTTTCCCGCCAACGGTGGCCCCTTGCCGTAGCTCGGAACTCTCTTCCCGCCATCGTCTCCTGCGGCCCTCGTACCGCTACCACCCGCGGTAGTGTTCGTCTTTCCTAAGGTTGTCGACGATTTGTTTACCCCACTGTCGCCCCTGACCCCGGTTATCGCTGGCAGTCTCGGCTGAGAAGAATCGGCTGGGCTTCGGATTGCCACGGCCGCTGATTCTTCCGCCGACTGTTCCTTGAAGAGATGCTGCACCTTGGCGAGCGCCTCATCGGACACGGTTAGGGGCCGCCCCCACGCCGTTTGAAACCCCTTTCCGGCCGATGGTGGCCCCGTACAATGGCTCGGAATCCTTTTCCCGCCATCGCCTTTCACTACCCTTGTACTGCTACTATCGACCGCTAGGGTAACGACTTCGGCCTTCGCCAACGTTGGTGGTCGAGATTTGCCCCTCTCAACGGCACCCTTCGTTCTTGCCGCCGACAGGCGCGGGTCGGCGTCAGCCGCACTGGGACTCGCAGCGCCCTCCGTTCTTTCCATGAACAGGTGTTGCACCTTGGCGAGCGCCTCATCGGAAACGGCTAGGGGCCTCCCTCGCGCCGTTTGAAACCCACTTCCCACCGACAGCGGACCCGTATCATCCCTCGGAATCCCATTTCCCACCGGCATTGGCCCCATACTATAGCTCGGAATCCTCTTCCCGCCATCGTGTTTCGCCACCCCCGTACTGCTATCACCGACCGCTAGGGCAACGACACTTGCCTTCCCCAACGATGGACATTTATCTCCCCCAACGACACCCCTCGTTCCTGTCGCCGATGGGAGCGGCCCGGCAGCAGCCGCGCTCGGACCATCAGTGCCCTCCGTTTCTTCCTTGAACAGATGCTGCACCTTGGCGAGCGCTTCAGCAGACACCGTTACGGGCCTCCCTCGAGCCGTTTGAAAACCACTTCCTGCCGACGATGAACCCTCACCGAATCCCGCGACCTCTCCCCCGCCATCGACTTGTACCGCCTGTGTACTGCTAACGCCGACCGGTAAGGAAGTGGCGGCGTTTGTATCCCTCGGGGTTGGCGGTGGAGAAGCGTTCTCCCCCCTAGCGTCACGCCTAACTCCCGCCACCGCTACGGACGGGACGGCGTCGGTTGCGCTTGCACCCATAGGAGCTGTAGGCGCTTCGTTGAAGAGATGCTCCACCTTGGCGAGCGCTTCCGCCGACACGGACAAGGTCCTCCCGCGCGCTGTTTGAAACCCGCGATCCGCTGGGAGAAAGGAGAGACGTGCGGAAACGTCAGCTCCTCCGTCACCCCGGAGGTCGCTTTTGTGGGCTTCCGCATCCTTGGCAAGGAGTGGTCCAGCACCCACCTTCGCCAAGGACGCGTGGGCTTGCCGTGCTGTCGCCAGCGCCCCTCGGTCTGCCGATGCCTTTCGCGTTTCACCCGCTGTAAGAGCTGCTCGCTCGAGATGCAGGGCACTACCGCTTCCGCTCCCACCAGGCCTGATCGGGTGCCGTTTTTCCAAGCGCACAGCCGAGGCAGGCGCCGAAGCTCCCGCGCTGGAAGGGTGGGGGCGGGGGGTAGTTGCCGGTTGGGAAGGTTTGGCCGAAGCCATCCCCGCTGCCCTTGCCCTTGCCGCTGCAGCCGCCGCTACCGCCGCCTCTCGTCTCGCGGCGGCTGCTGACGCTGCCAACGCGAAGGGAGAAGCCGGTCGGGGCTTTGCCTTGCCCGCCCTCGCCTCCCGTCTCGCGGCGGCTGCTGACGCTGCCAACGCGAAGGGAGAAGCCGGCCGGGGCTTTGCCTTGCCCGCCCTCGCTCGGGGCGTCAACAACTTCCCGGCCCCAGTGTCGTATGGGTTAGGCACCCTCGGAGTCACTCGGGGTTTCACGGGCGGGAGGGATTCGCTCGTGGGAGACAGCGCGGGCCCGGCAGGAGTGGGCGCCGCAAGCGTCGACGAGGGGGTCGGGGTGACAGGTAGTTCAGGGCGGAGGTTTCGCCGGAAGCTGACGAGCATCTCAGCTGCAGTGACGCCCTGCTTTGGTACGAGTGGGCGAAAAAGATGGCGTCAGCACGGCGGTACAAGGGTGAGCGGGTGATGCGGCCAAAAAACGTCGGGCCGGGGCAGAGGATACACTGAGACGTCACGAATGTTCAGTATATTTACTACTTAAATACCGCTTGTAATGATGGTGTCCAGACGGCTCTTCACAGCTAAATCGGATTTGGTATAGTTTTTTTTTCAATATATAACCGTAGCGGGATGACGTGCTTGCGCGGGTGGCGTAATACACACGCACACACACGCGTGACGGAAGCAGGCGACTTCTTGCATTTCTGACCGTTCTCATAGGGGACGAACGCCCCTCCTCCACACGCAGAACAGGCGCCTTAAAAGCCGTCCACGTATGCTCTTGCAATTGACTACAGCGCGTGCAGTCGATAGCACTCAACCCTTCTATCACTGCACTGTGCATACATATCCCAACCGCAATTTAAGTCATCTGGCCCCGAAACGGGGGTGCAGTCCTAAGTGGTTAAGAAACTGGGAGTTTATACATTTTGGTTCGCTTTTTCGCACGAAACACAGGAAATATATTATCATGCAGAAATCAGAGTAGAACACACCTTGCCCTACGCAAGAACCTGGCACAAAATAAGATCTTCGCAGGTGGTGGCGGTGACATACCGCGGGCCGGCTGCTCACGGCGCCGCGACTGTCAACAATATAAACATGAAACACCTCCTCGACAAGACAACTATAGCAAACTGATCAACCCCCCGCCCCCGAACCCCCCCGGGCTCTGCATGTGGTAGGATTATGTTACCCCCTGTTCTCATGCTTGATACACAGAAGTCCATTGGTTTCGCTCGAGAAGGGAAGCGATAGTCCAGTTTCACCACCGAACACGTCGCACCGTGTCGGTTTATCTACAGTCAGGGGTTCGGCGTAGCTACGTAAGCATACCTTGTTAGCCTCTCCACCGTCGGACATCTGGCTGCAGCCGGCCGGAGAGTAGTCGAAAGGGGCGCCTGACGACGGCGTCTCCTCGCCATATTCCCCGGGGTCGGGCTGGGAGTCCTGCCGGTCGGAGGCGTTTACACAACGGCATGCCGGGGCCACAACATCAGAGATAGCGGAAAAAACAAACGACGGGCACCATTAATAGTGTGAAAAAAATGCTGTAGAAAACGATATACTGTTTTAATACTACGGATATACATATTATTTCGGGTGGGCTAATGTAGTAATCAGAACCCACGATGAACCCAAAAGCCATGTATGCCCCTATATTTACTTATTCTCTTTGGTTCTGATTAATATTCATATTACGAGGCGCTATAGCACTTAGAACCCACGACGCGCCCACAAACCACATATATACCAGGTATCTCCGGATGTTCACACGCCGCACGAGTCTTTGGTTCTGACTACTACGTTCCACCGTAACGTTAATAATACCCGTATATCTCGATGAAAAGGGTCGTGTTGAAAACTTGGATTCAGGAATAGAAGGCCATTCAAGCATGGGTGATACCCTTGCTGGAGTGTAGAGGCGGCCACGAAACACAAAAAGCAGAGGACTAGAGCAGGTGCAGCAAGGAAAACGTTCGCGTCTCGGCAAGTATCGTAAGCGAGGAGGCACTCGGGCAATTTCCCGTTTCTTCCTGCACGCTGTTGCGTCAGATCGATACCCCCCTCCCCCGTGACGGCCCTCACTACCCTCTCCCTCTCGCGCGCCGGCGCTAATTAACTTAACCATCACTCATATCGCGTAGATACGCTCGGCGAACGACTGGTGACAACCCCGTACTTACCTCGCCAGCAATGACGACATTATCTACAACCTCGGCCGCCCCGCTGACCTCCGCATAAGCGACGTCGAAATTTCCGGCGAGCTGCCGCGGCCGTGCCGGCGTTACCGTCATCTCGTCGGCGCCGCCGAGCACATCCGCCATTGCAACTTCGGAATCGGAAGCCGATTCCGTAGCTCGCACTTTCTCTTGACCCGTCTCTCGAACTGAACTCGCAGGCTCCCTACGGTAGGCAATGTCGGGTGTTGTCCCACCCCTAGCCGGACCGGGCGACGCGGGTTGAGCCGCAAGGGTGTCTGGGTCAGGCAGCGCAGGATCTTCCGAGCGTGCCGCGGCAGCCGATGCATGGGGCTCCACCTCTTTCCCATCCCGCGCAAGAGCTCTACCCCGCTCCTGGTCAGGGTCTCGGCATGGGTCGTCCGCAGCGGAAGCACCTGTGTCGTCGCCCGTCAAAACCGGCGGCAGAGGAAAAGGAGGAGGGGGAGAAGGACGTAAACAGTGGCCAGAAACGGTGGCCACCGCTGCCGCCGCCACCGCCGCCGCCATCGGTGTAGTCGTCACAGCCACCGTCGGGGAAACTTCCGACAGTCCTGTCGGCCGTCCCTCCTCCTTTCCAGCCGGGGGTGACCTCGGTACATCGAGAGTCGGTCTGACTTTTGCTTCCTCTCCATCTTGGCCGCCCTCTACACGCGAAGGTCCTCCAAATTCCTCGTTTCCTTCCGGAACAGCCACTGCCGGTACACCGCCTTTCTCCAGATTGCTTCCTACACGAGGGGATCCCGTACGTGTCTCTCTTCCTTCCGGAACAGCCGCTACCACCGCCGCCGTCACTGCGGGCGCTTCCGTTTCCGCTTCGGTCGCCGCCTCTGGCGCCGCTGCCGCCGCCGCGGTCGATGCCGGTGTTGCTACCGGTGCCGCTACTGCTGTCACCGCTGCTGCCACCGTTGCTGCCACGTCCACACCAAGAGGCCCCTCTCCCGCGACCGGCGGACTGGTCGCATCCGTAGAACTCGGGGTAGGGCTTAGAGACGGCAACAAGGGCTGTCTCGACCCCCCCGCTCCAGTTGTCACACGTCGGATTTCGGGCGTCGCTCGATGGCTGCGGAGCGTCCGAGGCGATGGAGAAGGGGTCTGAGAGATGACGGTGTGACTTCCACGCGGTTTCTTCCTGCTTCGGGTTCTGCGCGTCGCCCTTCCGCGTTCTCCTCGGTGGGCTGAAGGGGGGGGCGGTGGCGGTTGCGTTTCGGGGACGGCCGCGCAAAACTCTGTCGGCACTGGGCCTCCACATGGGCGTGTGGATTGAGCCAACGCGGATGGGGACGCGGCCGTGGCGCCGCTCTCGTAGGAAGCGGTGGCGGAGGCAGCGGCAGAAGACGATGACGCCGGTGGGGGCGCGGAGGACGACGCGGGCCGGTGGCGCTCGCTAGGAGAAGAGGGGGGCGTCTCTAGGGCGCATACCTTACAGAGAGAGAGCGTTTTCGATTAACAACGAGAAGGGGTTGGGGGGGGGGGGGGGGGCGAAGGTTGCAGGAGCGCGGTTGGTGCGACTCGTAAGATATCGGGCAAAAAGCCCGCTGTTGCGCGGCTGCTCGGTTGCTGCGGCGCTACGTCTTGCAGAAACTACAGCAGAACCAGCTGTAAAAACCTTACTGAGACGCAGAAGACGCCCAGTACGCGCCCTTGATGGGCAGCGGTAGCTAACGCCGGCCATGTTCTACACCTTTGTGTGCGAGACTACTGCTGTATGCCTGTTGATAATGCAAAGCCAAGGCGTTGTCAGTTGCAAGGCCGACAGGCAGGCAAGCAATCAGACAGGCAAACGGAACGAGGTTGCCCCAACAGGCGGGTCGGATAGCGAGCACGGATCGGTTCGAGGCAACGCTAACCCGGTCATCGGACAATACGTTTCCACAATTACCTGCGGCGAAGGGGTCTCCTGCACGGAGCTCGAACTCGCGCTGTCACCACCACCACCACCACCGCCACCGTCGCTTTTATCGCACCCCCTCCGTCGTCTTCGCCCGTCCTGAACATCGACCCAAGTTCCGGCAGTACCTCGGCCGGCTTCGCCACCGGCTGTCTGCAGGCGAATGTCTTCAACGGCACACACGGCAGCGGCCCGGCGGGTGCCACGCCGCAAAGAGCGTCCACCACTGGAGCTCACACTGCTCGGCCAGCTCCCCTCCGTGCGTCCACCGTCAGCGGTTCTGTGGCGGTCACTAGGTATTTTCGCCGCGATCCGTTGCTCCTCTCTGCAAGGAGGAGTTTCACCGCAGAGACGGGTGTCATCATGGGGAGGCGTTTTTTTGAAGGGAGGTGTTTCTGCGCAAGAAGACGTTTCCGCTGATGCTGCTGGCATCGCCAGGGAAGGAGACCCCGCATCCGCTGTGCTTGGCTCGTCTTTTGCTTCTGCTTCTGAGTCCGCTCTCGCTTTCGCTTCCGCTTTCTCCTCTGCTTCTGCCTTGGCTTTTGTTTCCGCCGCTGCCAAATCCAGAGGCGAGGCGGCCGCGTCGGCCAGCCCCGGCGAGTGCAACGAAGCGCTCAAAGGGGCTAGGTCCTCGAACAAGCCGCAGTCAGCGATCGCGCCCCTGACGCCGCCCACCGACGGTGTCGGGGACGTCTCGCCGTGGCTTCGGCCCGCGCCCTGCAGGCCTGCTGCACGATAAATGCCCTCAATGATCTCTTCCCCGTCGGAAGTGCTCGCCGCCGCGTCAGTGAAACTTCCGCCGAAGAAGAGCTCGTCGAGGCGACTGGCCGACACCGGCGCAAGCACCCCAGATCTGGCGCAGGCTATGGCGATGTCGCGCGCGCTAAGGCGAAGCAGCTCTGCGGTGTAACGATCGCCACCGCCGCCGCCACCACCATCGCCGCCACCGCTGCTGGGCTCCAACGAGGGGCTCGTCTTAGCCTCGGTGCGCTTCCCAACCCCCACCGTTGCGCGGCGCCGGTCGGGGGGGGGCACGGTGGCCCTGTCGAGCCTTGGGAAGCTCCATGGGAAATCTGAGACGGCAAGGCCAAGTTTGAACGCGGGGGTTTCCAGGTCAGGAGAATCAACAGCAACAGCAACGAGTTGTGTTGGTAGGCGGTAGGAGTTGTAAGAGTGGTTGGATTGCTTGGAAATTTGAGCAACACACGGTAGTGTGTTGGCGTGTGCTCGCGGGATACCGTGTAACGCTACGGAGGGCTCGTCGGGGGATTATAAAGGGTGCGCAGAGGCGACGCGGGATGGTGTGCGGTAACGGCCAACAGGAACGCCGGGCGATGAGGCCGGGCAACGCCTAACGTTACGGCCGAAGGAAACCTGGCTCGAGCAGCTAGAAGAGGATAAAGCAAGCGCGTGCTACTTGGCAGAACAACATGACGCAATTCATGGACAACGCAAAAACATTCCAAGGGTGTGCCTACCGTCCCGCCGAACCTCCTGCACCCCCTCCCCCCGTTCGTCCTTCTCCCCACGTACTGCCGTAATGGACTTTAAACGGGGGGCGTTATAACTAATGCAACATGCTTTAGTTCCCGTCGTCTCGCAAGAGAGGAGTACGAGACCCGAGACCCAATGCACGCACAACAAACAAAAACAAAAAAAGTCACCCTGTGTTGCGGGCCTCCGACGCTTGCCCTTGCCGGAGGCAGACGTCCCCGAAGATCCCGAAGAAGCTGCCCTGGCTGGGGTCGACCCATCAGCGAGCTCCGCCAGCTTTCGCGCCGAGCTTCGCCTGGTGCGTTTCTTCCCCTGAGAGGTAGGGGACGGGGACGCCATGGCCCCGGCCTTACGCAACTGCTACTTCCAGGGGTTTCGTTTCACGTCGCCCATTCGATTTTTAATCCCCAAAATTGTTTTTCTTTGTTTTCCTGCACAGCGCGTGGACGTCGTCGCCCGCGCTCTTCGGCCTTCCTTCTCGGCAGGTCTGCGCTGATCCTGCGGGCAGGGGACGAGGTAAAGGAACCCGGGGTCGACCAATACATTCACAAATTGAGTGTAGGGCTGCCCTGCAGCGCTAGCTTCAGGTGGGACAGGCGGCACTACGTACGTACAACGGTGACAGGTACAGGTACACAATTCACAGCCAGCCGCCTCCAAGGCACCAAGGATGTGTGATGGTTCTATGCCTCGCATAGGGAGATCATCAGATTGTCATGTGTGTGGAGTACAGACGCATGTGATGGGTCGGAGCCACGCTTGCTATTCATTATGAAACACACATAACGACAGCCGTCGAAGTAAAGTCAACTAACCGAAGGTTTCGGGTTTTCCGTCGAACGCCCGCAACAAGAGCGCCACCATATCATACGACCTCCTTCGGAAGCGGCCGCGTGTGCTCGTCGCAAGCACTACTCGTACCGCTGTTTCCAGCAAGTCAGCATCAAACAGGAGAAACAACACAGCAGTAGTAAATGCAACGCATCACTCGCTCTGGAGACGCGGCCCAGAGCTCTGGGACACGACTAACGAGATCTGCTCACGTTCAGCAGCAGCGGTAGCGGTGTGAGAACTACTGTATTGCGTAGTGGTGTCGTACTGCATACTGCTGGGGTGACCGCTTGCTCCTTGGTTGTGTGTGTACATACTTGAGAGGGCGATGACTACAGGGAGCTTTCGCGCTTTCGCGACTGGTGACTGGTTCAGTACTGCTGCGATGCTTCACTTGTCGTATGAATCCCACCATCAAGCACGGTCATGCCCGCCTGAACGGCAACGAGGTCAAGCTATTAATAGGCTCTCCGCCGACCAACGGAATGGTAGGCGCAGTTGCTCGGCGGGAAAGGCCATCGAGCGCGGGCTTTGTGTTCCTGTTGAATCACTGCGGCAAAGCAGAACGTGAGAGACTCGTACGATATGATATGGTCTCGTTTGTATATAGCAAATTCGATGCTTATTATTTGGAGCAAATCAGCTTTGGTTCCGTACCTTAGATGGCGCTCACTGCAAACCACAGCCCCCCTCCTGTAGTATCATACCCACCGCCAGTGAAGAGGTCGCAGCGGAGCCCACAGAATACGATAGCTGCTGTCGCGATACACTATCGGATATACAACAATTTTGAATTTTTTGGTGTTAGTAAAGATGTTGAAGCATTTTTCTTTCAGAAGGTAGGGGATGAGTGACTGTCAACATCTGCAGGCATGAGCACAGCAGTCAGTCGCCACAGATGTCGCGCTCAGGATGCCTCGCTGATGCAACAGGGCGGCAGAGGAGAGGGTCCACGGCTATGGCTCGTGTTTTTTTTGGTCGCAATGCTATCGGTGATGACTTGGAACGGCACGTCAGGGTTCACCACACCAGCGTCATCAGCAGGTACGAAAGACAGATGTGCTGCTGCTGTGCTGCTGAGCTGCGGTGCTGCCATCACAGCTGAGCTGCTGTGCTGCTGTGGTGCGACCTGAGCTTCCCTGAGAAGTACTCGAATCACATTTCTGGGGCACTGAGCCAGTGAAAAACGAACCTGTGCAAGCAGTGACGGCGGCGGCCAGTACGTAGCGAACGCTGACTTTTCTCGTCAACTTGGATTTTTTTTTAGCTACGACAAACCCATATATATATATATATCGGAATGTAAGGATCTATTTAATACTAAAATTACGATAAAACGGGCGTTACATTTGCGGACGTATTGATCATCAACCAAGGATCATGAGCAGATGAACAGGAGTGTATCGCACCAGCAGGTACGAGTACAGCAGTAATTGGGCGGAGCAGAGACTTTCCACGTCGTCGCAGTCTTGTTGCGGTTGCCAGCCTCGCGATTTTGTTATCGTTGCTGTGGTTGTTCCAGAGCATACGTCGTAGTGTTCAGAGGGATTGCTCTGCCCGCGGGTCCCCGTGTCACCTTATTCGAGCTTGCATGGATTGCTGAGGTGTAGGAGGCATAGATACGTACTGGTACGTATTTGGTACGAGACCAAGAGTAATTACTACGGGGGACCATAGTAAATAGGACCTACAGTACACACCAAAACCTATATATTTACATATTTTTACTAACACTAGTTGGTCCTATTTACTATATTCCCTCGTAATAATCTATCGTACGTGTAGAGCTCTTCATATACAGAGCTGTAACGTCGCGGCACTCTGCACTGCTGTAAAGCTTACGCCAGCATGATACCAGTAATGGACCCCCCCGCCCCTATTGGCCTATTGGCCTATTGGTAGTCGTGAATAACATGGTTGGCAGCAGACCAGTGGCACACGTCAACAAAGCAGCAGCAGGAAACGTCTTGCAGCTCATTGTTGGAAATAATAATTAAAAAAAACATACCTGGTAGGCAGTGATTGAGATCGAGGACCTCGTCGAAACTTATCTATGCAAGGTGTGTGTGATACTTCGATCGCGCATACTCCGGGCTTTTTATATGACCCCATGCAGGAATATATATCCGGCGCACATCTACTATGTAGTACAAGGTATCACTCTGTCCCTAAATATAAGTACCGTTTTGATTGATTGTTAATGTACAAACTGTCCTTTTGTTTAGGGACAGAGTGAGTATGTGGTACAAGGCGCTTCGCTCCGCGGGCGGCCTACGCCGCCCGCTACGCTCGCTCAGGAAGGAAACATCAAATTATGCGAAGCGGACAGAGGTCCATGATCGTTTTTTTTTGTATGGCCCCTGTAGTTAGCTGCAAACTGGCGACTTGATAATGCCAAGAGTCCCGCCGCCATGCTTCAGGAGAAAACAGCTCGGGCGCCACATATGCTTCGCGTCGCGGGCGGTTTTCCGCTACGCTCGCTCACACGTCGTACATACGTACATACCCCAGGTAGGGTACTTATTTTCTTCTTTCGATATGCTCTGTGTCTGTGTACTCGTCGTATGTACGAAAGATAAATCACAGAACGGCACAGCAACACAGCAAAAACAATGAAAATGAAACCGAAAATTTCTAAAAGAAATAAAATCCCCGCCCCCTTTCGTGTAATAATTTACTACCTGAGTGGAACACCTTACACCAGTCGAAAAAAAAAAAAAATGGAAAAAAGAAAAAATCTTACAGCAGAGCTTCTCTCTCAGCCTCGTACGCCGCCCGCCCCTCTCGCAACCATCTCGCCACCGATTCAGTCCGGGTAAAGCTTCCCTCCCTGTCTTCCACAGTGAGCCCCGTCGCCCGCCTCGCGTGAAGCCCGGTGCTTACCGTGGACCTCGACGCAAGCTCGGCGATGTTGGTGCTCATTCGGGGTACCTCCCCCTTGTGACTCTCAGCCCGGTCGCAAAAATAAGCACCGCTTGAGTATTATCTTACAATACCGAACGACCCTTAAATACTCGTACGTACTCTATCCAAAATCACAAATGGAGGCCAGACAGAGCCTATTGATGCATCCCTCGTGTCTCGAGGCACACGCAACGCCTAGGCACGAAAGCGGCGACCGCGCTCCTTGCAACTCCCCCTCTACTCGCCAGCATCCGCTGACACCCGCGACGGTGCCGGGTTCGCCCGCGCAACCGTGCTCGGAGTACACGCACGCACACGAAACGAAAGAAGAAAAAAGGGAAGAAGGACTGAAAGTACGACGAGAAATAAATAGAGAAGACAAAGACTCGCTGGAACGGTCCGGCAAGTAATAAACGGAGGCGATTCCCAAGTGGGAGCTCTGAGAGGCCAGGGATGTATCAACCGAGCACGCTCAGAGATTGAGATCTAAGTAAGTATATCTGTGTCTGGGCCATGACCACGGATATGGAAACCCGCGTCCATGGCCCAGTCGACCTCCAACTTGACACAACCGCATAGACGCCCGGCGCAAGGGTGTGCTACAGCGACGTCTCCTTCGGCTGCTGTGTTGACGCGTACCACTGCTATTCATCCAGATGCTTTTCACGACGACGAGATGGAGAGGTGGCCTCCTCCGCTGTTGGTCGTGATCCGCCGTTGAATCACAAAGGATGCGATACTCCCACCGGTTGTTGTTGTGTTGGTGCTGGCAATCAACCCAAATAGACACCCGTGATTGTGACTCAATCATCGAGAGACGTTTTACGTGTGCCTGGTATTAATAGATTCAATTTTCGACTCAAGGCTCTCTACCGACGGTCCTTACTTACACGTCCGGACAGAATTGTAGGTATTAGCTCTACGTACGAAATATTGGGCGCTGCTTTGCAACAACGATCAGGTCGTTTGTTTTCTCGCCCCCGACTTTGACCCCCCCGGACCCCCTCCTCTCCTCGCCTATATATTATGTATATGTTGGGTTGGCGTTGGTTGGCAACGACACTGTAAAACATGCCGCTCACTGTTTGAGATAGACAACGAGGGTGCCTTTTTTTTTTTTTAGCGGTCGGTCGCAGCTGGTGGTCGAGTAACAGTAGATAATTTGTGCGGGGTGAACGTTTACTCCGCACGATCGGAATGATCGTATCAACGTAGGGTTTATTGTAAGGCACCCTAAAAGCAGTTACATAATACTCCCTTAGCTGTCTCTGGGTTCGGCCACACCTGAAAATAAATTGACTAGTTGACGCTGTCATCCATATGCAAGTCCGCCTCGCAAGCGGTTCTAAGTAGGATGCAGCTCACCCTTCATGCAATTTGCCGGACACCTTACGACGCTTCGCGCTTGGTGCAAGCAATGCCATCCTGGTCGGCGAAAACCCGACGTCTTCCGTCCCGGCATACGACGACGGCCACGCATGATATCGAGTACACCCCCCACCCCCCCCCCCCCCCCCCTACCCCCCTCGCCCCCCCCCCCCCCCGCGTCCAAACTCGAACAGCACGATCGGTAGAAGCGTGGCGGGTATCGAGGCAGCGACCACCACGATGGTGTAGAGCTTCCCGTTCCCAACGACTTGGAAGGGGTTCGTTGCAGCCTGGACGCCATTCGTTGAGACCTGGGAGGCGTTATGTGCACACCCATGCTTCCACGAAACGAAACCGCCCCCCCTCGGTGAGCACGCCGTCGCCGGTCGCGGGGTTGCTGGGAAACGACCCCCCGTTGCTAGCACAGCCGCAGCCGCCACCGAAGACCTTAGAAACACGTCGCGATGTCGGGGTGGGCAGCGAGGAAGAGGGAGTTATCAACGGCGCGGCGGCATTCGCGCTGGAGAGGGGGCGGGGCCCAGAAGAATCGTCCTCGGAGACGGGCCGAGACTCGTCGGACTTGATGAAAATCGATACGAACAGCGGAGGAGAGGGAGTTCTCAACGGCGCGGCGGAATTCTCGCAGGGGAGGGGCGGGGATGCGAAAGAACCATCCCCGGCGGGCCAAGATTCGTCGGTCTTGAGGCAGATGTCGGTGCTGGTTGTCGTGGCCGGGTTGGCAGCGGTGGTGTTCGACTACGAGCATGGCATGGCTGGCTTTCATTGGTTTCGAAATTGGGTAAGAATGTCTTCAAAGCAACGGGGTATGCTCATTGGTTTCGAAATCGGGCATGAGATGTCGCGAAGCCTGGCTTTCTTTGTTTTGTTTCGAACCTGGTTTCAAGATTTTTCTACGAACGGTAGGCTTCCATTGGTTTCGATATTGGGTTAAAAAAAAAAGAAATAAAATCCCTGGCTTTTGCTTTGGCATTTCCATTGGCTTCGAAATTTGAGAAGTTGTTTCCAAACGCGTGTCTTTATTGTGCCAGCTGCGTTGCTGTCGAAAATTGGGGAAGATGTTTTCGAACGCCTGGCTCTGTTTTGGCAGCTGCATTGGTTTCGAAATTGGGTAAGGTTGTTTCGAAGCCCTGGCCTCGTATCTAGCAGCTCCATAAGTATCGAAATCGGGAGTTTTTTCGGAGGCCTGGCTTCGTACTATCAGCTCCATTGATTACGGAAGTGGGTACTCGTAAGACTTTTCGAAGGCTGGCTTTGTTTTTGGTGGCTCGCCTGGTTTCGAAATAGGTGAAGTTTTCGAATGCCTGGCTGGCTATGCTTCGGCGGCTGCATTGTTTTCGGAAGTCCAGTGATTTCGGAAATGGGTAAACGTCTGCTCCGAAGCCTAGCTTTGTTTTGGTAGATCGGAAATGGGGACCTGGTGGCGTTTGCGAGAAGGTGGCTGCAAAATAATTCTGAACTGGCGGTAGTGGCCAGGAGGCAACAAGACGCACTGGACGCTGAGGCCAACCCAGCGTGCCCCCCTCCCTCGCCCCTACCTCACATGGGCTCACCTATCACAAGCTATAACGTATACATATCCATATTCACCTATGCTATCCTACGCCTATTTACCGTACAGAGCGCTGCGCTCGAACAGCGGTGATATCGTTTTTCGGCGCTTGCTTAATTTTTTGCCACACCGGGAAGGTTTCCAACACAAGGTGTTTTTTTCGGAAAGCTCTGGTCGAGAGCCCTTCCGAAAATAGAACGTACCGGGTACGACTTTTAGCACCCTTGCCGTTGTAGAGAGAAAACGAGAGAGCGCCGGGAAAACGATCGGTACCCACCCCTGTGCGATCTCAGCGCTCTCTGGAGGCGTTCTATGGTAGAGGTTCATCCTAATTTTTCTGAGGCTCCTCTCTTAGGGAGCTCCACACCTCACCCGAAAACTGACTTCAGCCGAAACCAAATTGCGTCCCGATGAATAATTCCATGGCCCAATTGTTCAAAAACGTCATTTTTCGATACAAGATTGGCATTCGGACGATTTTGGGTTAAGGAGCCCCGTCATTCAGAAAACATTTTTTGGCGGAAATGTGCTGCCTCTATCGCAGAACGCGTCTTTTGCCTCTTTACGGCATACCCGTAAGTCATACCTGTCCATACCCATCACCTCACCTGTAGCCATCCATGTCCCCACATATCATGACCCGACGCGCCACACCTTGACTTGTTTTCGTGCTCAGGTCGGAAACGCCGCGCCCCATTTTCCCGTGCGTGCCGCCGGTGGCGCGCTTGGGGGGGTGCACTTCACACCATTGAAGAGCTTGGCGACGGGGCTGGGGGCGGGCTTCACGCGCGCGGCATCTCGCACGCTCACGTTCCCTCTCGACACGCTTAAGACGCGGAGTCAAGTCTCGAGGCTCGGCGCCGAAGACCGGGCGTCGCTCCCATTGGTGCGGGCTTGTTTTTTGTTTACCTTAATTGCAGTAGTAGTAGCAATAGTAGTGTTACATCAGTGTGACGCTACTGTAACGCTGCAGCGTGTGATCGCGACGTGTTCGCTTGTTTTTTTGTCCGTGTTTTGTTTCGTTAACGCTCGTTTTCGCTATTTCTTTTGGAGGGTGTGTATTTTTCGTTTTTTTTTTTTATTTTAACTGTTGTTTTTTTTGTTTTTGTGTTTTCCTTTTTTTTTCATGTTTTTTCGTTTTCTGTTCCCCCCCCCCCCCCCCCCCCCCCCCGTTATTTATTGGCGTTCTCTACGCGACTTTTCTGACCGCGATGGGTCCACAGCGGTGGGCCAAAGCCTACCGCATCTGCCCCTCTCGGGGGTCAGGTTGGGTCAACGTTCCCTAGCCCCAGGGGTAACATCAGACTATTCTGCTGTTGCAGCAGGAACTATGGGTTGAATCGACACACGACACTAATTTTGAACGTGGAAGCGTGGTGAGCTTAAGCTATATTTTTACCAATCCGCCGGAAGATAAAATATATCCGCGCATCGACCGATGCGTACTCGCTGTGATTCTGGACGGAGACAATGTACTGCTGAAGTACCGTATGACGCTATCACACGGGGTGATAAAGACAAGAACCCCCTCGAACGATTTTTCAAGCTGATGTTCTCGACAGCAGAAAGAGAGAGAAAGAGAGAGAGTCCAAAGATGCGGAGCGGCGCACCCATGACAACAATCTCGATGAGATCTTCCCAAAGCCGTCATTTTCGTTGTGTGCGCCCCCCCCCCCCCCCCCCCCCCCCCCCCCCCCCCCCCCCCCCCCCCCCTAAGGCATGTTTTGGGCGAAAATCGGCACTGAAATTGATTCCAGAGAGGTGTGCTATCTTATGACGCGTGTGCTATAGTTTGCGCTCATCCATGCGGCGGCAGAGGGGGGGGGGGGGGGGGGGGGGGGGGGTACTGTTGTTGGGTCCCAAACGTGGTGCCTGACGGGGTTCCTCAAGTGCAAGATTGAACGCAAAAAAAAAAAAAAACTGGCGTCTATGGAGCGAGATTAAATCCTCACATCAAGTGGAAGGAATGTTGATATTTGGTCGGGGGGGGGGGGTTGAAGAACTGCTGGTACCAATATCTGTGGAATCCCATTTGTGCGTTTGTACAGTTTTGTTCGAATTATGGCTATAATGGTCGATGGAATTCTTCATTGGGTTGCGGGTGCATTTTTTTTTTGTCCAAGTTGCTGGTCCGGGTGAGGTACAGAGCTCTCCCCATGCGAGGAGGAGCCTCACAATAATCACGTACCCCCCCCCGATTTACCGAAGCACGCATCAGGCAAACGAGGTGGTCTGGCCGCCGTAGCTTCTCTCGAGATAGGCTGCTCTTGAAGCAGGTCGGCAGCTTCGCGTTGCTGCTAAATTGTTGTCTCGCGAAATACCGGGCGTAGGCAACTGTGAAGATGCCTTCCCCCACGATGCAAGAAGACGTTGTTATGGTCCCGCATGTTTCGAGACGTCTCGTTCACACGTTTGTTTGTTTTTTGTCAAAACCCCATTTTGTTTTTTTGTGTTTTGGGAACAATGCAACAGTTAAGATTTGCAACTCCAAGTGGCGTTTCGTTCCCTCTCCGGTTTGTGCTGAGTGTTTGGTTACTTTTCCCCCCTCATTCGAACGACCGAAATCATGCGCGCAACTGTCACTTCGCCTAATTCTTCTTGTCGCACGGCCTCTAAAAAGTAATTTACCCAAATCCGTCATACATGATTTGATGCTACATTTTTTTTAGCTCTGACCTCTCCTATTTTTTCGACCCCACCCGGCTCCCGCCCCCCGTGGTTTCTCCGCTCCTCGGCCTACCGCGGCAGGAGATGCGCACGCTGTTAGACACGCCAGCTACTTTCAGCGGGGTTTTCCGAGGATTCCCGGCGTTTCTCTTGCAGGTAGGTGCACCCGCGCACAGCCGAATATCGACCTGTACCGTTTTGGCGTTTTGTTTTTGCGGGGGCGGGCGGGCGGGGGGGGGGGGGGGGGGAGGTTGACGCTGGCCAGTGCTGCATGTTTATTTTGCGGGGGGTGTTTTGACGTCGACCGATGGCGTTATGTTATCACTTCGCGGGATGCTGTGGTAGTGCTGCGGATACGTACAAGACCGTTCCCGTAGTTGCGCCGGCCTTTCGGTAGTGCTGTGAACACGTACCGGCATTATTGTAACCGCCACACGGGACACGGTGCTTTTTTGGACCTCCTGAAGGACACAGCTTTGGGTTGTTTTGTAAGCCGGTCGTCTTTGTCGTACAAATTTTGCCAAGGTCGCGGTCGGTTGTGGGTTAGGGGAACTCATGTTTTCTTCTGACGGTTTGGCTGAGCGAGGCGACACGAGCGTCTGGGCTGGCGACGGCCCGAGCAGATGGAATGCGAAGTGCTGCTGTAGCTGCTGTAGCTGCACTGCTAATGTTCTCGCTCATGCAGTTAGTAAGGCAGCGCCATTGACGGCAAAAGAGGCCACGCAGACGTGTACAAAAAGTCTCCATCCCCCCTGCGCCCCCATCTTACCTCCGTCCAAATCGCCCACCTTTTCGCCCCCCACCCCGCTCTCCCTCTACCCAAGAAGCCACCCACGCATGCGAAACTCCGTGCCCCTGCACCCCGCCCCCACTTTATCTCGGCCCAAACCGCCCGCACTTTGGCATTAGCCCTCTCCCCTACCTAATAGGCCGCACAGGCACGAAAAACCTCCATGCCCAAACCGCCCACCACTTGGCGCTACCCCCCCCCCCCCCCCCCCCCCCCCCCCCCCCCCCCCCCCCCCCCCCCCCCCGTAGTGATCGCCCTAGTGGAGTGTCCCTATCAGGGGTAGGAATGGTGCCTCATCGTGAAAGAGATGCGCGGTCAATGGTCAAATGACCAAGGAAAGCCACAAATGAGTACGCCCCTCCCCCCTCCCATCTACCCCGGTGCTGTACCCCCGCACTGACGGCAGGCCGGTCCCGCCAACGCTGTATTCTTCTTGTGCTACGACGCGCTAAAAACGCTCGGAGCGGCCGCCTTGCTTCCCGCAGACATCGGCGGCGGCAGCGTCGGTGCAGGCATCGCGTTCCTGCCAACCGTGCTTCATCTGGGGGCGTCGTCGCTAGCCACGGTCCCCGCCAACCTTGTACGAACGCCTGCCGAGGTGGTGAAACAAAGACTCCAGGTATGCTCGGGAGATGATAAAAAAAAACTATGAACAAAGCTGTCAGATCGAAAAATTCCTCAAAACTCATATTTGAAGTTTGCTGTGAAGGCTCCAGGTGCATATACGTGCAATAGATACGTGTGGTGCTGTTTTTGACACGGTTTATTTGTCGAGCGAAGGAAGGTTTCTGAATTACACGGTTGCCTTAAGTACAGGGGATAGGGCATGTCTTCTTTTTTTTAGCTAGGTGAAGCCGGAGATCTTGTCGAAACCTGAAGTCGGAGATCCGCGCCGTTCTACCAAAGCAATTGGCTACGTTGGCTGTGTTAACCCTCTTCTACTGCGGGCAGTATGATGCCAAATGTGTTACACTCGAGTTACGCTATTGCATGCGGCACCCGTGGCTGACACAATTTTAGGCGTTTGGCTTGAACCAACCAGCCTGTAGCATACCGCGGCTTGACCGCTTAACTGACCGCCGCCCCCCTACACAAGAACTACGTAGTATCATGAGGCCAATTTAGGCCTTGACGCGTCCAAGATATCGATTAGCACGTGTGCTTCTTTGACCTCTTGACTGGCCGCCCCCTAGTCTAATATGGTATATGAAGGCCGCCTTTGACGCGCGGTTTGTCCTCTTGACTGACCGCCCCCCTGCACTAGAACTACAGTACAATGAGGCCATTTTAGGCCTAAAAGACCGATATCCTGTCAAATGCATGTTTGCCCGTTCGACCTCTTGACTGGCCGCCCACTACACAATAAATGGTGTATCAAGGCCGGCCTTGACGTGCGGCTTGGTGCCTTAACTGACCGCTCCCCTACACTGTAGCAAGTATATTGAGGCCAATTGAGGCCTTGACGCGTTAAAAAAAAACGGTCTCGTGTAAAAGCGTATTTGCTCCGTTGACCTGACTCACCGCTCCTTACTCTAAAAATTGTATATTAAGGCCGCCCTTGACGCGCGGCTCGGCTCCTTGACTGACCGCCACCCACACTGAAAGTAGTATGTTGAGGGCCTTGACGCGTCCCAACAGACCGGTCTCCTGTATAGCGTCTTTGCTCCGGAGCAGTACTCGCAGAGCCCAGGTAGTGTTTGGCAAACGAACAAGCTGCGCACCGACCTAAACAGATCACCGAACGTTCTAAAGCCAAATGAAAGAAAACACACGCATACACGCTACTCGCAGCGAACATGCACATGCACACACACATGCACTGATTGCTGTTCTCGCTCGACCTTGCGTCGCCTGCGGCTTGCGTTGCGGTGTGTATCGTCGGTCGACCGCAGGTGGGACAGGAGAACGGCAATTCCTTGGAGGCGCTTCAGTCCATCCTCAGAGCAGAGGGTGTCGGGGGGCTGTTCGTTGGCGGCAGGGAGCAACTCATAAGAGAGATCCCGTTCAACGCCATCCAGTTCACCGTGTACGAGGTCAGTCAGGTCGCCAAGCCTCGAGGTTTTGTTATTTGGTCGGGGTGAGGTATCAGTCACTCCTCGAGGTCGTTGATTGGTCGGGGTAGGGTGCCCCGGCCGCTACCCGACAATACGTGCTGTTAACTGGTGCTGAAGGTCTGGTCCGGTTTTGTCTCGTGGTTCCATTTTTCTGTGTTGCTGGCTGCGCCCCCCCCCCCCCCCCCCGGTCGCGATGCTCGATTATCTCGAGCGTCGGGACACGGACCACAGACTGCAGCAGAGACGCGACGGCAGTGCCACTGAAACGCCCGGAGCCTCCTTTGTTTTTCTCGCACGGTTAGGACCCACTGCTGTGGTGTGACGCTCAGCGTTCGCTCGTCATGGGGGAGGGCTGATGTTCGGCGGCGACGGTGTGAAGACAAAATTCATCGGGGTTACGCGCATACGTTTTTTTCTTCTCGAAATCGTGTTTTCGGATGAGGCGTAAGAACTCCGCAGGGTGAAGGACCTCACACGCGATACGTGCACCCCTCTTCCGTAAACACGCCTCTTTATATGCGGTGGCGATTCAGCGCACTTCGAGTCTTGCGGTTGGTGATCGTCCGCGCGCGATGCCGCGCACGGCCGCCTTGTTTCGACTAAGCTCCCCACCCCGACCCGCTCACGCAATTATATAGGGGTTACAAAACTTGACTCGCAATGGTTGACGATCTTCACTAAGTCTTCACTATTTCTTCATTCTGAGAATTTTCTCAGGCGGACGGGGTTAGGGCTACGGCCGCCTTGTTACGACCGCACAAAGAGTATTCCTACTCTACTGCGCGTAGCTCCAAGATTTTTGTGTTTCCAGAACATAAGGTGGATTTCTAAAGAGGTGATAGCCCCAATTCCAGCCCTGACCCCGACCGCCTGAGAAATCTCTCGGAATGAACAAACAATGAAGAGTTGTTGTGGACTATCAACCATTTTTTTTGAAGCTATGTAGGTCAAGTTGAGCCACGATGACTTGGATAATAGCACAGCCCCCTCAAGGTGCGTCTTTGCTTTGCTGATCACCATTTGATTCGTCAGCAGTGCATGTGAGGCCTTTGACTAGCCAGCGGTCCTCCCCGTGCGTTCGATTTTGTCGTCACCATTTATGTTTCCCGTCAGTGCCTGCACTATTTGGTTCGGCTAGGCCAAGCCGGGTTCGTTCATTCTTTGCTGTTTCCAGGTACCTGGCACCCCTTTAATTTTACGATGAATGCCCGGATGAAGTATTTGAGCCCCCTTCAGGCGTGTTTTTGCTTTGCTGTCCCCGTTCAATTCACTTCACCACCAGTGCCTGAAGTCTTCCCTCGGGAGCTCGGAGCTTTGGGCGGATGCCGCTCTCGGTGCAGCCTCGTCCGCCTTGGCGGCGGTCGCCACCCAGCCGGTGGACACGGTGAAGACAAGAGTCATGACCAAGAGGTGAAGACGGAGAGCATCGACCAAAAAAACCCGCTGTCCACAAACCATGGTTGGCTTGTAACTTTGCCACGCGCAAACGTTCAACGCGCAGAAGGAAGCGCGGTGCTGCTGACTACTGCTGTAGTACTCCAAAATAACTACCGGTACTTGGTGTAGATATCGTAGTACATCCTCCAGCCCAATAGACTACTACTGTCATTACGAGAGAACGTACCAAACATGGAGTTCAAACATGGAGTTCAAATCGCGCGGATAAACGTCGAGACACGTGTGAGCCCCCACTCCCGCGGGTGCCCCGGCTGTCAGCCTGCCCGACAGGCGGAGGGGGGGGGGGGGGGGGGGGGGGGTTTACGAGCTTCGCCGTTCCTTTGCCGTCCCCGACACGTGTAGCAGTGTTTTTCTTGACAACTCCTTGCATGACCCGCTTCACCACGTGATAGGCGTTTGGCGCGCGGATGGCGAGCCCTGATCCGTGAAACCACCTTCCCATCCCTCCCTACTCCCCCCCCCCCCCTCCCTCTCGCCCCCCCCCCCCCCCCTCTCTCTCCCCCCTTCTCCCCTCTGTTCCCCCTCGCTTTCGTCGCTTTTGGCTGGCACAAGCGTGCCCGGACTTTGCGGCGGGACATCCCCGGGTTTCCTAAAGTCTGCTGAGCTGGTGTCGGAGGCGGAAGGCGCGTCTTCTCTCTTGTTAGGGATGCTGCCCCGCCTCGTCTTAGTCAGGTAATATTTTTTTCATGTATTGAAACAAAAAAAAACAGTCATGAGATGAAGAAATTTCGCCGAAAATGATTATTGCAAGCAGCGTGTGACACTGCTGATATTGCGATAGCATGTGCTACGGGGTTGTAAACTGACCTCATGGAAATTTTGGGTCGGTGACTCCCCTGGGTGTTGTTCGGGGGGAATTGTAGTAATAATAGTCAAACGCATAACTTGTCGAAGTCCGTAGGACAAAATGAAGATGTAAGGTTCGATGACGACCGACGGAATAGAGCTTCATGATAGTCGTAGGCTCCTACCGACCGTTTCTATTTGAACCAGAGGCAAGGAAGGGCATAGGAGAGAGATGCTCACTCCTGAGGGCCTTTGAGCTTGACGTGTATAGCTGCGCCGGGCCCAGCAGAGGTACACGAGCACGGCACTGCCCGCTGCCGAATGAAAGGCCCAGACTAGGTCTTCTGTTGTGGTTGGCCGGTGCCGCGTCTCTGGTACTACGCCAATGGAGCCCTTCCCCCCCGACGTCGCACAGAATAATAGGAAGGCGATAATTCGAAGGATATACATTAAAACGGTGTGTGAACGGTGTGTGAACGTGGGAAGATACATGTTTGTGGGCCCATCGTGGATTCTGATTACAACATTAGCCCCCCCTGAAATATACTTCCAGGGTCAACAGGACGGTCTGACAAAGAATTCCAGCCTACAATCAGTCTGCGTACGGAGACTATATCTACGAACCCTCACCGGTCGAACGAAAAACAATATCTGACAGCTGTGTGTGTGGAACTTTACTTTGTCGACATGCGTACTGATATACCGTTAAAAAAAAAAATTAAGCAGCGCTTGCTAGAAAACTCTCCGTATTGTTTTTTTTTTTCATGCTTGACTTACTTGTCTCTTATCAACTTTCAGCACATAGGGGGGAGGGAGAAACCAAACAAAGGTCTGCGTATTTTGGGAGCTTTGCGATCGGACGGCGCTGATCTCCGGCGTCACCCAGCTCAAACGTAAGGCATGCCCCATTAAGGCACGCCGTTTAAGGCGTGTCTTACTGAGGCATGCCCTATATTCTAGGCGACTGTACAATATACCTTTAAGTCCCGAAATACAAGGTCTGTTTGTATAACAATATACTAGTAAAAACTTCCTTACATTTTCGGGACATGTTGATATCTGATGTTGCTCGGCGGCTTGTCGCGCCCCTCCCGCCCCCCGCTGGGAAAGTGTCGGCGTCGGACTGTACATAGGCGACCCGCATTTTTTTCTCACGTACAGCAACTATATGATTTCACATTCGTTCTCGCCACTGCTGCTTGTTTGTTTCGCCTGCCTGCCTGCCTGCCTGCCTGCCTGTCTATCTGCCCGCGGCTCCGCCTGCGGCTCGCCCTGCTTCGCCCTGCTTCACCCTACTTCGCCCTGCCTCGCCCTGCTCCGCCTTGCTTTTCTCTGCCTCGGGTTGCTTCGCTCCGCCGCGCTTGGTTCAGTACGGGCGGCGCTTTCTACTTTTGGGGGCAAGAATTGGTGTCCTTGCTTTTGACCCGGGCTGGTTTATGAGGCGCACGGACACGCGCAACCGCTCTTGACTCCCGCCCCGTGGTTCGGTTTGAACCTACAGTAGTGTCGAATGTGCGGTGAACTCTACAGGATGCACGGGCCGCTCATGTTTTTCAGCAGATGGCCAAGCTGAAAGATCGAAACCCTGGCACCAAACACGGTGGGCAATGCGAACCACTCCGGGGAATGTTCGCTGAGACGCCGCTTCTTTTACTATAGTAATGCTGTAGTGTACTGTTCAGTAGTTGTATTCACCACAGCAGGTCCCAGCTATTGCCAGGCTGGACTGTAGATAGCGGAAGAGTGGCAGCTGCAGGGAACGCGGGCGGGCGGGCTTGTGTCGCGATTGCTCGAGGCGTGCTGCTGTGGTAGTCGTTTACCCCCGAATTTTTCATTGACGCATGCACGCGGAAGGTTTCCCAGCCTTGCGTTGCTTTCGGCCGTGTGCGGGAAGACCCCACGGGATAAGAGGTGTGTTTTTGTTTCGTAGCCACAGTTTTGTAAATTGGTCAAGAATGGTTAAGATAGGAAACTCTCCGAATGGCGAGCACGTTTCGATGGAGGCATGATGCCATATATGACATGCGTGACGATGGCATCCTACCGGGCTCGGGGTATTACAACACGTGATTGCTGACACCTGATTGGTTGGTACGTTCGACCGTCTGTGTTGGTTGGTTCACCATTTTACTTCACACCGCGTGCGGCGCACCACGCAAGAGTCGTTCGTTGGTGGGGCCGTCTTTAGTGTGCCGCGTTTCTATCTCCAGTGGCCTCATAAGGCTAGTGTGGCCTGCTCTGCCACATATGTTTCTGCGAGGCGTTTCGCACGGAGGGGGTTCGCGCACGCACGGAGTGAGTGTGTGTTGTTTGCGTTTCGGCTGGAGGTTTCCACGGGCCCTTATTGAATTGATAACTGGTGGGGTTGCCTAGGTTTATTGGTTTCAGATGTTGGTTTACCCTTAATATTAAATGATGGCCGGTTGGGCTGTTTACATTGGTTAAATACTTTTAGGTTTTGGTTCTGTGGAGTATTTACTGTACGCATTTTTTTTCATTGTCATTCGTCCCCTCAGTGAGCCCTTTGTTTGCAAACCGCAGCGACACAGAGGTCTTTTTGTGTCTTTCGCCGAGGCAACCAAACAGGATTCGTGCGATGTGTGAAACGTTCCGAGAACGGAGGGCCTCGTTTGGCCGGCTAGCGCTCGTTTTTAGGAAGTTTGTCAGCGGCATGCAAAGGCGTCTCTACCACAATACCACTCCAGTTTTTTCTTTTCTTTTCGTGTCGTTACGTCCGTTTTGGTGGATTCGTTCGTAGTCGACCGAAAAAAAAGGCAGGCTTATCTTTAGGAAATCCGCATGCGCCTTTGATTGTTCACGCAAATGTGCCTCTGAAAAAACTGGCGTGATAACGGCGGTAGTAGTCGTAGGTTCTTCAACGCTCGGGATGGTATCGAGGTTAGTGCGGTGTTGTTTTGTCTCGGATGGTGTGGGTATGAATATGTTGGCAGGGGGTGCTTTTGGTTTTCGCGCGCGAATATCACAATGGATCTCACCGTGGGCTACAACCAAGAGCCAGCTCTGACTTGCAGGCTATTGTTGCGGCTTGGTTCAGTGCGCATCATGGTTTCTAGAGAGAAAGGCCTATCGCTTGCTCCGAGCCGCATTGCACATGTCGGCGAGAGGAAAAAAG
The DNA here is from genome assembly GCA_031763025.1 of Macrocystis pyrifera. Lineage (NCBI taxonomy): Eukaryota > Phaeophyceae > Laminariales > Laminariaceae > Macrocystis > Macrocystis pyrifera. The sequence goes on from JASSKH010000031.1 coordinate 4,531,947, forward strand.
TCGACCGCGGAAAGTTGAACGACGAGGGAGAGCAAATTGTTGTTGTGTTGGGCCATTCTGTAGCAATAATCGTTTTGTGGGGGTCAGAGGGGGCGGACTCTTGGGTGTCACAGGCCCCTTTGCCCTCGCGCGTGAGGGTACTACCAGCAGCCCTCTCCCGGGGCTTTGGAGGGGCCGAAGCTTGAAAAAAAAAAAGAGTGACGATTGAAGCACTAGCCGATGCGTGATTGAGGGATGATAAAAAGTCGGTGTCGCGAGTTACACTGCGCGGGATCGCATGATAATGTGCGGCTTGATCCTACTCGTGCTTGATGGGCGATCACGCTGCTCGTAGATATTGATACTAATAGTTGGTACCTCCAAACTTACGCACCTCGGACCGACATATGATTATCTATCTATCTATCTATCTACAGCAGATTGTCTAGTTCCTCACGTGTTGTTGTGAGAGGTTTTGGGCAGGATCTGCATTTATTACTTTGTACCAAATGGCCGTTTTTTCCGCACTTTTCTCGTTTGGCCGCGGGTCTTGTCTCGTTCTTCCTGCTGCGGGGCCCGCAGGGGAGCGGCGTGGACAGCACGGTGCAAGCGCCGCCCCCCTGCGGGCCCCGCAGCGAGAAGCGCGAGAAAAGACCCGTGGCCAAACGAGAAAAGTGAACTATTCCGGAAAAAAAAGTCAACACAAAGTAATATCACGACTAAAAAACAACAGCTATGAGATGAGATCGAGAATTTTCGTCGAAACTCGTCCTTTTTGCAAGCTTGGACCAAGTACGTATGATGGTCTTGTTTTGACATTCACCCTAAATACCAAAATCCGGCTAGCATTTTGTCACTGTAACACATACAGTACATTGCACCGAATAAGAAGCAAGGAAGCTGGTCCAGCCTGGATTTCTTATTCCTATGTTGACAAAAAAGGGTGCATTCTACACTTATTTACTGTTCAGTGTAATGACTGCCGAATTTCTTGTGTCCCTGTAAATCTCAGTCTGCCTTTCTTATTACTCGTTTTCTTGGGACGCGTCGTCCTGTTCTGTACGCTTCTGCGGCGCTCCGCATGCGGCGCAGATCGGGCGGCGACGGAACGTCGGGTTTGCGTAAATGCGGATGCTCTTTGAGCTTCTCTGTGAGACGTCATGCACGCCGAATTGGTAACTTGTACTGTACCTGGTACTATTTTTTTTTCGTTGTCCATCTACTACTGGTGTCTGACTTTTATTTTCTTCGCCCTTCTTGCTCCTGCTCCCTCTTGTGATAGTCGTAAATCATATCCGGGGTCACTGAGTAGGCCCCTCCCAACTACGGTACGCGCCTGGCATTTTTATTGCGAGAAGACTTCGGCACTTTTTTTCATCGTGACATGGTTCGGCAGCCAGCCTCCCGCAAATGGCCTTGCAGGGAGGCGGCCATTCGGGCTGCGGAGAGGGGCAGAAAGCCCCGGCCACCTTCCATCGTAACCAAGGGCAAAATGCCCGGCGGATAAATCCCACCTAATCCGCTGCGCGGCGAAGGTGTTCGCCGTAACCGCCCGGCGCGTGCAACTCTACGGGCAGTCCCAGTCTGACAACACTGCGACCGCCTCTCTGGAGGCCCGAAGAGTCTTACCAAGCTGGCGTCCTTCTGTGTGCAGTCTAAACAAAGAATGGACCCTGATGCCCCATGAGAGTTCGGAAGTGTGTGTGAGCGCATCATCGTGCGATGGTTACAGACAGAAGGCAGTCCGTATCACATCCGATATTTCATTTCTCTTCTTTATATATACCAGGTACTGGTATACCACTGATGTGCTGTAACAGCAGTATAAAATAGTATTAATAGTAGTTGTTGTGCTTTTTTTCTTATATTAGATAGTTGTCCAGCACACACAATAACTTGTAAAACGGCCGTTGGATATGTATCTTTGCGTTTGTTGATCTTGAATCTTGACGGGTAAGTTGAGTTGTGCACATGAATGACAGCATACTCGATACAAAGGATAGTCGAGCAGTAGTAGTAGTTGTTGTGCTTTTTTTCTTTTATTTGATAGTTGTCCAGTACACACAATAACTTGTAAAACGGCCGTTGGATACGTATCTTTGCGTTTGTTGATCTTGAATCTTGACGGGTAAGTTGAGTTGTGCACATGAATGACAGCATACTCGATACAAAGGATAGTCGAGCAGTAGTAGTAGTTGTTGTGCTTTTTTTCTTTTATTTGATAGTTGTCCAGTACACACAGTAACTTGTAAAACGGCCGTTGGATACATATCTTTGCGTTTGTTGATCTTGAATCTTGACGGGTTAAGTTGAGTTGTGCACATGAACGACAGCATACTCGATACAAAGGATAGTCGAGCATCTACAGCTGTAGTCTATAAAGCCACACATCACACAACAGCAACAACACTACAGCTGATGCTGCTACCGCTGCTACTGGCGCACAGCATAAACATACCCGTTTTGGGGACGAGCGAGCACAGACAGGCAGAAGCCCCCGGCATAGCGGTCAGCGCTGCCTGCCCGTAGAGCCATTATACAGCAGTACCAGGTGAGGCAGGAGTGGATAGGTACAACGAGCGAGTGATGCTTTAGATTGTGCTGTGTGGGTGTACGTCGGGGCCTTCATCGCGTACACCCATATGCTGTCCGTCAAGAGTCGATACCCCTTCTGCTGGACCTGACTGCAGCAACTTTGATCAGATTTCGGTTAACATGCGGTGTGATATCTAACTAGATGCGGATTGACGAGCAGTGGGAATGATACTGAACCCTATACCGTACGTATGCTCGTTAGAAACGAAGGCACATATATACGGGGCCGGGGGAGAAAGATATGACATCCTACCTGTGACCGCACGGCTTGTTCAGGACGCCGCGGTCACGGTAAAACCTCTCGTGATACTGATGTACTACTGTGTGGTCGGAGCTGGAAAGTAAAAGATCGTGATCAAAACAAAGCAAGTCCTGTTCGTTTTATAAAAGTTAAACACTGAACTACTCAGTCGGCGCTGACTGAGTACTGCTGTAGCTCAGCAGCGGTTTAACCTATAGTGGGAGGCTCCCTCACCAGATCCCTGGCCGAGACGGCGGTGGACGAGATCATGAAAATAGGTGGTTGGAAGGCGGAGGCAATAGAAAAAGAGTACATCGGCGCTACTTCTAGTGGCCGGGTCCAAGGTGGCAAGAGAAAACGTGGCCAGTGCTACGCGGACGCTAGCCGGCTTCCTCTGTCGCCCGAGCTTGAGAAGGATTTCGCAGCATGTACGAGACAGGGTTGAGGCAAGCGTAAAGAAGTTTGGGTGAGACAAGTACGTATCCGACGAGTGGTCTATTAAGAGGACATACAACAAAATACTATCCAACGACGCAACAAAGTATGGCCGAGACCACGGGTCGACGCAGGAGGCCTCATCCAAGAATCCAATACTTGCATCAAATGATCCAGGACATCGAGTCAGAATACTACAGTAAAAGATCGTGATCAAAACAAAGCAGTCTTGTTCGTTTTATAAAAGTTAAACACTGAACTACTCAGTCGGCGCTGACTGACTACTGCTGTAGCTCAACAGCGGTTTAACCTATACGTAATGAACACAAGAAGCCCAAGGGGGGTATCATTCTGAGTCTCGGATGCCCTGGTCACGATGAAAGCCCGCCCGGTCGGAGTATATTCAAGGCGAGCCGGCGTCGTGATAGCTGCGCACGACTATTGTCGTAGCCATCGGGGTACAGCAGTACAGTAGGTACTGTACGGTATGAGTAGCCGCCACGGTATGACTGCCGGGATGCTCTGGTTGATGGTGCGGGCGTTTTGTTTGGGGACGCGAGGATTCACAAAGTTGTTCAAGGTCGCACTATACAATCATGCAGTAGACCCGTGCACAGGTCTAGTTCGGCCTTCTTAGCGAGACGAGCCCACACGGGGATAGCTACAGATACATTGTGGACTCAATCGCGAGCAGTTGGAGCTCGTATAGAAACTAGAAGCCTAGGCCATAGTCTAGATCACCTGGGGTTTCTAAGGTTTCGATCATGTTCGAGTGTTCTACAATACCATGGCACTGTTTTCGCCAAGGAATCGCAACGAGTCAGTGTCGTGCACCTGGTACACTACACCGACATACTGCCGTAGGTCAGCTGCTTGCAGTATTTCGATTGACGAATTTTCACTCGGCAAGTACGTAATTTTTCATGTTTGTCATTTTTGTCCTGCAGCTCAACTCTTGAAATCTGGAATCTGGAATCTCGCCGCCCCCCTGTTGCGACGAGGTATTGAAGGCTTAAGGCCACGCTGTCACCCAAGCGTCTCCTGGTCCCCGGGTTTCCGTTAACTCTAATATATCTAGATGTTTTATCGGGACTGAAAAAAACGTCGCCATTTCAACACTCTGCGTTTACAACTTCGGCTGGTTCGTGCTAACCGCAGAGCGACGGTGACTTGAAAGAGGTTCATCACAGCAGCTTGTGTTTCTCTCAGGAGTGATCTCCCGCAGGTTTTCAACAGAGGTCTACACCTCGACTTAAAGGCGTTCCAGATATCATAGTTGTCGAAATTGGTCGAAATTTGGGGTGCACCAAATGAGACGAAAACCTACCCCAAACTGAACGTTTGCACTTCACCTGCGGCCAGCTACAGCTCCTCGCAGGAATCTACAGCCCGCGGGATTGAGGGATGCTCCTGATGGAGTGTGTGAGGGCGTCGGGTGCGCCAGGCACGTAGGCAGCGAGAAACGACTCACGAGGTGCCTTCGTGCATTCGAAGTTGCGAGCGAGTAGCACAAGAAGCTCGCAAAAACGCAATGAAAACTTTATTTCACGCAAGGGAGCACATAGACGACAAACAATGGCTACATCACCGCTGAAGAAATGACCTTCACTATTACGTACGGGGGACCATCATACATAGGAAATAGGACCTACGGTACAGATAAAAAAAAAACTATTTATTTTCCTTTTTTTACCGACAATATGTGTCCTATTTACTATTGTACGGTCCCCCGCAAATACTAGAAGATTACTGTTCTCCAGGAGGATGATGCATCTCTTAGGGAGTCGTCGTCAAAGATGCTGTCGGAGGAAATACTACACTCCCATGATGGATAGTAAGTTATTGGGCCTAAAAAAGAGCAAAAAAGGGCGCAGGATTCTCGTATAGTAACATAAACCACACAACTACGACATACGGATCTTGGTTGCGAATCCCTCACTGTAGTTCCAAGTCGTACGTATATGTTGCCGAAACACCTACGCGCGGGTACTTGACGACGACGCATTCCTGAGCGAGCTAATAATAGCGTCCTTGCATCCCAAATACTAGATACACGTGCACCCGAAACCAAACGTTGCCACAAACAAGGGGTTTCGTAAAGACAAAGTGGCGTTACTAAATCCATTTCCAGATCCAGGTTCCAGATCCAGTACGAGGAAACGGGCTTATCTAACGTTCTACAGAAGTAGATATGCTGTTTTCATCAACAAACACAGCTCGTTCGTCGGGAGAGTGCTAGTAGTACCTTTTATATCAGAATTACGATCGCGAAGAAATTGATATGCAATCGGGTACTATTAGTACCTGCGATGGTACGTTGAGCTCATATACACTGCTGTTCCATACACTACTTATCTCTGTATTTATAGTTGTTTCGTTCCATGAGCCCAAAAGGCGCGGTTATTCACGTTGAGAGTGCGTGGAACATGCTGCTGTAGTCTAGTGTAGTGCTGCATGTAGTCGACAATGCGAACGATGTGCACCACGAGCCACAGAACACCCATCACTCGCTATCGGTGTTGTGCTATTCACGACACTACTGCAGTACATTTGCCACAATACATCTACAGGTTGTAGTACACATTTTATATACGTATACACCTACAGATAGCACTTAATTATCATTTCGACGTTCGCAGCCCACCACAATCGTGACCCCTTAATGCAACGGTACCCTACATAGCCGATTTTCCCAACGCGCGCCCAAACATACTGGCCTCCTTATGCGTCATCCCGCCCCCCCCTTGCCACCGCTCCATCTCGCATTCAACTTGTAGCCAAATTCCGAAGCGCCCCCCCCCCTGACGGGCTAACCCCATAATGCGTTACCCCCCGAGATGCAGTTAAGAAGTATACTCATTTCTATCTCTGGAAAAGGCCACACCAGAAAAAACAATGAATTATTCAACGCTGTCACCTATACGCAAGAAACTCTTCCCAACAAGCGGTTCTGAGTAGGATGCAGCTCACTCTTCATGCGACTCGCCCAGCATCTCACGTTTCGTTTGGCGCTCGGTGCAACCATGTCTGCTTGGTCGATGGAAACCCAGCGTGCCCCGTCCTGGCATTGTAGCGATGCGAGCGTCTATAGCCGTAAGACTTCGATCATGCATGACTTGAGTATGCCAACTCCTTCCTTCCATCTCGAAAGGAATGCATGGTCAATGGTCAAAGGACTAAAGCAAGAAGAAACAAAGAGTACATACCCCCCCCTCCCCCACATTCAATTCCTCCCGCGATGCTCGCGTGTAATGCCACCTTACCGCCCCCGCCCCCTACTTTTCGTTTGCCTCGGTTCTGTGCCCACCCACTCACTCGTGGACACCTATTCCTCTGTATGAATAAAGCCCCATCCAAATAGAAGAAAAAACTCTTCGCTGAACATGAGGAAAGCCGCGAAAGTTTTCGATAAGGTTGCTTGCCCTGGGCACGCTCTTTGTGTCGCTTCGTGGCTCCTCCGGGGAACCCGGTTCCAGCGACGGCGGCGGCGACGGGGGGGTTGGGGGCGAAAGCCCTGGGCCCGGTGGTGGACCCCCGAGTAGCAGTAGCGGCGGAGGCCCCCCACGTGGAGGAGCGGCAGCGTCGAGCGACGACGCGGAAACGGCGTACTGTGAGGAGGACGGATCGAGCGCTCACTACGCCGAGATCCTCAGGTGAACAATACAACACTGTACTGGTATTCACCTGCAACGAGGGTCTGGCATGAAAGGGAGGAAGCTGTGAGAAGGGAGCCTTCAAGAATGTAGTTCCACTCAAGAGGATGCTCGCCTTGTGTCGACCCGGATGGAATATGCACGATCCACTGCCGGAGAGCAACGCTAGAAAGTATGTATTACTTACGCACTTTAGCATAAGCCCATCCCACATTAGACGGTAGAAGGGAATGCGTTCAGTCCTGTGGTGTCTGGGGATCATATTCTGGCACACCCACGGGTGTTGTACTGACGCGCAAGCATGCAGGTTTATACCCGAACCGTAACCTGTAACTGCCGCCTGGAAACGTCACCGACTATGCCTCAAAAATGACACTCTGCCGCTGTTATTGAACTTGGTCCATCCACTAGCCGGGTGCTACAGCGATGCTGGCCCCGGGCTCCTGCTGAGTTCAGGAGTGTGGAGTTCGCGCTGTAAAGGATTCATTTCCTCGCGAACACGTCATGGACCAGAGGTATTTCTGACTGACGGAGCTCTCCAACTGGGAAACGACGGAAATATCCAATGGAGTTATTCTTTAGGGGGCCTCTGATTGGTCTATTTTCGTCAAGTATTCGGGTTTGTTCCGGTAAAGTTTTCCAATGTTTCCCTTTTTTCTGGCATTGTTTGGATATATATAAAAAAAAAAAACAAATGTAGAATATGTTTCGACAAAAAAACTTGCTTCGATGAAAGCACGCCCTCCCCTTTTGTTTTACTCGCACATACCGAACTATTATCTCGATCGTCGTCGCTGAGCGTCTTCGGCCGGTGAAACGTTTCGTCTGTTTTTTTCCAACAGCGGGTCTGGATCCGCCATGACGCGGTACGGGGCGTCCGACACGGGGTGCCCCAACCATGTCAACTGGGACCTCAACCCCAACAGCGCCCAGGTGATACAGCCGGAAGCGAGAACGGCACTCAGTTCGCAGAATAAGATAATGATTCTCGCGCTTTCATCGCATATGGCTAGTGCGAAATCAAACGCGGTTTACTATTTGTTGCGGTTACTACAGTACAGCAGCATGTGTGCCATTGTTCCCGTTTGTTGTGTTTTCCCCCTGAGGCACCTGCCGGAAGTGTTATTCCACTCCAGAGTTATTGGAGCCTGTCCTGTGACCACGGGACTGGATTGTGGCGATTAGTTCATGTGAGAACAACAACAAACCAACAACAACCAAACCTCACGAAGGAGACCTTAAGCTCCCTCTGCAGCAAGCACCGCACTGAGTGTTTTTGGAACAACGTTTTCGGATTTGGTGTAGGATCATGTTTTCAGTCTGGGGTCTGGGGCGAAAACGACGCACCACACCCCCAGAGGATGGAATGGAAAAATCGTTGTGATCACATGATGAAACAAGAAAAATGTTTTCATTTTTTCATTTTTTTTTCGCTTGGTTCTAGTACCCCCCCCCCCCCCCCCCCCCCCCCCCCCCCCCCCCCCCCCCCCTGTCTAGCGAAAAACAAATATGTGACGGTTCACATGTTCTTTTTCCGGGCGCCCTTGTTTCAGTAGCAAGGGGGTTGCGTTAAAGGGTTGCTCACCTCGGATGGATTATCGATTCCCGACCCACCATCTAGATCCTTCAGGGGAGACACCTTTTTGGCCTGCATGATTTAGGTCACGTGGCCGGGTGGGAGCCGCAGAATCTGCACGGTCAAGCGCACATTTCCTGGGTTGGACTCGTACTACTGCTGCATGGCATACACATCCTGCACATTGTCTGTTGGTTATAGCATGTTGGTTGTGGAATGTAGCACTATCCACTGGCCTGCACAGTGACATGTGGCTTGTAGGCCAGTGGGTGTGACTATGTGCGCACCATGTGCTTGGTCTCGTACGAGACCATGTAGGCCCGTCAGAATGACTATGTAGGGCAGTGGGCGGTGCTACGTATACAACCAACAAACAATGTCGATCTCCGGGGCTGCCCCCCTCCTCACCGAAACCTTCGAGCATTTTCCGACCTTCCCCGGAAATCAAGAACCTTCGAGCACTTTTCCAACCTAGAAAAATAGGTGATTATTATGCTTGGACTCGAACTCGCGGATATACCATGCTCAAAAGCGGACGGCCTACCACGTTAAGAATGTTGGTCTCGATCACACTGCCTAGCGTACAGGCCTGCCAGCCTGAGGGTATGCTAGTGTTGCCCCAGAACCCAACAGCAGTCCCAGCATGCCCAGTGTACCCAGTGTACTGTTTCGAAATTTGCCAAATATCTACTGCTGTGACGTCATAACTCCGTTCTCTTACGTGCGTACGATGTAAAATAAACGCACAGCATCAACCGACGAACGAGTCCATCCCGGCCTACCCGATGATGTTCGCGTCTGGTGGAACCACGGACCTCAGCAGCACGGCCAATGCGATCGGCATCATGCGCAACGGCGTGGTGATGTTCAGGTAAAATTCCTGTACCACAGCAGCCAGGAAGAACGAAACTCCTCCGTGCCTGACCATGTACCTGCAGTATTGATACAGCAGTAGCAGCATTCCCGCGAGGAGAGTCGTCGTACCCGTACCTGGCCAAAGTAAGCGCGTCCTTGCGTTCGATATGGCCATGCGTATCAGTGCGGGAAAGCCATCTCCTCTAGAACTCCACCCACATTTTCGGGGGGAAACTACTTGAATTTTGTATGGTATATATTGACGCGTGCTACGGCAGGTCCCAGGAGTGTACTTGTATAGCACCTAAAAATGGGCATACATAGGGCTTTCTCTTTCTCTGTCTCACAGGCTTCGACCCCCTCATTTGAATGCTGGTTTCTCTCTAGGACTCCCTCTGGGGGGTTGAGAATGCTATTACGGGGGACTACAGTAAACAGGACCTACGGTAGACACAAAAAAAACTCTATGTTTCCCTATTTTTACTAGCATTATTTTGGCCCTATTTCCTTCGGTCCCCCGTGATAATCGGTCACACCCGGGCTTGCTGATGTCGTTGGGTACGTAGAAAAAGACGGGTTTATTGGTGCCGAGAAGACAGAGACAGACCCAATCGGCAGGCTGGCGGTATGATGCAACAAGCCAGTATCATATCCTGGTCGCACCCTGGAAAAAATTAGAGTTTCCTCCTCTATGGCGCGTGACCTCGCTTCTGACAATGCCTAAATCTACGTGCAATGTCATAGCCGTGCGCTTCCTGTGTTTTCGCCGTATCGTCCGTGGGACTGTGTCACCAAACGCATCTTCTCTTAAAAAAACCCATTAGACGATTACTTCAACTCAAAATCGGGGGAACATCCCAAAATGAAGCACGCCTTGGGTCTGCATAACTTCCCTGCTCCGACCCGCGGCCTTGATGCTTTTCGTAGACCCGACTATTCCCCACTGCGACCTGTCGCACAAGTTGTCTGCAATCGAGAGAAAAAAAGAGGTAACTCCGTCGTGGCCCGTCACGCGCAGCCCTTGGGCCAGGGATCAGGTGTTGGAATATGAAGACACGGCGTTCTACCTTGAGGCGGACACGTTCGATCTCTGCGGAGGGCACTCCACGGCAGAAGGCATCTACCACTACCACAGCACAGCGGGTTGTCTTCAGGAGCAGGCTATGATCCAGGCAGGGACCAGCGCGAGCGAGCACTCTGCGCTGCTTGGGTGGGCTTATGTGCGTAAACATTTCGTGTGACGCACGCTTCATTTTTGCTTGTGTGGGCTTATTTGTACGTAGTAAGCGTCTCGTGTGATCTCTTATCTGCGTGGGTGGGCCTATGTAGTAAGGGTTTCGTGTGATCGCTCTGCTGCTTGGGTGGGCTTATGTAGGGAGAGTTTCGTGTTACCTACGCTTCTCTGTTTTGATGGGTTTATTAAGAATGAGTTTCGCGTGATCTTCGCTTCACTGCTTGGATGGGCTTATGTAAGCGTCTTGTTTTGTGTTATGTACCTTCCCTGCCCGGATGGGCTTACATTGAGTAAGCATTTCGTGTGATCGATTGCGTTTCGCTGCTTGGGTGAGCTTCTGTATGCGTTTCTCGATAGAGCACGTACGGCGCACCTCGTTTGTTGGTGTTTATGCGTTGTCGTCGTTTGTAGGCTGATGTGCGTCAGGTATAGCATCGAACAGGGCAGGGCGCACCTGGCATATAAAACGGGCAATGAGAAACCAGGCTTGAGACTCACAGGAACATATTGCATTTGAGAGTCAATATACTGAAATGTGCGTAACAATCACTACGATGGAATCCCCCCCGTTCGATGCCCAATCACAGTCAGTAGTATTACGGGGGACCATAGTAAATAGGACCAAATATTGCTAGTAAAAATATGCAAATATATCGTTTTTTGTGTATACCATAGGTCCTATTAACTATGGACACCCGTAATAGGACGTGGACGAAAACCAGGTGTTCTAAGCACTTTTTTCGGAACTTCACAGTGCACGCAAAGTCCACAAAACGCGGGACAGACCAACCGAGAGTCCTTCTGGACGCCTTTCGGGACATGATGATGGACGCCGAGTCCCCAGAATGTAGACAAACCAGCACCTTGCGGAATTTTCGACATTCCGAAAAGGTGCTTACGTGGAACGCCTGTCTTTTCGCCCGTCTTCTATTGAGATATCGAAAGGCGGGTGGGCCGGTTCACGCAGTGGTAACATATATTCAGCGCGGCGCAGAGTCTTCTACCTACGTGTTTTCCAGCTTAAATGTCCCCTGGACACCCCTCTCTCGATGACACCCTCAACACGTCTATACGCAGGACGGATTCCCGATCTACGGGCAGCTGGGGCCGGACGGCGTGGAGATGAAGGTTAGACAAGAAAAACAAACATAAATATCGTGCGTATGGCTTCAGTGCAATACTATTCGGGCAACCGCATGTTTCGTTTTTTTCGCGGGAAAAGTTTGGATGATTCGTGGTGATCCTGGTGCGAAAGAGGTGGTGAACGGCACGGCAGAGTTTCCTTGAAGGTTCTTTTTTCGAGGCGGGGCGCGCGCGTACTAAGGAATTCGTAGGGCGTTTGCCTTCGTCCTGCGGCCGTTGAGCATGCACCTTTTCGAGAAGAAGCGAGGCGGGGGGGGGGGGGCTGTACTCGATATCGTGTATGGCTGTGGTCGTATGACCACAGACCCTCGCATCCCTACAATGCCGGGACGGAGCACGTCGGGTTTTCACCAACCAGGCAGACACTACTTGCACCAAGCCCGAAGCGCCGTGAGGTGTTTGGTGAGTCGCACGAAGGGTGGGCTGCATCCGACTAAGAAACGCTTGTGAGGCGGATTTGCACATGGATGGTATCTTCAATGAGTTAATTAATTTTCCGGTGTGGCCACGTCCAGAGACAGCAATGGGTTTAATATGTAACTTCCTCGTGGGTGCCTTACAATAAACACTACGTGATGCGACCATTTCCCTTGTGCGGAGTAAAGGTTCTCCACCCCGCACGAACGATCTACATCTCGATCGCAAGCTGAGATCGACCGGTCAAAAAGACAAAAAAACGGTACTCTGGTTGTCTAGCTCACGGAGTGAGCGGCTTGTGTTGCAGTGTGGTTGCCAACCGACGCCAACCCAACCCATATATATTACAGGGAGGGCGGGGGGGGGGGGGGTACAAATGGCAGGAGTGAGGGGGGGTTTTGGCCGCTGTAGAGCTGCACCCGTACTCTTAGAGTAAACATACAATACTTTGATGCATAGAAGGAACGCTGCGCTAGCTATCCCAAGCCACGGTTCATTCTTGCTGTCCAGAAGACCGCGGACACACTTCAAACAAAATGCCGTGGCACGCAAGCTGAAAAGCGAAAAAAAAAAAAATCTGCTGCATACGTGTAAAAACACGAACAAAACGTAGTGAGGAGCTTAGTCCGTTTTTTTTTCGTTTTTTTTTTTTTTTGCGTTTTGCCGTCCGAGAATGTGCAGGCAGCATGTCATGAGCTTCAACGTTTTGATCATTCATCAACGACATTAACATCGCCAGAAAGAAGAAAAGCAATCGAAATCAAGGTTTTATCGATGGATATCGGCGGCCCCAATAATTAGGTACCCAGCCGTAACGGCGTTGCGCCCGTACCAACGCTGCTTCTGAGAAAACGCGTGGATGCACCGTACATCTCCAGGAAGCAGACCAGCAACCCTTTTGTTAATAGCACCCAGATATTGCGGCCACCAAATTTGTAAATCAAGTGTGGTACGAGTCCTGTCGTAATGTCAACAGTCAAGCGAAGACCGCGCAGCAGTAAACACGAGAGAGGGCGTCATGCTGCGCACTTGTTGTACAAGCCAGCCAGGGATATTATTAATAGAAAACAAACCAACGACACACCACCTAACTTGTTTTTAGTCCAAGACAGTAGGGGGGTATACCAAAACCGAGCAGCGCCGGGAAACGAGGTAATCAAGACCGAATAGTCATAATACAGAAGACCATAGTTAATAGGACCTATGGTGTACAATAAAACCTTTGTATTTCCCTATTTTTACTAACAAAATTTGGTCCCATTTACTATGGTCCCCCGTAATAATAAATACTGTAATATGTAATGTAGTTCTTAAGTTTTGATGGGTCCTGATCACTACGATGTGATCCACCGAAATGAGTATCACTACTCCAAGGACATTGTTTTTTGTTCGTCCAGAAATCCCGCCATCCCGATACTCCCTCCCGGGTCTACTGATCGTTATGTTATACGTACAGTAGCTCGGATACAATTTTTCCCGGCAGTCCAGGCTGCTCCACGTGGCCGATGCTGTGTATAGTGGTCGTTTATTGTTTGTATCCCTTTATCCCCTCTTGAGCCCTCCATGTCAAAAGGAAGATCTGATGAAACCCGACGCATCCCTCGTTGCGCGCCAGGCATCACGTACATTTATATACACGAGCTCTACGTTGTATCCATGCACGGTTTGTTGTTTTGTTTTTTCCCTTCGCCATGCGTTCCACTCCTCACTACTCACTACTGCTGCTGCAGTTGTATGGCATGCGCGCTAGATACACTGGTGAAAAATTATTTTCCGACATAAATCCGATACCTTGTGTGACCAAAGCTACGGTGCTAGTGCGGGTCACTTTTATGTCTCGCCTATCCAGACGCTCAGAACCACACTCGGCCGAGTGACCACCCTCATTGGTGGCAGCCTCGATAAGGTTGTGTGTGTGTGTTTTTTTCGGTTTCAACGTAATTTTATTAATTTGAGGCTGATTATTTTTATACTGCACGTACGGGTACGTGTGAAGAGGGTGCAGATCTGTGTAAGCTGGAAAGACGCACAGGGATGTCGATGCTATTACGGGGGTACATAGTTAACAGGACCTATGGTATACATAAAAACCTTTATATTTACCTATTTTTACTGGCAATATTTGGTACCGTTAACTATGGACCCCCGTAATAGGTATATAGGGCATGCTGCTTGTAGTTCACGAACTTCTTACTTTTGCTCCACAAGTGAGTTGAGGGTGAGAGAGAACTCGAGTGAACGAGGTGGGGTTCGTTGGGGATACAACTTACCCGAGATGTCGACCAAAAAACTAAGCTGGTACGCAGATAAAAGTATTGCCATGAGATTCACAGAGCGCTACATACGTGTAGCCATGTAAGATTCGCATACGGGTACGTTCCCAAAACGCTACGCGTAGCCGTGTAAGGCTCATTCTTATCGGAGAGCTTGTTCTCCAGAGTTTCCAAAGTTTGGAAATGATTGGAAATATGTATCAAGATACGGAGGAGGCGTTCTGTCACTATTCGTGAAATTCTCCAGAAGCGAAAAAATCGGGAAAGTTAAATTTCACATTTATATTTGGAAAAAAAATCAGGAAATCTGGAAGACTGAAAAATTGCGTGAAAAAAATACGGAAATAATGGACGAAAGCTCTCCGATAAGAATTACCCTAAGATTCGCAAAGGGGTATGCACGTTCCTATTCGGTGGATATGCTGCTTCATCACATTAGCTCACCCTGAATAGTCGTAAATGCAGATCATACGACGACAAAGGATACCATCCCAAAATCGGGAAGAGATATCGAAGATGCGGCTATTCACCACAGAATTGAGGTGATAGATCTACCCTACACTTCGTAGTGAGGCTTCGACCACTCACTCAAGAAATACCGGTAAGCGACTACCCGGAAGGAGATAGAACAAAACACAAGAAACTAGACAAGGCAAAATTGATTCGGAACGCACAAATAGAAAGTCTCTCGTGATGATGCTCAAAGAAGAGTGACAAGACTCGGGGAGGGTGGAAGAAGCCTGTGAGAAGCAGGTGCGTTTAGCTCAGCGGTGACCAGTCCTCCTGCCGATGACACCAAATATATTTGAAGAGGGTGCAGAGATGTAAGCTGGTGAGAGGCCCAGGGATGTCGATGCTGGGTAGGGCACACTGCTTGTAGTTCACGAACTTCTTATTATTGCCCCACAAGTGAGTTGAGGCAGAGGGAGAACTCGAGTGAACAAGGTGGGCTTCGTTGGGAACACAAGTCAGCCCAGATGTCGACCGAAACTAACCTGGTATGCAGATACGCAGAAGATTCCCGGAGCTCTACATACGTGTAGCCATGTAAGATCCGCAACGGGTATGTTCCCAAACACGCGACGCGTAGCCGCGTAAGACTCGCAAGGGGGTATGTACGTTCCTATTCGGTGGAAACGCTACTCCATCACATATGGGTGGGTGAAATGAGGTGTATTAACGGCTTGAGCCAGTGAGATAATTAAAGTTATCGATTTCCTTCCATCCTCCTAGGAATGCAGTCAGTCCCGTTTAGCGGACAAACTACCGTGAATCTGAGTGGTTTTAAAATAGCTTACTGTTTTCCTTTAACCCTTTTGAGGACTGACTGCAGTCCCGTTTTGGGGGAAAAACTACTCAGAATTTGAGCGGTTTCTCCCCAAAACGGGACTGCAGTTCCACAAGGGTTACGGGCGATGTGCACTGCCATAGGATTGTATGCTACGCTGCGCCAACAAAGTGCTTTCACATCCAACTTCGAGTGAGGTGCAGAGCCAGTCGCCGGAGAGGCCTAAACGCGGCGCCGAAAATGGGGTTATCCTTCCTACTGTAGCGAAGTGCTTGGGTTTATTCTACTGAGTGTACATCGTTTACACTACTATCCTGCGTCGTGATTTCCGCTCCTCACCATTTGCTTGCTGTGGTATGCGCGTGACAGATGTGCGGGGAGGAAGGGGCGGGTGACACGCACTGCCTAGACGTTTGCTCCGGATACGAGGCACTACTTCCTGATGTGGACGACTTCACCTACCGCTACTATACGGTACGAAACAAATATTGAGGGCGGCTGAAATATTTCAGGGGTAGACAATCGAGATTTTTTGGGCGGCATCCTTTAGTTCTTGGCTGGGGTTCCTAACCTTAACAAATAGGAGCTATATATGTGTTCCTCTTCCCGCAGGAATATCCTTTGAGAAAACCGCATGTGCAACCCGACGAAAAAAAAACACTGGTAAGTGCTAAGATGGCCTTTTTCACAAATGATGTCTGTAAAAACTTAAATAAACTTTTTCACTCAGCTGTGAAAGCGAGCCCTTAGCTGGCATTAACATTTACAAGCTTTGTGCGATGCTTAGGTTGCGCGTTTTTCGGGTTTATTGTAAAACAGTGATGAGATTCTAAACGTATCGGGTAGTTCTTCAGCTGAGCGGTCCAAAAGCACTCCCACCACCGCACTGTAGGGTCACCCTCTCTACCGCACTGTAGAGACACCTCACCTACCGCACTGTAGAGGCATCCCACCCCCGGCATTGTGAATGCACTCCCTCTACCGCACTATATCACACTGCAGAAGCACTCCATCCAACGCACTGCTGTAGAAGCACCCCCTATACCGCACCGTAGAGGTACCCCTTCACCGCGTTGTAGAGGCACCCCTTATACCGTACTGAAGATATTTGGTTCCGAAGTCTTGTTCTGCTGGTCTCGCAAACTTGCCTAGCAACTTGCCACGGCTCCCCCATTCACTGGTCACGGGATGGAACACTGATTCAGGGATGTGCGTGTACTTCTATAAAAAAACGTGTTGAATGCCAACATGAACTTCAAAGCACAATGCACCGTCTGTGGCAGCATACTCTCCACATACTACCATACGTAAAACCAGACTTGTTCAGAGGGACGTGGACTCTGTTGTGGATGCGCAGCATCGCCAGGTTTTTCGTGTCCAGTTGCACCACGTCGGTTTTTAATTTCGTGCCCCCTCCTTTGCACAAGAGTAATTTAGCGCTCTCCTTGAGCGATACGTACCGACATCGGGAGCATCTAACATGTTTACTAGCACGAGCGCGTACACTCGGTGCGACGAAGAGATTTATGGAGGGGGGACGCACGCGTGCCGCGATAGGCGAAGCGCTTTCTAGCCGTGAATGATTTCTGATTAACAGAGTTCCTCGGCTGAGAAACTACCCGGTACGTACGGTATCCCATTTGTGTTGGAACAACACGTTTCGATGTATACATAGGCCATGGCAGTTTTCATCGGGTTAACGTATTGGGAACGCGAAGATAGCGACCAAAGCAATGGTTGGTAAGTTTGGTGTTATCAATCGTATCCAATACGAGCAGCGTGAGCGTCCAGGCGTATGTAAGGGTAGGATCGTGCTGCGCCCGCGCCGCACGACTCCTTGTATTCGACCATTGCAGCTTTAGCACCAATGCTATGTTACCTTCTTCATTCAGGCAGTCACCAGTGATGTAGTCGTCGATTTTTTTATGAATGTTTTCCCCTTCCTAGAGTCCCCAAGAGAGTTAACTAAGCCAACAAACCTTCTCATGGTCAGTTTCAGGTGACTTAAAAATAGTATAGAGATCCTCAAGTGAGGAGGCTCAGATGTGCAGCAGGCGCTAGGAGGCGTGCGGGGGAGCGGGGGGCGGGGGGGGGGGGGGGGGGGGTGTTCAGCTATAGCCCAAAGCCTTATTCCTCGTATGTGTACGTCCCGCACGATACACCGAAGATTGATTGACGTTTGTAACGGGTCTTTCTAATTTTTCGTGTATTTCAGGCACCTTTCATGGGCTGCCCACGCACTGTCCACGGACGCCCGATGGACTGTCCATGGACACTCCACGGACTGTCCGTGGACACCAGATGAACTGTCCATGGACGCACCAAGGACTGTCCCGTCTACGGACATGCCACGGACGCCCCATGGGAACCCCATGAGCTGTCCATCGACTGATAGCAGGCTGTCCACAAACTGTTCACGGACCGTCCACGGACGCCCCACCGACTGTCCATGAACACTCCGAGGACTGTATATGGGCGCCCCACGGGCTGTTCATGGACACCCCACGGACGCCCGATACACACCCCACGGACTGTGCAGTCCATGGATGCCGGTGGGGTGTGCACGGAATGCTCATGGGGTGCCCATGAGCAGTCAGGGGGGGGTGTAAGATGGGAAGTCCGTGAGGTGTCCGTGTGGCATCCGTGGGGTGTCCGTGGAGAATCAGTGGGTAGTCTGTGGGGTGTGCGTGGACAGTCCGTTGGGTACGCATGAGATGCCCATGGGGTGTCCACGGGCGGTCCGTGGGGTGCCCGTGGGGCGTCCGCGGGGTGTCGGTCGACAGGATTTCCGTGGGGTGTCCATGGACAGTGCATGAGGTGCCCATGAACATTCCATAGAGCACCATCGACAGTCAGTGTAGACAGTGCTTCATCGACCCGTGGGATGCACCCCACGGATGCCGACGAACACCCCATGTACTGTCCACGCAGACCCTACGCACTGTCCATGGACATCTTATGGGCAACCCCTGCACACCCCGCCGGCTGCCCACGGACTGAAACGTTCGTGGAGTGTGCACGGAACATCGGTGGGGTGTCCATGGGCAGTCCGTGGGGCGTCTATGGGCAGTCCGCGGGGTGTCTGTGGAGAGTCCGTGGGGCGTCCGTGGATAGGCCCTGGACAATCCATGGACAACCCGTAGACAGTCAGCGGGCAGTCCGTGGAGAGTCCGTGGAAAGCCCGTGGAGAGTCTGTGGACACTTCGTGGACATTCCGTGGAGCGTCCGTGGGTTCTGCATGGACAGTCTCGGGGGGCGTCAGTGAGGCATCCGTGGGGGGTCCATGGACAGTCCGCGGGTGTCCATGGGGTGTCCGTCCGTGCGGTACCCATGGGCTGTTCGTGGGGTGACCATGGGCAGTCCATGGTGCCATTTAGAGGGTGTTTTATGGGTCGCACGTGGGTCGCCCGCAGGTCGTGCGTGGCGCATCCATGGCGTGTTCGTCGCGGAAATAGTGTCCCATGGGGTGACAAGGGAGCATAATTCGTCAAAAAGACAAATCATGTAGGTCACTCAGATATACTCACGCCCCTTGGAATAAGTTTCAAGCTGATTTTCTTGACGATGGGGAGAGCGAAAACGGTGAGAGGGTTCGGCTACGCAAGGTTGAGCGCGACATTTCCGAATGAGCCACCCGTTTCGTGCTGTGCGCTCTTCTTGGTCAGAGAAAAACCACCTCGGAAAATTCGTCCCTGGGGGTAGATTATCTTGCGTATTGTGCGGCATTTGTCTTGGTGTCCATCCAAGAGAGGTGCATAATTTTGCATGTTGCACCGCATTTGCCTTGTTGAATAAAAAAAAACCTTCCCTGTGCTTGAGGAATAACAGACGATCTCGGCAAACGATGCGCTTCTCGGTGAGCAGCCCCTTGGCCAGAGACCCCCTCCCCCACGGCAGGCATACATTCGTGTGAACTGCACGGGCCCTTGCCGTGCGTTGACGCAGCCTCTCGAGAAGTGCACTAGTTTATAATGTAAAAATCTATTCTGTAGTTTTTACTGCTACAAACACTATCCCGCTTTGATGCCTACCTTGTCCGAACCAAAGGTGGGTTTTAGTTGTAAACGGGTTATGGCTTGCCTTTTCTTTCATGGCTTGTGGGTTTTCCACGCCGCCTTGCTCGACCTAGTGCCCCGCATGCAAAACACGAGTTACCCTTGGGTTCATTCAGCGTTCCTTGACACTACACGCACATCCGCGCGGTTTGCCCGGTTTCCAATATCATGAACGCCATGTACTTCCCAAAACGTCGAACTCCTGCAGTCGTGCGGGTTCGACGAATCTTTCTTCCCGTTCACGACCAACTGCTACCGGGGATGCTGCCCAGATGGCGTCACGTGAGTACAGTTTTGTGAAATTACAGTCATCGCATGGTCTCGAAAGTCCGGTACATAGGGTGGCTGGCGGGAAGCGGAAGTGGAGTGTTTCTTGGTACAATCCGAAGCGTAGGACGTAGCCTGTTTTGTTACCACGGGGAATTGAACTATAGTAATGTGAACATAATTATCATCGCTATCGCTATGTCATCATTCGCGTCGCCATCTTCATCTGCATCGTCATTTCAGCTCGATATAGTCGAGGGATATTCAGGTTTGGATGGGCAGCAGATAAAACTCAAGAATCCATGTGAAAAAATGCACGTCGGGTTTCAAGCTTATGCGTAGAAGGGACCAGATTTAGAGTGTATGCGTACTGCAGAAGGTACTATATTGAAGATACAAGGGTACAGCAAACATCTTAAGAATAGTCTTGGGCGGATACAAGAAAAGTTGGCTCATAAGTTCTGTCTGTCGTTTAGTCCTAATCCGTACCCCGGAGTCGGACGGAATTTCAATGGAAACGCCCTCGACCAATTAAATACCTGGTATGCTAAACCGCTAAATCAGGTACCATGTACCATGTATTAAAGATTCCAGCTGGGTGACACATTGCGGTCAAATTCGACCGAGCGGCAGTTAGATACGTGCCAGGTACCTGGGATCAACTGACCAAGGTTGTGCACACGTTCAGAAAAATCCCATGTGATAAGAGTGACGTGCTTTATTTAGGTTTGTATTTCCTATCAACGAGCCCGCGAAAATATCACGTTTAACTCTACAGTAGTATGACCTCCGATACGGCGTACGCACACAAACCTAATCTGATGACGTAATAGAGACCCGGAGGTTTTTAGACACAAATGCGTTTGTTGCTCTTCTTTGTACCAGCTATAGCTGTCCGCGTCTCGATGTTTTTCTAACTCCCCCCTAATACGTTCTGCGAAGGCAGGCAACAATCTCGTCACAAGCTCCGGCCGTCTAAGCTAGAGTTTCGACCTACATGGTGATAAAAAATTGTTGCGAACACACGCCACCCGATTGGCATACGGTACTCACGAACCTGATACTGAATGTAGACTACCAGGTGGTATACAGCACTGCCAGAGTAAAAACAAGAAGTAAAAACAAAATTCAAGACCAAAACCAATCTATCTCCACATCTGAGGTATAGTGGGGGGTGTATTTAACACGCTTCTCATTTGTAACAAGTCTACACACAACGTAACGTTCACGATCTACGTAATCTACTATTACGGGGGTCCATAGTTAATGGGACCAAATATTTTTAGTAAAAATAGGTAAATATATAGGTTTTTATGTACACGTAGGTCCTATTAACTATGGACCCCCGTAATAGATCCAAAGCAAAGTTGCCGGTATGATATGTTGCGCTGGATATGTGCAGTTGTTTTTCAGATCCAACGCAAGACACTTGTGCTACAGTAGATCGTGCAAAGTAGTAAGGCTTCCACCTAGCAAGAGGAGCTACCGTATGGATCATATTTGTACAGATCAAAAACATATCAGGTATTATATCCTTAAAAATCTGGATCATGGCATGGGGATTGATAACCTGTACGTTGTGTGCAATGTTGTAACGAGAGCAGGTGCAGTGGGAAGGTGGAAGCCTGTGGAGACTCCCCCGAAACCGGATACACCACTGACTACGTTCCGACCCTCACGACGTCGCTGGACGATCAGTACGATGCGGATCTGATAGCCGGAGACGACACCAACTTCATCGACAACAAGACCGCCTCTGTCGACTGCAGCCTGTACATGGGTAAGTTTGAGTTCGCCAACACAACAGATGGCCGGGACTCCCCCCCCTTGGACAATGTAGGCATACACAACTCCTTGAGGAGACAATGAACTATGTAACATACCATTAAGCAGTTTTCTACGTTGTTCAATGTTCCCGCAAGGATTGGTCTAGGCCCAGATTGTGCAAGGAGGGAGTTCTGCCCACGTGTGTACTGTAAATTTAGTCGGGTGCGGCTATGAAAACGCTGAGATTCATCCAGCTTTTCTGCCAACACGCATACATTGCCCAACGAAGCCCTGACATTCTTTCAGTCACACTGCCAAAAGAAACGTATACTCATTGAGGCTATATGCGCGCTAGCGACGAAACAGTATCGAATCACCCCGGCACCTACCCATATACTTCTCGTGCACCCCTAATGGCAGCAATGGGTCACGGAAGCGGTCTCTCTAAAACAACCATGCTCCAGGAAGAAACGTGTAGCCGATGCTGTAGGACGCGCTATTGAATCTCTTGGGCTGGTACACACAGCTCTGTCCAAGCAAGGGCGTGGGCTCTCTATCAATCAATTGGTACATCTACCTATCTATATATACATCCCATAACAAGGCAGTCATCGATAATTCTCGCTGAAGCTAGCACCCTGGCCTACCCACGTTTATCTTTTTGCTCTCCCACCTTCAGGTTCCAGTTCGGCGCCCACCACGCCTTCTCTTGCGCCTGACCTGACTCCCCCTTCAACCGCACCGGGGGCAACATTGTCTCCCACCAGCCCTCCTACTGCCGCTCACGCGACCACATTGTCTCCCCTTCCCGAACCTACTCCGGTACCAACCGCACCAGAGGCAATCCCCCCTCCCACCGAACCCGGTACCCCGGCTCCCGTGACCACATCGCCCCTCACTCCCGAGGCTACTTCTGCGCCGACCACATCCACGCTCACCCCATCTCCTACCGACCCTGCGACCCCTGTTTCTGCGGAGACC
This sequence comes from Macrocystis pyrifera, assembly GCA_031763025.1. NCBI lineage: Eukaryota > Phaeophyceae > Laminariales > Laminariaceae > Macrocystis > Macrocystis pyrifera. The sequence continues at coordinate 4,554,706 of JASSKH010000031.1, forward strand.
CGCTCTCCCGTGTCGGGGGCTACCCCCAAGCCGGAATCTCCGGAAGCCACCTCCACCTCCCCCCCCCCCGAACCCGCCACCTCGGCCCCTACGACTGTATCGCAGTCTCCCACGACTGAGCCCACCCCGTCCCTGGCTGAACCGGCAGCCTCAAGCGCACCGATCACGTCTTCTCTGGGCGATTTCGAGGGTTCTGAGGTGAGTCCACACCGTGTCTCGACCAAAGGAGCTGCAGTTTCAAGTGTGTCCATAGCCAGGCTGCCCCAACTTTTCGACGTATTCGATGTAAGCTTCATGTGTTATTCTCTGTACGCTACTATTACTGTAACGGCACAAAAAAATACTCAATACTACCAAAGGCAAGGAGAATTGACGGAGGCTGGTCTGTGACTGTTGCTGCTGTTACTGCTGCTAATATACTACTCCTGCTGCTGCTGCAGCTACAGCTACAGCTACAGCTACTGCTACTGCTACTGCTGCTGCTGCTGGTACAGTTACTGCTACTGTTACTGCTACTGCTTCTCCTGCTGCTACTGCTGCTGCTACTGCTGCTGCTGCTGCTACTGCTGCTCCTGCTGCTAATGGTGCTAATGCTGCTGCGACTGCGACTGCGAATGTCGCTGGTGTTGATGTTGTTTGGTGTTGCTGCTATGCCTCAATATACAGGACGATTTCGAGACCAGCAGCGAGTACGTCGAGGTCGGGACTAAGACCACCGTCAATGTAGCGGCCACCGCCTACGACGTGTTCCCCGGCGGGGACAGTGGCTTCACGGGCTGCGGCACTCTCGGCTGCTTGCCCTCGTTGGCTCGAGACGGCATCATCAGCGACGAGGAATCGAGGTGGTCGTGCACCAACATCATCGTACCCGGCGACGGCCAATGCGAGATAGCATTCACCTTTGGCCAGCCGATGGACCTTAAGGACGTGCAGGTGGCGTTCTGGAGAGTAGAAGAGCGAACCCGCTGGCTCCAGGTAACCCGTAGAGTTTAGCGCGCCCTTTGACTATTTCTGTTATTAGAGCTGCGGGCTGACCTGTCCCAGCAGTGTAAGCCGCATGGCTACTGTCATCCCAGTTCCACGTGTGTTTTTCCGTTGCTGTGCTCGAGCCGTACACGAAAGGCGGGCAGCGTTGTTGAGTCGGATCTCTTCTTCTTATTTGCTCCCGATCGAGCACGTTCACATCTGATATCGCGAAAGAAAGCGACCAACACAACTAAACAGGAACGAGCCCTCTGACCCCACGGTGGGGGTTCTGCTTTTTGGGCGAAAGATTTCTGACCAATTGGGTTCCTTAAGTGAGGAACTACCAGTTTGGATGAAAAAAATACTCGTATATTCGTTTTAGGACTAGCCCGTACAAGTACCGGTCGGATGGCCCGAACGAGTTTCTTTCAAGTATCGTATCGGGTGAGATCTTGAGTTCCTAATGTGAGGGGCTCAGGAACGTCGGGAACACCCCTACTGTGGGATGGCTCCTTGAATACACACACTCCTGTGGCGCTTTGGTTGGTGCCCTTCGATTAGGCGCGCACAGGTGTAAGGAAGGAGCCATATAATCAAACCTGCAGACGTCAGCAGGAAACCTGTTTGAAAGGGTGGCTCTGCTCGAAAACGCTTGAGCGCTTGCTGTCTAGCGTACTCCTGGAGAACCGTACGGAAGCGTTCACACTTTTGCGAGGCCCCAAGAGTAGAAGAGCGCTTACAGCCACCATTGAACCAGCCAAGGTTTAATCAAAAGCACAGCTCACCAGACTACCGACATTGATCGTTCGAGGTCGGGCGAACGTCGTACGTGCCTTTGAACTCTTCACAACTTCATGGATGATGTAGGGACAATCTGGAGTTTTTGTAGCCTGGACAGGGTTTGCAGCCGTGTGGGAGCTATCACATGTCTGCGAATCAGCAGAAGTTGTAGTGCAGTCGAGGTGGACTTGGTGTTTTTCCTGAAACAGCGTTTATTCACCGCTGATTGCGCAAATATTTTCCAGAAGTATGTGTACTCGTCGGGCTGAAGCACGATGGATCTACAGTACTACAGCAACAAAGGGAATGTAGGCTTTATCGTTGCTATCGACTGCGATGATGACATTCAGGACGCTGGCGTTGCCGGGCGTCGAATCGTTTCCCTATCAGCACAGTACAACACACAACCACACGCTGAAACTTGTACACCTTGTTGTGTGCGCGTTGTCCGTTTGGCGCTGCAGATCGAGATCAACGGCAACATAATCGGCATATTCGAATCCTCTCCAGGATCTACCTTGTTGAACTCAGCCTTCAACTCATTCGGCATCGAGGAGACCGAGGTGGAATCTGTGACGTTTGAGTCGGTCGGTATCGATGACGGCGAATGGACCAGCTTGCTTGAGGTAGGTCACACATTGCAACCATAGTAATATTGTTGCGGAACACAAACATATGTCACCAGCTTGGTATCACGTCCTTTTTAGTCCTTTTATGACTCTACCCAAAGTTTTTTGTCGAAAAAACTGCTTGGAACTTGAGTAGGACCAATTTTTGCAGTGTATAGAAAGAGAGTTAAGGCCATCAGATGTACTGTAGCAAAGGGAGAGTGCACGAGTGGCAAGAGGCCTCTCACCATGGCAGGCAGTCGAGTTACATACTGTCTGCGGCGTTAAAAACCTTTACTCCGCACAAGGGGAACGACCGTAGCACGCGCTGTTTCTCTGGTACCCGGTATATGGTAAGGTACCCACGAGGCAGTTACATGGTATACCCCATTGCTGTCTCTGAAAGCAAGTACACCAGAGACAAATCACTTCATTCGACGTTGTCATCCAATGTAGGAAAGCCCGCCCGACAAGCGGTTCCTAGCAGGATGTAGCACACCCTTCATGCGACCCGCGCAACACCTCATGGCGTTTCGCGCTAGGTACAAGCAATGTCTGCCTGGTCTGTAAAACACCCGACGAACTCCGTCCTGGTGTTGTAGGGATGCGAGGGTCTCTGGTCACACGACTGCAGCCATGCATGACTTTGAGTACACCCAACCCTCCGACCTCCCTGTAAACAATGTGCGTATCAAAGAGGCTCAAAGGGTCAGTTTGCCCGAGGTGGGTCACACCTCAACAGTGATCGTGGGGCGGAAAGTTCACCATCTTGTTGTCCTCACACCCCCCTTTCAAGGCCGCCACCTATATCAAAAGCGGAAGGTACATTGGCGACCGCGGACCTGGGGTAAATCAGGTCGAAAAACGGTGTGGGTTACTACACCTTACATCGTAAATTTATGGCTCATATGTTCACCTCTAATAACCCGGTGTATGTATTTGATATGGAATATACCCGGCTTGAAACATATACCCCCCTCCCCTCCTCCCCCCCGCCTCCTGCGGAAAAAAGGTCGATAACTACACCCTATATGCGAATGCGGTAGATATGTGAATCGCCACGACTTGAGTCACCAAATAGGTATCAGTCGGACTGCAGTAATAGTTATTCGTTTCCCCGACGTGCCGACCATCCGACTCATTGGGCTGCAACATCTCTAGGAAATATTGTTGAACACGTTGTCTTTGGCTTTGGGTGGGGGCCTCTCGCCCAGGGAGGGCTGGTTTGGCTCGCTTTGCTCGCCTGACTGAAGTCGGCAAGTCAGCTGACCATCAGCTGGCTGTACCAATGACTTGCCGACTGTAGTCAGGTAGTCGTCTCGCGGCACCTACCGATTCGGTATTGGTCGTGAAATCCTGCAGACTCACCTCTAGAAATTGGACGGCTTTCTGTATCTGGCCTACAGCTCTAGGAATCGGACGGCTTTCTGTATCTGACCTACTGATATACCGATGTGCTGTTTTCGCAAGGCCCAAGTCACAGTAGTGTTAAGCCTGTGTAATGACGAACGCGCCACATCTAGTTTTAACTTTCCCAGCACCTCTTTAGGTCGAAAACAAAATAAGAACAAATGTGGATGCGATCAACACAACGTGTTCGAGACGTAGGCGAGAGAGGATTGCAACCACCCTTCTCCGCCTGCCCGAGTAGCGAGGAGGCGTATCGCTTGCCCCAGACTTCCGGCCCTATTGTCAACCTCTACCCAGTCCCCACATTTCACTTGTATGTAGTACGATAGCCGTTTTCGTGATCTGAGGTATATATAATTTTTAGTGTACCACACATTCGTACCGATCTAATCTGGTATCGCAAGAGTGAGCAGAATCAGTCACAAAGCAGGGTTCTTCACAGGCCAAGACTCGACCCGCGGGTTTCATCAGGGGAACTTCAAAACGTCATGGATCAGGTCGGAGTAGGAGGGTTTCGAAAAATCACTGGTGGGGTCGAGTCAGCACGACCCGATCCGGCTCGACCCGACCCACAACCCGACCCGATCCGACTAGATCCGAACCGACCCGGACCGACCCGACCCGACCCGACCGGACTCGACCCGACCCGACCCGACCAGACCCGACCCCACCCGACCCGACCCGACCCGACTCGGCGCCACCGGACCCCACCGGACCCCACCCGACCCGACCCGACCCCACCCGACCCGACCCGACCCGACCCGACCCCCCGAACCCACCGAGCCAGACCCGACCCGAACTCACCCGACCCGGCCCCTCCCGATCCAACCCGACCTACGAGTTTTAATCTGACCCCGCGAACAGCCCCGATAGAAAGCAGCACTTCTATTGGAATGTGGTAAAACATCGCCACAAAGAATCTACCTTTCGGAACGACAAACATGACGCACGCTTTTTCCTGGTGTTGCATGCATGATCCCTTACGCCCCAAAAGGTGCTTTCAAGGTCTGTCGTTTGGATTCTCCTACGATGTGCTGTGAACCTCGCGCGATTTTTCCATGCTGACCACGAATCCTCTGCCTGGCCCGTTTTCTTCGTTGCTGCATCGATTCGGTCGTTTGGTGTTGTTTCGCTTCAGGTACGCTTCTTGGTTGAACCTTGAGAGGTCACCACAACCAGCTCTGCAAGTATCTAGAATAAGCATGCCCACACACTACTACAGGCAGTGATATGCTCGCGAATCTAATGTTCTTTTTGGAACGGGCTCGTTTCATACTGTGGACCGGTTGCTGAATATACTGACAGCTGCTTCTCGTACAATTGTGGAGACGACTGGCCGATCTTTTTGCTGGTGGCATAAACAGATTTTCTAGCTTAGAACAGTGGAATCGCAATTTACTGCTCTTCTACGGTATTGTCACGATATAGCGCAGACTAAGAGCGAGGGGGGTCGGCGTCTGTTTTTTATTTTTTAGTTCTTACTGTGGGCTTCACTCTTTTTTACGCTGACCGCAGTATGTAGCACGAGCGTTGGAGAGAGACAGTGGGGAGATAGGGAATGAGGGAACGGGAAGACGTGTTGCGCCAGTGATGGCAAGCAAACAAACGCTTGGTGATTCGTTGCGGGTGATGCATTCACAGTGCCAATACAGACCACTCGGCCGAAGTATCACGATAGGCTACCGCTCTACTGAAATATCACAATAGGGTACTCTACCGACTAAGTTATGTTACGGTATAGTCGTTTCCGTTGATACATTCTCGCCCTGCCCCCCTCCTTTGATGGTGCCATGGCGGTGGAGTTCGTCGACGTGTTATGCTCCTACCACTCGCGGGCAGGCCTCCTTTCTTTCCCTTTCTTCTTGGCGTTGCTTGTCGGTGTGGTTACCTTGCCGTCCTAAGGCGTGGGGGTGGGTTTTGGTGAGCTAATTGTTCGACTCGTGTTCTAGTTCGTGGAATCGGACTTTCCATAAATTTATCGTATCTCTGGACGTATGTGTATACGGTTCATTAGATTAGGCTCGCTCGTGTTAAGGTATTGCCTGGATGATCTAGAAAAGGCCCGTGATCACCTGGGAGTGCAGGTAGTGGAGACGCATTTGTAGCACTTGGGAGGCGTACTTTAGATGGGAAGGCAGGGGGTTTAAGGGCGAGGTCTCGAGCCCTCTGCCTTTTAGTCCTCCACCGGACGCTACAAGGAATACACCAGTTTTTCCATTATCTCTAAGCGAACAGCATACGTGAACAACGACGAGAACATGTTCAATAGACAAACCTGGCGAGGGGTAGTCTGTGCCTCACCCTACAGGCTCTTACCGGTTAGGGGGGTCAGGATCGGACACGGCTTTGTTTACTCCTGTGGTTTACGTTCGCTATTGCTCAATATGAAAAGTATTCAATAACATTGGAGAGAGTTGGGAGGGGGGAGCGTGTTGTGTCCTTGCAAGCAAATACTTCGTGGTTTCGCTATTGGCGGCATAGACTTAGTTGACTGTTCGAGCACTTTTTAACGTCGGAGGAGGCGAAGATGGCGATCTTCGGGAGGGATAGTAACTACTGCGACAGCTGTAACGCCGGGGGGGGGGGCAAACATGGTGATCCTCGGGAAGGGTGGAGGCAGCTCAATCAAGGAGATATTGGACCACGGGATGTCTTGAGTTACGCGGCCTGTCTACGAAACCAGCCGCCAGGGCAAGGATAACCTCTTAAAGCTGCTGTTGTGCGTCTGAACGCCAAATCTATCGGCACGCGTCGAGTAACCGCAAGCCATAGATTTCACACCTCGCACAGATCATGTACAGATCATGTACAGATCGTCTACAGATCATTTCCACTTCATGATCTAGATATTTCAGCGCAGATAGATCGTCAATTCCTGGTAAGTATCATGTTGCTCCTGCTGCCAGGTGGGAGCCGTGTAGGCTGCATGATCTAGAACATGTTGCCTCGGTTGCGCCTGCAGGATACAGATACTGCACAACATCGCATATCGCCAAGTGAGAGGTACTACTGTAGATCATCAATAGATAGATCGTGACATGTCCGATATGTGCAATGTTTAGCGTACCAGGTGTTTATGTGTTACCGGCATAGGTCAGGCTGTTTGACCTGTCGTTAAGCGTTAAACATCAAAGGCTATATGTTGCTCAAGGTCTATGATACCTCCCACGAGGTCGAGAAGGGAGTCGAACTTCTACGGTATTAGTGAGGGAGATGCTGCAAATATAGATGTTTCCACTTCTACTGGATAGAGATGCTCCTACGATCAAATTGCTAAATTAAACAGACGGCACCGTCAGCATAAAACTGCAGGACGTGTGCACACTTCAAAAGTATACAGTACAACACATGCATAGAGCGGGGGATAGCCTTAAGAGCGGTGTACAATATGTTATGTGTGTATGCGCGAGCACCGCGAGGGTGGACAGCGAAGGAACACATCGCGTGGGTTCGGATATGGGGGAGTGTTCGCTAAAGAGGCTTCACTCATGTTGACATTTGCTTAAAAACTTACCGATACCCTGATATTTGCATTAAAAAATCGTACTGTTTTTGTTTCATTAATTCATACTGAGATTGAGGTTCGACATCAAAACCTCGTTTTTTTTGTACCCGAAAGGGCAAGGAGCAAACTATAGGTAGGACAGGAGTTGGGCCTCCTGGAAATATTTTGCTTCGCTCACAGCTGTGACAGGCGTGCTTCCTCGCACACTCGCCCCGCTCCTCTTCTCCCCCTCCCATCCTATATATTCTGGGTCATGGCCGATATTCACCACAACTGACCTTGGAGTTCCACTTTATTCATCATCTCTCTCCGGAACTACCTGAGGCTCATTGTGCAACCAGTCGGTCTACCCCCACTGAAACTGCGTGCGTACGCGTAAATAGCTCGTGCGGGCTGTCTGACGGGGCTCAGCACCCATATCACACGCCTCGCGCAGAGATCCCACAGACAGCCTTTGACCCCCAGCATCCCTGATGTTTTCGTGTGGCCGAGGCTATAAACGTCCCACTGCTGTGTCGACACTATGGTTGACGCGTGCAACGATAGGGGTAGCAGTTTTTGGGCCAATGGCTGCTTTTTGGACTGCTCTGGCTCCTTATCTCAATATCGTTGGAATAGTAATTCGTTCTTCAAGGGGTGCAGAATCTTCCGACATGTGTATGATGACCTCAAAACTTGGCGACATGTATGCTTGAGACGTTTTCCAGCCGGCCTATAGGGGGGAAAAACTCATCGACACACAGACTCTCTATATCCGTTTGCGCCTTTGTCGACTCCGGGAGGTCTGCAGCACAGCTCTCAACCTGCTACGACCCAAAAAAGGTTGAGTCAGCAGCAACAACTCCATACGCCTATTCTGCCATGGTGGTATAGTGTACGGCATAATCTTCACCCAGCAGAACCCACGCGAACGCGACACAGCCTGGCGGTGCGGATAGGCCGTCAGCGAGATAGAGGAACGATACGTTGGTCTGGCGGTGCAAACCGATAGCCCAACTTATGGGGCGCCTTATTTCACCCTGAGCCATGCTCTGGTGCCAGCCGCGCCATCTCGCGTGCATTTATCACTGCAACAAAAAACTTCAGGGCTACACCCGTTCCCCTCCCCGCCCACCCCCACCGATTGCGGTCGGCAGCAGGCCGATGACCTCAGGCCAAGACCGAACCAAACCAACGGTCACAAGAACTCTCGACGGGTTTCCGCTCGACGTTTTCCTATTCGTATGCTGTAGTTACATCACTCGACGGTCGTGCTAACAGCAGTGGTGCGATCAACACTACAAAATAGGAGGGGGGCCGGCCGGAGGGGCTTTATTCAACACTTACGCGGCCCGTCTCAGCTTTTTTTTTTGTCGTATATCTCGCTGTCTATCAATCTAGCCGTATACAGCAGACTCTACCTCTTAAATTGCTCTCTGTCCCCCCCAACATGTAGATAGTTATTTCTTGTGCTTTATGTCTCTTGCCGTCCTCCCCTCTCTCTATGTCCACGTGCGAACATCATCTGCAAACTAAACAAGCCCCCGTTTCACTTTCTCGCCGAGGATGGGCTTCCTTTCGGCTGTCTATAAAAAGAATGCGGCCCATGAGCAGCCCCGAAAGCACACAAGGAGCCTACCGTATGCTTCTGGCACGCTGCTCCTGTGGCTGTAGTCGAGTACCATCGCTCTGGGTGGAGACGTAAGGGATGTTGGGTATTCATATTAACGTATAAACGTTCCTTATATTTCCGTCCAGAGTGATGCACCAGAAAAACAAAGACGGTTGACAAAAGGTATGATTGATGAGGTATGATTGATGAGGTATGATTGATGAACAACATGTTTGCCGCCGGTGGTGACACGAACACCACGCTGGCATGCACGCGCTTCACGAAGGTCCATGCGAACGAACGACCACCACGAACACACTTTTACCGACGGCCACCTCGTACAAACTTGACCGCCACCCACCGCTACCACCAGCCACCATCACCACCGCCGCCGCCGCCGCCCGTTCAGCCGCGTTTACGCCCGACAATCGCGAGCGCCCGGACGTAGAACGCGCGAGGCGGCGGAGGTACCGGGGGGTCTCCCTCAGCCTCTTTCGGGAGGCCGAGGGGGGTGCGGCCCTCTGCCCAGTCCTTGTTCATCCGGCTCTCGAAAATCTCCAAAGCTTCTTGACGCACGCCTTCCCGCCCTCTGGCCTCCAGGGACGAAAGCGTTTGCTAGGTAAGACAAAACAAAGCATGGCGTTTTAAGGGCCGCGGGAGAAAGCGTGAAGGGAGGGAGAAAGAGAACGAGAGGGGGTAGATGGGGCGGGGGGGGAGGGGGGTACTCGTTTATTTCTTACCTTAGTCATTTTCCCATTGACCACGCATCTCTTTCGTGGTGGAGCACCGTTCCTACTACACCTGCGGGAGGGGGGGGTCTGTCGCGGTTTGTGTGGCGTTCAAATGCTATCCCGAGTGCCCCGGCCGACGAAGACAAGAGAGCACGCGGCGCGCACATGTCCCGAATATTCGAAACATACAAGAAACGGGCGACCCCACGGTTTCACTTTCATAGCGGCGTTACCCCTGCGCCCTTCAAAAATATAAACTCGCACCAATACCAAATACGTTGACGGACAATATCGAACACACAACAGGTCAAACGTATGGCCCGCGTAAACCCCTTCCGTTACGTGCTGCAAAAAATGATCCCACACAAACTCCAAGTGATATTCCTCCGAAAGAACGTGGGTTCAGCTTTTAAGGGACTAAAAACTAAAAACCGCGCGCGTCTCCACTGACCCCTAGCGGCGTGGAGAGGGCGCAGTGTTTCCAGATGTCTCGCGGCCCTCCGTTAGCTCCAAGAAGCACCGGCGCGGAGAATTTCGAAATCGTCACGTTCTCGAGGCCCGCAGCCTGCAAGAACAAACGCGCGACAGACACAGCGCAGCGCTTGGTGAGGAGGGAAGCGGTGGGGGCTGGTTTTAACGTGTAGTCTCGTGCAGAAGGCAGCCAGGAAATGGCTAACAGCTGGAAGGAGCTTGGGTCGGGAAGTCTGCCGCCATGAGAGGTAGGGGCGTACCCATTCCTTGTTCGCCTTAGTCATTTGACATTGACCACGCATCCCTTTCGAGACGGAGCATCGTTCCTACTCCTGCTATTGATATGTCCAGCGTGTGGGTTACTCATTACCAAGTACGTTTCTGCTTTGTGCTATATTTAACGAAAGGCTTATCTGATCCCCTTCCTGTTTCGCCTTTTGTGGACACCATTTATGTCCTAGGATAACGGTCGTTTTCCCAAAAAAATCTACCTGGCAGTTTACTAAACTTATATCTAGTGTACCAAAAGTCTCCATGTCATACCTGGGAGCGAGGGGATAGTCGACACACATTGCCAACTATCCTCGAAGGCGTTCTACTATCGGGGAAGGCGTTGTTTACCTCCGTCCCGTTGGGCACTCCACTGTCTGTACTGTAGAAAACGGGGACACGAGAAGAGGTGGACTTACCTCCATCTCCTCCGCTACCGCCAACCCACCGTCCCCGCCAAGAGCTTCAGGGTCGATCAGTCCTTTAAATCCTGATGGGTTGAGGGGTATAGGCGCCGACAGGCGATGGAGGGGGAGGGATGTACACATGTCATGCATGGGCGTAGCAAATGATCGTAGACCCTCGCATCTCTACAATGCCGGGACGGAGCACGTCGGGTTTTCACCGACCAGGCAGTCAAGGGCCTGCACCTAGCGCGAAGCACCGTGAGGTGTTGGGGGGGGGGTGTACTCATTATCATGCATGGCCGTAGTCAGGGGAGGGGGGGGGGGGGGGGGGGGGGGGCATGATGAGAAAGCTAACGAAGCCAAGGCTTGAACGTCCACAATCTACGGTGCCAATGGATCTCCCGACGCAAAAACGCGCCGCCTGCCCTAAACAAAACACACACAAAAAACAACAGATTATCCTCCACAACATGAGTTAAACCGCGACAGCGTTAGCTTCATGGACATCAAGTACGGCGGTTCTGCGGGACCATCCTTATCGCCCGACCGTCCCCAAAACGACAAAACAACACTGCAGGCATCCGTGGGCACCGGCACTGCTCCCATTGATAGCACCGTCAACCCAAGCACGCTAAGCCAGTTCAGGGGGCATATGCAGCAGAGAAGCAACCGCTCCAGCTTCACATCATTTCTGTCCCATGTTTTGATTTGCACGGACGAATCGATAACAGTATGTGAAGCTATGGTAGAAAGGAATGATCGGGGAACCTCCTCCCCTCGCGCTCGCCCCGACTTGCCTCGCTTCCGCGATACGTGCAGCTGACTAGGTCGAGTGAAGCGTCTGTGCTGTTTTCTCCCTCAGGCGAAGCAGAAGAAACCTTAGGTAGAGATTCCGTTGAGGTGGAACGACGTCCGGCAAAGTGCCGTTTGGTAGGAAACCTCCACGTCGTCGGCCGTGCTGCATCACCTGGCTGATACCAGCGATACACCGAATCGACCACATACACTCTCCTTGTTGAGACAACAACTACCCCCTGTGTAAACCCGACATGCTCCGTCCCGGCATTGTAGGGATGTGAGGGTCTATGGTCATACAACGACGGCCATGCATGAGATCGAGTACATCTCTCTAGTCGAGTACACCCCCCCTCCCCCATACGACTACGGCCATGCATGATAATGAGTCCCCCCTCCCCCCCGCCCCCGCTGTTTCAGGCATCAACCTCGCTTCACAAGCGGTTCTTAGTAGGATGCAGCTCACCCTTCATGAGACTCGCCCAACACCTGACGGCGGTTCGCGTTCGGTGCAACCAAATGTCTCCTTGGTCGGTGAAAATTCGAGCGCGCCGTCCCGGCATTGTAGGGATGCGAGGGTCCCATGGTCACACGACTATGACCATGCACCTCATGAGTACACCCCTCACCCCCCCGCGCTTCAGGCTGTAACCTCCCCGCCCTAAACGCTCCGTCCCAGCATTGTAGGGATGCGACGGTCTGACTACGGCCATGCATGACCATGATGAGTACACCCCCCTCAACGCCCCCTACCTGGAGAGAGAGTGTCCAGTACGGCGGCCATCCGCTGGTAGATGGAGTCCTCGTGCTTCTCCCATATCGTTATCACCACCAAGCCGTCGCTTCTCAGCACTCGCGAAAACTCCTGCCGTGGAGTGCAGGTTTGGTTCCCGAGTCAGAGACGTGCGAAACAATTACTTGCCGCCGAGACTGGTGCGGGTTAGTGCCACCGCCTGGGAGGGGGGAAGGGGTGTACTCGTTATCATGCATGGCCGTAGTCGTATGAACATAGACCCTCGCATCTCTAAAATGCCGGGACGGAGCACGTCGAGTTTCCACCGACCAGGCAGACATTGCTTGCACCAAGCGTGAAGCGAAACGTCAGGTGTTCGGCGAGTCGCATGAAGGGTGGGCTCCATCCTACCGTTTTAGAGGCGGATTTTCTTGCATATGGATGACAGGGTCAATGTATTGATTTATTTTCTGGTCTGGCCACTTCCAGAGACAGGAATGGGTTTTACTATGTAACTGCCTCGCGGGTGCCTTACCATAGACACACTACGTGATACGATCATCCCCCTTGTGCGGAGTTAAGGTTTTACCCACACAAAATGATCTTACTTGATTACCAGCCATGGTGACCGTCAAAAACAAACAAAAAAACGGTACCCTGGTTGTCTAGCTCACGCAGTGAGAGGCGTGTTTTACAGCGTCGTCGCCAACCGACGCCAACTCAACTTATATAGATACCACATATATATATATATTATCCACATATATATATATATGATAGGGGGGCTATACCTTTGAACTCAGCAGGGGCCAAGGACTAGCATCGCTGCTCGGAAGCACACACAGTCAGAAAAAGACACAGCAATGTTATATATGGTGAAGTTCCCGGCAGGTCTCTGTGTCGCATGCATGCTTCTGTATCAGTAGGAAACCCGCTTGGATATCCCGAGATAGTCCAGACGCCACACGACACAGCGATAAAGCGTCTCTGACCACCAACATTCTGAAGTGTGCAGCAGCGTCAGTGCAGCGGAAAGCGCACAAACACCAACGCCAAGGACATAGGCTAGCAACAGCAACGAACAACAGCAAACACGAATAACAGGAACAACAACAATGACTACGAAAAAAACGACGACAACAGCAACGCCAACAACATCTACAACACTAAAATCGCCACTACCACCACCGCAATCAATACCACTACCAACACAAAAAAAACAGCATCAACGCCACGCCAAACACCAACACCAACACAAACACAAACACAAACACCAGGTACGACCACAATAACACGACACCAACGCCAACACAAACACAAACACCAACACCAGTTACGACCACAATAACACAACACCAACGCCAACAACATCAACGCCACCTACATCAACAACACCTACATCAACACCAACAACACCAACCATTAGAGCAACACCAACCATTCTATTACGGAAGACCATAGTAAATAGGACCTACGGTACACACAAAGACGTATATATTTCCTATTAATACTACTGTAACAATATTTGGTCCCATTTACTATGGTCCCCCGTAACAGCAACAACAGGAAAAACCGCAACGACGCCAACACCAACACCACCTACAACAGCGACAACAACACAACGCCAACGACAACATCACCAACAGCAACAAGGAAAGGCCACAGAACTGACGGGAGTCCCATCGCAAAAACGCTGCAACAAGTACCTGGACCGCCCGCTTCCAGTCCGGCATGAACATCAGCCCCCACGTGCAGGTCACCGCGTCAACCGACCCGTCCTCGAACCCCTTCAATGACTCCCCGTCAGCTACAGCCGCTGTGACGTTGGAAATCCCGGCCTCGGCAGCTCGCCGCCTGCGATGACACAATGTTTTGCGTTGCGCGGCAGGGATATCGTTGTTTCGGAGCGTACCTTACGCGAGCAGCGGGAGCTTCAGTCATTTGATCGGGAAGATTAAAAGAGTTGACTGCTTCGGCGGTTATCTCGAAGCGACGGAACGCGGGCTGCAGCTTCGTGACTGAAAGCGGGCTGCAGCCACGTTTTTTGGGAACAGAGTACTGAACTCGGCACCAAGTTTGGGGGAAATATTGCGGTAGTTAACAGGGTGTCATTTTCCTTTCTAACGATTTTAGTCGTGCATCAAAGTGGTCCGCACTAGTTCTCAGTATTTTGTCGCCAAATATAAGCTAGCGTGCCGTTTCTCCAGGAGTGAAAACGTCTAAGTATATTACCGCAAAACGTGTATCAACTCATGTTCCAAGTATTTTGTGCCTGAACACCTGTCCCACCGTCCCCCGCAACACCATCGCGTTATCCGGAGAAACCAACAGCGGTCTGCCTAGTGGTGGCGGCGGAGGGGCTCCTGCCACACGGAAACCAGTGCGTGCGAGCGCAGGATAAGGCCCACAGGTCCACCACTCCGCTGCTCCCCTGCCCCCCACCTTTTAGTCCTGCAGTGTACATAAGCATATATATATGACTACAGTTTCAAGTAATGTATCCTAATGTGGTTAATCCCCGCAAAGCCACTCCCCACTCCCCGCGAGAGGGATGCGCGGTCGACGGTCAAATGACTAAGGCAAACAACACATGAGAACGCCCCCCCCCCCCCCCCCCCCCCCCCCCCCCCCCCCCCCCCCCCCCCCCCCCCCCCCCCCCACCCCCCCCCCCCCCCCGGTGATATGAAAAATATCATACGTACATCTCATTCGGGTAGAAAGTGTATGCCACCCCCCCTCTCCCCCCCCCCCCCCCCATCTCCATCCTCCCCGTTCAATGTTCGCACCATCCATGCCTGCCCCTCCTGACGGATAAACCCCCCACCTCTGAGGTCGCGCTCCGAAACCGCGCAAACAATTTGCGAAAGCTCGATGGGCTACGGCACGAGACAACGTCGCCGGTCGCTATTCCTCCACTCGCTGTACGTAGCTCCGCCCGTTCCCGCCCGTCCCACCCGCCCGCCCACCCACACCTATTCCGATTCCGAACAACTATTACGGGGGTCCATATTAAACAGGACCTACGGTACACACAAAAAACCTATATATTTCGCTATTTTCACTAACAATATTTGGTCCTATTTACTATGGCCCCCCGTAATACTGTTAAGTACAGGGCACATGCTAGTACAGTGATAACAAACAGGCGTGCTGGTCCAGCCTGGATTCCTAAATTTGGAAATGGTATGGTGCCTTCGGCACAGCCTTCAGAGAAACAGAAGTGGGTTTCGTGCCGACACTGACGTGACAGTGTATCGGCTGCCGGATTTTCATTTATTCGTGAATATCTCCAAATGTCAGCCAGTCTTTTTGTTCGTGTTCGTTCGTCTTGGTTGTGCGTCCTGTACCGTATGTACCGCAGCAAAAATGAGTGTTGGTTTCGAGAGCCGAGCTGCCGAGATACATGCTCCCTTGAGGCTTCTTGAGGCGCACCTGATGATCTCAACCATTGCCGGAGCGATGTCGGTGGCGTGTACCGTCGCATCCGGCAGCACCTGCGGGGCGTGTATGGGTCGATACGAAGGGGACAGCGGAACAAAGGACGCCAAAATTAGCTGGGCTTTCATGCCGAGCATGTTCGCCGCTTGCCTCCCCGTCGCAACGTTCGTGTTTCGTAAGTGCGTGAGTGACATTTCCTAAAGTTGGTATATATATTTTTTAATCGTCGTTTCTCCCCGGAGCAAGGCTTAGGGTTTTGGAAAGGCGTGAGTGGATTTTCTTACAGGGTAGAACGATAACTAGAGCCGGTGTGCCCGCTTTTTCTCTTCCCGCGGCAACGCTCGGGCTTTTGTGAAGGCATGAGCGGTATTCCCTTCCGAGCGGTACGGTGAGCACAGAGGATGCATGTCGTCCATCGTTTCCTTTTCGCTGCAATGATAGTCCTTTTTTCACTCACGATGAGCGGCTCACGGACATAATATCGAGAGAGGGAAAACCACGCACGATCGGAAGATTTCTGTCTCTGGGTGTTCTCCTTGTCAGGCGCTATTTCCCGGGGGGGCAAGACGGGGGGGGGGGAGGTGTACTCGAAGTGGAGCTGGAGTAGACGCGCCAGGGCCAAGAGGACACGCGGCAGTGGCGCGGGCGGAGGTCAAGCCCGCCGCACCCCAATGTCAGCGCACGCATCGACGCGAAAGCATGATGCGAACCAGCGGCCACGAGCGCAGGAGAGCCCGGCCATTGCCACTGCACGTATAGGGAGTGAGCCGTGCGACGGTAGGAGATTGAACTCTTAGTAAGCCCAAATATTTCAAGACCAGTAGTACTCGCAGTCGAGACATGATAGCCCTGTATCACGCACCGCTCGGCATGAGACGGGTCCGTCGGTCGATTTCGAGCGAGAGTGTTCACCGCTTTCGTGGATATTGCCGCCTACAGTAGGTATAAAAACCGGGCCGTCTGTTTATACCTCTGGCCTGCTGCTTCGATGACAGCGGTGGGGAGAGGGGTATCCGGTCCGGTGTTCGTAGCCGCATCGTCTCCGTACTAATTTCCGATGCCGTGAGGTGTTCGCAGTCTCCTAGATGTCGAGAAAGTCAGCTCTTCCAAATTCCGTGCGGGCCCGTGCCACGGCGAGGTATTGATCAGGGTACTGTAAAACCTTTCACCCTCGAACATTTCGCCACTGACGGAAATCCTTCCTCCCTCAACCATTGCAATTCTCGAGCTGAAGGCCAACATCATTGGAAACCGATGTTTGCATATACCAGTATGTATTTTTTAATATTTTCGCCCCGTGGGCTACGTAGCTTACATTTTTTTTTCTCACTCGGTTTTGTCGGAGCTTTTCTAACGAGGTGCTAAGTGCCCTCTCGTAGCACGGGGTGTGCGCGAGGGGGGGGGGTATGTCTCCTTGCGTTTGATGCGGTACCAACGCCTGCACGACACGGCCACGCCGCTTTCTTCTCAACTTTATGTTTTACCTTCGCGATAGTGATGGCCGGTTCTCCACCGGCGGAGGCGACGTCCAAAACGGTCGCCGATCCCGGCTCCTTCAGCCGCACCTGCCGGCCGGAAAAAAAGGAGACCAGAAAAAGAAATATGGCGGGGTTTGGAGGCGAGTAGAACAACGAGGCAGTAAGCCCCTGTAGTGTTAACTTACGACTTGCGGGGTTTGGAGGCGAGCAGAACGACAAGGCAGTAAGCCCCTGTAGTGTTGATTTACGAGTTGGCCCAGCTTTTCGACGAAATGATGAGCAATCCATACTGATAATACCAGGTGGCTCTTCATTGCGTTTGCGTTCGGAGAATTTTCCCAGAAAAAGGTAGACAGTCCACACCTACTTCTTCATTGCGACTTCATTTCCGAGAGAAAATTCCCACACGATGGAGGTTACGGTTTGGGTCAGACGCGTGCTGCTACAGGCGGTGAAATTTCGGGTACTGTGGCACTTTCGGACCGAAACATTTCTGAGTGACTGATCTTTTCAGGAGCGATACCCGGTGTACACACCCCGATTTGTGTTGCACAATAATGTAGCAGTTTTCCTGAGCACCCTTATAATGGGACGTGGGGTTCGATCGTCGGGTTCAGGCCAACCCGGTTTTTGAGTGAGGCATGGTGGAGTTCTTCCTCGCGCGAGGAGGGAGCTTCAGAAAGTTCCTGGCTTTGCTCAACACCTCCTGTACCGCACATGCATACCTTTGCTTCGTTGGGGGTAGATTTTGAGGTCAACTATTTGAAACCATTGTGTCGAGGCTGGACCAGGGTATAGGCGGCCCTGCGGCGACAAGGCGCAGAGAGAACGCGGACAACCGTATCACACGCGCGATAAGATAACGCACCCCCTCGAACGAGTCCCAAAGCTGTTTGTCTCGACGACGACAAAGTGAGTGTAAAGGCAGAGCGACGCGTCTATAGAAACCTCTCTATGAGATTCTTCCAAGGCCACCATTTTCGTTGTGTCCTCCCCCCCCCGCAGGCATGCATTGGAGGAAGTCGGTTCCGAAAATCGTCCCACGAGGTGCGCTATCTTCTCACCCGTGTGATCGTGTTATACGGTACACAGCGGTCGAAGTCGAGAAAGGCGGCAGGATGCGACAGCCAGGCCAAGAGGCGACAAGAACAGCCTCGGAGGGGCGTGAAAGGAAAGGCAGGCGCGCCCTTAAACCCTGATTTATAGGTTATCAAGCGGGGTCACCGGCAGGCGGCTCACCGCAAAAAGGCGCCGCCTCTTTCCCTAAGAAAGCAAAGGCTTGACACAAGCCCATCCATGTTCCACGGTACAAGCAACCAATCCAACATCAAACCAACCAACAAAACTACAGAGCGAACAACCATTACGGGGGACCATAGTAAATAGGACCAAATATTGTTAGTATAAATAGGCGAATATATAGATTTTTATGTACACTATAGGTCCTATTAACTATGGACCCCCGTAATAGTCAAGTAACCAAACAAACCAGTGAAATCAACCAACCAAGCAAACAAGCAATCAACCAATCAATCAACTATCCAAACAACTAATCAACAGAGCGTATCGCAAAACATCCCATGAGCCTTACAAAACCTCTCAAAACCAACTCAACAAAAATCTCGCCGCCGGGACCGCTTGCGCTTCGCCTTACTCTGAGTGAGCGGCGTCCTGAGCGCGCCGATCCCTCTTCATGCGCCCCGCCCCGAGGAACGCCGGCCACCGGTTGCGCCCCGCCATCACACCAGATGCAATGAAAAAAAAAGTAGATCGCGGCTTGAACCCTTGACAGACCGCCCCGGCACACTAATCCTATTATTACGGGGGACCATAGTAAATAGGACCAAATATTGTCAGTAAAAATAGGGAAATATATAGGTTTTTGTGTGTACCGTCGGTCCTGTTTACTATGGTCCCCAGTAATACGAGGGGGGGGATAGTCATCAGAACCCACGACGGGCCCCTATGAAGCTTACCAGGTAAAATGGATCCCCCTATTTTTACATACCTGGTACCATATTAGGTTCTGGATTCGTTTTAAACGATTCGGCACGACCATGTCCCTGGTCCTTGTAGCTGAGAATAAAGCTCTTTACGTAAATAAACCGAACAGCGATAGGGCGACGTTCATCACTAAAAAGCAAAAATTCGCATGCCGATGCACGGTGCTGCTGTACACACTCGTACCTACCACTCTGTCCGGAAATGTAATGAACCCTATATTTTCATAATTGTACTTGAATTATCCCTATATTTCCAGAGAGAGTGGTACATACGGTAGAGTGACTTTACTCGACCATTTTCTCGCGTGAGGCAGCAGTGATGCCTTCGCATCTGAAAGCTAGGGGCGACTCGCTTCCCGCTGCATCAAGGTTCGATCACATACGGTCTTCGCTGCGGCGATGGCACCGGGTGTGGTGGCAATCGCTCGGCGAGCGGCCGCGCTCATGTCTGGCACTGTTTCCCCGATATAATAAAGACGAGATGTTTGGTTGGACCGCGCGTCCTTTTCGTTTTTTTTCCCCCATTTTCGTCTCGGGACACATATTTTCCCGAAGTTCCCATGAAGAATTGACTCTCAAGAGGGTCAACTTTAGGAACGAATTTCTTGTCGGCTACTTGTCGGATATGAGCGCGGGTTGCATTGCTGTGTGCGCAACCTGCTGGCGGGGGGGGATGGCACGTATCTATTCTGTAGTCGCGTCAAACAGTTTTTCCCTAGAGATAAATATGCATACACAACCTGAAAGTCGAGTTTTCCCACGTATTTCCAGTCGGATAGACGAAAATACAAATTGTCAAAAGAGAACATGATGTTCCATCCCCGCGGTCTTCGTTGATTACATATGTCTGCCCAACGCAATCATCCAATTCGTTTCATACGTCGAGTAATCAGGTATTGGCTGCTACCGTGAATGTATTCTAAAGCTCAAGTAAACAGGGTGGTGGCAGACTATTTTCACAAATTATTATTTTTATTTTTTATCAAGGGTTTGTCGAACAGACTAAATATATTTTCTTACGTCTAAAACGAATCGGTTCCCACCCCTACCTGTGCTTTCCCGCAACAGAAAAAAAAAGTGGCATAGCTTTCGTTTGGAACTCGCACGGGTGGGTACTACTGTAGTACCTGTCGTCAATCAACGGTCCTCAGGAAAAACAAAACAGACAGCTACCTACTCGCACTGGTGAAATGCTTGGAAAAAAAGGAGAAGACTTTCGGGTCGGGGCGGCACTGATCTCGTGTGGCTTCAGGTAACTATGAACAAAGTATAAGATTTCCGGTTTCGTTCACCCAACCCAAAGGGGCCTCAATTTTTCAGGATTGTTCACTGGTCGGGTCAAAATTCGCGGGCCGGGTCGGATGGGGTCACCTAACACCACCCGACCTGACCCGACCCGACCCAACCCAACCCAACCCAACCCAACCCAACCCGTGAGACTTCGAATACCTCCTGATCCGACCCGTCAATGTTTGAAGACCTCCTGACCCATGAACAGCCCTGACACTTTTAGGCGGCCGTGTCACTGAAACAAAAGCTCGCTTGGCTCGTTGCAAGGCCAACCGAGGCCTTGTCGCGCCCGAGAATGACCTGTCTCCTACGTACATACACCAAGCGTAATATCTCACCATGTCTTCCGTTTTTCGTGGAGCTCGCAGGTGGTGGCCCCTTCTTTGGCCTCACCGTGGGTGGCCCTCGACCGGCACAGTGTTTCTCGCTGTGGCGGCCGCCTCGCAGCGCTGGCCGCCGAGAGGGGTGTTAAGAGTAGTCATTTTCAAGACGATTTTTAAGGTGAAGCTTTAAGGCTTAGGGTCAAGGCTCAATTTTCGAGGTAGAAGTCAACGTCTAGGCCAAGGTGGACGACGGTGTATAAGGTGAAGGGTTAAGGAACAGGGTTGAGGAAAAATCGAGGGTTTAAGCCGAGCCTTAGGCTAAGGTCAACGCGAAGGTTGGGGTTGACGTTTTCGGATAAGCCGAGCGAGGTTTAAGGTATGGGGTAAAAGCCAACATTGAGGTTGAGGGTCAAGTCAACGATTAAGGTCAAGGCTGACGTTAAGAGCAAGGTCAAGGTGAAGGTTTCAGCATAATTTGTTAAGTAACTTTATTGGTTTGGGGTGTTGTTAAGCTACGGCAAATATTAGGTCAGGTGAGGCTAAGTTTACGGTGAAGGTTAAGCTTTAGATAGGGTTGATAGGTTGTAGTTAAGGTTGAGGTTAAGGTTGAGGTTAAAGTTCAGGTTAAGAGATATGGGAGCATCGGCGAGATTTAAAGTCAAGGGCGATGATTCGGATTGAGATCAAGGTTGAGGGCAATACTTCGAATCAATATCAAGTTTAAGGTCAAGGTTAACCTTACCTTTGGGGAGCAGTTACTCGCTGTATATTCGTGTACAGCGTTGGTTAATTACTTTCGTTATTGACGGCGCAGATACTAACTAGACCAACAGAAAGGGTGAAACACACAAAACATGAACTCGAGTCCATCGGGACTTACCAACAAGCGCTGAGAACCCCAATTACGATCTAGAGCCGCAGCCCACCACCGACGGAAACGTAGGCACACCCTACCGGCACTACAAGGTCTGGCTGCCCTGTTAGGTTCAGTTGTCGGCGCAATAAGCGTGTGGAACGAATACTCGTCAGTCCCAAAAAGGAAGAAAATCACGGGACCCAGAGTCACGAGCCAACGTTGCTACTGTACGTACGTAAGGATCCCCAAAATAGGCTTTCGACATCCCCAGTACATCCCTACATCGACAGGACTGCACATTGAAACAGTTCCACTGATTGTATGTAGACGAAACGACGAGGCGGAGTATCGTTTTCCCCTCCCCGGCAAATCAATTCGAGCTGGATGAAGCCGGAGATACTACCAGAAAATCTGAGGGCGGAGATCTGAGGCCGGAGATCTGCGCCCTTCGACCGAAAATCTCCGACTTTTGTTTAGTTTTTATGGATACCTTCCACCAGGGAAGACAGACAACTACAGATGTACAACCAGCCCGAGTCCCTATTCATAGCAAAAAGCTACCAGCCCACAATACACACAGATGGTATATCTATAGAGACTCTTGATAAAAAAAAGAGGGAAAGCTGGTCCAGGCTTGAATTTATTTACTCGAGAATGGGTGCGTTCTACAACTAACTGACTCCACAATAACGCCTGCTGAAATTTCTTGTATTCCTGCAAAAAAAAAAATCGGCATGGCTTTCTTAAATCGCTCCGTTTTCTTCATAGGTTGCCCAGCACTGTACTGAGGCCCAGCAGGCACCGTTGCTAGCAGCCGCGCCTAAAACTGAAAACACGCACACACGCACACCAGCGGAAGGCTTCCACAGCTGACGGAGGCGCGCCAAATAAAGTTGGGGCCAGGACGCTTGCTACAACGGGGGGGAATCACAGCATTTTAGCCAAAAATAAAATAAAATCGAACGACGGGGTTCCTTAACCAAAATCTTGGGAACGATTTTCTATTTCTTCATACCATGCGATTGTTCGTCTACTGTAGTTGCACTTTCAACTGTTTCTCAAAATCGTTCTTGACTTTTCTATTAGTATAGAGTCCTTGAGGCGAGGAAACCTCGAAACAAAAAAAAAATGGTGCGCCTCGACCTTACTAACTGTCACTACCGGAACTATTACCTCTTTCACAAGGGAGTTCACCAGACGCGCCGCCAGCTTGTACCCTACCGACATTCCCGCCGCTAAGCCACCCTCTTGGTCCCTCTCCTGTACGGCACCAACGTACGCGTCCGCCGAGGAGTTCCACGCGGACGCAATTTTTTCCTTGTTTCGACAGGGGCATACGGTGAGTGTGACGGCGGCGGCAGCAGCAGCATGTTACGATTGGCAAGACAGAAGGACCATGGGAGGCGTTTCGTTTTGGCAATAAAGGGGAGCGGGGGCAGACGCAATGGAGAGAAGGGGACTAGTTGTTCTGGAATCTCCTCTCCACTGGCGCGGCGTCACGGCGGGTAGGTATTGGAGTAGATGTCCGGGACCCAGATAGATATCCGGGTAGATACCCGGGTAAATACCTAAGCAGATATACTCGGGTAGATACCCGGGCACATTCACAGTATATACCCTACTAAACGTACCCTTAAAGTATTTCAACCCCTTTCCGCCCTCCCCGCGCGCACGCACATATATATATCGGGGTAGATATCCGGGTAAATACCCGAGTATACATATCCGGATAGAAACCCTGGTAGATATACACGGGTAGATACCCGGGCATATTCAAAGTACATGCCCTACAAAACATACCCTTGAAACGTTTCAAGCCCTTTCCGCCCTCCCTCCCTCCCTCTCTCCCTCCCCCCCCCCCCTCCTACGAGCTCGCACGCCTTTTTCGATCCGTCGGCAGCCAGAATATCGCGCTCGTTTCGCCTCCCACCTTTTTATCTTCGCGCGACAAACCGCTCAGCTGACGAGATTGCCCTGCTCCTCGGGCGTCCGTGGCATGCCCACATAATTCTCGTCTTTGTATGCCACCGAAAAAACCAACGAGCGGGCGCGAAAGAGCCAGGCCCGTCATGCATCGACAATTGCATGAACAGAGAGAAAATACAAATACCTAGACCCTATTCCAAGCGCGTGCGGGCGCGGAGCGGCGTGTGCTTAGGATCTGGCAGAACGCAAGTACTCGTATGTAGTTGGTCTTCCAGTGCTTGTCTATTCTTGTACTATACTGTACCAACTGTGCCGTCGGCCAACACGGTCAGGGTGTTAACTGCTGTGATTGCGGTTCACGAGAGAGTCGGCTGATTCCCAGTGAGAGCACGGCAGGTTGAGTTATCGCAAATTTTTAATACTAAAATGATTTCTATGAATGCTCAAAATACCCACACGGTTTACGGAGGGAGGGAGAACGACAAAGGAAGAAAGCGGGCCGAGGTTGTTCGATGGCTTCATGGACAAGTATGTGGCCATGTAGCCATTGGATTCGGTGGGTTTGTGGGCTATAATACCCATGGGGTAGGCACGCTGGGGGTCAAAAGCTAAAGGGCTCCGACATGCTGAAAGAATGCCCAGCAATAGTGTGTGTTCTGACCTCCCGACATCGCTCTAATGGCTGTATGTTGCTGCGTGGGACGTATGGTGCTGTGTTCTTTAGTTCTATTGATGAGGAGGTAAACGTTGATGACTGAATCCACCGGTGCCTTGCACGTCATAAAACGATGAACCCCGCGCCATATGTGCAAGGGTGATGACCAATCCGACAGGTTGAGAGCCGGTGTGCCCGTACCCTGGCGTTTGCGGTCATATCCCGGTACGGTGGGTGCCTTGGCCAATGAGCGCTGCCGGTAAAAGGTACTTTTTTTTACGCGTTTCCCATATCTACACCATAAACTGGCGCCAAACGCCCCCCGTACACCTTTTTTCTGGCTAACGTCCTTTTCCATTATGGACGAATGTGCAGTTCAATACACGCCTATTAACAGCAAGCAGTACAATCGCTTTAGTGCGGCCTGGGCTTACCTATCATACCTACGCTACAATCTAGCACACAATAGTATATACCTGGCATGTACTACCCATTGCGGGCGCGGAGCTGCAGGTGGGCATCAGCCCATTGCGACGAAGCCCGCCTTGTGCGTGCTATCATACGAACACAGCCGCAGCGAGGAAGACGGGTACAGTCTCTCTTGAAGGCATTAGAGTTTACCACTACGTGCCACCAACAGAACATAGCCGCAGCGAGGAAGACGGGTATAGTCTCTCTTCAAGGCACTAGAGTTTACCACTTATTCGAGACGTGGCCTGATTGGCTTAGGTTCAGGGTTAGGGTTGCTCTGATTGGCTTAGGGTTTGGCTCAGGGTTAGGCTTAGTTCTATCAGTCTCGTACACAGCGGTGCGTGTCAACCATTTTTTCTCGAATATGCGATAAGCTGTACCCTGCTTGGAGGCGCCGACGACATCACCGCCACCGTCAAGCTAACTCTGACGACTTCTACAGTACTAGTAACTCCAGAAGGAAACACCAAACGTTCAGCCCATCAAATCGTGACGAAAAACATCGCACCCGGAGATGGGCATTCCGACGGGTCCTTTGGGTACATCGTAAAGAGTGCTGAGTGCGTGCAGGGGGGCGATCGTCATTCAGCGCTGTTTTTTTTTAGTACTGCAGTTCCGTTTGGGGGACAGACCACTTAAAATTTGACTGGTTTGCCCCCAAAATAGGACTGCACTTCTGAAAGGGTTAACGACGGCTATTATAATATAGTCGTACCAGGTGCGTGATATTTTCGGAAGGCTGCTCGACCAGATCTTTTTCCGAAAACACCTTATTCGGTAAAAAATGGTAACCTTCCCGTTCTGGATAAACACCGGCGCTGACAAACGATCGCACCCCTGTACGAATTCAACAACTCAATGAGGTATGTACGTTGTACGTACGTACCAAGTATCCAACATGTGAGCAATGGCCTGGGCGTTCTACTTGCGTGGTTCCTGTCGTATCGTTCTTATTGAACCGTCCCTATAGAATGTTGCTTCGCCTGCATCGTCTATATTGCATGACACTGCAGTTGCTGCTGTATGCTGCTGCATCGTACCTACCCTCTGGTATTTCTGGTCGTTCCCATACCGCCTGTCCTCCTTGAATCGCATCGTCCCTACTTCCTCACATCCCTGCTGCGTCTTCCCTTGCATCGTCCCTACTGCATCGTGCCATTTGCATCAATCACCCTTGATGCGTCGTGTCTATGGCATCGATCCTACCAGGTACAGCAGTATTGCACTACTACGTCGTCGCTGCTGCTGTCCCGCTGCCGCTGTAGATGGCGCACACCTCAACGATACGGTCTCGATGCATAGTAGAGTCAATATAAAGAGAGTCCCCGACTCCATCTATCTGCAGCATGCGAATCGTGACGATTTTTTGGTCACCTTAGCCGCACCGTTCCTGACTGGCCCACCGCGTAGCGCGTCGCGTTCTTGCAGACAACCCCACTCCCGAAACGATTGCACAGCAGCAGCGACATCGGAAACACAGAAACTACGGCTTATCGCAGGGGGGCGGAGGACCAAGCCGTATGCGAAAGACAAATGACGCTCTGTCTTGCGGGCTCCCGGTTGCGCGGAGTTTACTAAGAAATCCCACCGCACTATTAAATAATACCTGGTAGCTGATTGGCTGGTGTCTTTCCCGAATCTCGCCGCGTTAATTGAGACTGAGAGACAGAGACTGAGAGCCCCCGCCCCGTGCTATATGCTAGATACGACTACTCCTCTCTCGCTGTGTCTTTAGTCTTCATGAGCAGGCATCACCCTGCCCACAATGGTGGAGTTGGGTATTTGTTGGCGTCTCTCACTTGTCCTGGGATGTGCCTTGTCGGCGTGGCGTGTACAATATCTTGTTTACTGCCACATAGACGTACCTACAGCTAATATATACCTGGTATCCGCAGTTTTGGGCCGGTACAAGCAGTTTCCATTTGCCAAAAGCCGCCAGGGACGATGGCCGGGGGGCGGGGGGGGGGGGGGGGGGGGGGGGGGGGGGGGGGGGCACCATCCGTAAAGTCAGTTTTATCGCCAAAAGGAACCCGTACTCGTACAGGTGAACTGTAAATATTAATAGTAGGAATTGATGGTGTCGTCTATCACGTCTACATCTATCTTCCACGTATGTACGTACAGTGTGTGGTAGTGGTTCCCTCAACGTTGTGACTACTACAGTAAGTAGGAGAGGGAGTCTACCCTCCCGCCCGTGTCGCAGTACAACACGCTGAGGGGGGTAAGGACAAAGAGTAGTGGTTCCTCCTTAGTGCCTGCCGGCTGCCAGCTATTTTGCCTTTGGAATTGCTTCGCACGGGTGGGAGCAATCAGTGTGGCAGTGCGTGGAGTAGTGTCGGTTGCCGCTGTAGTGCCGGTATTATTGTTGGCCGGCACATACCGGCACTATACAGGGACCCTTGCTGTAGTCACAAAAACTATCCAACTGATTCGCTGGCTTATCATACCATGCCATATTCTATACGCAGGGCAATAACCAAAAAAAATATGGACAGCGGGTTTTTGGTAGATGCTTCTCAGGGGGTGCTTAGGGAGGGGAGTGATCGTTTTTTGGTGGATGAGATGGAGGGATGTTGATTGTGTTACGGGGGTCCATAGTTAATAGGACCTATGGTATACATAAAAACCTACACGTTTAACTATTTTTACTAACAATATTTGGTCCTATATACTATGGTCCCCCGTAATAATAGCAGTCTTCACCAGCGTCACATCAGTTTTGATTTGTCGTATGATACTGCCGCGCTTTTGTTCTTGGGAGTTCTTCCACATGCGTGCTGCAAATCAGCTCCGCCGTTTTTTTTTTGTGTAAAAATATTGGTGGCCAACCCATGCCGTCGCTGCTCCACCTAGAGGATAAGATAATCGGAAACACACCTATGCGCCACCAGCAGGGAGACCACTCACATGGAGGGAGGGGTGAAACAAAACGTGAAGTTTGTGCTGGATTGGAGTTTGAAGTATACCACAGTCACACCAACGGAAAGACGTGAACACGCAAACAAAAAGCGCGAGGTGGGTGCGCCGCACGTCTGTCTGCTAAAAAAGTAAAAAATAAAAACGGTTGGTCGAAGCAAAAGGGCGAACATCAGCCCTATCGCGCACCTCCGAGCTCGTCGTGTGTTTGGATGCCCGAACGATATAAAAAGCGTAAATGTGTTTTTTTCTAGGTAGCCTCAAGCGCTATCGAAGCGCAGCAGGTCCTGGTTGCTGCACAGTATACGCGCCCGCCCGGTCTCCCCCGCATCTGAACTCGGATGCTTGAGAAAAACGAGTAAAACGAAAGTGCAAAACAAGCGCAGTAAAGACCAAGAACGTGAGCAAGCTCCGGCCAACACACCACGCCAGCATAACCCCTGCTGGGTGGTGTTGCAACAAGGTCGATCACCCCCCCCCTAACGAGCCCATGGCAACCACACAACCAGTGGTATCGCGGCTAATCCTGCCGAGGCAACCACCACCACCACCATGCCAACCACGCTCGGCTTATCCCAGACTGCACCGTTTCCCATTCGCCATCACCACCCCCCGGGCACGCGCGATACAAGCGTACGCGTGTGCAACTACTTACTGCCCGACGGGACGGGCGGCAAACAGAAAACGGAAGCACTCAGTAGGCGTGGGCAGCCGCACGTGTTTGTATCGTCTCAAACAACGCAAACAACGGGTTTGCTTGGTTGGGAAAGAAAACTCCTAAACACGTTTCATCGGGTTAGTAGCTTTGTTGGAACAATTCCTGGACCTCGGAACTTCCTTCGAGAAATTTCTTGGCCTTGAAACCTACCCTTTTGGAATTTTCTTTAGAGAAAATTCTTGGCAAATTTCCTTGCCTATAATTTTGAAAACAAAATTTCCGCTCGCGCCTCCCGAAACCGCACAGCTTGCTCCCCCCCCCCCCCCCCCCTCCCCCCCCCTCCCCCCCCCCACCCCCGCCCCCCCAGTCCTGCCTCGCCGCCAAAAAACGCCACAATCCTAAGTGCCCTTCGTTGTCGTTTTTCAAAAGAAACCCGGCCACCGTAAGCGCAACTTGCGCATTGGTAGCCGTCCACTTGGTGCTTGGATCGGCGTGGGATGCGGTGTGAAACGTTCCCGTCTAGTACCTGGTGACACACGCAGCAGCG
The DNA here is from genome assembly GCA_031763025.1 of Macrocystis pyrifera. Lineage (NCBI taxonomy): Eukaryota > Phaeophyceae > Laminariales > Laminariaceae > Macrocystis > Macrocystis pyrifera. Next base: position 4,583,534 of record JASSKH010000031.1, read on the forward strand.
GGCGATCAAAATATTGGCGCACGGTATAATAGAGAAGAGGCGGGGTGTTAGGAAGGATATGCATACGAGCCGCTTGCTGGGGTCTGAGTACCGTTGGGCGCGAACGGTCGCGAACGGTAATCGTTTCAGTTTGAAAGCACAACGGAAACAAAACGAACCTAAAATAAACGAAACGAGACAGAAACAAACGATTTCAAACTATCAAGGAAAAGGAACGAAGCTCAAAAGAAACGTGGACGAAACGAAACGCACAGCATACGTAAACTCAAGAAAAACAAACAAAACGAGGAACCCAAGGACTCCCCCTTTTTTAGTGTAAGCGGAGAAAATTGGATCAAGCAATCGTGTTCAGCGGCGAGTGCTACACTAAATCCAATATAATAGGCTATGCTCAAGGTTGTTCAACAACGGTGTTAAAATAAGGCCCTAAGGCTTGTTCACAATAGCTATTTGTTGTTGGCGGGCCCATACCGTACAGCAGTATACAACGAACAGAAACGAGACACAAAACAAATTGTATACCAGGATCTGGTGGTCGCTTATTTGCTGGCGGCCCGGGATGAAGTAAACCTTGAGTTAAGTTGACTTCACCACGTCGGCGGCTGATATTATTTTTTTCATAAAACCAAACAAAACCTGAATCAAACTAAAAACCGAACGAAATCAAACCAATAAAACCAAACCAAACGAACCAAACCGAACCAAAATAAAACCGAACGATGTTGGCTACAAAATAGAAGGGGTGCCTACTGGTAATAGGCTACTTCAGTGAGCGCTGGCCGAGTAGGCTATAATGTAGGTCAATAGTAGGTTATCCCTGCCATCCAACAGACCAAACTAAACCGAACCAAAATGAACCAAACCAAGCCAAGCCAAACTGAACCAGACCAAAGCAAAGCAAAGCAAAGAAAAGCACAGCACAGCAAAGCAAAGCAAAGCAGAGAAGACCAAAACGAAGCAAAGCAAAGCAAAGCAAAGCAAAGCAAAGCAAGCCAAACCAAAACCAAACCGAATAACAACAAAACCAGATCAAACCAAATCAAATCGAACCAAAACCAAACCCAATTGACCCGAACCCAACCAAACCAAACCAAACCAATACAACTACTGTGTTTCTTAAGCTTGCCTGAGCCAGAACGACCGGCGGCGGATCCAGCTGTAGTCGGGCAGCTCGTGGATGGGGCCCACGGCGGCGAGGGCGTGGTCCTGGTCGTTGATGAACTCGTCGGCCGACTGCAAGGAAAAAAAAGTCCCAAAATCCAGTAGAGCAATAAAAACAACAAAGAACAATAACAACGAGAACACGTTTTGGTTTTTTGGCAGTTTCAAAAGGGTATCAAGAACAAGATCAATTTCATAAGCGTAACTACCCAAGCTTAAGCGCCCATTTTTTCCTCCGATTCGCGAAAAAAACTGGGAAATTCACTACAATAATAGGACACTGATCTATTGCCAGGAAACAGGAATGTTATTTACGGGGGAAGCATACTATTACGGGGGACCTTAGTAAATAGGACCTACCGTACATACAAAAACCTATACATTTACCTACATTTACTAACAATATTTGGTCCTATTTACTAGGGTCCCCCGTAATAATCAAAACTAAACATGGTGTCTAAACATAGGGGGATGCATGGTTTTGGGGTCCATCCTGGGTTTCGATTACTAAGGCCCCCCGTAGTATCTATGTAGTAGTAGTAGTAGTAGTAGTAGTAGTAGTAGTAGTGGTGGTAGTGGTAGTAGTAGTAGTAGTAGTAGTAGTAGTAGTAGTAGTAGTAGTAGTAGTAGTAGTAGTAGTAGTAGTAGTAGTAGTAGTAGTAATAATAGTAGGAGTGGTAGTAGTAGTATTATCACTACAGTGGGCCGTAGTAACACTGATCAGAACCGAATATGGTGTGTGCACATGGGGGGATACATGGCATATGGGTCCATAGTGGTTTCTGACCACCACTCGTACGGCCCCTCGCAATAGTTCAGGCTGGGGTTCTTATTCAATAATTGAGTGCGTTCCACACACCACTTCAGAAACAACGACGGCCGAATTTCTCGTTTTTCATGCTAATCCAACAAATCTTTCTAGCCAGGCTTTCTAAGTGCTCGATTTCTTACTATTCATACGTAGGTGTCCTGAACTGTAGTTTATTACCACAGATCGGACAGATCACCGATCCCCACCATATTATCTAGAGATTCCAGGGCAGACGAATTAATCATCTGTATGATCTGTACAATCAATCAATAGCTCACGTGTGCCGGGTAAGACCCGGATATTCTGCACGATTTACACCATAACACATCACAACGGCGGGATTTTACTATCTACACTACGTGATCTAGATCTGCAGGTCCTACACCGTACCGTTCTGTCCCAAAACAGAAGGAACGCTCGTATACTAATATTCAATCAAAACGATCATTACATTTTTCGGGACAGAGTGGTGTATCATACCGGCAGCAGATGATCTAAATCGTGATCAGACCCATTAGAGCCCATCTTAACGGGGAACACGAAATTTCGTTCTCAATCAGATGCAAATTAAGTTAGAAAAAAAAATCAACTCAAATTGAAAGAATCGAAAGTCCTCGATAAGATGATGGACCCTTAAATTAAATTAGAAATAAAAAAATTCAAGTCAGATTGGAAGAACCGAAAGCCCTCGATAAGATGGACCCTTAGTGAAAAATGATGGATTCCCAATCTGCATCATCTAGGCCATGTTGCCGGGTGGGAGTTGTACAAACCTGTGCATGATTTACAGAACGAGCACACGTTTCCTGGGACGGGTCTACTGTAGGTCGTACCTGCACCGTACCAAGATACACCACAACGGCACAAGAGGATCTACATCATAGATGATCTAGATCGTGATCTGTGCCATGTGCGAAACTTACCGCCTTGATCTCCTTGGTCGTTATGGCGTCGATGCGCGCCACCATCTCGGCGTAAGGAACGCGGCGGCCGAATTGCCTCACGTCTCCCGCGATGGCAGACGACGCATCTCCGCACCCCCGAGTTCTACAAACCGTTCGAAGGGGAGGAGAGATGGGAGGAGAGGGGAGGAGAGGACAGAGGGCGCGGGAGGGGGGAGGTGTCAGGGGTGGAAGAGGTGAGGAGGGGAAAAGGAAGCGGAGGGGTTTGGGGGGTAGGGGGTTCGATGAGAGCGGCGGCGGGGGGATGCACTCATGTCGTGTTTGGCCGTAGACACATGACTATAGACCCTCGCATCCCTACAATGCCGGAACGAAGCACGTCGGGTTTTCACCAACCAGGCAGACATGGCTTGTGCCAAGCGCGAAGAGACGTGAGGTGTTCGGCGAGTTGCATGAAGGGTGAGCTGCATCCTGCTAAGAATCGCGTGTGAGGCGGACTTTCTCGCATATGGATGACAGCTTCGAATTGCTTTGTTTGTGTTCTGGGGTGGCCACTCCCAGAAGCACGGGGGGGGGGGGGGGGGGGGGGGGGGGGGGGGGGGGGGGGGAAGTCAGGGGCGCAGGGGCGTGCAAGAGGGGGGAGGGGGGGGGGGCGGGAGGAAGGGGCTGCAAGAGGTGGGAGAGGTGTGACGAGGGGGGGTAGGGGGGTGGGGTCGGCCACACGGAACCGCCCGGGCTATTATAAAATGCAAGTAGAACTCCGATACGCACACACACGCACGCACGCCACGTTAACAGTCGTACCGCTGCGCGTTCCCACCATGACGGTAAACAGGTCGAAAAAAATCAAAAACCACGGTGCACACGCAAAAACCAAGCAGCCCACTGTTTATACGCCGCATTGGGTTTCTCATTATTCTATTCCACCGTAATCGCTGGTTCTTAACCCTTTTCAGAACTGCTGTCCCATTTTGGGGGACAAAAAAGTCAGATTTCAAGGGGTTTGTCCCCAAAACGGGACTGCACAAGTACTAAAAAGCGTTGAGACCGCACCTGGCGAAGTTTTGGCCGCAAACTTCGACGTGAGCAAAACGCACACGAGGTTTTAATGTTCATATGTCTTGGTTCAACAACAACAAAAACTTGCGGACAGACAGTCAACATCTAGTAATAAAAGCGGCCCCCCTTCTGCCCAGTCGGAGAAAACCCGACGTGCTCCGTCCCGGCATCGTAGGGATGCGAGGGTCTATGTTCATACGACTACGGCCATGCATGATAACGAGTACAACCCCCCCCCCCCCCCCCCCCCACCCTTCTGGCCCGAGAGGTGTACATTAACTGAGGCCAAAACCGCTCTCGCCTGCTGGTAGAGGTGGTTTTTCAGGCGCGTCTTCGCTGCATCCACCTCCGCGTCCGTGACCTTGTGCACGATGTACATCTGTACAATACAGTGGCAGCGAGATACCGAAACACAACCGAATGGAGGAAAAGCTTGTGTAACAACATACATCTGTTCAAAACCGCACAAGACGGTCGCGTTATGACATCGAAAAACAATCGATCGGGAAGAGGTCAGCAGGTGCAACGTCCGCAACGGACAGTACAACGCCCGCGATCGACTTACAACACAGAAACGCAACACGAATATAAAAGGGGGGAATCCAGATAAAGAGACAAGCAGAGAGAGACCGAGAGACAAGGAGAGAGAGATCAATAGAGACACACATGAGATGGCTTGCTGTGAAACAAGGTCAGTGCGTTAAGGACAAGCTCGCCCGCTTTTATATATCCCGGATTTGTGTAGATCGGTCACGCACAGCTCGCCAGCGAAACACACAAGAGAGACAGAGAGGGGCAATCATAGAGATACAGACAGACCTAGAGAGACAGAGATAGAAAAAGACAGTGGGAGGAGAGACACAGAGAAGAAGGCACACAGAGATAGACAGATAGAGATAAGGGAGAGAGAGCGAGAGAAAGAGAGGAGCATTAGACAGACACAGACAGAGACAGACACACCGGTCGACCGACAGACAGACAGGTGGACAGACAGCGAGACAGACAGGCAGGCAGGCGACAGACAAACAGACAGGCATACAAGCAGACAGATAAGACAGGTGGACATACAGACAGACAGACAGACAGACAGACCGAACACACAAACAGACTCAGAGCAAACCAGACAGACAAGACAACAGACAGACATACATACATATATAGACACACGGAGCAAACGGACAAACGCGCCCAGCAAGACTCACGATGTTGTGCAGGGTGTACCACATGTAGTCGTCCAAGTGGTTGTCCTCGGCCACGCACGAGACCCCGATCAGCCCCGCGTCCTTGTACCCCAGGTAGAACGGAGTCGCCTTGATCGCTAGGTTAAGCTCCGCCATTTCCTGGCTCCACTTGGGAGCCGCGTTTACCCCCAGGATGGTTTTCTCCCCGTACTCAAACCCTACGACCGCCACCCACAAGCAGGGGGCACACAAAAGTTTTTTTTTTTGTTGAAGTTTTGGAGCGTTTTTTTTTTTTGGGGGGGGGGGTTCGGTTGGTTTTGTCGCGGTTTGACGGACGCTAACGGACGACGCACAAACGCACACACAAAATAAAAGCCAAATAAAAGCCAACTCCAGAACAAAAACGAAAAACAAACAAAGCCATAATACGCCGCCCACAAAACAGACGACGCACAAGCTGACGAAAAAGCGGACGACGCGCACACGTACACCACCACAATAAAGCAAGAAAAGAAAGAATTACATAAAATGCTGAACGATTGAATGGAGCGTTTTCCAATCGGAGGCACTCATTTTCACAACGGAGCAAGCAAGCGAGCAGGGGGGGGGGGGGGGGGGGGGGGGCGCAGAGCTGTCGTCGTTGGACAAAACATGTATTTCTTGTTTCGTGATCATGTCTTACCGTGCGATTCCAAGGAAACTAGAACGCTTACCGTTACGTCACGACTCTTGCGGACAGGGCGGAGAAAACTGAAAGACACGTCCAAACGAGGAGGCGTAGGACCGCTCTTTCCCAACAAACAAAATGTGGCGGACACTACGCTTCCCCTTCACCCGAGACAAAAAAAACACAACACAACACAACACCGTAGAAACCCCCTCTTCTATCTCGCCGAGCAACGATTGCCACATCATAATGGGGGGCCCCCTCGCGCCCCTCTCTCACAGAGCAGCGGTTGCAAAAACGTGATGGGGACCCCCCCCCCCCCCCCCCCCCCCCCCCCCCCTTGAGCACGATCGCAACATGATGGGACCCCCCCCCCCCCCCCCCCCCCCCCCCCCCCCACCCCCCCCTCGAGCAACGGGTCCATCACCACAACGATGAGCAACCCCCCCCCCTTCGGAAAAGGGGAATTATCGTATCATGCAGTGTGTATACGGTGAGGCACCTACGAGGCAGATACATAGTAAACCCATCGCTGTTTCCGGCAGTGGTCGCACCAGAAAACAAATCAATCCATTCGGAGCTGTCATCCATTGCAAGTCCGCCTCGACGTTTTCTTGATAGGATGTAGTTCACCCTTCACGCGAATCGCCCAACACCTCACGTTTGGCTTCGCGCTTGGTGCGCCCTAAAATGCCTGCCTGGTCGGTGAAAACCCGACGTGCTCCGTCACGGCATCGTATATATAAGGATGCGAGGGTCTATGGTCGTACGACTACGGCCATGCGTGACATGAGTACGCCCCCCTCCCCCCCCGTCCCGCCCCTCTCCACCAGGCAAGCAAAGATTGCCACACCACGATCGGGACCCCCCCTCCCCCCCTCCCCCCCGCCCGCCCCGCGCCCCTCTCTTTCTCACCTAGCAACGACTGCAACATCATGATAGGAACAGAGTGCTTTGATCCCGCGGGGGGGCCCTTGTACGCGAAGGCCACGTGCGCAGCGGGCATGCTGTCGTACCGCATCCGCTTGTCCGACCCCAGAAAGTAAGCGGGCTCCATCACCTCCTCGAGAGCGGAGGAGGGGGAGTGCCCCGGGATGTCGCCGAGTAGAGATGCCGACATGTCGGTAAGAGCACCCTGGGAGTTTCACGTCGAGGAGGAGGCGAAGGGGGGGGGGGGGGGGGGGGGGGGGTTGGGGGGGGTTACGGAGTTGGGGGGGGGGGGGGGGGGGGGGGGGGGGGGGGGTGGTATATATCAAAACAGTTGCAGTGGTATATATATGATTTCTCGGAACGAATGCAGAGGAAAATACCTCTGGGGTCAAGTCTCAACGAGGCTGCCGCAACCAGTACTCTGAGTAGGACCGAGTGTAGGTCTTACAGGTCTCGAAAAAACTCACGGATGCAACCACCAGCGAACAACATGCCGAGACAGCACCACAGGCTATATAACATCAACAAACATGCTTCCGAACCAAACATGCTTCCGAACTCAAAGCAAACTCAGGCCGTCGATCTATACAAAGACCATGTCACCTCACGGAGTAGTCGTTATGGACAACGAGCAAGCTTTTTCTCGCCATCCCCCTTAACCCCACCTGAACCGTCCCTACACCCCCCCCCAAATCACCACCTCCCTCGCCCCCAAACGACACCTCTTCTCTCAACCCCCCCCCAACCCCCCCCCCCCCCAACCCCTCCCCCCTTGTCAATGGCCATGAGACTAAGGCAAGCAACAAATGAGGACGCCCTCCCCCCTCCCTCACGCCGCTACCACTTCACGGCGCCCTTCGCTCCCACACTTTCCGCCCTGCACCCCACCCCCGCCATTCTCCAACCCCACCTCACCCCTTTACCCCACCTACCACCATCACCTCACTCCTACCCGCCTCTCAAGCTCCCGTTGAATAGCGCAGGTGCTCGCGACAACGACCCTCGGTCCTGCCCCCTCGCGGTCGTAAACGCTTCTCGAGCCATCTACATACTCAGTCCCTCCCCCCCCCCCCCCCCCTCCCTAACCTCCCCGCCCTACCTCAACACTCTCCCCTACCTCCTCCGAAACCCCGCCTCTCAACACCTGGTGAACAGCGCCGGCGTCCGCGACGACGACTCTCGGCCTGGCCAACCCACCTCTCCCCTCCCCCCCCCCCCCATCACCTCTACCTCCACCAAACCCCCCTTCCCCACTTCACTGCCTCACCCGCCTCCACCCGTCCCCACCCCCACCTCCACCGCCCCCCTCCCTACCCCTGCCGCCTCCCGCCCTTAACCCCCCTCTCGACACAGGAAGTACATCGAAAACCGCAGCAACAGCCGCTCAGCTTTCGTTTCGACATGCCTGGTACAAAACAGGTAGCCAGCTTCGTTGCGTACTACAGCTGTCACAAATCTGAAAAAAAAGGCGGTCGAACCTACACACGCCGTACATAGCACCCTTTGATCTTTTGAGTCTACTCGTAAGCATCGCACCAACTACGCAAATACGAGTTTTGAGGGGGAAACTTTCGACCCCACAGCTTTTACTTTTTTGTTTGAAAAAAAAGAAGAAAAAAAAAAACAAGAAAAGAAAAAAAGAAAAATACCTGATGAACGGCGCCGGCGCCCGCCACAACGACCCTCGGTCCCGCCAACCCGCGGCCGTAAAAGTTTTTTGCGCCGTCAATGCCCAGGCCGCTCACGCTCTCCGGGGTACCCAAGGGCGACATGCCCATAGCGGTGTCAAGGAAGGCGGTCTCGTGCAGGTGGTCCATTAGGGCCAACCGGGGGTCCAGACGCGCCGCTGTTGGTGAGGGTAAGGGTTGGGGGGGGGGGGGGGAGTAGGGGAGTGGTGGCGGTGGGGCGGGGGAGGTGGAGGTGGAGGCGGGGGGGGGTAGTGGTGGTGGTGGTGAGTGGTGGAAGTGGTGGTGGCGGTGATGGGGGAGGGGGAGAGGGAGGGTGGTGGTGGTGGTGGTGGTAGTGTTGATGGCGTTCGTGGTTGTACCACTCTGTTTAGCCTTTATCGATACTCGTATCGTAATTTCATTTCTATGATGTGTTGTTATATTTGGTGGAGCCCAGAACAGCTCAACAGACGATACAAATACCCCCAACGAACCAATTGAAATATAAATCACTAATACTCGTAGCGCCCCAAGACACTCAACACAAACAACAACGAACAAACACTCGGGGTGAAGTAGAAACGCAATTAGCCGAGAGCAGTCACCACATTAGCGTGGGATATTGTACCTGAAAAATTTCGATGCATCGTACCGAACAAGTTTCGCCCTCCATCCCCTGGCATCCCCCCAGAGTTATTTATGCTGCCACTGGACGAAAGCTTCGGACGTATCAAAGACCTAAATCGTATCGATATAGTTTTGTATTTCATCGGCAACGTATCGCCCTCCATCCCCTGGCATCCCCCGAGTAATTCACGCTGCCACTAAACGAATGCTTCCATGTATCAAATATCGAAATCGTACGTATCGAATAGTTTTTTTTTTTCTTTGTCCGTACCGTTTCTAACTCGATTTGACTTCGATACCCGACATCCAATACCATAAACCAGACGAACCGCCAGACGCACCTTCCAGCTTGTCGAGGACGGAGCTCTTGGCGGCCTGCATCGCCTCCGACGAGGACAAGTTGGCGGCCTGCGCCACGGCATCAACCGCGCCAACACGGGGTCGTTTGTCGCCAACGAGAGTCGTACATAAAAGGCCACGAGGAAGGAAGGCAACCAGGCAAGCAGGACGGGGGAGGAGAGGAGGAGGGGTGGGGGGGTAGACGTTCACATGAAACAGAGGGAGACAGGCCATGCGGTGAAAGGGAATAGACGGAGCACATGGAACAAGGGACAAGGAAGCAGCCACCCAAGGCAACATCAGGCCAATGGGCACGTCTTGAGTTTCGATATTTCTGGGTCGGGGTCTACAATGGCCGTGTACCGTCGTGAAACGGTAGTCGTTTAACCGTCGAGTAACGACCGTGAAACCGCCATGTAACCGCCGTACAACAGTCGTGAAGCCGTCGGCGTGACACCGCCGTGGAACGGCGCTAAAATCGCGATGGTGAAACCGCCGAGTAACGCCGTGTAACCGAGGTGTAACCGTCGTACACTCGTCGTGAAACCGTCGTGCAAACCGCCGTGCAGCCATTGTTCAACCGTCTTGCAACCGTAAAAGAATCGTAAAACTGCAGTTCAACCATCGTGAAACATTGAATCGCCGCGCGAAAACCTCCGTCGTGTGGCCGCCGTCACACCACCGTCGCGAAACCCTCCGGGCCTCGTAGAACCATCATATTACCGTTGCCAAACCATCGCGAAATCGTTACCACCACCATCACCACCACCTCACCGACCGCCGTCACCACCTCTACTTCCTCCTCCAGCTCTATCAGCACCACCACCACCACCGATGCCACCACAATCACCACCACCACCAACACTACCCCAAACAGCCCTCCCAACCCCCACCTCCTCCACCACCACCACCCCAACCCACCCCACCACCGCCTCCACCATAACAAAACCCACCTTGGCCGCATCGGCGAGCACGGCCATGGCCTTGGGCACGTCCGCCTTGAGGACGGTGGCGTTGTAGGTCATCACTTCTCTCTCCGCCGTCTGGGAAAATTGCCCCCCCATGGCAGCGATTTCCGCCTCCTTGCCCTGGAAAAGGAAACCCCACGCACGAAGAAACAAAAACGAAGCAAAATAAATAAAGACTGCGGTGGGGGCGGCCAAAGACAAGCACAGCACAGCACAACACAACACAACACAACAAAAACTCAAAACCCGGAACAAAAAAACAAGGTGTGGTCGGGGGGGGAGGAGGGGGGGGGGGCAAAGACAAAACAAACACGACTTGGAAAAAACACAAAAAAAAAAAAAAAAAAAAAAACAGAACAACGTCTTTTGTGTGTGTTTGTGCGGTAATACCTATTTTTACCATTTCACCGAAACCGTCCTTTCTCCTCAACGCATGATATCTAGCACACCGAGTGTCCACTATCATGGTGATTGCGTCCAAGGGTGAGACCGGTAGGGTGTACGTACCCGTACCCGGGGTACTTTTGGTGGGCGTACCGAACTTACCGAAGTGTCGGGTACTTGGTATCGAGTTCGTACCGAATCATACCGGAGTGTTTGGTAGAGTAGTTGAGGCCGCACCGCACCACATCGGTAGGGTAAACCTTCCCCGTACACTTTGGGCGTACCCTGCGTAACACAGAATTATTCCTCCTAGAGAGACAACAAAATCCGTGGTAGCCACCCACAAGACACGGGAATAACCAAAACAGACAAAAAAAAACTTTTACACCAGTAGCTGGGGGAAAGAAACAAAACGAACCAAAACTAAGTTGCAGATCTGGATGACAAGCGGCGTGGGGTGGGGAGGGGGGCGCGGGCGCACGTGTGGCCGCTTGAGAAACGAATAAAAAGAAACGCTGCACGAGCGATGCGAGGCGAAAAGGAAAAAAAAAAAAAAAAAGGCGCAAGGGGCGCCCTGGCACACGCGTATATAAGAGGTCGAGCCAGCAGTGATCCGCTGCTCAGGCTCTACGCCTGCTCGATGATTGGGCCAGAAGCATTCCAAGGGGAACGGCGACAGAACACCACGAATAACCTACCACTCTGTCCGAAAGCGTATGTGGAGCGTTTGGGGATTCTCTATAGTGCCCAAGTAATCCCAGCATTTTCGGATAGGTGGGTACTTTCTTTCCCACGTTCAGTCTCCTCTCCCCTCGGAAGTCTTGAAAGGGGTCCAAACATCGAGCAGGCGGAAAGCCTGAGCAGCAGATCACTGCTGCCTCGACCATTTGCATGTGCGCGTGTCAGGGCGCGCCTTCCACATTTTCCGCCTTTCTTTTCTATTGGCATTACATGGCTTGCGCAGCGGTCCTTTCTCATCCAGACAGAGCGGCCCTCACATGAAGCTGCCCGCGCATTACCACTCGGACTGGGAATGTAAGGAACGTGAAATTAGCGAGAATCTCAACCAGGGGACGCAAACGGTTCATCCCCGAAAAAAATGCCTACTGAAATAGTGCAAGCGCCCCAACAGGGGACACGAACGGCACATCCCCGGAGTAAAACGCCCACCAAAGAATGTCAAAAGGCCCTTACATTTCGGGACAGAGCGGCAAGGTTTAAAACATCGGCCACGTTGAGCAACTCGGGCGGGCTGCTGGGTTATATCGGCTATGGGATACTAAGATTTATGCCCGAACGTCAGTGCTGCAAACTCCATCTGGAAATATAAAAACCGTCACGTAAAGTATTCACATATATAAAGCAGGAAATAGAGGCAGGCGTCTTACCCCCTCTGCCCCCCCCCCCCCCCCCCCCCCCCCCCCCCCCCCCCCCCGCCGTCCCTACCACAAGTGAGGCACCTCACCAGGAAAGCGGCCACCTCTCAATCCCCCCCCCTCCCCCGCCTCCAACCCCTCCCCCCCCCTCACCTATAAACGAAGCCCACGCCCCCCCCCTTCCCCCCCCCAAATCCCACACGACCCTTTCCCCCCTCGCTACTATCATCCCCTGCCAATAAGAAACTCCAGCCAGGGCTACTCACGTAGAACGCGGAGGCCCCGATGACGGAGCAGACTCCGTTGTTCTCCGCCGACTCGTAGCGGGACCCCACGTCAACGCTAACGGTCAGCGACGCCACCGGGCCAGCCCCGGCCTCGGTTGCCACCCTCACGCCGTTCGAGAGCTGTCGGACGCACGAAAAAACAGGACGTCCAGTCGTTGAATAGCTAGCTGTCATACCAGAAGATACGGCATCAAACGAAACGATATCATTACGATACAATACTATCATACGATACGATAAAATATCGTACGTATAATATGTGCGTATCGTCATATCATATCAGATACACTCAACCATAGCATATAATATCATATCATATATTATCATATCGCATCACATCCTATGTACAATACGTACCACATACTATACTGTCATACCATATCGTACGATACGATACCTCCGTTTCCCTCCGTTGTACCGCGCTCACCTTGGCCATGTGCGTCTCCGGCGCCTTGAGCACGGCGTCGGGGTAAAGCGGCGCGTGGTCGGCCTGCTGGGCGACCGCGGCGCCTCCCATGCGCCGAACGCTCGCGGAGGCACAGCGAGACGCGGCCGAGGCGGCGTTACGCCCGCAGACAACGGCATCCTGCACAACGGCCGGGTGGGAGTTGGGGGGGGGGGTAGGGGGTGAAGTTCTGTCAGGTTTACAATCACGTGGGACCATAACAAACAGGATCTACGGTACACACAAAAACCTATATTTACCTGATATCACTAACAATATTTGATCCTATTTACTATGGGCCCTCGTAATAGTAGTACTATTCACAGTAGGGCCATGCGCCCCGTGTCCTGAGATTCGTCACTTGTAGGTCGGACACCAACTACACCGTAGAGCAATATCAACAGGCACGAATGATAGCACACCCTCCTTAGAAACCACGCACCCTCACATGACCACACCCGTTCATGAAAAAAAAAAAGTTTCGTTTTTCCACCGTCACGCTATCACCGGGGGTGCATCGGAATACCACACCCCCTACGTTATGGAGGTTTCACCTGAAAACAGCACTTGCCATCATTCCCCAACCCAACCAGTGGGCGATGTTTATTAAATCGTCGTTTTTAACAATCGTCACCTTTTTTTCCCCTTCTGTAGTCCCGCACTTCGATCACAGGGTCCAGGGTCGGGGGGAGAGGCGAGACTGCCTTGTGGCCGGGTGACAAAAAACTCACGCATCGTGACAGATCAGATCCCTACTCCATGACCTAGCTCTTTCGGGGTAGATAGATAGATTCCTAAATCAACATGATCTGCAAGATCTACTCCTGCTGCAGATCATGTTTGCGGCGGGTGCCGTACGTACGATGACACGGCTCTCGCGCCAAGTGTTGGGCCGGATGGGATCTACCAGGTATGTATGATACGGGTCTTGCACGACGTATCATAACGGCAAATACAGGATGATCTAGATGATTTAGATCGCGATTTAGATCATGATCTATCAGTCCGACGTGTGCAACGCTGACTCGGAATATTGCAGCTACAGATGTTGGTGCGACCACGGCCTGCCTGCCTGCACCCTCCCTCCCTCCCGCCAACCGAATCGCGCCACGATTTGTTGAAAGGGCGTTTCGGCCCGCCGATGCAGGCCTCCTCATCCATGACGGTATGCACCCGCCATATGTTTTCGAAGATCGTGTCACACAGCAGTATCAAGGATATGCTCTGCCAATACACCTGGCAATTTCCAACTGCAACAGTACCAGTATATACCTGTTAGATACGTATATACCTGGTACCTCACAAGGCGTTCTGTCTAAAGCCTGCTGGATGCGACCCAGTGTACATATGCCTCACGAAGGGTTATGCACAAAGCCTCCTGGGTGCGACCCGGTACACAGCAACAGCAGTGCGCGATGCCTACAATGAAGTACTGCTGCTGCTGCTGCTGCTGCTGCTGCTGAACGGGTACTGCTGTCTGTATTGTACTGCTGCTGAGGCTGCCGCGACCACCTTCGATACTATCGCGTAATTTGGGCTCGCGAAACGCCTTCCAGGTTGTCCATCTACTACTAAGCCACTGCCGCCGCTGCTGTTGCTGCATGACGGCGTATGTATGCTATTATAGCGCACACCCGAAGGAGGCGTGGTTGTGTAGTAAAATGAGGGTTGGCCGCGACCATTTTCAAAAGACTTTTACCATTACTGCTGTACACCATTACCTAAGGTACGAGCTTTGTTCGATTTTCTTAGTCAATTTGGGCTTCCGCTAGATGCAGGACTGGTCGGCATAAAAAACTCTGTGCAGGGTGTATGTCGTCGGTTATAACCATGCACGTCGGCCCAGACCAACCCGACCCCAGGCCTCACCCTAACCCTAACCCTAACCCAAGCCCTAACCCCCACCCTTTGGGGGGCTCGACGTCAGCAGGGGCAGTCACGCGGCGTGGCGTGTTTTCCCAAAAAATGCCGGGCGGCCGAAAGACCCGCCTTGACCAATAAGACCGACAGCCTGCACAAACGTTTGTGCAGGCCGCTCCTGCACACAACCCGAGTCGTCAAGCTTTCGTAGCAGTGCAGCATGTACCAGTGGGTACTCGTGCAGGACATCGGGCGTAAAAAGTACTCTTGAGGCTCTTGAGGTACTGGCAATGGTCAACGGCGAATTCAGCTTTTCGGGCATGATACGCTCTGAGAATCAGGGTGTACTGTTGAGGTACTGATACTCTGACGAATACTGGCAGTAGTACCCAAAATACAGGCAGTAGTGCCCTAAATTCTGGCAATACGTCGTACTAATATTACGGGGGACCATACTCGTAGTAAATAGGACCAAATATTGTTGGTGAAAAAAGGTAAATATATAGGCTTTTGTGTTTACCGTAGGTCCTATTCACTATGGTCCTCCGTAATTAGTACCCGCAGTATTTCATATTGTGCACTGCCAGTGCTGTCAGAATATAGAACAAGGAGTACGCGTACGAGCTTCTCAGGGGCAACGGGCAACGTTGGGCGAGTCTCTCACAGGGCGGCCGAAATCTACTCGCACTGGTGACGAGAGCTGGGTTTGCCCCGATTGTTCTCTACATCTGCCAATACTCGAAACCAAGCACTCGTACGACTGCTACAATACGTGCTACTGACTGCTGGTGCTGGGTGCTGGGTGTGCTGCTGTGCTCTGCTGTTTAGTGGGAAAGCTGACTGGCTTGTGGAACAGAACCAATCGTTGTGATATCGCATTGCCCATTCATCATTCATTGGGAAACGGATGACCAGAAACACCGAGGCTAGCCAAAAACAAGGCATCGCGTCATTCGTCCACACGAGCTTTTCGAAAGCAGGCAGGGCGAAGGCGAGAACCCCTGCACTGCTGGTCGGTACGTCAACCACACGCTGTTGTGGTTTCGCATTATGACAAGACACCTACCGTACGTTCGTCACTACTGCGGTGCTGCTGCACTGTTCTGTGAGGCAACCAGCACCACATTGTAGAACGACGCACCTTCCTCTCCTCTCACACACCAGTCGACCATGAACCGACGTATTCGTACGTACAATGAAATCGGCTGCTGTACAAGGGGAAAAGCACAAACGTTGCGTGTTCTTCCAACCCAACAATTCTTGCACAACACCAACCCAACACCACTTCCTGGAAGGGTACAATGGAGAGATCTCTCAACACTGCCCCCAGATTCCAAGGAGAAGGGTCTACCGTGCCTCACGCAAGCAGGCAACGCGCGAGGCAAGAGGTGGTTCGTTTGTGCACGTGTGCGAAACGCCACGCTTGGGGGGTGCCAGCATTTTCTCAGGTCCCTTTCGAAGCCGACCGTCAGATGCAAAAACAGCACGACCTCCTCCTGGGTTAGCGCTTTGCAAGCGGCAGGACTCACCCTTGCAATTCCCACGCGAAGTGCTGACGCCAAAACCATGATCCCAACGCGTTTGTCTTCCCCACAAGGTGTTCTCCGTTCGCGTCACAAGTCACAAGATGCCCTCAGTTTAGACCGAATGGGATGTGCAACGAGAATATTGAGGCCGTAATGTATAGGGGGTGCTTCATAGTATCCCCATGATGTTTTTGTATTGCTTGATTGGGCGTGGTTGACAGGATATCGTGTCCCCGGGGTGTATGAACCGAAATATGACACATGCAGCTTGTGTTGCTGTGCTCGGAGCCAGCTGATCCTCGCATACTACACCCACAGGGATGCACCTGGCGTCAGCACAATGTCCGTGCTGGGGCCTCTCTCGTGCTGCATTCGTGTCGACGGGGTTGGCTTCTTGCTCACGGAACACCCTAACGACATCTTCCTCCTCCTCCTCCTCCTCCTCTCCTCGGGCTGCAAGCGTTCCCGACAACATGATGCTTCTTCAAGGCAAGGCGGCGCCGGCGCATGGCACACCGCGGGGCACAGGCCCTGCGTCCCCTCCCACGGTACCACTCGTGAGCGGACGTACCACAGCTTGCTCATCTCCCTCGCGCAGAAACAAAGGGTGGCGTGGGATGCCGGGACAGCGGAAGCCGTGGCAAAGGCAGGAGAAGAATCTGAATCGGGAGCGGACTCCCATCGACACCGTCATCATCCCCCACTTGGGTTGAAGGAAGAGCGACGACGAGCTCCGCTGTCACCTCCACCCCCACCCCCGACTCCCAAGGTCGTCGTTCAGTCACGAAATGTTGGAGCAGGCAACCACTGCGCCACGACGATGGATGCAGAAGAGGGCCCCGCTGATGCCGCCGTGACTGTTGAAAGCAGGGCCCAACTTGGTGGACGAATTGGGCTTGAGGGGGAGCATGGGACAGGGGA
Source organism: Macrocystis pyrifera (assembly GCA_031763025.1). Taxonomy (NCBI): domain Eukaryota; class Phaeophyceae; order Laminariales; family Laminariaceae; genus Macrocystis; species Macrocystis pyrifera. Next base: position 4,600,645 of record JASSKH010000031.1, read on the forward strand.
GCACCCCCTTTCCTCATCAGGCGATCATCTGTTGGGTGTTGAGCGAGATGTAGATGCAGACGATCCGGCTGCTGCTGCTGCTACTGCTGCTGCTGCTTCCGCCGCTTCTGTTGCTGCTGGTGATTGGACTGCTGCTGCCACTACTGCTGCTGCTACTGCGGCGACTACTGCTGCCTCTACTGCGGCGGCAGTTACTACTGATGTTGCTGCTGCGGCTACTGCTGCTACTGCTAGCGATTGCGAGGCAGACGGAGTCGACGAGGCGGCGGCCGAGAGGAGAGCGGCGGCGCGGAGGGTGGTTCGTGCCCGTCGCCAGCGCGACCGACGGAGGAGAGAGAGGGCCACGCTCGCTGCTAAGAAAGCTCTCGTCAGAAAGGTAAAAGTTCTGAAACGACGTACGTACCGTAGACCATACGCTGTACTACCGTTCAGTAGGTGGACCGCCTGGTACCTGGTACGTAAGTACTCGTAACTGCTTACCAGGTGCCTGCTACGTACTACGCGTACTGCTGTACTATTACGTAGTAGTGCTGTAGTGCTGCGCTGGTATATTACCTGCTAGGCGACAGTAACGCTCGCACGGAGTAGTAAAACGGAGTGAGCGTATCGTAGGAGTTCTTGTTGTACGGGTTGATTTCATGTTGCTGACGGCAGGTAACTGCATGCTGCTGTTGCATGCCGCACCTGCTGTACGACTTCGCCCGCTCACATCATGTTTGTCGACCCAACACAACGAGAGGGGCGATTTTATTACCGTATGGTGACACGCAACATATCATAGCACACCCCCTCCGATGAATTTGAAAGCTGGTTCTCTCGTTATCGGGGCGAGAGCTATATCACCATAGAAAAGCGTTGGGTTCGCACAGGAATGCGATCGTATTTCCGCGCTCATTTTTCGCGACAGCGATAAGGGTGCTAAAGTCGCATGTATCATGATCATACCAGGAACGTTCTATTTTCGGGAGGCTCTCGGCCAGATCTTTCCGAAAACACCTTGCTCGGTATAGGCGACCTTCCGTCCGTTCTGGAAAATATCGAGCGCTGAAAAAACGATCGCACCACCCCTGTGCGAACTCAACGCTCTTCATGGGTAACCCTTTTTGTACTGCAGTCCCGTTTTGGGGACAAAACGCTCAAATTTCAAGCAGTTTGTCCCTGAGACGGGACGGCGGTCTAAAAAGGGTTAACGCCGAGCTACGTACGCGTCCATGGGATAGTCTCGACTTCGAGAGCTTGCCAAATCCACCACTCTCGTTGTGTTTGCCCCCCTTGTTTCGGAGGAAATTGTCTCTAAAATTTCCCCCCAGAAAAGAGATTGTGCCGTTACACGGTAACCGTCTTATTCGTCCCAGATAGGCGTAGGGCGAGCGTGCAGTGATACAAGTATCAGCGTATCAGTAGGCTATTATACATACGCGCATGTCGCGTAGCTCCTCACGCGGTGCTTGAAGACACATACATACCATACCCCAGCAGCCCGGGCCGGGCTGCTTGGTGTTGCCGACGCTGCAATCCCCATGTGTATTCCGACACGTTTCCTCTCTGGACTCTCGAAGCGGTTCATAGTACGGCAGTATCATGTGAAACGCGTACAGAAGCACGCAACGAAAGGTACGAATTCACGAGCTCGGTATTTGCCTTTACGAGAGTAAGTTCGGTTGGGTGTGCCCGGGGTATTTTTGGTGGGCGCATCGAACTTACGAAAGTGGCGGATACCGTTACTGAGGTTGTGCCGACCATTCCGAAGTGTCGGGTGCCGGTATCCAAATCGCACGGAATCGCCGAAATGTCCGCTAGTTATCGAGGTCGTACCGATCTTACCGCAGCATCGGTTACTGGTGTTATGTTCGTACCGAACCATGCCGGTGTGTTCGGTAGAGTATTGAATATTGAGGCCGTTCCGAACAAATATCGGCACCCCCGGTATTTTGGTGAAGGGTATACCGGTTCCCGGGGTATATTTTATTAGGCGTACCGAACTTACCGAAGTGTTGCGTCCCGGTATCGACTTCGTACCGAGCCTTGCCTGGTACCGGTATCGAGGCCGTACCAAGCATTACCAAAGTGTGGGGTACCTGTATCGGGGACAATACTGTATGCGTACGCCATGCACACACGCAGCACTCACGAACTCCAGCCATTAATAGCAACAGCAAACAGATGGCGGCGGCAACGGCAGAGTAAACAGCAGGAGCAGTAGCAGCGGCAGCTTCGAATTTCGATCGTGGGCTGCTGCTGTGTCCTCTGCTGCTGTATAGTCGATGAGGGCCACCGCCACGGAGTGCTACGCTTGAAACCCGCCCTATGCTCGGCATATAGACCCCGGCGACCTCGCGCCGTGCTGCTGCTATTTCGGGGGGGGCATAGTAAATAGAACCTACGGTACACACACAAACCTATATGTTTCCCTATTTTTACTATTAATAACAATATGTGGTCCTATTTACTATGGTCCCCCGTTATAGAGTAGTGTCGGACTATATATACAACAGCGATAGATGTGAACTTTCACGTCCAATGCGATAGAAAAATGTACGATACGAGTACTGCTTTTGTATGATACGAGTAGTCGATGTTTTTTCCTCGACACCAATTCCAACGCCGCGTGTCTGCGACATGTTCAGCTACCCTTTCGAGGCTCCGTACTCTCGGCGGTTGTTGTGTTGTGTACACAGCTTTGTTCGCGGGGTATGAGGTGTGTGAAGCGCCGTGTCTCCTGAGTCCTGAAAGAGGTCAAGGACCAGAGGGGGACTGATGTTTTGAGTTCGTACCGAATGATACCTGTGTGTTCGGTTGGGTATTGAGGCCGTACCGAACAAATACCCGTACCCCCAGTATTGCAGTCGAGGGCGTACAGATACCCGGGATACCAGTATCGAATTCGTACCGAACTTACCGAAGTTTCGGGTACCGGTATCAAGTTCGTACCGAACCTTAACGGACTGTCGGGTAGGATATTGCGGCCGTACCTAACACTTCCGTAAGGTTCGGGAGGGTATTTACCGAGCAATATCCCGCGGTATACTTCGATGCGTACCCTACCGATCATACCCTTGAACCTTTACTCCCTTGCGGTGCGTCGAACTGGAAGAGACGCCGACGGAGATGCATCAAGCGGGTCGTCGTGCACAGCCAGTTCCCTAGAATCCCTAACCATGTAATGCCCTATTCCTATCCTCTCGCTATCCTTAGCCCCAACCCTCAGCATGACCCGACACAATCCCTGACCTGTATCCCAACACTATTCCAATTCCACCTTACTATATCGACCGTGAACGGTCCGTCGCCTCGGTGGCTCGCGTGTGTGACCCTCAGGGCTCGTTGGACTCGCACCCTTCCGCTTTACCTTTCCTCTCGAACGTGTAGCCCCGCACCGGCGCTAAACCAACGCCACTCCGCATCCTTCCCCTCCCCAACCCTAACCCGTAGGGATGCGGAGGGGTTTCTGTGGTCATAAGGACTACGGCCATGCATAATAATCAAGTGCCCCACCCCCCCCCCCCGATCGTAGGGATGCGAGGGTCTGTGGTCATACGACTACGGCCATGCATAATAATAAGTGCCCCCCCCCCTCCAAGCTTACCATACCCCCAACCCCACCCCCCCCCCCCCCCCCCCCCCCCCCCCCCCCCCCCCCCCCCCCCCCCCCCCCCCCCCCCCCCCCCCCCCCCCCCCCCCCCCCCCCCCCCCCCCCCCCCCCCCCCCCCCCCAAAACTAAAACATAGGTGAAGGCGTTGGGCGAGAAGGGACGTTGGCGCGAGGCGATCTCTGAGGTAGACTCGGCCGTGGGAAAAGGTCTAGCTCCGGACGAGTACGTGTACGGGAGTTGCATCGGAGCGGCGGCCCACAGCGGACGTTGGCGGGAGGCTCTTGAGATCATCGGGCGAATGCGGGGAGAAGGGGTGGCGCCGACTACGCCGGTTTACAACGCGGCGATAAAGGCGTGCAGCAGGGGGGGGCAGCTGAAGCATGCTCTGGGGTTACTCGAGGAGATGCGGTCTCAGGGAGCCGTCGCTACTGCCGCGACCGCTACCGCTACGGCGCAACCTGACACGCGATCCGACCCGCACCACGCCGCTTGTGGGTCTGGGTCTGCGTCTCGCCAGGGTGATTGCACCGTCAACGGTGTTGGTGGTGTTGGTGGTGAGATTGGTAGTGTTGGTGTTGTTGGTGTTGTTGGTGATGTCGAGGGTGGTGACGTGGAGCAAGACGGAAAACGGACTTTCGACGGGAGCTCGGGCTCCCCTCATGTGTCGACGGAGACGCGAGTTGGCGGTGGCAGTAGTAATAGCAGCAGCGGTACCGGTAGCAGCAGCAGCAGCCGCAGCAGCAGCGCCAGGCGCAGAAGCCGCCGGACCGGCAAGGCCGCTGGAAACGACGCACCCCTCTCCCCCTCGGACCCCGACATCCAAACCTTCAACACGGTAATGTCGGCGTGCGCAAAAGCGGGAGAGTGGCAACTAGCGCTAGAGGTGATGAAGCAGGCCCAGGAGGGGGGTCTGCACCCCACGAGGGTCACCTACAACACGGCCATCTCGGCCTGCGGGAAGGGAGGAGAGGCCGACCACGCGATGAGGTTGCTCGAGGAGATGCGCGACGCCGGGCTGTCCCCCAACGTCGTCAGCTTCAACGCTGCCATCTCGGCGTGCGCAAGGAAGGGGCAGTGGAAGCGGGCGCTGTCGCTTCTCGGGGAGATGGAGACGTCGGGCGGTGTCGGTGTGTCGCCCGACGCGTTCAGCTATAGCTCGGCGATAAACGCGTGCGGCCGGGGCGGGCAGTGGTCCCTCGCGGTGGGCCTGCTGAGCACGATGCGGCGCGCGGGTATCGCGCCGGGGACGGTAGCTTTCAACTCCGCGATTACCGCGTGTGGGGAGGCCGGGCAGTGGGAGCGCGCGGTGGGGCTGCTGCGTGAGATGCAGGCCGGGGAGGCGGAGGGGGGGCGGGCGTCGGCGACGACGGTCGGCCCTGATAGGGTCAGCTTTAACGCCGCCATCAACGCGTGCAGCAACGCCGGGGAGTGGCAGCGCGCCGTTTCTCTCCTTGGAGAGATGCAGCGCAACGGTAACGGTAGCGTTAGCGATAACGGTAACAATACCGGTAACGGCATTGTCGACGGCAACGGTAATAGTGGTGGTGGCGACGGTGGCTTGCCGGGAAGCGGGGGCTCCTCCACGGGCGGTGTAGCTACGGTTGCGGTGGCGCTGGCGGCGGGGGGGCAGGGGGAGGGGGAGCAACGGCCAAAGCCGGGGCGGCGGCGTGGCCCACTACCGGACGTGGTCAGCTACTCGACGGCCATCATGGCGTGCAGCCGGGCGGGGAACTGGGAGCGCGCGCTGAGCCTGCTGGGGGAGATGCGGAGCGACGGCCTCGCGCCCAACTCGACGACGTTCACCGCGGCGATGGCGGCGTGCCGGAAAAGCGGGGCGCAAGCCGGGGTCGTCACCACCTTGCTCGACAGCATGAAGTCCTGCGGCGTGTCGCCGGACGCCATCCTATACGGTACGGCGCTGGACGCTTGCGCCGACGCGGCGCTGTGCGAGCGAGCACGAGGGCTGGTGGCCGAGATGGTGGCCGCCGGGGTGAGGGTGGACGCAAGGGCTCGCGGCGCTGTTGCCGCTGCGTGCTCCGGGTCGACGAACGCGATGCACGCCAACGACGAGCGCTAGCGTGCTTTAGCGCGGTAGCGGTAACGGTGGCGGATGCGGTTGCGGTAGTGCCGTAGCGGGCGTGTTTATGGCGCGGACGAGGGCTACATACTCGGAGCGGGGCGATGTTACGCCCTTTCTTGAGACTTTTGAGGCGCACGTAGGGTTTTAGGTATCAGGCGCGCTAGCGGGCGTGTATGTGGCGCGGACGAGGCGTATGTACCCGGAACATGGACGGCAAGTGAAGCCCATTTGGGGCTTGAGAGAGGCGAACAAGAGGCGAAACAAGTTACGATCACAACACCAGCCACACGCTAAGCGTGAGCGGGCTTGTTTGTGGCGGGAATGGGGCGTGTACTTGGATTGCGGACTAAACGGTTACTTACCCTTTTTCGAGGCTGTGAGAGGCGAAAACGACGACGGTTTCGTATAACATCGACCACACGCGTACTACTGTAGCAACCTTGCGCTTCTGCCGGGAAATCGGAGATGATCCATACGTAACCTTGTACCGGAACTGTTACCCGATGAGGGGTTGTACCGCACGCTTGCAGCATGATGCTACAATGTACTGCGTGTGTTCGATCTTTGTCGGCGTTTTCGTCTGGGTCTCGTTTTTCTTTTTTGTTTGGTCCTCGCCTCCTTTCGAACTGCACTCACGTTTTTGGGGGACACAATGCTTGGAGCTTCAAGTCTTGCGTGGCGGTTTTTGTTTTCGCTCTGCTGCCTGTATGTACCCCTCCTTGTTGTTGGGGGGGAAGGGAGGAATCTCTGCAAGGATGGAGCGGGAGGTGCAATATTCTGTACAAAAAGGAGTCGGCGCCTCGGGCGATTTTGTTGCCGAGGCTTTGTTACGAGTATCGTTCGCGAGTTTTGAGGGATTGAACGGCCTGTCCGAAAATGATGCATTACTTTTTTGACGGGGGAGGGGAGGGGAAGAGTGTGGAGACTGACGCCGCAAGCCGAGGAACGTGCTATTGCAGTTACGTAGTACGTGTCTCCTTGCGATAAACGGGCAGAAAGGAGGGGAATATTAGGGCCCTTCACGGTTCATGACCCGACCCGCGGCTCGGGTCTGGAGTTTTTTTAAATCTCGCGGGTCGGGTTGGGTCGGGTCGGGTCGGATCGATTCACCCACACCCGACCCGACCAGACCCGCGAGGTTTGACCCGACTCGTGAGCAGCCCTGGTTTCAGAGATGCCGCACCGCGCTTTGGTAAGCCTTGTGCTACTGCAATAGTTGTACCTCTCACTAATTCCAAGTAGTTTGTCCCGAAAAACGTGGGTGCAGTTCAACAAAAAGTTTTAGGGTGATTGTTTCTCTATGATTATAGTAGAACCACGGATGAGCGCACGAAGGGGGACGGGGTGGGCGGGGGCTATGTCTGTCAGGCATTGGAAAAAGAGGTTGCGGGGGGGGGGGGGGGGGGGGGGTCGTGGGCCGAGGAGAGTGCCTGATAAAACGATTGGTTTTCTCTTATTATTTGTAACGTCGGTGGTTTTTTTTTGCTGTCAGCCGCCGCGTGGGCTAGTCAGGCCTAGTTTTACTTTTGTTTTTGTGTCGTACCGGTATGCGTACACAGCAGTAGCCCTGCTGATTTTGCCATTTGTGGTTTGCGTGTTATTTGCTGCGAACGGGTTGCTAGTGCTTCCTGCGTGCGTCGGAGCCCAATTGATACCCCCCCCCCCCCCCCCCCCCCCCCCCCCCCCCCCAGTTACATAGTACTCCCATTGCTGTCTCTGGAAGTGGCTACACCGGAAAGTAAACTGACTCATTGAAGCTGTCATCCAAATGAAAGTCCGCCTCACAAGCAGTTCTTAGTAGGATGCAGCTCACCCTTCATGCGACTCGCCGGACACCTCACGGCGCTTCGGGCTTGGTGCAAGCAATGTCGGCCTGGTTGGTGAAAAACCCGACATGCTCCGTCCTGGCATTGTAGGGATGCGAGGGTCTATGGTCATACGACTACGGCCATGCATGACATCGAGTACATGTATCTCTCCTATCGAGTACACGCCCCCCCCCCCTTCCCCCGCCCACCGAGACAGTTATCAAACGTTTCTACACGTCTGTCATGCAAGATCCCCAGCTTTTTCATGATCCTATCTTTTATCAACAGATAGTTTTTGTACTATTACGGGGGACCATAGTAAACAGGACCAAATGTTGTTAGTAAAAATACCTAAATATATAGGTTTTTATGTATGCCATAGGTCCTGTTAACTATAAACCCCCGTAAAATATCAATAATACCAAGAGATGTTTCCGGGCAGATATATCCACACGTGATGTTATATCTTATTTGCACGATCCACATCATGTTTTCCCACGTACGTGGAGTTATATGTGTCGCGGCTTTTGCGCACATACATACGTGTTATTTGCGATGATCCTCATAAGGCTTGCAACGCTTGCTTGCTTCTTTGCTTACGACTTCCGCATCGCTTGCAACGTCCCGGCAACATCTACGCCGGCGGTGCCAAGTAAGTATCGATCGTTCCCGAATTATCTGCAGTGCGGGCACGGTGAAGCTTCGCGAAGCGTGGCAGCCTTTGAAAGCGCAACATGCACGATATTTTCTGTGGCGCCCCCCACAAATGCGTGACATATTCCGTAGAACCGCCTGGGGTCTTCTCGAACGGAAACTCCAAACTTTTCTGATCGAAAACTCTCCGTCCGCCCGCCCCCAATTCAGAAACCCAGAATCCACGCATAGGGAATATTAGCAGAGCAACGCGTATCGTTGGCTCTGGTCTACAATGATATTTTTCGGTTGCACGGCCCGGTGTGCGCTGCTGGTAGAACGTGTTGTTGTTGCTTTGTTGTGATTGGTCAAACGAAACAAATACCGTTAACAAACAAGAAAAATCTGTCGGAACGCGCGGAGTTCATAGGCTTCCGCTCTCCGGCTTCACCCAGTTCAAACGTAAATGAGGCGAAACAACAACAGGAGCATCACAGGTCGGAAGACGAACCCCGACCGCCGCCCGGCAACGTAAAAGAGTGAGATACAGCTATTAATATCTAGACGCAGTAGTTCGCCCGGCTCGTCTGAGGAATTGCCACGTTTTCTCCGCAGGCGCAGTGCGTGTTGTCTCATGCGACTCCGGTGGTAGATGTTCCGTACTGTTGTGTGCGGTTGCTCCCGCCGCTGCTGTTTCTTGCTCAAAAGATCTTGAGGCATCTTGCTTGATACTGATACCTGGTAAGCTCAACAGCTAAGGTAAACATCCCAGTAGTTCGTAGTGATCATTCTTGGAATTCACGGGCCGATCGACACAAGAATGTATACAGGGGGGCACAGAAAACGGTGTTTCTCCCCCCTTGTCGGTTCGTTGGGCCTCGAGCTGCTTTTCCCCCCTGTATACCGTCAAATGGCGTAAAAACCAGTGGTATACGGTTTTATGGCTGACTTGGCGTCTGATGGGATAAATCGACTCGGACACGTTTCGTTTTTCGCCAAATAGACCCTAGGCAATACCAGGAAAGAGAATGAAAACCACTTCCGAAGAATAATCTCAAGATTTTGGAATACGAGTATCTGGTTTTCATTTGACATCGGAGAACTCATTCATTGTTCTCTTCTGACGTACTGTACCAGGTACTATTACGGGGGGCCATAGTAAATAGGACCAATTATTGTTAGTAAAAATATGGAAATATATGGGTGTTTGTGTGCACCGTAGGTCCTTTTAACTATGGTCCCCCGTGATACTAATACTTTAAAGTATTGAAGTTCTTAGTGACGGCAGAAAAAAGAGAATGCCACAGCAGTCACTGCTCATCATTCGTTTGTTCCCCGTCCCTCGTGCACAACCGCACGAGCATAGCAGAGGCACCCGAGCGGATGGCACGACTACTGCTTGCTGCTGTCGATTGGCTTAAGAGGCTAGAACTATACTGTTGTTGTGGTTTTCACACAAAAAAAAAACGTACTCCTGACTCAAGTCACTGATAATCCCAGTCTTCCACGCCGAAAAACGACATGCGCCGCGAATATATATTACACCGCCCCATACGTATAAGGTACGCGATATTATTGACTCCGAAATCGTATAAAATAGCCATACTCGTACTATCTATATGTGAAGTTCCCCTGCATGAATCTGGGCAGAACCGGTTTTGTATCTATCATACGTACGTACTCAATCCCTGTACAATAAACGGTATATAATCAACGGTACCGGTATTATTTTACCTACCGGTAGTATCAGACGACAAAACCATAAAATGTCAGGTAATACTTCGGCTTGTTATACATAACAGAACTTTATCCTTTCGGTTCCCCCCCCCCGCCCAAGTTCGACGTCCACCTCGAAAATCACCAGACACAACGCATCACGAAAATCGTCGGACGGCAAAACACAGAACGTTACATAGACTTTTTTTACTGCTGTAAACCGGTACGTCATCTACTGTAGTTACTATCACGGGGGGCCATAGTAAATAGGACCAAAGTTTGTTAGTAAAATAGAGAAATATATAGGTTTTTGTGTGTACCGTAGGTGGTGCCAGGTATTTACTATGGCCCTCCGTATTAATAGTTTGACACCTGGGAAAACTATAGTACGTCTCATACTTGCTTGTCAACTTCCACCGCATGAACCTACTGCTGTAGTACTAGAAGGCAGCAACAAACGGTACAATACCAGGTACGTTAACACTATGAAGCGACGCAATATATCGTGCAGCATGCAAAGCTGAGCATCGACCAGTCAATCGATCGGCCTCGCAGCTCACATAAACCTAATACCTACCAGGCAGGAATTTGAGAACAACGCACGCAGCTCACTCAAATTAAACAGAAATTCGAGAACAACGATCTCAGCACCACATCATCACCCTGTCCGAAAAATGTAAGGTCCTTTCGGGCATCCGTACGAAGATAAAAATTGTCCTCAACTTACCCGGAGAGAGGTACCAGCTATGCCCTACCATTTACCATACACCGGTACCGGGTAGTACGACTGAATAAAACACGGACATCCCAAATCCTTACGCTCCCTCCCCCCTATGAGCCACGTGTTCATCGCGCGAGATTTTGCCCGCACGACAAAAAACAACAAAAAAAAAACGCGCGATGTAAGTCTGACCCCCGCCTCCCACCGCAGCCCCCTCCCCGCTGTGACCCTCACGGGGGCACCGACCTCCCCACGGTTTCCCCCCTCGCGCTTCGTGATATTCACCAACCCCCGGCATGCATGCACGCACGCACGCAACACGTTTTTCTATCACAACCGGGCTAAATCGAAACACGACAAAGCTGGCCGTGGAGACTGGGGCGAGAGCTCCACTCTTCTAGGACTGCAGTCCCGTTTCGGGGACAAACTACTTAAAAAATGACTGGTTCGTCCCCAAAACGGGACTGTGGTGCTAGACGGGTCCACACCCCGGACAGATCCTCGATCCCCACTTAAATGATCTAGTTCTCTCAGGGCACATGTGTTCCCTATCCGTACGATCTAGCTCATGTTGTGTCGGGCGGAAGCCGTACCATCTGCAATGATCTCTATCCACCTACCACGTGCTTCCTGGGTCGAACCCGTACTGAGCAGACCGTGCGCAAAACGTTTCGCAAAACAGGCAGGTTATAGGTGAGGACCCAGATGATCCACAGCGGTAGAGTCATGATACGTCCGATCGATCCGTGAACCCTTGCGGAAGAACTGGAACGCACAACCACGCGGAACTTCCCAAGCAGGCTTCCTCTTCACCCAAAAAAAGCACAGCCGAGTTGGGGTCGAAACACGACACACAACTAACTGGCTGCGGTGGTTCGAAGGGCAAGCGCACCCCGCGTTATCGCGGACGACTCTATCAACACTTCCAAGTTTATGTGGGAAAACGATTTGCCGCAGCGAAAATGGTCAACCAAGGGGAAGGGCGGGACGATCTCAGACCTCCTCAAACTTCCCCTCAGAAACAGCCTGGGTCGCATCTTCGGACCCCCCCAGAGAAAAGCCTCCGGTACCGCCCGGCACCACCGATATGGTTGCTCTGCGTGCATGAAACTCTACGGGGGGGCCATAAATTCCCCCGTTCCTAGTTCCGCCAAGAACACCACCACCACCACCACCGTTTCCACTACTTGTTGCTCCTGGTCCAGCAGAAAGCACCCCCCCCGCGCGCCCAACCACGGCCCCGGGGGGATCACCTCCGGGCGACTCCACTACGCGGTCCATCGACCTCGTGCGCACGTGGCGCTTCCGGCGTAAACTCGACCCGGCAAGAGCGGGAGTTACGTCGAGGAGGCCGAATTCGTCAACGGGGGGGGGGCGCGACTGCTCTTCCTTGTAGGAGGACCGCTGTAGGCGGAGTTGCAACTCTCGCTGGAAACGTTCGGGTTCGGAGTCTAGGCTCTGGAGGTCGGAGAGGAAGCTTCGGAACTCTGCGAGGTCGATGGACTTGGAATGGTCTGGGTCGGCGAGGCGGAAGAGCTCTTTTAACTGTACCTGTCGGCGTTGCACCGGGAGGGGGGGGGGGGGGGGGGACACGGCGTACTCATTTGTTGCTTGCCTCAGTCATTTGACCATTGACCGCGCATCCCTTTCGAGACGGAGCGGCGGGGGGTACTCATTATCATGCATGGCCGTAGTCGTATGGCCATAGACCCTCGCATCCCTACGATGCCGGGACGGAGGACTTCGGGTTTTAACCGACCAGGCAGACATTGCTTGCACCAAGCGCGAAGCACCGTGAGGTTTCCAGTGAGTTACATGAAGGGTGAGCTGCATCCTACTAAGAACCGCTTTTGAGGCGGATCTTCTGCATATGGTTGAAAGCGTCGAAAGGAATTTAATTATTTTCTGGTGTAGCCACTTCCAGAGGCAGCTATGGGTTTACTATGCAACCGGCTCGTGGATACCTTACCATGCACACATGACGTGATACAATCATCCCCCTTGTGCGGGGTTAAGGTTATCCCCGCACAAAAAATGAGAAGGGGGGGGGGGGGGGGGGGGGGGGGGGGGGTAGGTAGGCCCTTACGATATGGGGTTGGCGATTCAACCCGGTAGGGACCGCAATTCCGTTTCGAGGCGAACTACTCGGAATTAGAGTCAAGTATGTATGTTGGTACAATGCAGTAGTAAAGGGAGGGGGCTAGGGGACGCGGGGGTTGGGGTTGGAGAAACCGCAGAACACAAAGGTAAGCAGGCAGGGAGGCGGGTAAGCAAGTAAAGCAAGCAGACAAACACAACAAGTTACGTAAGAGACACCCACACACAATGAAACAAAAAATCAATTAAACAACGCAACCAAAACAATAAACCGAATAAATAAAACAGTCAAACAAAAACAGTTGACGATTACATCCACCCACCGTGTACACTGAAGACGAATCATTCATCTTATACACTCCTCCCCCCCCCCCCCCCCCCCCCCCCCCCCCCCCCCCCCCCCCCCCCCCCTCCTCCCCCTTTCCGCTTACCGTGGACAAAAACACGCCTAGCTTCTGCAGGCCTTTGGCCAGCTCGTCCTGGGAGATACACCCGTCGCCATTTTTATCCCAATCGTCAAACCAATCCTTCAACGCCCGGGACCTGGGACTCCCCATACTGTCCCTCGCACCCGCCTCATGAAAGCCAGCCTTTAATAGCACGAGAGTACGAGGGGGCAGGAGGCGGGGGGGGGAGAGGGGGGGAGGCGGGAGCGAGCAAGCACGAACGTGCAAGCAAGTGTAAGGAAGCCTAAGCGTGTTGAGGGGGGGGGGGGGGGGGGGCTTCATCAGCACGGGAGTACGAGGAGTGAGGAGGCGGGGAAGGTGCGGGGGCGAGAATGGCGGGGTGGACAGGGGGGAGGGAGGGAAAACAAGCCCAAACGTACAAGAAAGCACAAACGTGTTTTTGCGGGAAGCAAATCCGCACGCCCACGCAAGCCTAAAGCGTGGGGGAGGGGGAAGCAAGTCTGAACGCTGAACGCCTAAGCAAGACTAAGCGCGTCGGGCGGGGGGGTACTCATTATCATGCATGGCCGTAGTCGTATGACCATAGACCCTCGCATCCCTACAATGCCGGGACGGAGCAGCTCGGGTTTTCACCGACCAGGCAGATATTGCTTGCACCATGCGCGAAGCGCCGTGAGGTGTTTGGCGAGTCGCATGAAGGGTGAGCTGCATCCTACCAAGAACAGTTTATGAGGCGGATTTTCTTGCATATGGATGACAGCGTCAATGAATTGATTTAATTTCTGGTGTGGCCAGTTCCAGAGACAGCAATGGGCTCACTATGTAACTGTCTCGTGGGTGCCTTACCACATACCTGGTACACACTAAGTGATATGATCATCCTCCTTGTGCGGGGGGAAGACTATCCCCGCACAAAAGTGATCCAACTCGAACGCCAGCCGTGGCAACCGCCAAAAAAACAAAAAAAAAAACGATACAATGGCTGTGTACTGTAGCTCACGAAGTGAGAGGCGTGTTTTACAGCGTCGTCGCCAACCGACGCCAACCCAACCTATATACACATACCAGGTATATAACAGGGGGGGGGGGTGAGAAGAAAGCCCAAGCGTGTGGATGGGAGTGGATGGAGATGGGTGTGGTGGGGGTTAGGACAGGGTTGGGGGGGCGGGAACGCGGTAGGGGAGGGCAGGTGGAGGGAAATGGGGGTGTAGCGGATGTGGGTGGGGGTCTGGATGGGTGGGAGGTGGGGGTGAGATTAAGGGTTGGGTGGGGGTGGGTGGGGTTGGTGGGGAGTAGGGGTGAGGATTGAGGTATAGGGTGGGGTGGAGTGGGGGTGGGCGGGGTGGGTTAGGGGTTAGCATAACGATCGGGGTGGGGTGGGGGTGGACGGGGGTATATGGCGTGTGGGGTGTGTTGGGTGGGGGGGCGTGGGCTGGGAGAGGAGGGATGGTGGGAGGTTGGGGAGGAGGGGGGTGTACTCGTGTCATGCATGGCCGTAGTCGTATTACCATAGACCCATAGGTGGGGGGGGGGCGGGGGGGGGGGGGGGGGTACACCGCATCGCTGGTCCATCACACCTTGGCCAAGTTGTTGATTTCCATGGTCTTGAGTTCTAGAGTTTCCTGCAGCTTGGACAGCACCTTTTCTCTTGCTCTCATCGCTATCTCTTGGCTCTCCTCGATGTCACTCACCAGCTCCCAAACAATCTGTACACAGCGCAGGGGCCAGCGGGGGGGGGGGGGGTGCCGGTACATGACATAACATGGTAGATAGTGAGGGGGGTGTGGGGGCGAGAGAGACAAAGACACACAGTTAGAGAATATACAGACGGGTGTACACCAAGTGTAACCCGAGAACATCTACACCACACCAATCCGTACGCCACAACCGAACCAAACCAAGACGAATCAAATCAAGACCAGACCACGCGAAACTCCCAAACCAAACCAAACCAAACCAAATACAACACAACCGAAAACAAAACCAAACAAACCAAACCCCAAACAATCCAAACCAGCGCTCTCCAGTGGGCCACGGCTCGTAAAATGCGACCGTCGAATGCGAGCATCCTCGTGATGAATACGTAGCTCATTCCAATCATACCATCCACGTATAATAAAGGGCAACTAGAATCCAATCACTTTCAACATGGAAGGTCCTATCAATCAGACCTGAATACTCGACAAAAATTCTACCAGGTACCAAATATGCAGTCCCTCTTAGGCCAATTCTTATGCCGTCGGATTTTCAGTCAGTTGAAGTAACAAGTGTCAGCACGTTCCGCATGAGCTTTCGCCCCTTAAATGTTGGAACTTGGTCTTTCTCGCCTCAGAATCTGTCGGATCTCTCTCCAAGATCTATCTGGGGGTGTTTCCCGCTTCTCCAGGCACCCAGGTACAGGAAATCGCCGTCCGCACGTTTTCGATCCAACTGGGTCAAACACGATTCAGACGCCCGATCCGATCGATAAAAACGCATCTTTCGATCGCAATCATATTCACCTCATCTGGATCGAAAAAGCGCCGACGGTGATTTATTACAACCGGGCCCCTCGAGAAGCTGGAAACATCCCCAGACAGATCTTGGAGAGAACTCCATACACAATTTGGGGCAAGAAAAGACCAATTTTCAACATTTCCGGGGCAAAAGCTCACGCGAACATGCCCAAAGGGACCTTTCTAACTGACTGCGAATCCGACGGCATAAGAATTGGCCTTTTATGAATGATGTTCCTGTCTTCAAGCCGAGATTCCAGAATCGTGCTCGATACGATAGCCAAAGAAACAAAAAAAAAAAACTCGTTACGATTTCGATATTTCGACTTACACATCGAAAAAATCGATACGATGTCCAACACCATGATAGCGCCCCCCCCCCCCCCCCCCCCCCCCCCCCCCCCCCCCCCCGCCCTCCCACCTGGCCCTGCAGACACGACAGCTGCCCGAACAGCGGGAGTGTCCGCTTCGCGAGCGGTAGTAGGCACAGAAACAAAGGGAGTGGCGTCAGGACGATCCACATGACAGCGTACAGGGTGCTGGACCTGTTCAACCGCGAGAGGAAAATCACACAGTACGAGGGGGGGGAATGGGCAGGTGGGTGGGCGAAGGGCAGTGGTGATAGGTGGTAATGGTTTGGGGGGGGGGGGGGGGGGGGGGGGGGGGGACTGTACTCGATATCATGCATGGCCGTAGTCGTAATTGACCATAGACGGGGGTAGTTGAAGTGGTGTTGGAGGTGGCGGCGTTGGTGGTGCTGAGGATGGTGGTGGAGGTGGTACTTGCGGCAGTCCTGGCGCTATTAAAAAAAAAAAGGAACAGATGTAAACGACAAACACATATGGTACAGAAAAACAAGAAAAAAAAAGGAACGACAAAAAAAAATAAACAATAAGGCACAACAACAACACCAAAAACAAAAAAAAGAGGGAGAAAAGGACAAAACAAAAAAGAGCGAAGACGAGAGAAGAACAAAAAAAAAAAAAATGAAGAAATACAAGGAAAAACAAAGATACAGAGAAGCGACAAAAAAAAAAAAAAAACGGACGAACGGAAGAGGAGAAAAACTTGAGAGAAAAGAGGAAACGAGGAATCGAGGGAACGGGAAACAGGGGCTCACTCTATGGCCCTGCCGATGGCGTACGAGAAGTAGAAGGCGCTGTAGTAACACTTGTGGAGCGTGCCCATGCCGAAAAGGGTCTGGAACCAAAAATAAGACCCCACCTGTTCAACAGTTCGATCGTCGTTTGCCCGAAGAGTGAGTGCGGCGCGCGCATGCAGAGAAAAACGAAACAAGTGGCCTGCAGTCGCGAGCATGGGTTTGAAAATGGCCTAAAAACTCAGCTGACGTATGCATCGGTACATACATAGATACATACATACATACACACACTATTGTTGAACTACAGAAAATGAACAAAAAAAAGAAGAAGAACACAACTTGAGAGGGGGAAAAAAATAAAACTAAAGCGTATACTATCTGGTATATGTATACAAAGTGGGTACTCCGAGTTAAGAGCATTCGGGAGTGAAGAACGGTCAACATGGCTTGTCACGAAAAACAAAACGATAAATAGCGGTTTTCCTTATCAATCCCCTAAACCCGCTCTTAAGCCGGGTCTGCCATGCCTCCGCATCACTAAAGAACCCCGGACATACGTCCAGCGAACCCCGAATAAAAGCCGGGCGTGCCGACACAGAGCGACCCGCAGTCATACCCTGCGCAGCGGGAATGCACTGCTGTAGAGCTCTACTTCGCTCGGTCATCGTTCGCTATTTTTCAGGAGTTGGTGTGTTTTTTGCTCCTCTTGTGTTTTTCGTGCGTGGGCGTAGCTTGTACCTTCATACCCTATATATATATATATGTATATATATTATATACGCAGCGAGGGACGTCGAAGGAATTGTGTGCGGTATGGGGGCCCGCAGTGCCCCCGTACAGCCGGAAACTATGTGTTGCAAAACAAGTCCTGGGAACTAGGTACCGCAGAGCTGACAAGAGTGCATACTGTTGTGTTCGCTGTGGTATGGTTGCCCTCCCGCACACATACGTTCGGTTGTGGTAAAAATGTTGAAACGCACTGTTGATATCATGCATGCACGCATCTCTTGAGACGTCGGAAAGTTGAAAGGCATTGTGATATCATGCATGAACGCCTCTCAATTTTGTCGGAACCCGCCTCAACCAACCATATAGAGATGAAAGGCCGTGTTTCGGTCGTTTGTTCCCCACTTCGAGCGTTTTTTCTCTTGTCCCGGGACAAGAGCAATGCGCTTTTAAGCAGGGATAAGATCGTTGTGTGGTTAAGAGCGCCTGTTTCGGCTTGTGACGAAGCGCTCTCAGCTCGGGGTACCCACGGCTGTATGCACCAAAATGACTTTTTTTCCGGAATACTTTTATTTTGCTCCTTTTTCTCTCGCTCTCCGCTATATGGGGTACGCACGCGGCTCGCGTGTACAGCACGGCGCAAGGGTGGGTCCCGGCCGGGCTCCGTGGCGCGTGCTCTGGGCGTCCAAACTCGCGAAACCTGGCAAGTAATCGAGGGGAGGGCTCCCGTCCACACAGCTAGAGGCAAGCAGGCCTATGGAAACCCCGAGCTGTCATTTTTTCCATGTTTTTCACCACCGCTGTTGCTGCTTGCCACTTTTTCTCAAGTACCGCATCAGCCCTCAAAATGCTAAGCAGACACGGTACGACAGCAGCGCTTCAAACTTTTCCCTTTGTGACAGCCACGAGCGGTGCTGCTGCGGTCGTGTGAGCGTGCGTGTGCGTGTGTGTACCGTACAGCAGTAGGAACCGCGAGGTCAGGTGCGATTCAAGCTTCACTGTTTTGCTATCATGGTATCTGCTTCTGCAGTGTATCTGTGCAAGCATCACACTGCTGCTGTAAGCGTTAGCTTCGACGTTGTAGCATCCCTGGTACAGGCAGCAGTAGCCGGTTCGTTTTCGTGACGCAGCTACCAACGGTGCTACTGCCGTATTTGTGCGCGTGTGCGCTATTCTCTGGGCGTGCCCTCCTGAACACAGCGAGCTGGACGATTCCAACCCGAAGTTCCTCTGAATTTCCAAAAGCACCCTTGCAGCACAGCGGCGGTGTACTCCAGCAGCATCAGCGGCAGCATTGATCGGTACAACACCAGCGGACCTCACCTATGCTAACATACATAGGGACGTACCTGTGTGCCTCCTTTTCAACTTGCGACACTCCCGAGATTTCAAGCCAACCACATACATCCCCGAAGGGGAATCTTGTATACGAGTGTAATTAATTCTTATCAAAAACCATGTACGTCCTCTTCCATCTTTGAGCCCATACCTGTGACTGCTGGGCACCGCCTTTTTCTTCGCTACGCTCGCTTCGTTTACGAGCTCTTTCGTCGGTCGCCTCGGTTTTACGTCCGAAGGGAAAACGAATGCTTGGTACCCGGTGCTTCGCACTGCACAAAAATACGAAGTACCAGGTATGTATTTCGTATGCTTACGGTGTGTTTCGTCTGAGCTCTCAGCTGACCTTTCCAGGCAACCAGAGGCACAATAAACGCCGACACCCCATGGGTATGCTATGTCAGGCCTATGATATGGTATTCGCAACACAAGCAGGTATCTCGAGTATAGGGTCATCCGTATTCCGTCGAACAAAAGTAAAAACAAAAGCACGCCTCGCACGGCATGTTGTACAATGCCTGGTATGCGTGTTGCTTAAGAGTATGGCGACAGCAGCAGCGATAACTGCTACAGCAGCAGTACCAGCATTTCCAATACGTGCAGCATTTGCAACAGCAGCAACAGCAGCAACACTATACACCAGCACGTGCAGCGTTTACAGCGACACCAGCAACAGTACCAGCAAGCCAAACCCAGGGGAAACACTACCTTTGCGCCGCATCCGCCGCCCCCCCCCCCCCCTCTCCCCAAACGAGTAACGCCTCCTCTTGGGCTTCAGAGGGAAATATTTTGACGGTAAAAAAGTGACGATTACAGCACCGGCCACTGCGTGACTGGGGGGCATGATACAATGGTTGGTGTCCGACCTACAATGGGAGAAAGGGCATCGCACGGCACGGGTACAACATGGTCCTGCCCGTACCTCTCGGTGCTCGCGTTGCTCGTAAGCGGTTGATGTAACTAAAGTCACCATTGTTCTGGTCGCTATCTCGACGCACCAAAAGAGAGTTTTACTACCGTGTACGGTAGCACGCGAGATAGCACACCCCCCTGGGACGAATTTCAGATCCCAGCTTTCTCCAAAGCCAGGGGGGCACGCACAGCGAGAACAGCGGCTTTGGGACGACAGCGTCGATATACTTTTAAAATAAGCGCGTCGCTCGGCGTTTTTTTATTCTCCCGGTTGTCGACAAAATCAGCTTCGAAAATCGTCCGACGGGACGTGTCATTTTGCATGTTATACGGTAACTTCCTTCAGGAGCTCCGAGCACCGGTCGACCATACTCACCGACGGTCAGAGGGATTCCCCCCCCCCCACACACACACGCTTCTCAAATACATACCGCCTCCCCACTTTCATTCTAACTCCCTTCAGGAGCTCCGGTTGCCCGTCGACCATAATGTACGGCGGCCTTAGGGTCACCCCCCTCCCCCCGCCCTCTGCCCGAGCACATACTGCCTCTCCACCTAAATACTAACTCCCGTCAGGAGCTCCGGGAGCCGGTCGACCACACTCTGCGGCAGCCTGAGAGTCACCCCCGCTCTTCCCAAACGCATACCGCCTCCCCAACAAAATATGAATTCCCTTCAGGAGCTCCGTCTACCCGTCGACCATACTCCACGGCGGCCTAAGGGCCACCCTCCCCCCCCCCCCCCCCCCCCCCCCCCAACGCCCCAACGCATACGGCCTCCCCACTTCAAAACTAACTCCCGTCGGGAGCTCCGAGAGCCGGTCGACCACACTCTGCGGCGGCCTGAGGGTCACCCCCCTTCTTGCCAAACGCAAATCGCCCGCTCACCTTACTACAAACTCCCCTCAGGAGCTCCGCGAGTCGGTCGACCACACTCTGCGGCGGCTAAAGGGTCACCCGCCCCCTCCCCCTTTTTTTTCCCCCCCCCCCCCCCCCCCCCCCCCCCCCTCGCCTCTGCCCAAACGCGTAACACAGGCTCACCTTGAAACGAACTCCTTTCAGGAGCTGCGGGAGTCGGTCGATCACACTCTGCGGCGGCCTGAAGGTCATCAACACGAAGGGGTCGCCCCCCATTGCGCAGTTTTCCACCCTTCCACTAGGAAGGAAGAGGTCGTCGCAGTCATAGCAACCCGTGCACGAGAAGCCGTTCGTGGGACAGGGGGGCTTCTGCGCCACGGCTACAGCAGGGGCAGCGACAGCAGAGGTAACCGCCGGTTCCGCCATAGGGGCGGCAGGGATTGCGGTGCTGGCGTTGTTGGTGCTGGCGATGGAGGCTAGACTAGTGAATTGGAGGCGTTCTTCTGAGTGCCCTTGGTTGCTGTGGTTGCTGCTGCCGGCGGTACTGCTGCCGCTGATGCGACGCCTGTCTCGGCAACGCCGGGAGGAACGTTGACATGAGGGGAGGAGGGGAGGGGCGAGGCGGGGAGGGAGAGATAAAGGGGGGGGGGGGGGGGGGGGGGGGGAGGAAGGGGGCGCGCGTCAGGGAGTGAAAGGGATGGGGGAAGAGAGAGGAGGACAACGGAGGGGGGAGGGGCGGTGAGAAGGAGGCAACGAGAGGGTACGTGGGGAGAAGGAGCGTCGTCCCTTCTGCCTCCCGGTACGTGCCTTCATTTTGTTCGCGCATAGGGTTCAGCTTTCCCGCTGCTCGTCGATTTTCATCCAATGTTGCTAACTCACGCTCTCGCGCTTCCTGCTATTCATTTTACATGCAAGAAAAAGTCCTTACGAGTATGCATGCACTCGGTGAGACTCGAACCCACGAAATTCATCGTTTAGCAGGCACGCGGATGACCTACCAAGCCACCGGGGAAGGCACCCACGAGGCAGTTACATAGTAAAACCATTGCTGTCTCTGGAATTGGCCACACCAGAATTTAAATCAATTCATTGACGCTGTCATCCGTATGCAAGAAAATCCGCCTCAAGAGTGGTTCTTAGTCAGGAGGCAGCTCACCCTTCATACGACTCGCCCAACAGCTCACGGCGCTTCGCGCTTGGTGCAAGCACTGTCTGCCTGGTCGGTGAAAACCTGACGTGCTCCGTCCCGGAATTGCTGGGATGCGAGGGTCTATGGCCATACGACTACGGCCATGCATGATAATGAGTACACCCCCCCCCCCTCCCCTCCCCCTGCGTACCCTTCTCAGTCTCCCGTCGTGCTGTACTGCCTCGGTGTGTGGCACCGGCCATGGCCCACCCTGCCCGACTGGATATTCTACTTGTGTTAAATTCCCGTATGATACGAAGAGTACTTTCAACAACAAAGAATTTTCCCCGCTGAATTTTCTCTGCGTTGAAAACATCAACAATTTTGAAATTGCCCGCTTGTCGAGTTTCTGTTTTTGTCAACTTGAACAACAGCAGCAGCAGCAGCAGCAGTAGCAGTAGATACAACAGCAGCAGTAAACGTCTGTCGAGCGTCATGCAAGTTTCACCGAGCCCCTTATGCGTACAGCACACACCTCACACCGAGCACGTACGTGATGACAAAACTGGCTCCCTCGGTCCGTCTACCCCGGCAGAATTGGTAGCAGGTACTTGGCAGGTATCTACTGTATATGTAGGTATCATACTTTAGGGATCACGGCTTGCCCAGAAGATCGCTGAGGGTAAAACCTCCTACGAGTTAAGCTGGAAAGTGAAAGTCCGTGATATGATCATCCCCCTTGTGCGGAGAAAAGGTATTCCTCGCACAAAAATTATCTAACTCGACCGCCAGCCGTGGTAACCGCAAGAAAAAAAAAAAAAAAACAATAAAAAAACGATACCATGGCTGTTTAGCTCACGCAGTGAGAGGCGTGTTTTACAGCGTTGTCGCCAACCGACGCCAACCCAACCTATATATAGATGCCAGATATAAAATAAAGGAGGGGGGGTATTCGACATCAGGCATGGCCGTAGTCGTATGATCATAGACCCTCCCATCCCTACAATGCCGGGATGGAGCACGTCGGGTTTTCACCGACCAGGCAAACATTGCTTGCACTAAGCGCGAAGCCCCGTGAGGTATTCGGCGAGTCGCATCAAGGGTGTGCAACATCGTGTGCTAAGAACCGCTTGTGAGGCGGACCTGCATGTGGACGACAGCTTCAATGAGAACTTTTTATTTTCCGGTGTGGCCACTTCGAGAGACAGCATGGGTTTACTATGTGACTGCTTCGTGGGTGATTTACAATAAATACTACGTATTGTGATCATCTCCCTTGCGCGGAGTTAAGGTCCTCTGCACCGCACAAATTATCTAACTCGATCGCCAGCTGTGACCGACCGCCGGGGAAAATAAAACAAGAGGGAGGGGGGGGGGGGGGGTGTACTCGATAGGAGAGATGTACTCGATCTCATGCATGGCCGTAGTCGTATGACCATAGACCCTCGCATCCCTACAATGCCGGGACGGAGCATGTCGGGTGGGGGGGGGGGGGGGGGGGGGTTGTCACAAAGATAGAGAACCTGCTTACTTTGGAGCGCGGACGGGCACGCGGCCAAACCAACGAACCAACCAAAAGACAACCAAACAACCCAAGCCACCTACAAAACCACCGATTCTTAACGCCGAACCAACAACCCAACGAACAAAGAACAAAGAAGCCATTCATGCATCTAATCAATCAACAATGAACCAACCCAGACAGCACACAACTAACCAAACCACTCACGAACAAACAAAACAATAAACAAGCAAAGAACCACCAACACCCCCGCAGCACTACTGTAGGACGACCATAAACTCACGTGGAGCCCGACGAAGCGGAACCGCGCTCGTTCTTGAAGTTAATCTGGGCTTGAGACGCACCCTGCTCCCCCGAACCATCCGGGGCGGTAGAGGCAGCGACAAAAAATGAAAGAAACACTCATTTCAGTAAGGTCTGTGAATCGGAGCGAAGGTGCGATTCAATTTCAATCGTTTCTGACAAATCTGGCTTAACTGCAGTCCTTAAACAACCCTGTCTGCTTGAATTTCGCGTGAAATCGAAAGAGCGAAGCTAGCCTCAATCGCCCCCTCCCGGGGTGGTCAGGGGGCCAGTATGTAGCCGGCAAAATATGGTATGAGCAAAATCGTGAAATACCCGCAACCGTTTTGCGATTAGCTCGTCGATCGTACGATTGAATCGAACAAACCGGCTGCGATTCACAGCCCCCGAAAAAAAGGAGGTGTGGGCATCCAAAATATTCAAACACTTATGATACGTACCCAGGTACGGCATTGTTCTCCGTGTGACCTGTCATGCATGAATGGCGATAAAACCACGACGTGATTCCGCGGAGGTTTATATCTACAACATACTAATGGTAGCGTCGTGAAAGAGGCAATACTGCCGCAGTAGATCGTTTGCGCAGTGAGAAGAAACAAACACACAAAAAAACCTTTCTGAAAAAGCCGCACACATACAGAAAGGAGGTGTTCGATAACTCGGTATTGTAAGGGCCTTACACGTTTGCTTACAGGTTTGGCGCCTCTGATATCCTTGTCTAGCACCGAGACACAGGAGTAAATTAACTTTGTACGACAACCAGGGGGTATAACAACAAAAAACCCGCGATGTGAAAACAGGACGAAATCCCCGGGTATCTGCTCGAGGAGTAATATATGGCGAAATGTGACGTCCCAGCACGTCGTCTTTCGTATCTGTTCAGCAGCAGCAGCAGCAGCAAAGCTCATGGTTTACACAGCCAGGATGGCCGCTTTTCACTTTGACTCGGTGCTGCTCGCTCTCTCGTGGGCCAAGAGGGTCAACTTTGATACACGGCCACGAGCTACGTAAAAACATGGAGTTCGATGTTCCTTATTGGCTTTTTGTTCGGAGGGAGGGGAGGCACATCCAGCGCAAACACTACACAAAAAAAAAGAATACGGGAACAGGTTTCGAGTACGTACTGTACGTAAAACGAATTCAAGGCCGAAGGAAGCAACGGAACGGATCCCTAACCGGAGCAATCGCGAGGCGAGCCCTGCTTGCTAATGGCGCGAGTTGACTGGACTTGAC
The DNA here is from genome assembly GCA_031763025.1 of Macrocystis pyrifera. NCBI lineage: Eukaryota > Phaeophyceae > Laminariales > Laminariaceae > Macrocystis > Macrocystis pyrifera. Next base: position 4,625,316 of record JASSKH010000031.1, read on the forward strand.
TGCTGTTAGAACTAAAAACTTGCGTGGCGAAGTAAATCAACTTCGTGACTGTCGTAATAGATTAACACCTTTGGGTCCCCGAGAGAGCGACCTGAGACCAACCAATACGGAAAATCATTTCTGGGCTCCCGGAACTAATTTTTTAGGCCGAAAACACGCGTTTTACTAGGCGGGAGAGTCAAAACCGCCTGGTAGGCTCCTCAGGACGCTCCCCGTAGTTTCGCGAGAGCTTGATGACGTAAGCTTCGGTTTCGGTCATAGTTTGACTGTCCATGTTGCCAGTTCCTGGGTCATTTTTTTTTTTTTACCCAAAGTCAGTAAAAGTCCATGATTTTCTGCCTCGGTTCTGACCAAGGTTACCCTCCACTGGAAGTGATTGGTTGCGCCAAAAATTAAACTGGGACCCCAGAAAAGCGGAGAAGTGCTCCAGAAAGCCCTCGGGATTCTACCCGGCGGATCTGGAGGAGTGCATCAGCGTTTTGTAATGTCCAGTCGAGTAAAACGGGCATATTGGGCCTAGAAACCAGTTCCTCGAGCCCAAAAACAAAAAATCCCGTGATAGTTGGTCTAAACAATGAGAACATTTTGTGCTTCGTATCAATCGTCTACGTACAGCATGCGTCCGGCATTACAGGTAGAGTCATGCTGCGACCGTGCCGTACGGCTCCTTGCATTCAACCATTGTAACTCGGACGACAACCATCGTATAATCCCCCAACCACGCAGTGGCCGTCGCTGTGATCGTCACTGTTTGCCGTCAATTGTTTCCCCTCTGATGCCCCCCAAGAGGGGTTAGAGCACACACACGTCGAGCCACACACGCGGCAGTCGAACGCAAACACGCATAACTCAGCAAATTACTGCACGCAACCTGGGGGTACACGGAAGTTTTGTTTCGTTTTTTTTCTTCTTGACACCTCACTCCAATCTGTTTGCGACACCCAGACAAGGGCAGAGGCATATATACTGAAATAAAACCAAGTAAATTACCAGAAAAGAAAGAAACAAAAAAAAAACTCGCTTTTTCGTAATTTCGTCCACAAATCCCACCGCACTGGTTAGTTTTCATTTCTCGTTTCGGCCTTTTCAGGAGTGAGGTGTGGTTCGGTTATATTTCCCGAGCACCCCTGCGCAGGCAACTGTGGTATTAATAGTACCTTTACCAGGTAGTCAGCCAAAACACTACTGTTCATAGTCGGTGGCCTATAGTCAGCCCGCTCACAGCCCTAGAGGCCATTGGCCCTGAGTTACTTCCTAGGTGGACAGAGGGCAAAATCGCCATATCGTTTGTTCTTGGTCATTTTCGGTTTGTTTTCTAGTTTCAAGCGCGTGCATAGTAGACTAGGTAGCTCATTGCAGGCATGTCAGCGAAAAAACACGGGAAAAAAAAAATGTCCGTCTCCGGCCCACGATAGATGAGGTATTTCATAGGTATAAAGGCACAATACCTGACTTGACAGTACATAGACTGAAGGAGACATTTATATACTTCGAGTATTCGTAAAAAATGCACATTATATGCACATATGCAAGCGCTCCTCAGGCGGCCACGTTTTTTCTTTCTAGCGTTCTCGCCTGCGGGGCCCGCGAGTGCACTACGGCGTACGCATGGGCCACGGCCGGACTGCGTGGCGCGTGCTCTGAGCTTCCAAAGTCGTCCGGGCTGGCTCTATTCAACGGATTGCGTTCCGCCCCGCAAAGCCGCGAAGGGCCACAGAACCATGGAACCCTGTTTTTTTTCGTCCATTCTTGTTGTTTTCGCTCTGCTACTGTGTCTGCTGTACCACACTACCCCCAAAGCATACCTAGTACAACAGTCGAACGCAAGCCAGCCCCGTACAATACCAGCCATTCTTTCAAGAATTTCGCTTCGAGGCAGCCCACGAACGATGCTTGTACGTGTGTGTGTCATCCTAAGACACTTGGGCTCCTAGGAACTCGGAACACGTGATCAAGAAGACCTGTCCAACTTCAGCCCCTGTGTTTTAGCTGTTTTCGCTCGGCTGTCCGCTGCTGCTGCTGCTGCTGTTTCTGCATGGTATCACACCGTCCTTCAAGCTCTATACCTTTGTGACAGCCACAGTACAACAACACCAGCAGCGGCACAGCAACGACCCTCACACAGGTTCCTAAACATGAGAACCCTTGCGTTCCCCCGTATCAACTTGCGACATCCCAGGGAGATCCAAGTAACCCCGTCCTGAAGGGGAACCTAGTACCTGGTACTCACGGGTAGTTAGGGATGTATATCTGGTCACAACTAAACAACTACCAGGTAAGAAACAAGAAAGGACAAGAAATCGTAAGCAATACCCGGACCACTAAGCATGTGCGATGAGGGGGGGGTGGAGAGGGGGGGGTGTACCCATGTCCTTCTCGGGCGTGGCCGTACGATCATAGATGCTCGCATCCCTACGATGCCGGGAGGCTGCTACGATCGACGCGAGTCGACGAGAGAAGAAAGGACCGTAGTTTTCTCCCTCGCGATAAAAAAGCAAGGCACGAACCGTGCTGGGGAGCGAGGAGGAGAGCAGGATGTGTGACACCGGATCTGAGTTACGACTATTAACAGGAGGGAGACAGAAAAGAAGGCTGAAGATAATAAGTGCGATGGAAACAATTTAAAGAAAAAACAAACTTACCTTCGAGGACTCGTTCATTTCAGACGTGAGCTGTTCCAGGGTCGGTGCGTTAACTGGCGCGGCCGCGAGGAGGTCCTTGACGTCGATGGCGGTAGTCTCCTGACCCATGTGGTGCTGAGGCGCTACCCACAGCTCCTGCCCACAGCAAAGACAGATAGCGGAAAGACAAAAAACGAAGCAGGCACATCATATATTGAGGATGCCGGGGAGGCTACAGTAAAACGACAGTCTAATGACCAGGGTATACTTGACATTGGCGGTGCGGGACTCAAGTGGCGGGCACTAGGCTCGTACTAATTTAATATACTCTAGCTATATTGTAGACCGATTCTTCAGACGGCTTTATTTTACCCAAGGTTCGGTGTAGAATACGTACCATACCTCGAGCGAGAGCGATCTAGGACACCGCCAGCAACATGGACTCCGAGATTATCTTCGCTGTGTCGCCGCCCCAATATGTGAGTACTTCGCGGACGAGCCATATTGACGACGACGGTGGTTGAGATTCAACTTTATAAGCGTTGCAAGAACACAACAAAAACACGGGAATCTTAAGGCGTAAAAACGGGGGCGTACTAAACGCAATTGGTCCCCGACACCTATTTCGGAGGACCATAGTAACTAACACCCACGGTACACACAAAAACCTATATGTTTCTCTATTTTTACTAACAAATTTTGGTCCCATTTACTATGGTCCTCCGGAATAGATGCTCCAAATGCTAAGACTGAACATTGTTTCGCAAGGGCATCGCAGCAGACGCCGGCTGGTTCTTACACTATGCGCGTGAGTGTCTCGAGCAGTTGCCAACAGCGATCGGTAAAGCTTGGGCAGCACCACGCCACAGGCAGTTGCCATCTCGTAGGACGTATCACGCTTCCCACTCCGGGCGGGTGGCCTTCCTGAGTGCGACCGTTCGAGCCTTGTCAATGAGGCGTCCTTTGTGTAAAGGAGACATTCAAAATTACACGTAGAGGCGTAGGAAAGGTGGTGTACTTAACCCCAATGATCCCCGACGACCATATAACCAGGAGAAGCATCCCTCCTTCCGATTCAAACCAAGCTGCTCTTAACGCTTGGACTGCGCATTTATCCCCTAAGGTCTCCCAGGGGACGCCGGCTGGTTCTTACACCATGCGAGCGAGTAGGTTTGAACTGACACCAATAGAGACCGGTTACCGAAAAAAAAACATGGGCAGCAGCACGCCACAGGCAGCAGTTGCCATCTCCGATACAGGACGAATCCAACTTTCCACTCCTGGCGGGTGTCTTTCCCGAGTACGACTATTCCAGCCTTGTTAATGAGGCGTCCATTGCGAAAAGGAGGCATTCGAAATTACACATCAGAGACCCGAATGATCCCCCACGACCGCATCCCCGGTTCCGAACCACACTAAGCAGCTCTCAACGCATGGACCGTGTATGTATTATCGAACGCCTCCCAGTAGACGCCGACTGGTTATTACACCATTTCTCTGAAATTCAGGGGCAACACGGTTCCCGGATCGTCTATGGAGCAGAGAGCCTCGCTGGTTTCGCGCGGGAATGCGATGGTTTGTTTCAAGTCGGGTTCGTTCTTGTTATTATGATAGCTTTCGTTAAAAAATATGCACGTACTGCATGTGAGCAACGATGGGAGCACTTAACAACGGTAGAAGGCAATCAAACTAGCATTGCCTGGCGTGAAGCAGGGGGGATATTTAGGTGAAGCGTGTCACTCCCCACCGGTTGGGTGTTTTACAAGGTTCGATCTTGTCATCAATAATGGCTTTCGTTAAAAACACGTACACATTTGCATGTAAGCAACGATAGGAGCACTTATCAACGGTAGGTGATTAAATTAGCGCTACCTGGCGTGAAGCAGGGGGCATAGTAGGTGAAGAGTGTCACTCCCCATCGGTTGGGTAATTTACAAGACAATCGTCTCCTGTGCAAACTACCTACGAGTAGATCGTTTGTTGCTTTTCTTTTTTGCGTTCGACTTTCCGTCTCCCTCATATTATTGCCGCCGTGGGTACAGGCGTACTCAAGTACACCCCGACCAATAGCACTGTTCGCCCTCTCTCCCCCGACCTCCCGCATGGGTCGTGCTTCATGGTTGACTCTAACAGGTAGGTACACACCTTGTTCGTCTCCGGTAAACGAACGCAAAACAGCCCAATACGCTATCAACACCGTCCTTGTGGCGTACCTTGCGGACTGCTATATATTGCGGTATACGCCCACAAAGAGGAACAAAAATAACACGAACTTCACACTTAACTTTTGGCCGGAAGCTAAGCAATTTGGATCAAGGAATCGGGCTCAGCCGCGACCGCTACACTTTGCATCCCCGGTACAAAACAGTTAGTCTGCAAACCTGTTCGAGTCCGTTTCCTCAGGAAGCTTCGAAGTCATGCTTACAACAGTTATTTATTGTTGACCGCCCTACGCTGTACATCCTTCAACTGCCCACAATCCGACATCATACTTAGGGCGATATCTTTCATGTTCTTAACCTTTTACTTCCGAGACTGCTACATTGCTACATGGAGGTAGTCTTATCGATACTCTCTGTATACATAACTCCACGATAACCAATTGACATGTCAGTTCCAAGTGAGTTACTATAGGTTCACTTTCAACCATCACGGAGACAAACAAAAAAAAGCGTAAAAGTACACAGCTACGAGATCAAGATATACATATATATGCATCATTACTTGTACATATTTAATTTTTAATTATCACTGAGAAAACGAAAAGTAAACGAAGCAAACACTTGCATGTGCAGCACATATACACAACAACATATACATACATTCTCTTTCGGGATGTTCAGTTGAATTCTCGGGGGTGTCGCAAGTTGAAAAGAGGTGATACGGACCACAGGCGTTCTTCTCGTGTACAAGGTATGTGGGCCTATCTATGTGGAGTTCGCAGCTGTTGCACTCCTGCTAACGCTGCTGGCAGACTGTATTCTGGGCGGATGCTTTTCAAATCCAAGAGGAGTGTCCGGGGGATGAGCTGCGGCTGTGATGCCGAGATTGCACGCGACGTTGCTCCAGGTCGCAGCAAAACCAAACATGAAACTTCCCAACTCAACAGAGAAATCTTCAACAAATGGATCCACGGCAGTGTTCCCGACGCGAGACCAATTGCACCGCTGTTTGTGGGTTTGTTTGTTTTTTTCCTTTTATCATCCTCGACTACATACTCGTGCACAAACACAAAAAACACCGTGATACGAAGAAAAAAAACGGGCTTGAAGCGTGACTGCTGTTGCACGCGAGAAGCGCCGAGGTTCGAGGTGGCCAGGTGGTCAGGCGACCACCCTCGAGGTGCGAGGAGGCCAGGCGAGGTGCGAATTACACAGCAGAGAATATGCGAAACCTGCTCTCAGGTTTTTTTCGTGCGGATTTCCATGGTCCTCCTTGGCCCTGGTTCGGCGGAATGCGATCTCGTAGTTTCTTGACAGATCGCGCGACTTTGAAAGCCCAGAGCACGAGGCACGGAGCCCGGCCGCGACCCACACTCGCACCGTGGTGTGCACGCCGGCCCCCTGAGTGACCCCCAGCCGAGAGCGCGAGAAAGGACCCGCGGCCGGAAGAGAAAAGCAGTCTATTACGCAAAAAAAAGTCCACTTCCTATATACACACTTTTTGCTCATCCCTGAAAAACAAAGATACTGAGTCGTGTATACAGTGCGTACATACAGCAGAAGACTACCAGGTATATATGTAGATACCAGTGCATATTGTCAACCATCGTTGTTATTTTCCAGCTCAACTCAACTCGTACTGCCAAGCATGAATTTCCAGTTCATTGGCGAAGGGGGGGGGGGGGGGGCGGGGATGGGAAAGGGGTAAGCGCCCTGTTGTCACCTCGAGAACTTTCCCCACGCCCTTGAACCCGCCGACCGCGCCCATTCTGGCAATGACCATTTGATGTGCGTAGTGCGTGTAGCCACAGATGAGGCCCTCGAGGGTCAGGAGCGCCACACCAAACAGAATGGCCCCGTGTGCTGAAACCTGGGAAGTCCCTCCCTCCTGGTAGGGGGAGCAGTGGGGGGCAGGGCGAGGGGGGGCGGGGGGGGGGAGAGAGAGAGAGAGAGAGAGAGAGAGAGAGAGAGAGAGAGAGAGAGAGAAAGAGAGAGACCCATTAGACAAGATTCAGAGATGAAGGGGAGGAGAGGCACACACGCAAGAGAGGGAGAGCGAGAGTCAGGCCGAGGAACAGGGAGACTTCTACGTGGGGAATGAGAATACGCGAGAGCACCGCCCGCGGCAGACGGTTCGTAAAAACGCAAAAGGACGACAGCAACGGCAACAAGATCAGCAACAGCACCGACAATCACGACAGCAACGACGACGGTATCAACGGCAGCAACAGCAAGAACAACCACGGCTAACAATAGCAGCAGCTGCGCCAACAACGATAACAACAACATCCCTGCCACCCCCACCCCCACCATCACCACTACCACTACCACCCCCCCCCCCCCCCCCCCCCCCCCCCCCCCCCCCCCCCCAACTATTACGGGGGTCCATAGTTAACGGGACCAAATTTTGTTATTACGGGGGGCCATAGTTAATAGGACCTATGGTATACATAAAAACCTATATATTTACCTATTTTTACGGACAATATTTGGTCCTATTTACTATGGGCCTCCGTAATAGTAAAAATTGGCAAATATATAGGTTTTTATGTACGTCATAGGTCCTGTTAACTATGGACCCCCGTAACACCATCGAAAACTCCCGCAGACTAGTACCGCCATCGCCTCCGCCTGTCCTACCTCCGAAGTGATGGGCAGGGTGAAAAATAACACCAACACCGCAAGGAGCCAGCTAGCCCACCCGACGTCGAAAAACACCACGATCAGCTCGTCAACGATGGCCCCCGAGTACTTGGAGAAGTCGAACGCCGGGGTCAGGAGGGACCGGTTGAGGCGCAGGAACACCGAGCGGAAGAGGTGGTACTCGATGACCTGGGCTTTCTTGATGGCGAGCGCGTACCTTCACGAGTGGCGTTGAGGGTAAACTCGCGAAATTAGTGGCGCTGAGGGTAAGCCCGCGAATTTCTTGTCGGTTTTGGTGTTTATTTAGTTGCATTGCGTAGAGCGCAGAGCGTTCAGTTGTAGCGAAAATTAACAGCACCTTGTATTAGCCCCGACTGACCTACGGAACTGAGAAGCGTGAGCATTGCGATCGTTTGATCAGTCGGCGACCAGCCGGGAATTACCTTCAATCAAATTATCGGCGTTACCTTCGAGGGTGTTGCGATCGCACCCCCTGCCAAAACAGTAGGGTCCGACTCAACCCGACCGTAAAAGACAAGACCGTACACGATACTTCAACACACCCCACCGTCTAGTGGCAGTGGTCTCAACCCAACACACCTCTACTTCACCGCACCGGGAAGGTCCAGTAAAAGCGGCTCACCTGGGTAGCCACGCCGCATACCACGTCCAACTCTTGGACGTCAACTCTTCGTGGAGCGCCAGCAAGTTCTAACGAGCACAAAAAGACCACAGCGAGCAGAAAGAACAAGAGGAGAAAGCGCAGAATCAGGGGTAGGACTATGCCCCCCCCTTCGCTCCCAGTCTATCACCCGGTGCATCCTGCGCGGGTGCCGCCGCGTTCCACTCCATTGCCTCAAACAGGCCGGCCGACAGTAGGCCGACACAAGGCTAAATTCCAACTACAGCAATTGAAAAGATACAATATATAAGGTGTATGTTTAATTTTTTTAACGTGCTGATATTGTTGTTCATAATTGTCAGGTAGCATACCAGATACATTTTGTTATTTTTTTTAATGAAAATTACATTGTTTCATACCATTAGACCTCGTAACGTTTCGAGCTTAGCAGTTGCCTCGCGACCTTGCGGCCGAGGCGTATCTGCGCACGTTGTCGGAGGGGGGGGGGGGGTGTACTCATTATCGTGCATGGTCGTAGTCATATCACCATAAACCCTCGCATCCCTACAATGCCGGGACGAAGCACGTCGGGTTTTCACCGACCAGGCAGACATTGCTTGCACCAAGCGCGAAGCACCGTGAGGTGTTGGGCGAGTCGCATGAAGGGTGAGCTGCATCCTACTAAGAACCGCTTTAGAGGCGGATTTTCTTGCATATGGATGACAGCATCAATGAATTGATTTAAATTCTGGTGTGACCACTTCCAGAGACAGCAACGGGCTTACTATCTATAGCTGCCTCGTGGGTGCCTCACCATATACACACTACGCACAAAAATGATCTAACTTGACCGCCAGCCGTGGTAACCGCCAAAAAAATAAAAAATAAAAATAAAATAAACGGCACCCTGGCTGTCTAACTCACGCAGTGAGAGGCGTGTTTTACAGCGTCGTCGCCAATCGACGCCAACCCACCATATATATATATATACCAGGTATGCATAAAAGCGGGGGGGGGGGGGGGGGAGGGCGTCCCCACGCAGCACGTACTGGTACGTTTGTTTAGTGTTCCTTCCTGAGACAGTATCCTGTAAAAGCACGTGCTTGTGTGCATACGCTTGAAGGTTGAGTCGCGGGAGTTCGATGTAGGACTTCGTACCTCAAGGTTGGCGTTCGCGTAGGTGTCCCAGCGGTCTTTGAGCGGCGCCGTTGCCATGACCAGCAACACGGCAGCCAGGACCAAGGAGACCCCGACGAAAAACAGAAACAGGTTCACGAACTGCGCCGGCCCAGACAAAAAGCGATGGGCGTGATAAGAAGATCGGGGCGGCGCGAGGGAGGGAGGGAGAAAGGGAGGGAGGGGGAAGTGAGATGGAGAGGAGGGGGTGATAAAGATAGTGGATCGAAAAATAATAACGACGACCAGGTGACGACGACACTGCGTGCAGAAAATATGAAACAACGTAACGAAAACAAAAAACAAAAAAAAACAACACCGCACTAAATCTCAATCTATAATAAGTCAGCAAAAGCATCCGACGAATGGCGTGCTATCTCTCTCTCTCTCTCTCTCTCAAATAGTCAATGCGCAAACCACTGAAGATAGTCGTCCAGAAAAAAACAAAAAGTCCGCTGCGAGCGAGAACACATCTATTTAAAAAAAAAAAAAAAAAAACAGCAACAACGAAATAACAAACCCGCACAGCAGGAGCATCGACGCCAGTGCACCATAAAACAACACGCGCATGCACCCGCTACTGGCACAGGCAGTAGAACAGCATCGACCCCGTCGTCCCGTCTACTGGTCTGGGCAGTAGCATACTAGCGGCCCCGCCGTCCAGTCAGTCGGAAACGGCAAGCTGGCAACGTTAAGCCGCGGTCACCCGCTACGGTATACGGGGTGCCCAAAGCTCAGGTTCCTAGCCCGGGGAGCTCTACACACCGTAAAAGAAAACGAGCACGTAGTCCGGAGAGGCGAGCGAGGTGAGGCACAACGAGGAAGCGACGCACCGAGAGGTGGGCTTCATCGCGAGCAAAAACCCCATCTACGGCTCAAAATGCTGGTCTAAAAGGAGTTGTAGAGGCCTGACACGGCGCGGCATCATATTTATAGCCCGCACGTTGTACGCGCACTCCGACGAACCATCCTCCATGGGCTGTACCAGGCACAAGCCGTAGAAAATAAATAACCGTGCACGTAGTACCATGACTCAAAGGGGAGCTCCAAACATTTTGGGTGAGGAGGCCCGTCAGTACAGAACCACTTGCCCCAAGAGTCCGTCTCGAAAGGGATGCGCGGTCAGGGCGTCCGTCTCGAAAGGGATGCGCGGTCAGGGATAAAATTACTAAGGCAGGCAACAACTGAGTACACCCCGTCCCACGTACCGTGTACAGCATGGCTCGACCACCACGGACGCAACCCAACAAACGATATAACACAAGAAGCAGGAGCGCACAAGAGCGGAACGAAATTATACACCCCCCCTACGATGGGTCGCCTATGGCCATACGACTACGGCCATGCATGGCATTGAGTACACCCCCCTCTGGGTCGCCTCTCACTTCGAAGGTGTTGGTCAACACTTGGTCGCTCTGGTCGTACAGCGCCTGATCCTTGAGGATGAACAGGACGAAGCTAATCAGCCCAAGGATCATCAGCTCTTTCAGGGCCTGTCACGGGAAGAGAAAAATAACAAGGAACATTTTTTTTTTTGAAAAGAGCCAAGTTTCGGGAGAAAAACCCGTCAACTACAGTAGGCACACGCCAAGCCACGCTAAGGTACGCGACATTATACCACGGTGATGGCAGGGATGCAACGGCTGTAGCGATACAGTATAATCACGATACCCATGTAACCATGGGGATGCAACGGAAAACGCGGCCTACTAAATGTATCACGGTAACCATGGGGTCAACAGGTGAAATATCGCCTTCGCTGGGTATGATGGCTGGGGTTCGATGTCCGGCGGGTTCCCAAATACAAAAAAAAGTACTTGATGCGCCTTTTTTCTCATGTCGCGGGAAGCGCGAGAGAGCATGTTCGCAAAATTCGATAAAAAAAACGACGAGCAGTGGGATACTAAACCCTTCGTGCGACAAAAATGAAGCCAAGCACCGGCGGGTTGGAGGGAAGGGAAGACACCTGTGACCACCGCTAGTCCAGAGATTTGGCAAGTTCAAGTGACGAACGGATACGTAAATAGCAATTTTTTTACTATCGCGGCAACTCCGCCGCCGCTACCGCCGCGAAAAAAGCACGGGGATGTAACGAAAAAATCGGAAAAAAAAAAACGCCTACGACGGAAACCATGGGGATACAAAAGCAAACGCGGGCGATCAAAATTTCACCGTAACCGCGGCGTCTTAACGACATATAATGTGTAATGGCATGTTTAGTATCACGGTAGCCACGGAAGAGTTAGGGCGGGCGCGGAGCAATCACAAACTCAAAAGTCACGAGCAACCGTGGGGAGACAAGGCACACCGAGACACCGCAAAAGAACACGCAAATTGAACTGCAGCCAAAAACAAATGTCGGGTTCGCTGACAGGGATTGCTGTAGTACGTACAAGACGAGAGCTTACTACTAAAACTTGTTCGACACTGCTGTGGTGGACTGACGCACGCTGTGCACGACATGAAGAGGCATTCCCTAACCATTGCTGTTTGCGTCCAGGATAGAGATACGTAGGGTCTTACGGTATATCCGTCTCTTACACAGCAGTAACCCACTACTTAAGTGTCGAAGAAATGGTAATCAGCTCTCGAAAATTGTTGAAAGAAAGGTACAGGTATATACGATGGGAAACAACAGCGGTGATGATCCCAACTACCCGAAGATGAAATGAATGCCCCTCCCACACCCCCCCACAAACACTCTGCGATCTGCCCCCCCAAAAAAAACAACCCCCACCCCAGCACAAAAACGCCAAACCTTCCGCAGGAGTCTCTGGTGAAATCGCTTTTTCCTGTGCTTGAGGTGGTGCTCGAACGATTCCAGCACGAAGTCGAACATCACCAGCCCAACAATGATCAAAGTCATCATCTGCAACAAGACAAGGTTCCCCCCCCCCAAAAGAGGAGAAGAGGACACGAGAAAGAAAAGCGGAAACAAACAATTTTTCAGAAGAAAAGAAGAGATTGAAAGCGCTCCCGGTGCGTGGTGCGGCAGGTCTCCCGCAGTGAGGCCGCCGGGCGCACAAATTGCGATATCGTGTGCGTCGTAGATGCGAACTAAATAATGACTTGGGAATGTCTGTGGCTTCACTAAACGTTTGGCGTTGTATCGCACCTGACAGGCTTTTGTGGATACAACGGCATGTGTCAAACGGGAACCGCGTGTCGCAGGAATCCAAAATTAGATTCCGCAAGAGCACCTCCAGTTTCACACACCCCGGTACTGCTGAGCGTGAAAAGCACGCCTGAAAATCACTCGACAAAAAAAAACCGAGTTTAGCTCACGAGTAACAGATGATGGCTGGTCCCAGGGAGCAACAACATACCTACAGCCAACCTTTATTGGCTAATGAGCCAATCTTTATTGGCTAATGACGGCATACATCCCATGGTGAATGCAGGAAATACTGGCCTACTTCGAATACCAGGTGTCATACAATGTTCCCCTTCGGGATGTGGTCGACTTGAAATCTCGGGGATGTCGCAAGCCGGAAAGGGGGGACATCGCCATCAGGCGTTTCTGTGTATGTGCGCGAAGTAACATGACAGGATGAAAGTTCGACGACGTGCGGTTGGTTCAAAAATTGGACGTGCACACGCAAGTCACGATTGCATCTCCTGGTGGTCACTACACACACACACAAACACAAATACACCGCAGGCTGTCACAATATCATGGAGAACAGAGCGTGAAGCGCGGGTGTTGTTGTGCCACTGCTGCTGCTGCTGCTGCTGCTGCTGCTGTGTACTGCTGTTGTGCCGCTGCTGTCGTTGCAGTGTGTGCCGGGCTGCGCGGTTGCTTCCAGAATTCCGAGAAAGTGTGGTTACATATCGTCCTGCCCTGGCAATTAATTGCACCGCTCTAGAGATCACGCGTTCGTTACTATTTCCTAGGACGACGGGAATCACGGCACACCCGCACAGACACAGAAGCATCGTCCGTGGCCATCACAAGGGAATACCTTGGTGTACGACTGCTGTTACACCGTGGCTGCCGCAAAGTAGAGGTCTTGAGAGAGCTGGAGGGACGGTGTGACATAGCAGCAGCAGCAGAGCGAATACAGGGGCTTCCGTGGTCTTGGGCGGCTCGGCGCCGTGGAAAGCAAAATCCCGTGAAAATGAGCCAGCTCGCGCGACTTGCGACGCCCCAGAGCACGCGCTACGGGGGTTTGGCGTGGACCCAAACCTGCACTGTAGCGTACACGCTGGCCCTCTGCGTGCCCCGCAGTCGAAAGCGCTGAGCAAAGACCCTCGGTCGGAAGACAATAACTTGCCCATGGGTGCGCACAAAAGTGCATTCCCTACATATACATACAAGGTCCCCCTTCGGGATGTGGTTGGTTCGAAATTCCGCGGGTATCGCGAGTTGAAAAGGGGGAACGCAGGCGTTCCTATGACCACGAGCCTATGTGAGGCTCGCTGGTGTTGTACCGATCGATGTTGCTGCTGCTGGAGTACCGCGGCTGTACCGCAAGGGTGCTTTTGAAATTCAGAGGAAGCGTGCGTTGGAATCGTCCAGCTCCTTGTGTTCAGGATGGCACGCCCACATACGCGCACACGCGCACGCAGAAGCCTTCGTAGCTGTCACAGAAAAGAAAAAGTTGATGTACGGCTACTGGTATACCGTGGCTGTCACAACGTCAAAGGATTACGGTGTGGTACAGGTACAGCAGCAGCAGACATCATAGCAAAATACAACCCCCCCCCCTCAAATTTCTTATTGCACCTCTCTTCTTGAGACCGCATTCCTGGTTCCCACGGCTGTAGGATACACACACGCGCGCACACACGCTCACGCACACACACGCAGAAGCACCGTTCGTCGCTGTCACAGAGGCAAACACTTGAAGGGCGGCTGTTGAACCGTGGCTGCCCAGTCTTTGAGGGCTGCTGTGGTACTTCAGAAACAGCAGCAGAGGTGAAAACATGAAAAGATAAACATGACAGTGTGGGGTTCCCATGGGCTTGCCCCGCTCTGGCTGGGAGGAAAAGCGATCCCGCGAAAAAGAGCTAGCTCGGCGCGACTGCAAACGTCTAGAGCGCGTGCCACCGAGCTCGGCCGGGGCCCAAACGAGCATGGCAGTGTACTGGCGGGGCTCCTGCGTGCCCCGCAGCAGGGAACGCGAGAAAAAAAAAACCCAGCGATCGGCGGAGAGGTGCATGCGAACGTGCAAACGCGCATAAATTTTGTACGTTCAAACATGAAACTTCGTATACTTGGCAGTAAGTACCAGGTGCGGTGGGTCCCTCGGTTGAAGAGCACCCCATGACAAGACAAAAAAAGCACTAACTGTTGACCCTTTTGGGACCCCAGTCCCGTTTTGGGGACAAACTACTTATAATTAGAGTGCTTTGTCCCCACATGTGCGACTGCAGTCCTAAAAAGGGTTTAACCCTTTCGGGACTCCTCCATATCGGCCAAAACAATGGTTGGTAACATTTTTTTTTTGTTGTCAACAACCGTCTAAGACCAGCGTGAGGGTCCAGAAGTACGGCTAGGATCATGCTGCCTGCGCCCGTGCCGCACTATCACGGTGGCCTCTGATATTTAGGCCCGAAAAGGTAGGAAGAGAGGTTTCCCAAATGAGGCGTTCTACGATAGATTTTCACCCTACTTTTTCTGAGGCTCCTCACTTTAGCTCCATACCTCACTCGACAACTGACTTCAGCAAAATCAAATTGCATCCCGATGAATAATCCCATGGCCCAAGTACACAATTACGTCATTTTTCTAAACAAGATCGGCATTGCGACGATTTTGGGTTAAGGAGCCCCGTCATTCAGAAAATGTTTTAGCGGAAATGTGCTACCTGTATCGTAGAACGCGTCAAATGTTATTTTCTGAAGAATAAAAACGTAGCATCGATTGGAAGCCTATCATCGACCGCATGTTTTACACAGGCCAACATTTCCGATTGACGCAGTAGTTCTCGATATACACACACCTAAGAGTGGGTGTTTCGGGCTTATTTCGGACCTGTTTACTATGGGCCTCCGTAGTACTCCTTTCCACTGCAAATCGGACGCCAATTCGTAAAATCTCCCAAATCACACAATGGCCGCCGCTGTGAGCGTCACATTGGTTATCGCCCGTTTTCCCCCTCTCGGGTCCAAAGAGGGCCAACTAGCAATAGAGATCAGGGAAATAAGAGGCTGTTGCGCTGTTGCGCTGGCGCAACAATTTTGTCAAAATAGCTGTTTTCCGCAACAGCCACGGAGTAGGGCCTGGTTGCGCGCAGCGCAACACGCGATTTTGAGCGTGCAACTTTCTTGGCCGCAGGCCTAAAAAATTGTTGCGGCCTTTTCAGTTCGCCTTCGGCGAAAACAAAAATTGAAGCGCACTGTTTTTCATTTTCGCCTTTGGCGAAAAAACAATTGAGATCCCTTTGTGATTTTTTTTTTAGGCCCTTTTTCTATTTGCCTGTAGTAGAACAAAACAAAATTAGGTTCTGATCCCGATACACACCTTTTCGAGGTCCGGGAGGCGTTTAAACGCACTTTGGTACTTGGTTTTCGGATATATTTGCGCGCATATATCGCAATTTTTTCGGCCTCCGGCGGTCCTCTCGGGGGGGGCCCGGGGGCTTGCGCACGCTGCGCGCAACAGACAGCGGACTACTATTAATACATGTATCCCTGGTAGAGATTGCTCATATCCAAGACGTAAATCCCGTCAGAACTGCACCTTCATTTTGTTGGCGGACAGGCTACTTGGCAGTTTGTACGAGTAGTGTAGGATGCGTTTTGCACTCTGGTACATTGATCTCTGTACGGGCCAAAGCAAGCTAAAAACACATTAAAAATGCAAAGCTTCGAGTGAAACACCATCTGCACCCGATTCGAAATTTGGCTGGGGCGAGTTCCGGCGCCCCCGGCATGCGTAGCACACCTGCTGCGCAGGGGGTTCTTTAGTGGTGCAAATGCGTAACGACTCAAATAGCGTCTTTAGGGGATACAAGGAAAAACGACATCAGGTTTGTTTTCAAGCTGTTTTGACAGCATGCTCGTATCTACATAGGGCTTCGAAGCCCCGTTTTGGGGAAAACCATATTGTTTTTGCTTTCTTTTTCTCCTTTTCTCTTTCGATTTGTCTTGTTTGTTTTTGTCTTTTCTTGGTTTCCTTTCGTTCCTCCATTTCATAGAACGTGTATGTCATGCCTGTCGTATCCAGTATGATCACATGGCACTGCATTGTCCACTACTGCTGTGCTTACTGCATACCAGGTACGTGGCAACGTAGTATCTCTGTGGCGTAGTTTTATGACCACAGAACTTGCATCTCTCTAGGATTGACGAATCGGCACGGACACTGGTTGTGCTGGATGTCGACGGGTAGAAAGAACGGTGAAGAACACACACACACTCTGACCTTTAAAGGCGGTGCTTAATTTTTTATCTCGCCCCTTCACCCCTCCCCACCTCGTCCCCCCTGGTACCATATCATATGTATCGTGCGTCGTGCGGAAGCTGGGCGGGTGCTGAGTGCTGAGTGTTGCTGGTATCATACATGTCTGTTCAACGCGGGACTAAAGCAGCAGTATATCAGCCGTGCGTAGACTGCACTTTTCATGAACGGGGAGAAAGGGGGAAAGAGGATGTCAAATGTTCCTTGAAACGCTATGTTCAACAACACTCGAATTATTCGAAATAAAAAAAGCTGTGGGTACCTGGTATCTGGTATGGGTGTCTACCTTGCCAGAGCTGGCTTGGCTTTCATGCTGGCAGCGTACGCCTCATACCACTTGCTACACGACAGCTCGCCCCAAAGCCTACCCTCGGCTGTATCTCGAGTCTCTCATGCTCATTTCAGTATCTAGTCACATCTTCGAGACTTCCTCCGCTCAGTGCTCACCACGGTGTACTCGAACGGCTTGAGACTCGTCCCTATGTCGAACACCTCGGCATTCCCAGCAGCATTTCCAGAGTTAACCAAGAGCGCACCGACCGTCAAGCCAAGTAGACCCACGAGGGGGCTGGTCGTAGCAACCATGATAAACACGACCGCGTGACGCTGTGCGAGGCACCACTGCACTGAGCGTGTTACTGCACTATCTGTGCCGTGCACGGTTCTACGTATGTGTAAGTATGTCCCCCTTTCCTGCTTGCAGCACGTGAATTTCTACCTTTGGAACTCCCGCCGCAAAATATAAAATATGCGGAACAATGGGAATGACTAGGAACGAAAGCAAATAATGCTTGACTTGCTTCGTGAAGTTGTACGTGGCGTCATTGGCTTTCATCTGCAGGGTTCGCGGCTGGGGTGGCCGCAAGACTCATATCGTGGAAGGGCAGGCTAGTTGCCATACCCACCTTCCGAAGAGCTAGCTACGCTTTCGTCAAGGTGAAACATCTATTTTTTTTTTTCGAATTTTGCTGATGTACATGGTGAATATTAACATATTAACCCTCTGCCAGGCCTCCAAGTGAACGGAAGTTACGATTTGCAGCAGAAGTTTTAACATAATCTCCGGTGGCTTGGTAGGTAGGTGGTCCGCGTGCCTATCAAGGTCAATTTAGTGGGTTCAAATCTCACCGAGTGCATGCTCGTAGGGACTTTTTCTTGCATGAGAAATTGGTAAGCGGAAAGCGCGAGAGCGTGAGTTAGCTACATTCGATGAAAATCGACGAGCAGTGGGAATGCTGAACCCTATGCGCGACAAAAAATAAAGGCACGTACCGGGGGGGAGAAGGGACGACACCTGTGACCACGCATGTCCAGAAGATCGTCGAGGGTAAAACCCTCCCACGACAACTTGGGCTGGAAAGTTAAAGTGACGATTAAAAAAATAACAATAAATAATAATAATAATGAACAAAAATATTATGCGCGGGATAATAATTTGAAGTCTCGCCTATTTTGCTTATTGCGGAAATTATTATTAGTGGACATCTATTAATAGTAGGGGGGACCATAGTGAACAGGACCAAATATTGTTAGTAAAAATAGGTAAATGTATGGCCTTTTGTCTGTACCGTAGGCCCTATTTGCTATGGTCCCCCGTGATAATAGTCCACACGTATTAATACGTATACCCCAGTATGTCGAGGTACAAGGTTCTGCGACTGACGTCGCCCGGATCACTGAAGCGTAGCCCAAGACCTTGACAGCGATGATGCTGTAGTGGCAGCGCCATGCAGGAAGAGTTGTACGAACAACTTTAACTTTTGTTCTGTCGTATGCTGCTCGATCTCGAGCTTCTCATTAATTTTTTATTTTTGTATTTTTCGATCCCAACTGGATAAGGAGGTACCTGGTAACTATTTATTTTCTATCTTCGGGCAAACGAAATGAAAGCATCTGCTTATTATGACTACAGTCGGCTGGCGCGGGCTCGACCCTGGAGATCAAAAGAACCGCAATCGGCGCGGACCTCTCTGTGGATGCGTACTCGTAGGCTACAGCAGAAGCAGCAGTCAGTCACATTGTGAAATGCAAAAACATCAAGACAGGTTGACTGTAGCGCACTCGCCACGTCTCTTCGCCGCCAAAGGCAGTCAGCGTTGGCTCGAACGCTCGGGTCCTACGCACAGTGCAGCGCACCCAGCGCGTCTCTTCGCGGCGCCAGACCACAACAACGGCAGTTGGTCTCGGCGTTTGTTCGAATCTCTTCAAGCACAATAAATCTGATTTTTCCGCATAGGAAGACCGTGTGAAGGGGAAGCACTTAGGCCGTTTCTTATGCGGATCGATTTTTGAGCTTCAATTTTTGACCCGATCGCATTTTCAGATGTGAAATTGGCAGATCGAAACGGTCTTCCTATGCGGAAAAATCAGATTTATTGTGTCTGTAGAGATTCTAGCAAACGCCGAGACCAACTGCTGTTATTGTGGTTTGGCGCCGCGAAGAGACGCGCTGGGTGCGCTGCCCTGCGCATAGGACCCAAGCGTCTGAGCCCAAGGCTGACTGCCTCTGGTCTGGCGGCGAAGAGACGTGGCGAGTGCGCTAAAGCCAGCCTGTCTTGGTGTTTTGTGCTCGATTTTGTGACTGACTGCTGCTGCTGGCTGCAGTAGTGTAGTCTACGCGTACGTATCCACGGAGAGGTGCGTGCCGAGTGCGCTTCTCTTGGTCTCTAGGCCCGAGCCCGCGCCACCCGACTGTAGTCTGGTCACGGAGGGACACGCCGCCCGCGCATCGGGCGCGAAGGAACATCGCTATACAGCTGTGTCACCATCCAACTCATCGATCGTTCTGCTGATGTTTGCTGTCGTGGATAATATCTTGAATTTAGAGAGCATGCCATTTTTCGATTTGAAAATCTGATGACCCAAGTCGTCGGAAAATTTTCCCGTCGGATTTTGCATATTTGGACTGCATAAGCGAAGTCATTCATTTTTGAGATCGAAAAATACAAGTCTGAAGCTCGAAATCGAACCCCATAGGAATCAGCCTAAGACGGCAATTCACTGGGTCGGCTGAAAATACACGAAAACTAAGACGGCAACTCGCTGGGTTGGCTGAAAAATCACGAAAACTCGCGTATCACCGCAAAGAGTCTTGACGTGGAAGAACCCAACGAACTTTCGCGAAGACAACGCGCAAAAAAAAAAAGCAATAGTTTAATAATAGTTCGTCCAATACTCTACACGGTACCATATGTTCACGTTGTGGGTCTTATGATATAGCCGCCAAAAGCCCACACTCCAACGAATCCCCGTCATATTCCACAAACCATATACCTCAGCGATTACTTGGGAAATATTAACGATGTGCCTCCAAGAGCGAACGCACGACAATCCGATCAATTTCAACACGTCGAAGTCCACCATGCTCACTTACTCGGACATATTAATATTACGGGGGACCATAGTAAATAGGACCTACGATACACACAAAAACCTATATATTTACCTATTTTTACTAATAATATTTGGTCCTATTTACTATGGCCCCCCGTACCAGCATGCTTGTATTAATAGGAGCGCACGCACAGCACTCCTTCAACACATTGAGCATGGCGCCATCTGAAAATAATGCATCTGGCAATGTGCATGACGAAATTTATGTCTAATGACGGCAATTTTTTTTTTTTTTTGTTTTCCAGTGGCAGTACCAACGCGAGTCACCGAGGGAAGGAAGGGCTGAAGTCTTCTCGCGATAAAAATTCAAGGCTCAAACCGTCGTGGGGAGGGGGGGGGGTTAGCCTGATATGTGACCCCGGATCTGAGTTACAACACACCTGTGTTGCTTTCCCCACAAGAAAAAAAAATAAAAAATTGGCTCTGCCAATAAACGTCAAACATTATTGAAACCGGGGTTTGATCAAAACCAGCCCCTCGCGATCCCTTTGAACCATTCAGCACTCTGCGCTCTTTCGCTGGCGCCGTGCTCCCTACTGAAGCCTCCAAATGACAACGAGTAATGTTATGGTCTGATCTTTATAGTTGGTTTGGCCTTTGTCGTTCTAGAATTGGAGAAATTCGATGCACCGCGGCCACGCGGTTTTTTAGGCTCTGCACAGCAGCTACCTGAGCTCCAGCAATCGCCCCGCCAGTTTAGGCAATTGTCACGGCAACTGTCGCGGTGGAAAACGGTAACGAAATCGCCCCAAGATTGACCGTGTGCTCGTGTATACAGGCAGGGAAGGTATTCCAGGGTGGTCGACATCGGGATTCATATCACCGATGCCGCAATTCGGCTTAGAGACGTACCTTCAAAAACAAAGAAATGTGAACAAAAAAACAGTGCTGTTTTGTCCTGTATTAATAGAGCAAGAACACAAAAAACGTTACATCGTTGGTTCTTTTTTTTTCTTTTTTACTATTCGTACGTACGAGTACTGGTCATGGCTGCAGCGGTAAAGAAAGCGCTTGGCTACAGCCAGTCTAACAAAGAACAGATCCAATGACCTGGAACCACATTTCCAAACTTCGGCGACACTGCCGCGGTGCATGGAGGTCACGAAAACTGCTGCCGCTTTGCCACACTGTAGTGAGGGCACCAAAGAGCCCATCGCAGGGTGGCGCACTCCCGGATTAGATTTGAAGCTGGAGTGATAGCAGAATTACGGAGTATATAGAGTGGTGGTGCTTCCAGGTGTAGATCTGTTGCAAATATATAGACCAAAAACCAAAGTTTTTTTTTTGTCGGGAAAACAACACAAGTGGACTGCTAATAGGAGGGAGGGAGAAAGACGGGCGAAGATATTTAATCGGAAGAGCAAAAAATAAAAAATCAAGCACCAAGCAAAGACGTCAAGAGACATGTCAAGCAAGGTAAAACGTTCGCTGTCAAGGGTGTATGTAGGGCCTAGAATTCCCAATGAAGGCACGAACCGTGGTGGGGGGAGGTGAGCCTGCTGTATGATCCCGGATCTTAGTTCACGACTATTAATTGGAGGTAGAGAGAAAAGAAGGGCGAAGATGATATTGGAGAATAAATAACTAAATTAATAAGCATCCAAAGATGCCGGGAGACGTGTCAAGCGAGGGAAAACCTTTTCTATCACGGGCGTAGGGGCTCGTGTTCCACACTAAAACCAAGTAGTTTGGTGTCAGTCAAGGTATGTCAAGGCAGTCAAAAGGCAAACTTGCCGTCTGTTAAGGGGTGGAAGGGTATGGCCACAAGTCGGCAGAATTATTTCGATTGGCCAGAACTTGGCAGAAGAAATTCTTTAGGCCATTTTTAGGCAGAATCATTTAATCGCGGTGGAAGGGTATGGAGTGCGAGGGGTGGACAGACGTTGATAGTAG
Source organism: Macrocystis pyrifera (assembly GCA_031763025.1). Lineage (NCBI taxonomy): Eukaryota > Phaeophyceae > Laminariales > Laminariaceae > Macrocystis > Macrocystis pyrifera. Next base: position 4,647,231 of record JASSKH010000031.1, read on the forward strand.
ATCTTTATGGGGGTTTTGTGTTGCACGCCTGAAGCCGACCCTCCGACCCGAACCCTATCCCTAACCCTAACCCGAACCCTATGCCAGTGGTCAGTGTTGGGATGCTGTGCTTGTTAAGACTCTAGGTTGGCTCGGCCGGCGTGGATGCCGAGCTTGGGAAGACTCTAGGTTGACTCGGGATGACCCGGGATGCTGTGGCTGGGAAAGACTCGAAAGCTGATTGAGCCGCGTAAAACATTCCCCTAGCCAATCAGAGTGCCTAATTAGCCACCCTAGGAAGATCTACGACTATCATGCTTTGTCCACTACTGATGGAGTGCTGTCTCCTGACGTCTTTGATCCCAACAACAGGAGAATCGATCCTGAACGGGCGTATTGTATCACAACATCAAATAACGGCAACCCACACCAACGCTTAAAATCTCCACCGCCCTATTCATGTTCTTCTTTGTATAAAGGGAGAAAAAATCCACCAAATACTGTTGGTAGTACAGCTGGAAAAACGGAAAATACTGTACGTACAGAGGCCGGTCTGTACGTACGGTACGCGAAGATATCCCGAGGTGGTCGTAGCGACATTCTGTACGGTCGCGTATTATTATCGTGAAATTCATGAATCTGAAGATGTTTATATACCACGATACCCCCACGATCCCACGATACCACTGAGCTACCTGGTGCTGCTTGTATCTACAGTACATGTACCCACCTGTATGGATTGCTGTATTACGGAGGACCAAAGTAAATGGGACCAAATTTTGTTAGTAAAAATAGGGAAATGTATAGGTGTTTGTGTGTACCGTACCGTAGGTCCTGTTAACTATGGTCCTCCGTAATAGTTTGTTTTGCTCATTTCGATGGTGATGAGGTTGGATTGTCGTGCTGCCCCCCCCCAACGAGACAAGATGCGAGGTGCTGGATGGCTGCTGTCAAGTCTCTCGGTGCTGTTGTCGCGCGCTTTGCCTGCGTGCTCGGCCGTGTGAATGGAACTCCATTCAGGATTAGTGTTGCACAGGCGGTGCACATCTCGGACCGATCATCGATTCCCACCGTATTATCTACTTAATAGCATTTAGGAGTGCAGTCCCGTTGAGGGGACTAACCGCTCCACTTCCATCCACTATACTTCCAAGTGTTTTGGCCCCAAAGCGGGACTGTAGTCCTAAAAGGGTCAAGGGCAGATAGACTACTGATCTACACGATTACGAGCGAATACGAGTGTTCCGATTTTGACGGCGGTTACTTAGGCTGAATCTTATGGGAGCCGAAACCGGAAAACAGAACTGACGTGCACTTCTGTTTTTCGTATGGCCCAGATTTGTATGTCGAGTTTCGTCTTTTCCAATCTCATTGTGCTTAGTTTAAATTTTCCGGGGCTTCGTTTGAGTTGGGAGGACGTTGGAGGGAGGAGCTACCGCAATATTTTAATTCGGCGGACGCACAGCAGTACACGGCACCCCGGCATCCTGTTTGGTACCCGCCGGGTAACATGGGGCTTGCTTTCGGAGACTCGAGGTTCCTGGACTGGGTTGGATTCCTTGCAGGAAGGGTCCTCAAGCTTGGCCGTCTCCTGCAGCATCAAGGAGCAGTGTGTTGCCATTGCAGAAAGCTCAAGCACACAACGACAACCGCCAAGAGCATGCGGTATAGTCGGTTGTTCGCCATCACCGGAGCTGGGAGTCTGTAGCTACCGCTATATGCCGGGATACCGTGTCGGGTACACCGAGAGAGTACAGCAGTAGTAGCGATGATATGTACAAGTATTAGGCCCGCCACGTTGTGCTTCCTGTGTGGGGTTCAAAAACTCAGTTTCGGCCAGCTCTGGGACCGTACAGAACTGGTGTCTGGTTTCGTCTGGCCAGGCCATTTCTGATTGAACTGCAGAAATCATAGAGATTTCTACTTTGCGTCCATCGATAAGATTCGATGAAACGGATCAGGCGCGAAATTCTTCCTGGATCTCTCTACAAACTCTGTTCTGTTTTGCGGTGTCGGCTCCCATAAACGTCAGCCTTAGGGACCCGTTTCGAAGTCGGGGTGACATGTATCCACGTAACATTGATTGATCTACGCTCGATCGAGATGATCTGTGATGATCTCCGTAAATCCGCAGCGGAGTAGCTTCACACATCAGAGCCATCGCACACACTTATTCGCACAGCAGCAGCACAGCTGCAGTACACGCGGGACCAGGCAGGCGGGGCGTGCTCGATGATCATGTCTTTCTCTTTGAAGTTGATAGGAAAATGATAGTTCAGGTGAGTATCATGCACTACAGTGCTTACTAAGGTCGAGCAGACCCGAATCACACCTTTATTGTCCATATTCACTTGCATGATGTCTTACAAACCGCCTGTGCGTGCTTATCCTGAATTTGGTTTTTGTTTGTCTATCCGCATTCGGTTAGGGCCCGTATTAACGAGGCAACATGAAGTCCTACTTGGAAAAAACTAAAATCCAACTTTCTTTTTCTTGGTCTAAACACTCACCGCCACCAAATATTAGGATTTTGGCGAATAACAAATTATAGATTTGGACGAAAAACAAAGGAGGGACCTTATTTTGTTGTAAATCAAATTCCAGTTTGGGTGTTGGGCCGGACTTGGGCCGGCATGTTCGCGGTGGGTCAACGTCCCCGGGACATCCCTTCGCCTTTCTTGATCGCATCGATGACCACGACCGAGGCGATAAAACGCAAATCACAACGCAAGGCCACCGGGACAACAGTCACTCCCACGCCTACAGACCATAGCACAGCGTACCCCGGCGGTGGCGCCTCAAAACAAACCGTGACGGTCGCAACTCCAACTTTTCAACCAGTTCGATGCGTCAAAACCGAACTAGAACCGACTGATCGGCCTAAAATCGAGAGGATACGTTCAGGACTTCTGATAGCTTCATCGCCGTCGCTGTCCAGCCCGGGGCGTGTTAGGTCTCCCCCCGCCTACCCAAGATACCCTGAACACGGCAGCGTCTTAGCCTGCGCCGCCAAAAACAAAAAAGAACTGGTGGCGTGTGGGCACGCGCCGACGCATGCTTTCGCTCTCGTCTGCTCTCGTCGGAGCTTTTTTTTTTCTTGTCAGCGGGGCGTTGTGAGACGGGCTGCGTTTTTTGGAATCTCAGAAATGTTTGAACATATCATTTCACCTTCCCCAATATATAGGACGAGAATACGTTTCCTTCATGAAATCAAATCCACGTTGGAAAACATATTTTCCAGATTTTTTTTTGTTTTTTTCCGTTAAATCTGGGCCCTTAAAAGTCCCTCTTCCCCCCCCTATGGTCGTACGATTACGGTCATGCATGATATCGAGCATACAACCCCGCCGGTATCATACATTCCTTGGCTCTGATCGCACATAGAAGGTACCAAGTATCAGGTATGTATTTAGAGTAGGGTTCAGCATTCCCCCTGCTCGTCGGTTTTCGTCGAAATCCGCCTGTGAAAGCAGAACGAGATGTTGACTGCGAGACGACTAATGTCTCCGATACCCTCGCCCGCACACACTTTCACTACGTCGCACCCAGGAATCGCTCTCGCTCGCTTCTGCCTCTACCTCGTGGCAAAATCAGCATGGAGTCTTGGGCTAGCCGTGCCCGTGACCTTGCCTGTCATGCGGTCGCTGCTGCCGAAGCTGAAGCTCGCTTAGAGAAATCTCGCTCGCTACTTCGCAGCCTTGACGCCACTCCGAGGGAGAAGAGAGGGCGTGCCAGAGAAATAGTTAATCTGGACCCTGAACAACAGGCGTTGACGGTCGCTAAGATAAATCGGGAGAGGAGCGACGGGGTCGGTGGAGGGGAAGGCTTTCAAGGACGTTTCAACGAAGCAAAGCAAAGGCTGTTCAACGAAGCAAAGCAAAGGCTGTCCGACGAAGTGCGCTCGACCGAGCAGGAGCTGATCGCCAATTGGGTTTCTGATACGAATGGCGCGTCTACCAGAAATTCCGAGGCCAGGAATGAGGAACTCCTTGAGAAAAGAGATATTGCCCGCGATCTTGCCTTGCTGAGTCCTGAAGAAATGATGAGAAGATTTTTCGGGAGGAACAGGGCCAGACGGACCGCTATCCGTGCAGGCCAGCGGCAGCGGAGGCGGGCCGCCGACGAAGTGAGGGCAGTCAAGATATTGATGAAAAGGGCTCGGGAAATGACCAAGAAGGGGATAGCCGCTGGGTCCTCGGGTGGTCTGGACTCAGCCGAAGCTGGTCAAGACGCACTTCGAGTGAGGCTAGCAGGCCTCCGCGCTCTGCCGGGCTTGAATTCTCCCAGACTGGTCAGGGAGGTCGCCAGGATGAGTAGAGCGAGGCGTTTTGCGATCCTCCTAGACCGGCGGGAGCGGAAGCGAAAGCGCGCAGCCGACAAAGCGAGAGCAGCAGGCGCGAGGAAGAAGCTGCAAGTGGACCGGGAAGCAGTTATGAGTGGTGCTGACGCCTCCGGTGGTCTGAACCCAGCCGAAGCCAGGCAAGAAACAGCTGTGGATGGCGCAAGCACCCCCGGTATTCCGGATTCAGCGGAGTCGAGGCAGGGGGAACTTCCAGCAACGAGAGAGCACGCCGCTTCCCGGCCTTTGGCTGAGACGGATCATCCTCGAGAAATTAAGAAGGAGGCCCTCTGGAGAGACGGGGAAGTGCGTATCGAGAGCGCCCTTATTGATGCGGAAGGCACCGGCGTTCTGGGCTCAGCTGAAGCCAGGCAAGGGAAACTTCCCTCGAATGGCGAACACGCCGATGTCCGCGCTCTGGCTGAGATGGACCACCCTCTAGAAATTAAGGTGGAGTATTGATTGTGCTCAGAAACACGACGGAGACGTTACATCTAATATTAGGGAGTTCCATATATTGACATAGGATTATAGGAGAGGGATATTTAGTCGGATATTCGGGGGGATAAACGGGAGGTTTATTCCCGCGTCATGTTGGATAATAACCTGCATACGATGCATGAGCTGTCACTCGACAGCTCGGATATAATATAAGAGGAGTTCCGTGTTACTGTCTGGAGTCAACCACGCGTTCCCGTGCCAGCTGCGCCTATACCTTTAGAGATCAATCAACACACTAGTGAGAGTCCGGCGATCTTCTATTGGCAAGCGTAGCCAAGGCCAACCTAGAGAGGTGGGAACCTGCTTCGGCATGCCTAGTTTCGAGGACATGCCCAGTCAAGAAGCCAGCGTGGAGAGTGAAAAGACCATAGAGGAGATGAGGAAAGAAAATAGAGGTCCTGGAAAGGACGATGGAGGAGCAGAGACTGCGCGCCGAGAGGGACGCGCAGGGAGCAGGAAAGGAAGGGGGGGCCGGTGGGGGGACGAGAGGAGAAGGAACTGCTGGAAGACAACAAGCAGCGTCGACGGTGCCGACACCTGGGCTGGAGGCCCGATCAGGCATGTCATTACCTTCTTTGTACCGCCCAAGTTTGTCCCAGTCGAGACCCCCGAAGTTCGATAACGTAGAGGCCCACTTTAGCATGTGGCGTAGTAAGTTTTTGGCATACCTATCATCACCTATCATCGCTTGGGTGCTTGCATGTACTCAGTAGCGCAGCAAACCCAGTTATGGTGGGTGACATGAGGGTTTCGCCGGAGGAATTAGCCTCCAGACATTCCCCCCCGGAGATTAGGGACGCGAGATTGGTGTATGGATTGATGATGGAGGCCATGACAGGATACGATATGGCTGAGTTTAGAATGCAAAAGGCAATGTCTCCGAGTGGTGCTTGGAAGGAGTTGGAAGACTATTACATGCCGAAGACGATAGCCGCAACTCATAGATTGAGGAGGGAATTTGATACAATCCGAATGGCCGAGGATGAAAACCCCTTGCTGTTCCTAGGAAGGGTGGACAAGGCAGCAGATGAGCTGGCGATGCTAGGATGTGGTAAGAGTACAGAGGAAGTAAACCGCCACATTGTCACCAACCTCTCATCTTTGTATACTATTCAAAGCAAGTCCATTCTTTCCCGCCCTTCCATCCCCCGTTCCGAGATCGATGAGATCATCCGTGACGCGTATGCTAACGACAAGGTAGAGAAGGAGATGGTTTCTAGGGCGTTGGGCGTGCAGGGAGTGGTAGATCAGCATGCCTTGTACGCCGGAGGTGCGCAGCCTGCCGGTGGCGGAGGTGCGGGTCCAGGAGGGGGAAGGAGGAACAGGACAGACGGGAGGCTCAAGGATGGGCAACAGCAGCAGCAGCAGCAGCCCCAGCGACAGCAGCAGCAGCAGCAGCCCCAGCAGCAGCAGCAGCAGCAGCAGCAGCAGCAGCAGCTCCAGCGACAGTATCAGCAGCAGCAGCAGCAATATCAGCAGCAGCAGCCTCAGCAGCAGCACCACCACCAACGGCAGCAACAGCAGCCCCAGCAACAGCAGCAGCAGCACCGTCCCCATCAGCAACGTGGCAACCGGGGAGGAGCTTCGTCGGGGGGGATAACCGGCCCCAAATGGCGTTGGGATGCCGTGGCCTGCAGATACCGTTGGGATGACTCAGCCCCAGACCCCTTCGGTACGGGTGGAGTAGTCCCCCCCATGGATTGGGTACCTACCGACCCACCACCAGGGACGTTGCCGCCGATGCCCCCGCCGCCCGCAGCGACTCCGGCAGGCTGGGGTCCCCCACCGAATAGCACATGGAGGCGCAAGGGGCCCTGCTTCCAGTGCGACAGACCGGGCCACCACGCCGCGGAATGCCAGGCAGCTCCCGCGCAAATGAATGTCGCTTTCCCGGGCGCCGCTTCTCCTCAACCCGCCCAACAACCATACTACGGAGGTGGCTGGCTGCAGGAGACGCCCTACGGCAGTGGTGGGTATACCTCGGCCAGAGCTTCCCCGCCACAACAACCCTCCTTCAGCACTTCCAACGGCACCGAGTTCACCAAGGTGGAGTTCGTGGAGTTGCTCAATCACCACGGCATCCGCCGCGAGTACACGCCCGTCGATTCTCCGAAGCATGACGGGGTGGTCGAGCGACGGATCGCCATGACGCTGGAGCTTGCAATGGCGTCCCGCCTGGAGGCCACCCGCCTGTTCGGCGATGCAAGGATGCCGGCGACGCAGCCCCTCTGGGCTGAGTCATGCGTGTACGCGAGCGATGTGATCAACATGACGGCGAGGGTAAGGGACAAGCCGGAAATGCACTCGCCGTACCGAAAATTCTACTGGAGACCACCGTTTGCGCGGCTGCTCCCGTTTCTGAAGCCGGGCTTCCACCACGTCAGGAGGACCCTGAAGACCGAGCCGAAGGCGGAGGCTTGCTTCTACCTCAACGGCGGCAATCACCACGCAGCTGACTGCAGCAAGATCCTGCTGATGTCTGGCCGACGGTCGTTCTCCCATGACGTCACTTGGGAACACCCGAGGAAACCGTTTGTGGGGTTACTGCCTTCGGAGGAGGAGAGCTCCCCGCCGCCGCCGTCGCCGTCGCCACCGCCGCCGGGTGCGCCGGAGCCTCTGAGGGGCCCCGACGTATGGCCCGAGCCACCGTCCCCATCTCCACTGCTGCCGCCGCAACCGCCGTCATCAACGCCGCTACCGCCGCCGCCGTCGCCGTCGCCACCGCCATCGCCGTCACCGTCGCCGTCGCTGCCGCCGTCATCGTCACCGCCGCCGCTACAGCCACCGTCACCGCCGCCGCCGTCGCCACCGCCGCCGCCGCCGTCGCCGCCGTTATCATCGCCGTCGCCGCCGCAGCAGTCACCGCAGCCACAGCTTTCGCAGCGTGCTGCCCGGGCACTGGGTTATTATATCCCGGACCCGGAGGATGGCGATGTGCTGAGGGGGCGGACAAGGGGGGAGACTGCACGACACCAGGAGAGCGGTGGCGCTGTGCAGAGAGGGCGGACTAGGAGGGAGACCGCACGACACCAGGAAGGTGGTGGCGGTGTGCAGGGTGATCGGGCCAGGGGGGAAGCTGGGCGACACCCGGAAGGTGGAGATGTGCTGAGGGGGCGGACAAGAGGGGAGACTGCGCGGAACTGCGAGGCTATGGGGCATGGGCTGCTGTCGTTGATGGCAGCGCGGGAAGGTATAGGCCATGTACTTTTCTACCAAGCCCCACCGCGCGAGAACCCTCCCCTTCCCACACGCCCGGCGAGCGAGCTTTCGACGCCGAACTCGTATGCTGAAGCGTGTGCGGACGAGTATTCGGCCATCTGGAGACAGGCGATGGACAAGGAGTACCATGGGCTGGCGGACGCGGGGACGTTTGGAGCGACGTAGCAACCAGAGGGGCTCAACGTCATCTCGGCGAAGTGGGTGTTCGCCTGGAAGTCCAACGAGCATGGTGACGTGGTGCGGGCGGAAGCAAGGCTGGTGGCACGAGGTTTCAAGCAGCGTGAGGGTATTGATTTCTTTGAGACTTTTGCTCCGACGCCTGCAGCGTCTTGTTTCCGTTTATTGGGTGCTATTGCGTGCGAGTTGGGTTTGGATTTGTGTCATTTTGATGCTGAGCAGGCGTTCGTGCAGTCGAGTTTGGATGAGGATGTATTCATGCGACTACCTCCCGGCTGCGGCGAAATGTCTGGTAAGGTGGTCAGGTTGAATCGCAGTCTCTACGGCTTGAAGCAAGCGTCGAGGTCGTGGCACAACCACCTTCTCACTCACATGAAGAGTCTAGGATTTGAGCAGAGCCCCGCTGACGCGTGTGTCATGAGGTTGGTCGAGTCGGGCTCTGTCTCCATTGTAACGGTGGTTCATGTGGATGATATTTTTGCTGTAGGACTCAAGGCTAGATGCGATCAGTTCTGTGAAGACCTGAACAACCTTGTTCCGATCAACAATCTGGGCGAGTTACGGTGGTATGCTGGTTGTTGTTTTTCGAGGGATTGGGATGCTGGTACTTTGACGATTTCGCAGCAGGCGTTCGCTGAAAATACCGCGGCGAGGTTTGGTGTTAGTTGTGGGAGGAATAACCCGCTTTCGACTGGTGTGAAGCTCGAGGAGTTTGACGAGAATGAACCCGTGGGTGATTGGCCTTTCCGCGAGTTGCTGGGGTGCTTGATGTGGCTTGCGAACCAAACACGACCGGATATTGCGAACGCGGTGAGGGCGGTAGCGAGGTACACGAATAGGTCGAGGGAAGTACACTGGAAGACAGCAGTCGGTACTTTAGAGTATGTATTTTCTACGAGTGATTTCGGCATTACGTTCCAGAAGGGTAGCGGGCTTGAGCTGGTAGCGTTTGCAGATGCAGACTATGCCAACAAAGCCACTGACAGGAGGTCAGTTTCCGGTGGGGCCATCATGTGTGCTGGGGCGTGTGTGTGTGCTGGTTTTCTAGGACGCAGAAATGCGTCACACTCTCAACCACTGAGGCCGAATATGTAGCACTGGCAGACGCCATCAAGGAGGCAGTGTTCATGCGCTATGTATGGAGTTTTATTTTTCCGGGGTTCGGGGAGAGATGCATTACGGGTTTCGAGGATAACGAGGGGGCAAGGCACCTGGCACAAAATCCAGTGTGCACGTCGAATTCGAAGCACATCGACGTACGACACCACTTTTTGCGCGAACTTATTTTTAAGGTGGAGTTTGTTATTACCCATGTAGAGTCGGAGAAACAGCATGCAGACTTCCTGACAAAGCCGCTCAACAACACGGTGTTTCGTTACCACCGGGATTTTCTGATGAACATTTGACACGGTTTTTCCGAGGTGGAAGGTTTTATGTTATTTTTGAGTGAAGGATTTGTCTGAACTACGTATAAATCCGAAGATGCTGCCGTTTTTCCCTGGCTAATTCCGAGGATGATACCATTTCGTTCCTGGTGATGGATTTCGAGAGTTTTTGGTGTTTTCGAGTAGTCCCCACGTCACATAAAATTCAAGTGAAGGAATGTATGCTATCTCGCATTACCGTCGCGATCTGTGTATCTATGGCGGGAGTAGGGGACAAGGGGAGACCCTTGTCCGGGGGAACGAGGTTCCTTGCGATCTCTGGCATTTATTTTCTTGGCTTAATTTTTATTTTGATGAGTATGACTACTGTGATATTTTATATGATTTGCATTAATTCCTCATGAAATAGAGGGAGATTTTTTTGGATAAGGTTGAAGAGAGACTATGAAGCGCCTGGGGGCGTGTGCGGTCCATAGAAAATGTTTTCTGAGTTGGAGAGTTTGGATAGTATTTTGGAAATTGAGAGTTTGATTTTTGGTTCTGGAGTGAACTTATGTTTCTGAATTTCGTATGAGTTGGTCATAATATTGAGATGTTTCCACCCAGCGGAGTCGTACATTGTAGTGTACAGAGCTGGGGGATATTAAAGTATGGTCTTGTATAATGAGCAGGGGGGATATTGATTGTGCTCAGAAACACGACGGAGACGTTACATCTAATATTAGGGAGTTCCATATATTGACATAGGATTATAGGAGAGGGATATGTAGTCGGATATTCGGGGGGATAAACGGGAGGTTTATTCCCGCGTCATGTTGGATAGTAACCTGCATACGATGCATGAGCTGTCACTCGACAGCTCGGATATAATATAAGAGGAGTTCCGTGTTACTGTCTGGAGTCAACCACGCGTTCCCGTGCCAGCTGCGCCTATACCTTTAGAGATCAATCAACATGGAGATTCCCTGGAGAGATGAAGAGGTGCGTGTCGAGAAGCCATTTATGGATAGCGTCGGCACCGGTGATCTGGAACCAGCCGAAGCCGTGCAAGGGGAGCTTCCTTTGAATGGAGAACACGTCCATGCCTGCGCTCTAGCCGAGACAGATCGTCCTCCAGAATCAGAGGGGGTGGGCGAGCGGAGGAACAGGGAGGTAGGGATCAACAAGGCACTTGTGGGTGGCGTAGGGACCGGTGCAGTGGGTAGTAATGCAGCGATTGTAGAGGGCGTAGGCGCCGGTGGAGTCTCGTTCGGCGAAGCTAGGCTAGAAGAGCTTCGGGCAAAGCCGGTCGCCGAGGTGGCGAGCAGGGTGGCTATGAACGCTGTGGTGCATCCGAGAGTAGTTGTGGATGGCGTATGGACAGGAGAAGTGTGTCGGAATTCAGCGATGGACGGCGCAGGCGCCGGTGGATTCGTGCTCACCGAAGCCAGGCTAGCAGAGCTTCGGGCTAAAGCGGTAGCCGAGGTGGCCGAGAGGGTGGTTCGGGACCGTGAGCTGAAGGCGCGCAGGGGGGCACTTGTAGATGACGCAGGCAGTGGTGAAATGAATCGGAATGACGCGGTCGTGGAGGGCACAGGTGCCCACGGGTTCGTGTTCATGGAAGTCAGGCTAGAACATCTTCGGGCGAAAGCTGTCGCCGAGATGGTGGGGAGGGTGGCTGAGAACGCTGAGGTGCCACCGATTGTGAGAGCCCTTGCGGATGGCCTAGGGCCTGATAAAGTGGATCATTCTTCGGCGGTTGTGGGTGGCACAGGTGCCCGTAACTTCCCGTTGGTCGCGGCTAATGTAGCAGAGTTTCGGACAGAGGCGGTCGCTGAGGTGACAGGGAGGGCGACCTGGGACGCTGCCGAGGTTAACAGGGGCGCTGGCCATGCGCGGGATCGTCACACGGAAGAACTGCGGACATGTGGGCAAGCGCTTATGGATGGAATCGGGACCGGTGAAATGGATGGGAGTGCAGCGGCTGTGGATGTCACAGGCGCCGGTGGGTTCCCGTTCCTCGAACCCAAGCATGAAGAGCTTGGCACAGAGGCGGTCGCGGGAATTGCGGGGAGGGTGACTCGGGACACTGCCGAGGTTCAGAGGAAGACTGACCTTGCACAGGCTCGTCGGGCGGAAACTCAGCAGACGGACGGGCAAGCACATATGGGTGGAATCGGGACTGGTAAAGTGGGTCGGAAAACAGAGGTTGTGGATGACGAAGGCACCGGTTTCCCATTCCTCGTCCAGGTTTGAAGAGATTCGGACAGGGGCGGTCGAACTAGTGGGGAGGTCTGATCGATCGGAGAAGGATGCGGTTACAGACGAGAGGGAGGGCGTGTCGGCACAAGAAGATGATGTTCGGCGGGAGGTTGACGCGGAGGCGGTGAGTTGGCTGCAGGGAGACATCCGAGCTATCGGTAGATCTCGCTAAGAACTCTCGCGGATGGACATTTGTAGCTGTCGCCAACTGTGTCCGCTGGTGGAAGGCGGTAAAAACCCAGGGTTGTTCATGGGTCGGGTCGAACCTTGCGAGTCGGGTCGGGTCGGGTAACAGTGACCGGACCCGATCCATGATAATTTGAAAACCACCTGACCCGACCCGACCTGAACCGACCCAATCCAAGAAAGACCCGTGAGGTTAAATTTCCTGACCCGACCCGAGGGTTGGGGGCATGACCCGTGCAGAGCCCTGGTAGAAACACGCACGTTTTCTGGAAGATACTTGGGCGGACGACGCGGATCTCCGGCTTTACCTTTTCTTTGGGGTGTCCAACTTGACCCAGCTAAGATGTGGCTGCTATATTTTGGTGGCCCTGTAAATGTTCAACTCAGTATTGACGGCATGCATATTTTCTTCTCGAGCAGGCACTCTAGTCTTACACGTGTAGTCCCCTGCGGCGCGCATAAAAAGTATAGTAGCTCGTCACTTGTCAGGTTCTGGTCAACCTTGGTGATCACCTACTGCAACCGGGCTTGATTTTTTTCTCCCTCTCACTTTCTGTCTCTCTCGCTCTCTCTCTCTCTCTCTCTCTCTCTCTCTCTCTCTCTCTCTCTCTCTCTCTCTCTCTCTCTCTCTCTCTCTCTCTCTCTCTCTCTCTCTCTCTCTCTCTCTCTCTCTCTCTCTCTCTCTCTCTCTCTCTCTCTCTCTCTCTCTCTCTCTCTCTCTCTCTCTCTCTCTCTCTCTCTCTCTCTCTCTCTCTTCTCTCTCTCTCTCTCCCTCTCTATCTCTCTGTCTCTGTCTCTCTCCACTCCCTGCTTTTCGCCTGCTCCCTCCCTCTCTTTCTCTCTCTTTCTCCCTCTCTATCTCTCTGTCTCTTTCTCTCTCCACTCCCTGATTTTCTCCTGCTCCCTCCCTCCCTCTTTTTGATGGATGGATTGATGGATAGATCAATCAATGAACCAATCGATCGATCGATCAAACAAACGATCAATCAACCAATGGATCGATTAATGGATGCACACCCAAGGGGCCACCAGCGAACTTCGGCATTCGACATGCCGCGGCCTGCGCGAAGTTGGTTCCACCCCCTGGGCCACAAAAGTTCGTGCTTGCCGGATCCGGTGCGGCGGGTCCGAATGCCCAGCACCCAGCGGAAGGGTTTCACGCCTTGGTGCATTCTCGACCCCGGGCTTCACGGGGGGATGTGTAGGCAGATAAGGCGAGGTGGGGCGGGTAGGTGGGAGGGGGGGGGGGGGGTGTCGGTTAGGGGATTGGGGGGGTGGTGGTGCGCTTGAAGGGGTTGGCGGCCAGATAACATACCAGGTATATATTACACCAACAGATTGACCTAACGACCGCCCGCCCGCCCGCCCGCCCGCCCTACATACTAACCATAGGCGAAAAAAACTGTTCATTTTGTTCAGCGAATGCGAGGCACTAATTTACACCGCTCCAAAAATTTGGAACGCCTTTGGAGCTGGCTGAAGCTGGGTTCCACGATGTCGATTCCACGGTGACCGCGGACCGAGATCTACGGTTCTCTAGCTTCTCAAAATCTTCAAATAAAGTACTGGACAATGAGAAAAAAAGAGCCATATCGTAAACACAGCAATCATAGCGGAGCCATCCACACTACAGACAGCAAAATAGTCGCCCCGCAAGCCCCAGTGTCACTGCTGCGGCGCTGACTTTGTGTCGCAAGTGGGAGCCGCCCGGACGAACTGCGTTGCTGTCTCCCTCCTGTATTCTCTAGCACCCGTGAGCCTGCTACTGCCCGATGTCATCTGCGTGTCGAGACGGCAACCTCTCAGTTTCCACGACCCATTGCGTCGGACGCCTACAAGGCACCCGCTTTTTTTGGTGGCACAACGGCACAGACAACAGTGTTTACCCCGTCTCGCGCGTACCCACTCATGCACCCACACCGGGGACACGGATGAGCAGCGACGTGCCAGCCAGGAATTGGTCGAAGCGAGAGCCACGAGGAAAAGGAAGGGAGATGGGGCAACCGCGGAGTGCGGCGAGACGCTCAAGAATATAAGGTAGGTACTGCTGTGTACATCCAGTACTGCGTACACAGAAACAACGAAAGACGAAAAAAAAAAAAACCCAGAGAAAAAAAACACATGTCGTGCCCCCCTAGAGGAGGAGAAAAAGGCCAAAAAGCAACGTAGGGAGTTGAGTTAGCTGGACTAAGCGGCTACTTGCCGTGTCACACGTGTGACAAGACAACACGCCCCCTTGGACTTTTGTTTCAAAAGCCGCTTTTTTTCGCCAACGGAGAGGAGAGTGCAAACGCCGAGCGATACGTCTATGGAAAGGTCTCCACGAGATAGTTTCCAAGGCATTCATTCTGGTTGCGTTCCTTGTTGTGGAGAAAAACTTTCAGCAAAGTCGTCCCCGGGGGGGGGGGGATTATCTTAAGAACCGTGTGTTATACGGTATATGAGAAAGCGGGTTGACGATTATCACACCATGCGATTCTTTTGATTTGGCTGGACTTCGGCTAGTTATTCCGAGCGAACCCGAGTTTCTAATTCACGCGGGGGCTAAACAAAATTTGGCGCTCTTCCGAAATCGCTGTGACATACGTACCTGGTACGATATACCTGGTATACGATTGTTGTTGAGAGCGCATATTATATTATTATTACTGTTAAGCTTCCCATCTGACAATGTGTAGTGTTGTTCCAAAAAAGTATTGAACGAGTAGCGTGGGTATAGGCGCAATTCGATGCGAATCGACGAGGAGGGAAGAAAGAGCCGAAATCTTCTCGCGATAAAAATGCCAAGGAAAAAAAAAAACCGTAAGCAGTGGGGAGGAGGGAAAATAACGTGCTTTGTGACCCCGGATCTGAGTTATGACTGTTTGAAGTAGGAAGGAGAGAGACAAGAAGGGCGAAGACTAAAGAATGTGGGATGAACCCTGAAAATAAACAAATATAAAAATATATCATCTGCAAACATCACCATCAATCACCGCCGCGCCTTCGAACCCACCCACGTTCTTGGGGACAAACGCGTTATTATTAGCACCTTGAAATGATGTAAGAAACACACCCGCTCGGATGATTTTTGAGGCTGCTGTCTCGGCATCGGGGAGAAAAAAATTGTGAACTCCGAGCGACGCGTCTATCGAAATATCTCGATGACAATCTTGCCAAAAGCCGCCATTTTCGTTGTGTGCGCCCTCCCGGTTTTTGGGGAAAACCGGCTCTGAAAGTCTCCCAGGGG
Source organism: Macrocystis pyrifera (assembly GCA_031763025.1). Lineage (NCBI taxonomy): Eukaryota > Phaeophyceae > Laminariales > Laminariaceae > Macrocystis > Macrocystis pyrifera. The sequence goes on from JASSKH010000031.1 coordinate 4,662,487, forward strand.
TTGTGTTATCTTGCGTGGTTCACGGTATTATACCAGATAACGCCCTGTACAGTACGGGTACTACTGTACTGGACTTGTGGTACAAAAGTGATCACTGATGTACCAGTACAATAGTGATTACTGTTGAAGTAAAACTGTAAAACGGTGTACGACCGTGGAACATTTTTGGATACAATCATCATATGTCCTTCTTTAGTCACAATCTTGTGCAAGACTCCTGGCAACTCTATTATATCAATTGGGTATGATACAGCTGCACCAAGGCAACCCCCCCCGCCCTGCCCGCCTGTATGTGCTATCCGTCGAAACCGTTGCTCCGTCTCAGATGATCTCACATATGCATACCGACTGCTATAGCGCATGAACCACACATCTCATCACGTACAGTGTAGCTCTCCCCTCGCATCGACAAGAAGATCTCTCCGCTGCCCTTGCGCTTTACCGCGCACACCACCAGCAGTGACAGCAACAGCAGCACCAGCACCAACAAACTCGCAACAACAACCGCAGGCAGAAGATGGAAGTTTCTTGTGCCTTCTCACGGGATCCCTTTTTCCTCGGAGCCCCTGCCCCCCTCCTGATTCAGAACCTTGTCTTCACCAAGTCGAGGAGCTACGGGGGCGGTCTTAAGGGCACATCACAGGCTTCAAGGGCACATCACAGGCCTTCACCCAATGGCATGGTGAAGGCCTGAGACGGCTTTGACGAAGAGAGAGGGTGACATCGTCGCAGCGGGACCACCACGCTTTTGAGCCCCCCGCAGCGCGAGGCCGTCCCCTCGTGAGAGAGACGCCACACCGCACAGCCAGGAGAACAACACAAGTACGAGGTAGTAAGCAGCTACTACATACAGTACAACCCATAGCCTGTCGTTCATTCGTTATTGCAGGGGTCTTGAGGGGGATGCTCCAACACGGCCTACCGTATGAATCGTACCTCTGCCTGTCTGTCCTCCCAACCGAAGGGCAAACGACAGGCGTGCATGTGCGTGTGCATGTGTTCTTCACGCTGGACCGTTATTTCTACCGTTCATGTATGAACCGTTATATCTACCCGTCGGCCTCCACAGCACACCGTGTGTGTCCGCGCTGATCATTCTTCACCCTTGCCCCGAGAGGGATGCCACCGTTATTCTTATACGAGACAGAGATGATGGCATTTATGAAATCTATATCGCAACTCTGGAGATTTGCCAACGCAACGCCAAGAAAGCGTACTGCATACGAAACGCCGGGAAATGGGTTTGGGTGTTGGCGTGTTGGCGTACGTATCATGTACCAGGTATCTGCTGTGGTACGGGTCATCTCCATCAAAGCACATTTCGATCCTATTGAGAGCAGTATTGTTTTTATGATTGTAAACCTATAGTTTCGATTAGACAACTACGCCACACCCACGGCCGCGCGACCCTTGATAAAGATTCGTGCACAGGAAGCAGCGCCAGTAGCAACAGCAGCAGTTTGTTCGCTACCAGAAATCGGCACCGTATGTACTGCTGTACAGCTGTCACTCGTATTTCACGCGCGGACGATCTGTCCTTCATGCGAGTACGAGTCTTCTTGATGTTTTGAGAACGGGCGACGCGACTGCCGCTTGGGCTCAGACTCCCGAAGTTCATGCGAAAGAGAGAGAGGGTGCGCGAAATAATTTCTTCCACCCATCATCCTGCTCGATGTTCTTGTTGGTAGCTTGTGGTACTTGTGTGTTTTGGGGTGGCGCGCAAGCGTTTTGTGAGGAGCAAGATACGAGATATAGAAAATGCCCCCCCTGCCCGTATGCACAATTCGAAACGATACATATGAACTCCCGCTGGCAAAAAGCGGACCAAAAACCAAAAGGCTTTGGTATTGGGCATCGTTGGGAGAAGTTGGAGAGTCATTGGCTTTCTACAACAAGGCTCACGGCTGGGGTGAACGCAAGCTGCTTATCGCGGAGTAGGCCGGCTATCTTAGAGAGCCTCCAAAGAGCTACTTGTCCGTCCTCAAGGTGAAGCAAGTGTTCGCTAATGATGTTGTGGATTTTGATAGGCGCAGGCTCAAAGACGCAGGACGTGAAGACAGGGTCGGGGCTGGTGTCAACTCTCGATGACTGCTGTTTTGGTGGCCTGTCTGCGTTCTTGTCCAGCAGTACAGCCACAGTGTTGGAATCCCATGCAGTTTCGAGTGCGAATGTGCCGCAGGAGCTACTGATGTGCCACTTCACTGTACACGTCATTGCGATCGCACAGCCTGCCCCGAGTAACACACAATCGAGGACATGAACAGCAACAACAAATAAAGGTTGAGCTGCGGAATTGTATTCATACCCAAGTCAGAATTGCGCCCACAGCAGCAGCAGCAGCAGCAGCAGCAGCAGCAGCATGTGCAACGTGGTGGTACCAAAGAGCGGCGCGAGCGACGGCGCGATCGATCGAGCGAGCAGCGGCCCGAGGCCGCCAATATACTACCGACCGGGCGATCAAGCGGCACCATCATCCACGAAAAACACGAATACCGACGAAAACAACGAAAACAACACGCGAAAAATTGTGTTTTTGCTGTATTTTTTTTTTTTTTTTTTTTTTTTTTTTTTTAAGACCAACTATTATGGGAAATTTTTGAGACGTTATTTCTGGATTTTTCAGCGATCTCCGACGCTCAGAAATAAGAACCATCTATTATGGGTCAGAAAAACATCGATATTTTTGGTCTCAGTTCCTGGAGGGGGCAGAAATCAGCAAATCCTCTCAGAACTGAGCCCAGTTCTGAGCGGTGTCGCGTACCTCTAGGAACTGAGAAATTTGGATTTTGGGTGCTCTGCCTTCTGCTGCCCACCTGTCCACCACAGCAGTAAATACACCTTCCACTCACACCAACGGCTAGCTGTACCTACGGCCTACGGTGCTCGTGTGGGAGATGGCCTCTCCATCACCTAGAAGCGATAGCAGCGGCAGCGTCGGCAGCAGTTACTAGCTAGCAGCAGCAGCAGCAGCAGCAGCAGCAGCAGCAGCAGCAGGAGGAGCAACAGCAGCGATGCCGATTCGATATGGCCGGCGATGATCCTCTGGTACTATTAATATGAAACAACGCTCGCGGCCGCCGCTGCAATCGCGGACCTCGATGACGACGAGGAGGACGACTTGCCCGCTATGAAACGTTCGCGACGAGCGAAGCCGCGCCGAGACAACCGAGAAACAACTTGGATGAAAAAGTCGCGGGCCACAGCCATGTAAAAAAAGAACAGCTCTCGGACGCCTCGTCACGAAACCAACCAATCAATACTACCTGGTACTGTATAAAACCAGTTTTGACGATCAGAAGCCGTAATAGATGGTTCTCATTTTTCATCCACATATTTTTGGAGCCTCAGAACTAGAAAAATAATTCCAGAAATAACGTCTCAAAAATTTCCCATAATAGTTGGTGTAAGCGTCACTTTTACTTTCCAGCCTCGTAGGAGGTTTTACCCTCAGCGATCTTCTGGACAAGCCGTGGTCACAGGTGTCGTCCCTTCTCCCCCCCGGTACGTGCCTTTATTTTTTGTCGCGCATAGGGTTCTGCATTCCCACTGCTCGTCGATTTTCATCGAATGTAGCTAACTCACGCTCTCGCGCTTTCCGCTAATCATTTTTTTATGCAAGAAAAAGTCCCTGTGAGCATGCACTCGGTGAGACTTGAACCCACGAAATTGATCTTGATAGGCACGCGGACCACCTACGAAGCCACCGGGGACGCCGGATGTCTACCAGGTATCAGATGTGCTAGACGTTGCGCACTGCATACAACAAGTAGTACAGCAGGAAAACCAGTACATCCAGCAGCAGCAGTACGGCTGTACAACCGGTACAGTGCTCGTGCGAAGAGAAAAGTTGGCAAAGGTACGAAAATTTGACAAATATACGTATACATATAGTACAGCAGCCTAGCTACCAGTACTTACGCAGCAACAGCAGCAGTACAGCTGCACAATTATGCAACAGCAGTAGTAGTGGCAAGAGCGGCGGCGGGAGATCGACGAAGGAGGCCGACCTTCGAGCGAGCGAACTAAGCGAGATAGTCGCCGATCGCCCGGCGCCCACGCTCGGTCCCTCGCTCGCTCGCTCCCACACGAACGTCAAGAGATTTTTTTTCGAAGCACAAAATTGTCAAGGGGAAAAAAACGGATATATCCTAAACTCGAATCATAATCGAAAAGCAGTCTACACTAAGCGAGATGGTCGCTGCTACACGTACACCAAGAGCAAAGAAAATACGAAAAACGAGACCACAATCGAAAAAGCTAGCTTCCGAAACTCGAATCAGAATCGAAAAGCAGTCGAAACAAACGAGATAGTCGAGAAACCGAAAACACGACGAAACGTGAGATAAACGAAGAAACATGGAAACAAAATCAACTAAATCTTACTAGTAATTGGTGGTAATGAGGCGCGACCTCAGTACCTGCAGCCTGCAGTAGTCATACCTGCGATACACATGTTGCGCCAATACGGAATTCCGTATCATGTTACAACAGCATGTTGAACCAACAAGAACGACCATCAGATATCTACGTACGTACGTACGTACGTACGTCAGCAGCAGCAGGGCGCACGAGGCCAGGGTCAGCGTCGCTATACGCTCGGCTTGTCGGTGTAACCCTTGCACCGTTTGTACTTTTTATAAATTTTGAAATGCGTCAGCTGTGAGTTCGACTGATTAAATAGTTGATACTCAACTTTGCAAGCTGCGTAATACGCCTCGTCTATATTCCATTTTTACCGAATTTTACAAGTATTGTGATAAACCGAACGCGCGTATTCTATATGTGATTCCTTGTCAAAGATATAGGCCAGCGGCCCCCCTGGATGCTGCCCGGGTCAACAGGACAATTTAAAATAATCATTCTGCGCACTGATACTATATAACCCGAACAAGGGATATTGATATGATGTTGCAACATGTTGAAACCTTTGTACTTGTACACGTACTCGAGTTTGTTGTATGTTTCCTGCTTCCCACCTCGAAATTCGGCTTTATAATTTGGAGACGAAAATTTTAAAACCTGAGATGTCCAACAGAGCTTCTCGCACCATGTGCCACCACTGCTACTGCTGTATGTACGACATCTACAGCTGAGCTTCTCCAGCAGCATGTACGACACCTACAGCTGAGCTCCTCCAGCAGCAAAACAGCAGCAGCTGCAGTAGCAGTAGGACACACTAGGCCAGGGTCAGGGTCGCTGTACGCTCGGCTTGTCGGTCTAACCCTTGCACCCTTCGTACGCGTACCCACGTATTCGTTTTTGTTGGTTGTATATGTGTTTCCTGCTTCCCCACCTCGAAAGTAGGCATAGTAATTTCGAGACGAAAATCTACAACCTGGCATGTCCAACAAAAGCCTCTCGTAGCAGGTGCCACCACTACTATTACTGGTGTACGACATCTCCAGCAGAGCTTCTCCTTCTTCTTCGTCCCCTCATCAGTGGGAGGGTGGGCCTGGCAATACCACCACCTGCAGCATGTCTTCGGACACGGCCCGAACGTTGCTGTGGACGGGCACTTTCTGCCTACGAGTACAACGTGTGACGGGTTTGGTTAGTTTTAGGAACTCAAACAAAAACCGTTATGACAGGTGCCACCACACTACTAGTGCTGTACCACATCTACAGCAGAGCTTCTCCTGCTTCTCCGGCCCTTTATCAGCGGTAGTAGGACGATGGGCCTGACAACATCACCTGCAGCATGTCGTACGAGACGGCCCGAACGTTGCTGTGGACAGGCACAGTCTGCCAACGAGTACTCGTAGAGTTGGGGTTCGTTTGGTAGAACTCCAAAAAAAAAAAAAACGTTTGGTATTTGACGGTTCTGTTTTTTTAAAACCATGGCCCAGCCATCTCGCTACACACGTTGCCGCACCTAGCTCGACCAACTGTGAACGACTTACCACCGCACCAGCGCGAGAAGGTTTCGTTTGTGTGTGTGCGTGCACAGAGCCCGCCGGGACTGGAATTGGTGCCGTGTGCGTTGAGCGCGGTGGTCAAACGTGGCCCAAAAAATGTTTAATCACACACACATACAGAGAAACTCAAAGCAAGGCACCCTACCCTCGAATGCGAGCCGTTATGAAGAGGCTTTTTTTCCCTTGGAAAACCAAGAAAAAAAAAGCTCGCGCTTCTCGCTCACGCGCCTCATTATTAATAGCATGAAGAGCATGAAGATCGCAAAGAAAACGAGCAAGGGTCCCCAAATTAAAACCAAACTGGAACTGCACTAACTCCAGGTGTTGCGAAAGACAACGTTGGCTCCAGGAACCCCATCCCATTAGGCGCATATCTCGAGAAAAGTTATGGAAAAAAAAATGTGCATTTTCTATTCGTACGGTTTTTGTGGTTGATCTCACATCGACCAATCGCCACAATGCAGTCCGTGGTCACAGGACAGGCTCCAATAACTCTGAAGTGGAATAGTACCTCAGACAAATGCCTCAGAAGGAAAAATAATGCACATACATAATGTACACATGTAACAACTGCAACTAATCGTGTACCTCTCGAGACGGAAGATAAATAGTGAGATCAGAAGACGTACATATCGGATGCCTGCGACACGCTGTATTTAAGACTCGCAACAGAATCCCAAGGAGACAGCGAAATGATACCCACGAGAGTTGGAAGACAGGATAAAAAAAGTCGGCGTCATAATCGATATAGAAATCGAAAGGAGGGATCGAAATCCCGTACCATGGTGTACAAAAAAATTGGAAAACCGGCTGGGCATGTCCACCCTGGTACGGTAAGACGCATATGTTCCGTAAATATATCATACTACAGCTGTCAGAATAAGCTCTACTGGCGATCCCGCCCCGCCTTTTCAGAGCGTAGAGCGCACCCCAAAGGGTTTCAGTTTTTTGGTACGTAGTTCACTACAACTGCAGTACGGGTACTGCATTACATGCTCTGTACATGGGTAATACGAGTACATGATATACTCGTATTAATAGTACATACGATGACGTATCAGGTATCATATTTATACCTACAATTTGTCTACGGCTGACGCCGCCCGCTCAACGAAGCGAGTCCAAGACCTTGATAGATAGAGACAGTGGCTGATAGCGGCTGATTATTACACGTCGGCATTGGACGGAGTGGACAGATGCGTTAGTATGGGTGGTGGAATGTAAGAGTGAGTAAGCTCAGCCCAATTCTTACGCAGTCGGAAACGTGTATTGAAAATGGCGGTTTCCGATCAGTTATTTTTCCGACTGGATTGTGAATCGCTACCCTTCTTATCGTCCGTCGGATCGAATATACAAACAGTTTTGTGTTTTTTTTCCTGGAGACGTTTTAATGTAAGGGAGTGACTTTCAATAGATTGACGAGCTCCAAGAAAAAAGGGTAGGGCAGGCGGAAGTCGGTTCGAAACTGCTTCGCCGTAATGCTCGTGGGGTCAGAGAGGTCTTCATCTTCCAGCAGCTGCGCCCAACCACACATACATGCTGATGTCTCGCTTCTTCCTAGAGCAGCGTGTGAGCTTCACACGCGGGGTGTTCTCCATCTCGTCCTCGACGCCATCGCGGCGCTGGATTTCTTCGAGAGTCGCCAAAGCTACAGGCAGCGCAGCGGTTTGCAAAAGGTCATCGATACCGCGCACTGCAGCCATCGGATGTTGTCACGTGCTGCTGACGGGCTTAGACAAGGATTTATCTCGCTGACTCGCGGCGAGCAGCAGCAGAAGTGACAGCAGCCAAGCCAGCGTCGCCGATGTTATGGTGTGGGGTCGTGTCCTATGTCTTGTTGTTGTGTGGGTGTGTGATACTCGTACGAGTATGCGGCGGGACTGTCTAACGTTTCCGATGCATGAATCCGACTGGCGTGTTGGATCGAAAATCTCAGTTTTCTCGATTGTCTGGTCCAGTTGGAAATCGCAGTCGAAAAATCTTGGATTGAAAAGGCGCTTTTTCAATTGCATAAGAAAGCCAATTTTTGTCTCCGATCGGAAACCGGCTTTTTCAATCCATGTTTCCGACTGCATAAGAACTGGCCTCAGGCCGGAGGTCGTTGTATTCAAAAGCATGGACAACCGCACAGAAACAACTCCACGCACGGCAGAAATACTCCAATATCGCTCGACACCAATAACGCCGCGTCACAACCCACACCTGGAAGAGTTATAACAGTAACGAATAGTCGCAATTCATGAAGTTGGCCGCGACAAACATATTCAAAAACATCGCAGAACGCCAACAATGCCGTTCGGGAACCCCAAAACCACAATACAGTATGAACACGTTGGCATCTACGCACGGTTTTCAATGACTCGTGAAGCCAACTCCGCCGAAAGCCAACATCACTCCAACAGATCTCAGGTTCATTGACGCAACAGCAGTCCTTTGATATCGCACGAAGTCAATAATGCCTCCAAGAGCACACAATACTCAATACTCGAAACGAAATACAACATGCCTCCAAAAACCTACGAGTACGAGCAGTACTTCAAGAACAACACGCGTTGTGGAAATGCACTCGTTGGCGTGTCGCACGAAGCCAACGATGCCTAAAGTCCACAGCAAGCGGTACAGTATGTACTACAGTAGCCCAGTTTATTAACACAGAGTATGTCAAGATCCCACATATAAGTGCTGTCCGACGAAACCAATACCGCCAAATGCCGACACAGCTCATACCCAAATTGTAGTCCTCGAAAACGAACGTGGTAGTCCACACTACGTACTGGATTAGAACACACGAGGAGAGAAGGCGAAACGACAATGGAACGGGCAGCAGCGGAATACAGCAGGAAGGCGGATGCGTTGCGGATGGTGTCGAGAGGATGGCGGGATGATATCGTGTAGCTGTGTGAGGAGGGTGTGGCGGGTGGGGGGGGGGGGGGGGGGGGGGGCTGGGCCAGCGAAATCAAGCTGTGGGGTTACCACGGACGAGATCGATCGATGGACAAGATCGACCAACCGACAAAGACCAGCTACCAACCCCTGAGTGTCACAGCTGTCAAATCTTCTTTCCCTCCATAAGGAATGTACATCCGTCATGAGATCATATAAAGCCGGTAGTACGCGCGATCAAAGCATCATACGCAGTTTGCAAAGTAACGAGTTTCGACGAATTCCTCGATCATACAGCTGACGTTTTTTTCCTTTAGTTGTGAATACCTGGTACTGGTATGTACCGGTATGATAATTTTACGCCGGACTGTGCTGGGAAATGAAGCGAATATTACCAAAACAATCGCTTTCACCAGCCGAGGGGAAGGGGGGTGATTCGCAGCCGCTGATTTTTACCGTGACGTATTACGTTGTACTGACTGCGGCAGCCAGTGCCCAGCAGTGTTTGCTTTTCTGGCTGTGCCTGGTCTCGCTCTCGAGACAATCGACTTTTGGCTCGCACTGGTATTGAATATCAGGTATCTATTGGTGGAAGAAAGTTAGCGAGTCGTCAAACTTCGATGCTATCGGATGAGCAGTGGGAATGCTGGACCCTATGCATGACGAAAATGAAGGCACGTACCGGCGGGGAGAACGAATGATGCCTGTAACCATATCTTGTCCAGCAGGGCGCCGAAGACAAAACCTCCTACCAATCGGGCTGGAAAATAAAAAGGATGACAAACAAACAAGCAGACAACCTGCCAGCTCGAAAAGTTCCTGGAGCACGGTTTTGTTGTTCCCCGTCCGGTGTTTTTCAAACAATACACCATATACCGGGTACTTGGTAGGTTTCTGTTTATACAGACTTTACATTTTCTCAGCTGGAGCAGTCGTTACTTCGACAAACGAGGCACAGGGAGCAGTCTTCCTCTGTACGTTACTTACTTATGTTCCCTCACTGACATTATGGGTCCTCATAAATTTTGGATGATGTACCGGAGAGAGCGAGATTTCGCGCTCTGGGTGTGAAAACACACGTGGACGCGTGGAAGGAGCTCTGAGTGTGGCCTCGAGCGAGAGGGGGAATGGAACAAAGAGCCGTCTGTTGTACGTGGTCTCCCGCATGATCAACCTACCTACATATATATACATGTACGATGGTGTTGAAGGTGTACTCTGGGAGCTGGAATTGTTTTTTATAGACCATGTACGGTGGTGTTGAAGGTGTGCTCTGGGTGCTGGAATTGTTTTTTTTAGACCAGGTTTCAAGCCGTTTTCAATTTTCATCGCGATCAGATCCGCCACTCGGCCCGCTGTTTCCTCGTCGGGCCTGGCCGTGCTCGCCTCTCCCCCGACTCTTGACGGGGGTGGCCTCGGCCGTGCTCGCGGCGTGTCTCGGCGGAGCGTGCTGCTTTCGCATTTTTGTGGTATGTACAAGCTCTTCGTGCAGCAGTTGGTCCCGCCCGCTACGCTCGCTCACGAAGAGGAAGAATGGAACGGGACAGACGGTCCAAACAACTAGAGTGCAAACAGGCGACTTGCAAAACGTCAAGAGCTCCATGCTCCATCCAGGAAAACAACCCGAACGCCGCATGCATGTACGTACTCACATACTCATTTTCTCCTTCTGATAGGTGCGAAGGAGAAAGCACAGCACGGCGCAGCACGGCGCAGCACCGCAAAAAAACAGTGAAGAAAACGAAAACGGAACTGGGAAATTCAGACAGAGAAAAAAATCCCCGTCCGCTCTGATGTAATTATTTTCCGCTTGATTGGAACACCTTGCGTCGGCCACTAAAATATAGAACGGCAGACCTTCTCTCAGCCTCGTACGCTGCCCGTCCCTCTCGCAACCACCTCGCCACCGATTCGGTCCGGCTTTCCTCCCTCTCTGCCCCCGTCGCGTGCCTCGCGTGAAGCCCGGTGCTCACCGTGGCCCGTTCGCCAGGTGCTCAGACTGCGAGGCTCTCTCTGTGAAATTCAGATTGGTCGCGAAAATAATCAACGTTTGAATGTTCTTTTGCTATATCGAACGACCCTTAAAGACTCGTACCTCTAATATCCCACCCCACGCGAGGAGGCCGGGCAGAGCCCATTCATGCTTCTCTCGTGTCTCGAGGCACACGCGAAGACTAGCCACGGAAATGGCGACCGCACTCCTTCCAACCTCCCCTATACCCGCCAGCGCCCGCTGACACCCGCGACGGCACCGGGCCCGCGGTGCCGTGCTCTGGGTGCACGCACGCACACAAAACTAAAGAAGAAAAGGAAAGAAAGGCTCTCGCCGGCAAGTAATGGAAGGAGGCGGTGTTCGAGTGGGAGCTCTGAGAGGCCAGGGATGTACCAACCGAGCACGCTCAGAGAGAGAAAAAAACTGTAAGAAAGTCTAAATATATTTGCTTTACTTTTTAACCTGATCCCCTAGATGGTACCGCCTCGTTGTCACTGAATAATCCGTGTACAGTACCAGTGGTAGCGCATTAGAGCTTGATGCGATGTCTTCCGTCTCGTGACCGAACAACAACAGCGACGATTATACTGCATACCACCGCTGTCTACCATCCACCAACAACGCACGCAAGCTGACGACAGTCACACATCGTGCTGCGCGAGTTCCTAGCGGCAGCTATACCTTCTACTTCCTCTCGACGAGTACGTGCCGTAATGCTGCTGCCATGTGCCCCCATTTGCTGCTGCTGTGCTGCTGCTTGGTGATGGCATTCTATTGTCGTAGCAATCTGTCCTTGAATGTAAATGCCGTTTTATACAAACACCGCTGCGATCCTTACACGCACCGCCAGCATACGAGTACGCGTACATAGCTGTGTTGTTCGTTCTGCCCCCATTTGCTGCTGCTGTGCTGCTGCTTGGTGATGGCATTCTATTGTCGTAGCAATCTCTCCTTGAATGTAAATGCCGTTTTATACAAACACCGCTGCGATCCTTACACGCACCGCCAGCATACGAGTACGCGTACATAGCTGTGTTGTTCGTTCTGCTACACTGCTGCTTGCTTCTGCTGTTGCTGCTTGCTGCTGCTGTTGCTACGTGCTGATGCTGTTCTGTGTTGTACACGTGCCATCCGGGGTGTTCTTCCCTTTAAAAACAACAAACAAAATACGGAGTACTTACCGTCGACCTCCTACTTTTTTGTATGCTCCTACTTTTTTGCAAGAGTGCGCCGTTGAGTACACCCCTTGGTATTACAGTCGATTTTGTGCGGCTTCGGTTTACCTACCAACTTTGACCGCTACGGGTTTGCGCGGAGCCGCAGGCGGGCGTCAGCCCGCCGTGGCGAAGTCCCCTTGTATGTAAGGGCAGGCCTGCATCATGAGCTGCGCCCGGATAAGAAGCTCAATAATCAAGGGAACAAACAGTGGAGCCATTCAGCGCCATTTTTCAACCTAATCAAATATTGCGTAAAGGACCTATTAATATAAAAAACAAACTTCCGCTTTTTCGATAGAAATTTGATGGAGAAGTCACGTATGAGATCGAGAACTCGTCGGTCATATTTGCGAGCTGCGTGTGATACCTGGTACTTTAATCGCCCGTTTCCGTGCGTCATTTTGTACCTGGTATGTGTTACTTTTACGGTGAGGTAAAGGCTACTGAAAAGACCACGTAAGTACGTGTATTCGGAACTTAAGGTTGGTGCTAAAAATGCTGACTGGGAAACTAGTGCACCCCTTATTGCTTGTTCTATACTTTTTTATTCAGCAATACGGTGGTAGCCGAAACAAAATTCAAGAGTACTTTAGGTAAGGTCCGCACTCAGGTATACCCGAGTAAAATTCCCGGGCCTACCTAACCATTTAGGTACGTAAGGTACAACCTCCGATACCTACCTACAGTAAGTTTCAGGTACGATTGGTACGACCTTCGATACTTACCTAAGTTTCACCTATCTTTAGGTACGACCTTCGACACTTACCTAAGTTTCATCTAGCAATAGGTGCGACCCCCGATACTTGCCGAATTTTTGGGTATGACCTCCGGTATTTGCATGAGTTTTACCTAACTTTAGGTACGACCTTCGATACTTTCATAAGTCAAGGTAATTTGACCTCGGATACATCTACAGTAAGTGTAAGCACGACCTCAAAAGACCTTACCCCAAGCGTGGGCATGTTTGGTGGTCGGGTACTGACCGGAATATTTCATACCAAGGTATCTGGTCTACGTACCGCGTTCCTAATTCCTACTTTTGACGTCATCACCAGGACGATCTAGATTTGGGTACCATAGGTCAGGCACGCATTGGCATAATCCCTCTGCTACAAGACACCGTCACTCACAGCCCAACCTACCCCACGGTTAGAGAGTAGGGTCGTGGATATTGAGCTAAAATATTGATGGAGTCCATCAAGACCCACGTACTGCACCGGTCGAGGGGGGCGGCACACTAAATGCGCCCGGGGTAGAGGTGTCGGGGGTCGCGCCGGGCAAGGGCGTCGCTGTGATCACGCCAAAGCTCCTTTTCGAGATGAAGGGAAGCACACAGCAGATGTACGACCTGCGGAGCGAAACCGCAGAGTTCGTCAATGACTCCGTCGTACCGCGTTGTTACCGGGGAGAAGCGACTCGTGTGAGGCGCCGTTCATATACTCTCTATTAGGGGGGACCATAGTAAATAGGACCAAATATTGTCAGTAAAAAATAGGTAAATATATGGGTTTTTATGTATACCATAGGTCCTGTTAACTATAGACTCCCGCAATAGGAGTCTACTGCGAGCCGGCCGACCAGAGCGACCTCAACGCCCTGTACTACTGGCCTTCAGCAATAAGTGCCGCTCTGCAAATACCGCACCCCCCTTCGCAAGGAAACAGCGTAGCAGCGTGAACAAACACCACCTCACCTTGGGTACCGCCTCCGATAATTGACGAACAGGTACGACCTCCGATGCGTGCCTGACTTTAGGTACGACTTCCAATGTATGCCTAACTTAAGGTACGATCTCCGGTACTTAACCGAGTGTTGCTTAACTTTAGGTACGACCTCCGCTGCTCAACCTAAGTATTAGGTACGACCTTCGATATTTACCTACCAGGGTACTAGGTAAGTTTTACCTAACTTAGGTACCACCTTCTATACTTGCCTAGCTTGCAAGTACAACCTCCGGTACGTACCTACCAGGTAAGTTTTACCTAAGTTTAGGTACGACCTTAGGTGCTCACCTAAGTTTGTCCTAACTTCAGGTACGACCTTCGGTACTTATCTAAATTGTATCTAACGTTAGGTACAAGCTCCGATGCTCCCCCTCGTTGTAGGTTCGTTAGGTTGAGGCTCCAAAACGTACCCCGGGTTTAGGTATACCCTTCTTAAACATAACCTTGCAGAACTTCGTTGTGTTTTTTCTCCTTGGCAACTATCGTTACTTTCTAGCTCAATTGCACTTTGGTTGTTACGCCTGGTGACGTCCAGGACAAGCCGAGGTAACGCTTGTCTTCCCTCCTCCCCCTAGTATCATATGTTCATGCCTTGGACTTTATCGCGCGTTCAGTAAATTTCGGCATTCTCACTGCGCATCTATCTCGTCGACATTCGCCTGAGAAAGCATATACTTCGTATGCTGACTGTGGGAGACTAATATTGCCAAGTTCGCCCCCAACTTTACTACTCTTTTCGCATCCAGGAGCGCTCTTCTCTGTCGTATATAACGGTAAGGCGGCGTGGAATCGGGGTGTCAGCATGGAATCGGACGCTAGCATAAGCAGCACGGGATCGGGAGCTAGCGTCACTGGTAACGTGGTTGGTCGTCCAACGGTCAACGCTGAAGATAGTTCAGCTGTCAGAGTTGAGGTTTGTGCAGCTGAAGTTGAGGCTCGTGTAACTGTCAAAGCTGAAGTTTGTGCAACTGCCAACGCTGAGGCTCGTTCGGCCGTCAACGCCAAGGGTCGTGCGACTGTCAATGCTAAGGAACGCGCAACTGGCAACGCTGAGGCTTGGGTAACTGCCACAACTGAGGATCGTGCAACTGTCAGCGCTGAGGATTGTTCAGCCGTCAGCGCCGAGGATCGTGCATTTGCCAATGCTAAGGATAGCGCAACTGTCAACGCTAGGGCTTGGGTGACTGCCAAAGCTGAGGATAGTGTAGCTGTCTTCGCTGAGGATCGTTCAGCTGACAACGCTGAGGAACGCGCAACCGCCAACGCCAAGGGTCGTGCGACTGTCAATGCCAAGGAACGCGCAACTGTCAACCCTGAGGCTTGGGTAGCTGCCAAAGCTCAGGATCGTGTAGCTGTCAGCGCTGAGGATCGTGCAGCTTTCAATTCCGAGGCTCGTGCAACTGTCAATGCTGTGGCTTGGGTAACTGCCAAAGCTGAGGATCGTGCAACTGTCAGCGCTGAGGATCGTGCATTTGCCAATACTGAGGAACGCGCAACTGTCAATGCTGAAGCCAGGGTACCTGCCAACGCTGAGGATCGTGCAACTGGCTTCGCTGAGCGTCGTGCGACTGTCAATGCTGAGAATCGATCAGGTGTCCACGCTGCGGTTCGCTTAGCGCGATCTCGCGCGCTGTTTGGCGCGCTTGACGGCACCCGCAGCCAGAGGAGGAAAGATTCCCGGGCTCGCGCTATTAGTAGGGGGAACCCGCAACTAAACCCGCGAAACCCGCGAGAACCGCGAGAACTAAACCCGCGAGAGATAGCCAGGAGAAAAAGGAGGCAGCTGGCGAGACTGCAGGCGATGCAGAGCCTGCCGAATGCCTGCACGCACGAGATGACGCAAAGGCCACCCGACGAAGTGCGGGCGGTCAATAAGGACCTAGACGATTTTCGAATGTCGGTGTGGACCGGGATGTGCGCTGGTGGTCTAGGTGTATCCGCACCCATGCATGGGTCGGAACTGCTTGCGAGGAGCGATATGGCTATGATGGGCCATCAAGAATTGTTGACGGAGGCCAGCAGGCTGAGCAGGGCAAAACGCATGGCAGTCCGCGTAATCCATCGGCATCCGAGGCACGCAGCCGAGGACTTGAAGAAGGCGAACATGAAACTGCAGGCAGCTACCGTGAACACGAAACTGCAGGCAGCTACTGTGAACACGGAAGTGCAAGCAGCTAAGGATAGTCTAGACGCTCGAAGATTGGGTGGTAAGGTCTCAGCCGAAGCTACTCAAGAAGAAGTTCGGGACGAGAGAGATGACGAGAAAGCTCCGGCTAATGTGGATCCTCGAGAACGGGCCAGGGAGGTCGGTAAGATAAACCGGGCAAGACGCGTCGTGGCCTGCGCAATCCAACGGCGGCGGCAGAAGGTACGAGCGTGTGAGAGGACCGAGCTCAAGTCATCGGAGATTATGCTTGAACGAAACAAAGTACGCGAAGCCGGAGAGAGAACAAGCGGGAGGAAAGCAGGTATATTGAATGCCGCAATCGACACGTCCGATGTAAATCTGCCTCAAAAATGGTCAGCAGTTGAGTTAATTATTTGCGTTATTTCAGTGAGTATAGTTGATATTTCACGTACAGTATTTCGAATCGCGTTGAGATCACGAAGGCTGTGTTTTTTTTATCGTCGCAGCTGTAAGGTTTTTTACGTTCTGTATGAAATGACATACAACGAAACTGTATGGGTTCGAAAACGCCCGCGCCAAAGTTACGTATACACAAGGAGGGCTTGCCGTATGGTAATAGAATGAAAAGGAAAAAAAACACTGGAATCCGCTTCAATGAAATAGCAACAAATACATTGCCACCCGGCACCCTTTTTGCCATCCGGCACAATGTGTAAATCATTTTCGTTGAATGTATTACGCAGGCTTGACCACGAAGTACACGAAAAGCCGCGTCTCACGTTTCGAATACATTGCCATCGAGTATCGCTCTCATCTGGTGATGCATGGTGCCAAACTAAAAAAAAAAGAACATATATTTGGCAGCACCCAAAGAAAAAGAAAAAGAGTTCTGCTGGATTTGAACCGGGGACCGTCCGGGTGATCTTAAAACATTCTGTGCGTTGAGCTACCCGACATATTTAGGGCCGTTTTACACGTTCCAAATATTTGGAAGGAAAATTCCAAATATTTGGATCAATAAATTTGGAACCCAGCGTTTAATTTTGCTCGTCCATCGCGGGCCCACTTCCATATTTCGCCGCATTTTGAGAGGAGGGCAGCAACGGGGACCCAAACACACTCTGTACACGCAGCACACGCCACCGATAGCCAGCATGAGCGGGCGACCCTCTAGGCCTAAGACTCCCCCGGCTCGGTTCCAAGATGTTGGTGGGTTTGGCGCTGCCTGCGGTCACAGCGCTTGGTCATCATCGTCTTCATCCATGCTTCCAGGGATTGGACGTGCTGCTGTGAACACTGCCGATGGCTACGCTGTCGCTGCCCCGACGGCCGCGGGCAGCGGCAGTTGTGGAGAAGGCGAAGAGAGAGGCTCCGGCGATGATAGTTGTGTGATCGATGTGGACGACGGCGCACTTACTACTGGCGACGTGGCCGGGTCTGTTGCGCTGCAGCCTGCGGCGGCAGCGTCAGCAACGAGAAGGCAAGTCCCGAACACAACCCTAGAGAGGGGCTGCACCAGTGCCTCTGACGACGATAGCTCAAGCTCTAGTAGCGATTTTAGCATTAGGGGCCAGACTGGATCATCGGGCGGAGGGGCTGCTGCTGCCGGGGGGAAGGGCAAGAGCAAGGGCAAGGGCAAGGCACCGGCAGCAAGAGAAAGATCCAACTCATCACCGACACCACCAGCAGCACCAACTGGACCTAGCGCAACGTTCATCAAATCCCTCCAACGTAACAAGAAGAAGTCCTACGCTTCCTGGCCGGCGATGCTGCTTCAAGTGGCATGCTCGTTGCGCCAAATTTCGGGCCAGTCCAAGCAGAGGGATACTGCAGTAATGGCCACCGCCTTGGAGAGTCTAGACTCGGCGGCGGGGAGGTCTAGCCCCTACGTGAAGGATCTCGAAGATAAAGCGGCAGGTGAGAAGTTGATGAGTGAAGCCTACCGAGAAGTAGATGTGTGCGAGTATAGCCCTCAGCCTGCAGCATAATACTTGGTGGGGTCTTGCGGAGGGAGGCATCTTTGCGAGGGACGGGGGGTTTATTGAGCGGGCAATCCGAGCGAGGTTGGCATACACAAAGCTCGAGCGGGCGGGAATGCACGGATGCACGGTCTTTTTTGAGTTTGTGGGTATTTTGTAGGTCCGCCCTGTACTGCTGTAGACAAGGATAAACACTCACACTCCCACTACTACATTAAACCATACTTTTCGTACAGGTAGGACAAAAAAGAGAACAATATGTGCTTCGTCTTCTTCGTGGGCATATCATCTCTCTTTTTCTGCGATCGCATGCCTTGCGGAACTTCACGCACACGAACGGGATAGACCTAAGAGCTAACTTGGATGACATACCGGCGCCCCCCTTCCCACCTTGCGCGTTCTTGAAATGTACCTTGCAGGAGGCACTGCGGCGTCGAACCCACCAGCAGCAGGTTCGGAAGATGATCCTATCGCGCCGCCACCCACCCTCGTTATGGCCATTGAAGCGGCTGTTGCCGGGGGCCTAAGCCCCCGACCGGAGAAGTTGTTCGACGGTAGCGACGGGAAGTCGTACACGGCTGCCGACATCTTGGCCTTTATCCGGAAGAAGGAGGCTGCAGGGGGTGACTCGTCTACACCCAGGGTGTATAAGAGTAAGCATTGCATCCCTCGGTGGGTGGAGTTGCTTGTGGACATCAGGTGGAGGGGGAGGTATGCAGGCAGTAGGACCCAGCTAAGCAAGGCAGAGCTGGACAGCAAGCAGACGGGGAAATCGAGGAGCGTCAACGTGGATCTCTGGATGGCGTTCAAGGACGACACGGTGAAGGTGAGACCCCATGCCAACGTGTACGTCAGCCTTGAACCTGTTACACTCCCTCGGGCCTGTTGCTGTTGCTGGTGCTGCTTTTTTCTTTCTTTTGTGGCGTGGCGTGTCCTGTTGTTGGGTGTCCGTGTTTTTTTGGTACAACCATGGCGGGATGCTCTCCTTGTGAGTACCTCCGTAGTATTCTCTGCCAACGACTGGAGAAGTAGGATAGAGCACCAGGATGTAATACAAAAATACTTTCGGCCCCAAAGCGTCCTGACTGTTCTACACCAACAACAATAGTGCCCCCCCCCCCCCCCCCCCCCATCGCCCTGTCTGAGGAGGCCGGTCCCGAATGTTATATGCCCTCCTTTTTGTGTCACCTGGCGTTTTACCCCATTTGTGAACTCGTTTATGGCAATTTGTTTTTGGTTGTTGAAAGCGCTGGATGTTGGGACTCGTCTTGCGGACATATTTGAAAAGTGACTCTGTGTCCTCTGAACACTTGCAGGTCGCCGAGAGTCTCGCCGATGATGAACATGTCATCGCGGCGCAAATCGACCCCAACATCGTTCACCAGCCCGACATCTCGTTCGACAAGTTCATGAACATGGGCAAAGAAATCAACAAGCAGTTCGGGGAATGCGACGGCAACTACAAAAAGTCTGGGAGTCACGACGAATGGTACAACTTCTGCAGAGGTGAATGGTGTACGCGTTCTTTGACGTCATTTTCGTATAATGTACGAAGCGGCCGATGTTTCGCTTGTTTTTTTTTTCACTGCTGTGTTGCGTGCATGTACGTGTCGTTGAATGCGAAACAAGTCCCCGCTTCGTGTGCAACCCCTCCAATCGGCGCAATCAATATTACAATGAGGTGCGACTACTGTGCATGACTTTTTGTTAGATTAAATATCAAGAACCCCCGAGGGGAGGGAGTTGTTTTTGCCGCTGTCGCTACCCACGAACATGCCGCAGTGTCTGAAGGCCTCCCCGACCACGATGTCTCACGCGAAACTGCGCCACCAGTAACCAGTAGTTGCCATATCTAGCAGTGGTTTAGACAACTCGAAACTCAGCTTCCACTTGCTGCAGAACTAGATCCACCCAGCCGCGAACGGTTGCTGATTTTTTATGTGACCGCTACTCTTTTGATGCATGAATGGCGTACCCCCCCCCCAAAAAAAAAAATAACAGGTGACTTGGATGCGTACTACTTCGGCGAGGTGATGAGGGAACACCAGGATGTACTCGCCGTGTGCAACCAGCTCATGCCGGACAGCGTGCAGAGGGACGAGACGGGTGTGGGGGCGTCGGACCCGAGCAAGATTGGTGCCGCCGGAGCCGCATCCGACGCCGCCAACAGGGAAAACGCCAAACGTGCAGCAAAGGAGCAAAACGACCACCTCTCAGGCAAGGACAAGAAGAAGAAGAAGAAGAACAAGGACATTGAGGCCGCCGCGAAGGTCGCTTTCTCGGCATGCAAGAGCGAGCTGGGACTGGGAGAGGGTGGAGGTGGGCTGTTCGGCGTCTGATCGAAGCCCCGACCCCGCCGCTGGCGGGCGCACCTACATCCTGGTGTGACACCAAGGAGGGAGTGGAGAGCAGTGCGGCGAAACTACGGCTCTCTGAAGAGCTGTACGAATATCTCCAGAGGCAGAAGAAACGCCTCGCGGCGGAGATGGCGAAGGGAGACGGTGCTGACCAGGACGATATCACGTACCTAAAAAAACAAATTATCCAGATACGCGCCCGAATGGAGAAAATAGTCGGCGATGATCTGTAGAGAGTCGGACGTCATGAATCCACATCTTGCAGCTGGGGGAGAGCCGGCGAGAGGGGGGGGGGGGGGGGGGGGGGGGGTGCGGAGGGAGGTTGGGGGTTGCGGATGGTGAGATTTGGGTGCTCCATGGGTTGAAACAAAGCGAAGTATCACAGGCTGTTGGAAGACCGCAGATGACTCGTACAAAGTTATTTTTTTCTGTACAAGTTATTCGTTCGCCCAACACGTTCGCGTATTTTGAGGGCGGCAGCACTATATGTTGTTCGCATGGTTTGAAATTCGGATGCGGACGAGGTCGGGGAAGGGAGGAGGGTGACGCGTCTTATTTTGCGGGTGCGTATGTACCGCGCACATGAGTTTTTCGCGCGGAGGGTTTCTGTTCAGCTTCCCAGACTGCAGGTTAAATTAAAGCGTTCATGGTTCTACATTGGAAAATATTGATGCGGGCGTCGCACCGCGCAAGTCCCGTATGTTGCACAGCCTTTGACGGGCGCGCAACATGTCTCTTGTGGCCTGCCGATAAAACAGCGAAGAGTATTTCCATCATGCACAGAAAGCTCACCGTGTTCACGGAAATCGCGAGAACGTCGTACGATCACACACGTAGACGTTTTTTTTTTTTTGTCACATTAGCTCTCTATTCCAAAACATCCATGGGAACCCGTGGTCAGAAAGCTTGGCACACTAGACGCCGCAAAGAAACTAAGCAAAAAAATTGTACATACGCGCCCGGCGATACTAAACTACGTCCCGAGGGGTCTCACGTCTCGCTGGCGCTAAATCAGAAAAATAGGGTACGTACCATCCGGAACAATTATAAAAGGTGTTGAAAATACCAGCAAGCCTAGGTGCGACGCTATGTAGTGGAGGAGAGATGACTACGATGTAGGTAGCGAACTGCCTGGCGCACGTTTGCAAACAAGAAGCACACCACGCCAAGAAAAACAAACACAACAACACGCAGACACGTTAACGACAACGATGTACTCCGCACTATTGTTGCCCAACCGCTAGATGGTGCAAAATGGCTGGTGCACGCGTGCAAAAAAAAAAACAGCGGTGTCGGAAAAACAAATGTCACCAAAACCTGAAGGACAACAGCGACATGTTCCGCCCTACATAAAACCGCTACATTGACAGGATGTGCATTTTCCAACTTCCCACCCAAACGGCGCTTCGGAATCGAAACACTCAACACAAAAACACATGTGACATAATCAACACCACCGTACCCATGGTTGTTACAACGCCAGCGTACTCACCCCCGTACCGCACAAAAAAAACGTTCCCGCCCCACACCTCGAACCCGTCCTCACCACTCATTCAGCACCCGCTCCAAACCAAAGTCGGCGGTTGCTCCACGAGCCTTTCCTACGTCCCTCCCCTGTACCAAGCCCTTCAATTCGCCTCGGCTGCCCACCCTCCCTACCGCCAAGCCTCCTCCCAACCACGATCGTCGTCGATGGGCTCATCCCCGCGCACCCGAAGCAACGAGAGGCTCACCACGCTCTCTCTACGACACCCGGCCCCCGTTGCGAGCAATGTTGGTTTCAGGGCGGTACTGTCGCATGTCGTCCAGCACCATCTTGACCGCCATGCGGGTGGCGACGTCTCCCGACCTTGTCGGCTTTTTCAGGCCCTTGGTGGTCGAAAACTTGTTGGGCAGCGTCTCGTCGTCCGCCAGGTAGGGGCGGCCACGCCCGGACGCTGCGTCCTCCTCTGACCAGAGGATCGGCTTGGCCTGCTCGTCCCGGAGGAAGTTGTGAAGGTGGAAGAGGGCGGTGATAAGGTCGGTGCGCCCAGCAAACTGAACCCGCAGCGGCCTCCACAGAATCCCCCACTGAGACACGAGGATGCCGAACGATCGCTCAATCTTGATTATCAGTTGGCTGAGGTGGAAGTTGAACGAGTCCTGGTCTCGCGGCAGCTTCTTCCCTGGATACGGCGTGAGAAGCTGGTCGCTCAGAGGGTAAGCGGCGTCGCCGAGGACATAAAAGCCCGCCGGCAAGCAATCTACCACGCTCGAAAGGTCCGAACGATTCCACGCCGTCCAGTCGTTGGTTGCCCCGGGGGAAATTGCCGACATGCTGCAGAACCGGTAGTTGGAATCACACGTAGCCGCACTTGCTGCCCGAGTAGTACGAGAGTACGTTCGGGGTGTTCACAGCAGTCGGAGCGAGGGTCTTCACGAACAGGCCATCCGCGGCAGCCACACAGCCTTTGAAGACGCCACCAGTACTTTTCACCTAGGGATCGAAAATTGAATAATAAGTGGACAGCAGAAGGAACATCATAAGAGAATCAAATAGGAAATCATATTATTGACGACGTCTAGTGTCAAAGGGGCGACGGCGCGGCGAGAAAACATCGCCTAGATTGCTCGTCCAAATACATCCCCGGCGCCCCACCCGCGAGGAAGGGTTCACCAGCATCGGAAACAAGTGAACACAACACAAAAGCAACGGGGCACCCGCCAACCCCCCCCCCCCCCCGGGGGGTGGTAACATAACGGGGGTGCGCATGGCTTCTGAATGTATTCACGCCATGGCCATATGAACTCGTCTTTGGGACAACGTATCGCAACTCCGACGGGCAAGCACGGTGACCAAAAAACGTCTGGACTCTGGTTAGGCCAACATATTCCGGTGGCCCACTGCCGTAATAACACCCCGAGGGAACATCTGACGTAATAAAAACAGATCGGCGCGGTGAAGGAAGTTGTTGCTTGACAGCATACATCCCTGGAAACGAATATGCCCCCGGTCGAGATAGTCTGCAACCCGCATGCACATATACAACGAGCAGGGATGGCTCGGACGGGCATGAATCCCGCATCGCCGAGGGGAAACGGGATGCTCTTGCAAGCACCTACATTGAAAAAAATCATCTACAACAGAGAGAGAGGGGCACAGTAACTCCTGGAGAGAGACGCGCAGGGGTAGATATCTACCACTAGCTACGTACAACCGACAGCCCCACAAGAACGGGCGCGTGCACACACACACGCACACACATGCGATCGATGCTGATATATGTACATCGTAAAAAAACGTTCCATACACACAACCACACACACACCTCCCCACAGCTGAGCTTGCCGGGTGCACTCGTCCACGGTTTGCGGGAAGAAGAAACGCCCTACTTCCGGCGTGTTGTTGATAGCATCCACAACCTGCCACAGGATATCGTAGACCGTCTCCTTCGCGATGCCGAACACCACTGCCACATCGAGGTAGGAACCGCCGGCCAGCATTCGCAAGGCGACAGCTAAACGGATCTTCACCGACACAGCCCCGCTACCCGTGCGCAGCCCTGAAATATGTTCAGCAATTATCCGCACGGCGAATGTATAAGATGGAGTGCAGCCGTGCCAGTGGGCTCTACACAGCAGCAGCAGCGGCGGCGGCGGTCGGGGACCCCCGATGGTTAAAAAAAACACATGTGTAAAAACATGTGTACCAACTTGTGAGCTGCTGAGACATGTGTAAAAACATGTTTACCAACTTGTGAGCTGCTGAGACAAAGTCGACCAGTTAAAGCCAGATTCACAAGCACTACGGCTACCTCTCACGGATCTACACTCTATCTGCCGGCTCTTACTTGCGTAGAAGTCGTTCGGCTCGAGGACCGGCCGCAGCAGCTCGGCCAGCTTGTCGAACGTGCCTGGATCCATGCGATACATCCTCCGAAAGATGCCACGCCGCCGCAAGTCCGCCGTGTGTGCTTCCCACACCAACCTCCGCGGCTCGTGGTCAGGCTGTAGAACCCTCGGCCCGAATCCTGACATGACGGTGGCAACTACGCTCAGCACCAGCACCACAGCAGCTACTGCTCGCATGTTCTTCGCCACCTCTTGTCGCGTAGAGGGTCGGTAGCGCGGCCTCCGTGGAGGGGGAGACGTGCCACCGGAAGGAGCAGCACGCTTACTGCGGTCGGCCATGGCCTAATTCAGATAGCTGGGGTGCGGGGCCCTCGTCGTACAGCCTCAGAGGCTCTCACTTGTCGCCGGCAGCTAAAACTTGGAAAGTGGGGTATAGGCTTCCAAATATTTGGAATCATCTGGTTCCAAATTTTTCAGCTCCGAACGCCTCCAATTTTTTGGAAGGAATATTGAGGGACGCCTCTTCATAAGTTCCAAAAAATTGGAAATTTGGAAGTTTTTTCCAAATATTTGGAACGTGTAAAAACGGCCCTTACTATGCCATAGACATATACCTTTTATATGTACGAGTAGACGCTTGCCATCGTAACATTTGTTTTTGTAAAAAAAAACGAACCTAGCGCTCGCCCCCGGGACGCGATGCGAGCACGACCGAGGCCGCCTCTGCCAGGGTCGGGAGGGGCGAGTAAGGTGACGCATGTCCAGCAAACAGCGCACCGAAAGGTGGACCCTCATCTCAAACTACAGGTAGCTCGGTTTCAGCTCAAGAGCTAGCACACAACGGACCTTCAAACTGCTGAGGGCCGACCTCGTAATTCATCCTACGTATACTTACATGTATGAGTCTTGCTACGCCAAAGTCAACCTCGTACAAACCAAATCATACCTCAAACACGATTGATCACTTACCAAAAATAATACATGATCCCTAATCGAAAACAAAATCAACCCTGTTTTTTTGTTTACTGCCAACACTGCTCCGGTGGTCAAGGTTCAGCCGATGCCTGCCAAGCAGAACTTGGGGCGACGAGAGAACACAGCCACGCCCGGAATTTTCCCGATAGGTGTCATCCTCGGGAAATGCGGGAGACCCCCTGGGGCGACGGGGACGTCGGTGTCGAGATCCGCGCAGACGAAGTGAACAGAAGGCGCGTCACAGCGGGCGAAGCGAGCACAACAAGCAAGATGAAGCTGACGAATGGGCGAGCAAATGTGGACGGCATACAGGCTGGCGAAGTGGAGCTGCAGCCGGGTGGGGTAGCTCTTCGGGGTGGCATAGGGATAGGTGAAGTTAATGGCAAAGCAGTGGTTGTGAACGACACAGGTGCCGGTGGATTCTCGATGGTCGATGCTTTAAATACGCAGGAAGAGCTTCGAGCAAAGGCAATGGTCGAGGCGGCGAGGACGTCGACCCGGGACGCCCTCGAGGTTGAGAGGGAGGCTGAACGTGAGCGGGCTCGTATCGCGGAAGAGACTTGGCAGCGTGCAGAGAAGCAGAATAAGCTGAATCGCAGGGCGTCGAGAGCTGCGAGGAGACTCGAGAAGCTGCAGGATCGGGAGAGCAGAGAACAGCTCAATGGAGAAATGTTGAGGCCGCCCGTAGAACGGATGGAGGAGCCTGATCGATCGGAGAAGGATGTCGTTGTAGCGGGAGGGGGAGGCATGTTGGCACAACAAGATGCCCACGACGACGTGCACGCGACGGTGGTGAGTGAGCCGTAGGGAGGATTCCGATCAATGGGAGATAGAAAGAACGAGTAGATTTGTTGTAAGCAAATACTCTGAACGCGCAATTGTTTTCAGCACAAACCGAACTATCGCCCGCGACTGACACATTCATCTCTAACCACCTCATGGCGAATAAATGGACCACTTTTGTCGGAGTTTTTTGTCAGCCTTCGGCATTGCAAACTACTACTGAAATGGACAGGTCTCATATTTCTGTAACTGTCTTTGTCTCGACAGCGGGGACGTGCAGCAGCCGAAGCGAGCGCACGCAAGAGGAAGTCGGGTGTATTGGGTACCATAATTGGCACCTCCGATAGTCCGGATTCAGCCGACGCCTATCCAGGAGATATTGGAGCGAGAGAACACGGCCATGCCCGGGATTTGGCAGGGACGGGTCATCCTCGAGCGATCTGGAGGGGGCTCCCCGGAGGCAACGGGGAGGTGCGTAGGCTACAGCGAGACATCCGAGCTATCGGAGATTTAAGGTCATAGGTGTGTTCCTGTCAGCAAGCACGCTGAACGTGCAGAGTTCCTGCAGCACAAGCCCAAGTATCGCTCGTCACCTACGCTTTCGTCACAGACCGCTTCATCATGAATCGTGAATCACGTATTTTGTGCCTTCGGCCTCCGTGATCGCAAAATTCTACCGGGTTGGATATGCCTCAACTATGTATCTGTCTACCGTACCTCTCCCGTCTACCGGGAGTATACCTCTCCCTCACTCCCTTCTGTCCTCTTTCTCGATGGATGAACGGAAAGACAGATGGGAGGATGGACTGACGACTTTTGAATAAGTAGGTGGTCCAATCATCTAGTCAATCCAATTATCAGTAAATCAACATACCAGGTACCAACTAATCAACCAACAAACTATCAAGCGGCCAACCAATTAATCAATCGATGCACACCCTAGGGGCCACTTGCGGGCGTCGGCGAGGTGAGCATGAGCATGAGCGCTCAGGGGACAGCGCAAGGGTTTCAAGCCTTGGCGCGTTCTCAACCTGGGGCCGCGGGCAAGAACACGTGGGCAGAAAAAGCGAGGTCGGTAGACGGGGGGGGTAGAGGGGGTAGTGCGCATGCTGACTGGTGCGTGTTTTTGTGTGTACGGCAGCCATCAACGGGGTTGTATTTCCGACCGAACCAACGCCACCGAATGGTCTGCCGAATGCCCCGGCGCTG
Source organism: Macrocystis pyrifera (assembly GCA_031763025.1). Classification (NCBI taxonomy): domain Eukaryota; class Phaeophyceae; order Laminariales; family Laminariaceae; genus Macrocystis; species Macrocystis pyrifera. The sequence continues at coordinate 4,689,481 of JASSKH010000031.1, forward strand.
AATGTGACCGACGAGCTGATCTGTACGAACCGACTGAATCACGGTCGTCCCGTTCTGTAAACGAAACGACCGATCGAACGACCGAATGCCGTAGCAATCGACCGAGCTATGAACTGACTAGCCTCACCGAAACATGTGTACGTTTACACGAACACCAACTATATGAACAGCAGCAGCACCAGTGTGCTCTGCGAGTTTCGAATTGCTGTACTACTGTTGTCGGTGGCGTCTACTGTATATATGTCACTATTACGGAGGACCATCGTAAACGGGACCAAATTTTGTTAGTAAAAATACGGAAATATATAGGTTTTTGTCTATACAGTAGGTCCTGTTAACTGTGGTCCTCCGTAATAGCACATGCTGCGTACTCCGCGACTGAATTTACCGAAAAAGGGACAGAACAGTCTTCCTTTTGATTCTACCCCCAACCACAGCGGCTATATCGCACGTATGGCACACAGCTTCCAAATGACTCCGCCCCCCCTTCACTCACCGACCTCTCCCTTCCCTTACCACCACCCCCCAGTTCCCCTCCCCCAAGATGCGAGGGTCTACCCCTCGCCCAGGATGCGAGGGGCTATGGTCCATACGACCCCGCCATGCGTGATAATATGTACCCCTCCCGCGCGCTCTATTCCTTCTCACCCCCACCCCCCCACCACATTAAGCGAATACACGGCGTCCAATTTTTGGGGGGAAAGAAGCCGAGGCCTAGCCATGGATAGTGGGGGCTTTAACGGAGGTATCGAGGCCGGGGCGGTGGAGGCAGGCCAACCAATACGTCGATTTACGACCTTCCCGAATGGGCGACGTTATTCGCTGGGGCCGACGCCGCCGCGGCTAGGAGCGCTACCCCAGTTCTATAACCGATAAGCTACGGTAAGAGGGACAGGTGTACTTTCGCTATGCATGGCCGCAGTCGTATAACCATAGACTCTCGCATCCCTAAAATGCCGGGGCCAGAGTACGTCGGATTTTCACAGACCAGGCAGACATTGCTTGCACCAAGCACGAAGCGCCGTGAGGTGTCGGGCGAGTCGGACGAGGAGTGAGCCGCATCCTACCATGAACCGCTTGCGAGGCGGACTTGCAATGGATTACAGCTTCGAATTCATTTATTTGTTTTCTGGTTCGGCCACTTCCAGAGACAGCAATGGATATACTACGTAACTACCTCATGTACCTTACCATATACGCATTGCGTGTGGAGGGAAGGAGAAAGACGGGGAGGGGTGAGGTCGGTCGGTGTTTCCCCATCAAGCCCACTTGGCCAGTAAACCCTGGCCACCCCCCCCACTCCGATCAAGTTTAGACATATGTTCGTAGAGTCCGAGCCTGGATGCCCTGACCACCACGTGGTCTGATGAGATTCCTTAAGTTTCGATGTATTAGAGGGCAGAGGAGGGGAGAGAGAGCGGAGCCTAGCTCGTAGCTCGGAGCAGAGAACGGAGTGCTCAAACTCTCCTCATGAACACACGGCATAATTCATAATAACGCCTGCGAAGATATACGCAACCCTCTACAACTTGTATCCGTCGCTGCTGGAACGATCCAAACGAACACCCTCCCTGGCTCTTCACAGCAGTGACGAGACCGAAAAGACATTCAAGACTTGCTAGGACCTAAGAACAGTCAACGACAGTCCCGCAGGAGGAAACCCGGCCACCGGGTCAAACCCCCCTGTATAACACATATACTCCAAACCATTGCAATTAAAACAACGGCCGTATTCCAAACGATGACCATGTCCACAAAATAAAATGCCAAGCGGTGCCCTACTCCCTCATGCCCCTCAAAGTAGCGCAGGGTTGGCGACCTGACAAATTATTGTTCGCATCACTAAAACATGGTACTCATCGAATAATGCTCATACCTCCTTATTCGCCCTCCAAAGGCAGGTTCACCAAGAACCTACGATGAGACTTAAAAGGGGTCGCGGCAAGGAATTCCGTCAAAATATCTGCGTGCTGCTCTTCCGAAGCTACGAACTGAATGTCGATATTCTTAGCACGAAGTAGCTCTCTGACAAAATGAAAACGCACGTCGATATGCTTGCTCCGAGTAGAACTAAGAAGGTTCTCAGCCAACGCTATGTCCCCCTGGTTATCCTCGAAAACCTGAACACATGATCCGCTTAGCTCTGGACAAATAATAAACGACAACACCGCGCCCGTCAACAAAGCTTCCTTCACCCCTTCACCCAGGGCGACATACTCTGCTTCTGCTGTCGACAACGTAACGCACCTCTGCGTGCTACTTGCCCAACTGACGGCCGCACCCTCTAGGGTAATTAGCATCCCCGATACCGAGCGCCTATCGTTCGACTTATCAGCATATTCAGCATCACTATACGCAGTCAAATCCAATCCCGAGCCCCGCACAAAAGTCCCATAAACCTGGTCCCGTGGAGGTAAGCCATAATCTTCAAACTACTTTCCAGTGCCTCTACGTTGGGTTGTGGGAGTGGCGCACCACAGCACGCACAGCGTTCGAGATGTCCGGCCTCGTCATGGTCGACAGCCACATCAAGCTGCCCACAGCCTCCCTGTACGGCCAGTCTCCTCCAAGTTCGCTCTCCTCTCTTGGACCAAGTTCCACACCGGGGGTCGCAGGGATGTCAGAGAATGAGTTAACACCAAAACGATTCAGCATGCTCTCGATGAACGCTTTCTGCGTAATCTCCAATGTCCCCAGTTCCCTGTCGCGTTTGAAAGCACAACCAGTGTACCAAGTCAATTCTCCGAGGTTATTCGTGGGGAATTTCATAGCTACAGTAGCGCGGCATGGAAATCTCTGCATGTCTCATCCGATCCTGCGATCACGATATCATCTACATGAACGGCCATGATCAGTTCTACCTTGCCCTCCACAACCATGCGAAACACACACGGGTCAGACCTACACTGCTCCATTCCGTACTCTACCACGGTCTCTACCAATAATCCGGCCCGCTGCCGTCCGCTCTGCTTTAGACCGTACTGTGATCTGTTTAGGCGGACGATATTTCCTGCATGTCACCACACCCACCTTCATGCATATCTCGGCGTCGAGTTTCGCGCGAGCAAAAGCTTGTGCGACGTCTAGATGAAAAATCTTTTAACCATGTTCATTTGCAACAGCCGCCAGAATTTTAACTGACGCTGACGAGGGAGATGGTTCAAACGTTTGAAAATAATCTACATGCTGCGCCTAGCTAAAACCCTTAGCCACAAGTCTGGCCTTTGTCTTTACTATCAGGCCATCCTGTTGATTGATCCCTAAAGGTATAGGCGCAGCTGGCACGGGAACGCGTGGCTGACTCCAGACATGAAACGGAACTCCTCATATATTACATCCTCGCTGTCGAGTTGACTCGCCTCATATGCAGTATAGGGTTACACCTCACGAGTGGCATTGGTGGGCACACTTTACCCCGATATTCCAATACCCTGCTGCCGGAATCCCTTTCCAGCATGGAACTCCCCAATCTACCATGGATCTTATATGTCGTGTTTCTGAGTACAATCAACATTCCCCCTACTCAATATACATGACCATACCAATATCCCCCCTGCTCCTGTGCATGATCAGTATTCCCCTCAGCTCTGTACATGAAAATGTACGACATCGCAGGGCTGATATATCTCAATAAAAATATCAACTCGAATCAAACTCAGAAAGTAAAAAATCCAATCTGTAACTCAAAAATCAAATTGTTGAATCAACACTCAAATCCCCACCTCTCTGTTGCAAACACATAAAGCTCTCGGAATCCAATGCCAGGTAAAACGGCATTTTCCGCGGAATTGGTCCAAAGATATTCAGTGGAATCTCGTCGACTTACTACAGTGATCTCCGGGGCCCTCCCCTCGCCTAACGCTACTGGTGTCTACAGGCACACTATCATAATCATTCGTATTGTCTCCAGCGAGCACGCTCGAAAAGATCAACTTACGAATTCGGCGAGACTTTAACCCCCGACCCACCCTAGGGAATTATATAGCACTACCTGCTAGACCACTCAGTCAGTACTGACTCTGAACAAAAGCACAAATTTTTAAGAACCAAAAAAATTAAACTCTCAATTTCCGATTTACTACCCAAACCTTCCAAATCAGGCAACATTTCATATGGACCGCACACGCCCCCAGGCGCTTCATAGCCTCTCTTCAGCCTTATCCAAAAACCTCTCCCTTTATTCTATAGGAAATTAATGCAAATCATAGAAAATATCACAGTAGCCATGCTCATCAAGATTAAAAATGAAGCTAAGAAATTAAATGCCAGAGATCGCAAGGAACCCCGTTCCTCCGGACAAGAGTCTCCCCTTATCCCCTACTCCCGCCATAGATATACAGATCGCGACGGTAATGCGAGATAGCATACATTCCTTCACTTGAATTCTATATGACGTTGAAACTACTCGAAAACTCCAATAACTCTCGCGGAATCCAAATCGACCGGAAAAACAATTCCAAAATACAAACAATGAAAATATTCATCCAGATTCACAGGCAACCACATTTCAATAAGAATCACCCCGATGCCCTGAACACTACTGCTGTTGCCTCCGCCGCGGCTGCCTCTCGGTCCGATCTTATGGCGTCACCGCAGCTCGGGTCATCCAGCTTATCCTCCTGGGTGAAATCAAACGTCGCCTCCGCAGCATTGACCCGGCACACACAAGGGATGGGATGTGCACTCGAGCGATTAGGTCTACGCTGCTTGTTCTTCTCTAGCAGCTCCTTCTCCTTTCGTCCCCCCACCGCCCCCCCCCTCCGTTCCTGCTCCCTGCGCGTCCCTCTCGGCGCGCAGTCTCTGCTCCTCCATCGTCCTTTCCAGGGCCTCTATCTTCTTCCTCATTTCTTGTATGATCTTCTCACTTTCCACGCTGGCTGCTTGACCGGTGGTCTTCTATTGCCAAGCGTAGCCAAGGCCAACCTAGAGAGGTGGGAACCTGCTTTCGGCATGCCTAGTTTCGAAGATGTGCCCAGTCAAGAAGCCAGCGTGGAAAGTGAGAAGATTATAGAAGAGATGAGGAAGAAGATAGAGGTCCTGGAAAGGACGATGGAGGAGCAGATACTGCGCGCCGAGAGGGACGCGCAGGGAGCAGGAACGGAGGGGGGGGGCGGTGGGGGGACGAGAGGAGAAGGAGCTGCTAGACAACAAACTGCGTCGACTGTGCCGATACCTGGGCTGGAGGCCCAGGCATGTCACTACCTTCTTTTTCCCGCCCAAGTTTATCCCCCGAAGTTCGATAGTGTAGAGGCCCACTTTAGCATGTGGCGTAGCAAGTTTTGGCATACCTATCATCGCTTGAGTGCCTGCATGTACTTAGTAACACAGCGAACCCAGTTATGGTAGGCGACATGAGGGTGTCGCCGGAGGAACTAGCCTCCAGACATTCCCCCCAGGAGATTGCTGTAGTTTCCTCCGGACAAGAGTCTCCCCTTATCCCCTACTCCCGCCATAGATACACAGACCGCGACGGTAATGCAAGATAGCATACATTCCTTCACTTGAATTCTATTTGACGTTGAAACTACTCGATGTTCGTAGAGTCCAAGCCTGGATGCCCTGACCACCACGTGGTCTGATGAGTTGCTTTATAGTCGTTGTATTAGAGGACAGATGAGGGGAGAGAGAGCGGAGCCTAGCTCGTAGCTCGGAGCAGATAACGGAGCAGAGAACGGAGTGCTCAAACTCTCCTCGTGAACACACGGCATAATTCATAATAACGCCTGCGAAGATATAAGCAACCCTCTACAACTTGTAACCGTCGCTGCTGGAACGATCCAAACGAACACCCTTGCTGGCTCTTCACAGCAGTGACGAGACCGAAAAGACATTCAAGACTTGCTAGGACCTAAGCACAGCCAACGACAGTCCCGCAGGAGGAAACCCGGCCACCGGGTCAAAACCCCCTGTATAACACATATACTCCAAACCATTGCAATTGAAACAACGGCCGCATTCCAAACGATGGCCATGGCCAGAAAATAAAATGCCAAGCGGTGCCCTACTCCCCCATACCCCTCAAAGTAGCGCAGGGTTGGCGACCTGACAAATTATTGTTCGCATCACTAAAACATGGTACTCATCGAATAATGCTCATACCCCTCACTCACCCTCCAAAGGCAGATTCACCAAGAACCTACGATGAGACTTAAAAGGGGTCGCAGCAAGGGATTTCGTCAAAATATCCGCGTGCTGCTCTTCCGAAGCTACGAACTGAATGTCGATATTCTTAGCACGAAGTAGCTCTCTGACAAAATGAAAACGCACGTCGATATGCTTACTCCGAGCAGAACTAAGAGGGTTTTCAGCCAATCGCTATGGCCCCCTGGTTATCCTCGAAAACCCGGACACATGATCCGCTTAGCTCTGGACAAATAATAAACGACAACACCGCGCCCGTCAACAAAGCTTCCTTCACCCCTTCACCCAGGGCGACATACTCTGCTTCTGCTGTCGACAACGTGACACACCTCTGCGTACTACTTGCCCAACTGACGGCCGCACCCCCTAGGGTAATTACCGTCCCCGATACCGAGCGCCTATCGTTCGACTTATCAGCATAATCAGTATCACTATACGCAGTCAAATCCAAACCCGAGCCCCGTACAAAAGTCAATCCCATAAACCTGGTCCCGTGGAGGTAAGCCATAACCTTCAAAACTGCCTTACAGTGCCTCTCCGTTGGGTTGTGGGAGTGGCGCGCCACAGCACGCACAGCGTTCGAGATGTCCGGCCTCGTCATGGTCGACAGCCATATCAAGCTGCCCACAGCCTCCCTGTACGGCCAGTCTCCTCCAAGTTCGCTCTCCTCTCTTGGACCAAGTTCCACACCGGGGGTCGCGGGGATATCAGAGGACGAGTTAACACCAAAAGGATTCAGCATGCTCTCGATGAACGCCTTCTGCGTAATCTCCAATGTCCCCAGTTCCCAGTCGCGTTTGAAAGCACAACCAGTGTACCAAGTCAGTTCGCCGAGGTTATTCGTGGGAAATTTCATAGCTAGCGCGGCATGGAAATCTCTACATGTCTCATCCGATCCTGCGATCACGATGTCATCTACATGAACGGCCATGATCAGTTCTACCTTGCCGTCCACAACCATGCGAAACACACACGGGTCAGACCTACACTGCTCCATTCCGTACTCTACCACGGTCCGGCCCACTGCCGTCCGCTCTGCTTTAGACCATACAGTGACCTGTTTAGGCGGACGATCTTTCCTGACATGTCACCACACCCACCGGGCAGTTTCATGTATATCTCGGCGTCGAGTTTCGCGCGAACAAAAGCTTGTGCGACGTCTAGATGAAAAATCTTTAAACCATGTTCATTTGCAACAGCCGCCAGAATTTTAACTGACGCTGACGAGGGAGTCGGTGCAAACGTTTGAAAATTATCTACATCCTGCACCTGGCTAAAACCCTTAGCCACAAGTCTGGCCTTTGTCTTTACCATCAAGCCATCCTTATCCGTCTTGTAGGTAAACACCCACTTCGCACCTACAGGTTTCCGCCCTTTTGGCGGTGTCGCAGCTTCGTACGTACCGGTCGTTTTGTGACCGTCGAACTCAATTTTCATGGCCTCGTGCCACGCCGCTTTGTGTTGAGAACGCTCTACATCTGCTACGGACTGTGGGGGCGGTTCTACGTCTTCCGGGAAACCACTCGGCATGCACACGCTCAACTCCCCTTTCTCCTCCACAGCAGGTCCTCCGGCCATCAAAGCCACTGCGTCCTTCGCCGTCCAGGGCGTACGATCCAGCATACTCCCAGGCTTCGTCCACGACTCGTACGCTGCCGCAAGCAGCGCGTCTGCGGTCCTTTCATCCATCCTTACCTGGTGCACAGCAGGTTCACCCTCCAGGCGTTGGCTTTGACCCCGGGTCCGGCCCCGTACAGTCGGGGGGAGCCGGCCCCAGCTGCTGAGCTCGTGTGCTGGCCTTCCCGACAGGACCGCGGGGGGATCCTCACCGTCCCCTTGCCCGGTGTCGGAGGCTGATGCTGCGCCCGAGTCGCTTCCGGCCCTCCCTGCCGGGACCGAGGAGGCGTCCACGGCGCCCCCTTGAGACGAATCCATCGTCTCGGCTGTTTCGGCCTTCCCTGCCGGGACCGAGGAAGCGTCCACGGCGCCCCCTTGAGACGGAACCCATCGTCTCGGGTGTTTCGGCCCTCCCTGCCGGGACCGAGGAGGCGTCCACGGCGCCCCCTTGAGACGAATCCATCGTCTCGGCTGTCAACCCCTGGACAAGAGATGCTCGGTATTACGCCAAAGGAGTTGGTTTCTTGTCTGCTTTCGTGTCGGATCCACCACAGTACATTCCCGTAGGGGAATTAGACACCGAAAACTCGATGCTTGTCGCTAGGGGGTTTAGCCGCGAAAGTGTACACAGACATACACTGACGTGGCTAAACCCCCTTGCGACAAGCATCGAGTTTTCGGTGTCTAATTCCCCTACGGGAATGTACTGCGGTGGATTCGACACGAAAGCAGACAAGAAACCAACTCCTTTGGCGTAATACCGAGCATCTCTTGTCCAGGGGTTGAACTCAGATTTTAGCCCACTAAACGATGGCACAGGAGTGTGTTTGAAGGCCAAATGGCGCGATAGAAGCAGATCAAATCCACCACCCAACTCACCGCCAGGGTATGCACCCCATCCTCCTGTCCTCCCATGCTGGTCTGGATGACCCCTCGGTGGGCCAACCTCGACAGGCAACGCAGTTCCTCCGCGTCCAGTTGCTCCCAAATCTGGCGAGGCGCCCTCACGCAAATTTGTCTCTTGTTCTGCTGCAATCTCTCTTACAGCAGTGGGTACTGCCCCTTGTGGGCTCTCCCCTACAGCAGCGCTACCCTCAGCGCTGCCGGACTCCGATCGACCAATGCCTGCTTCAACAGCAGCAGTAGTCTCTCGTACTTCAGCAGTGGGTACTGCCCCTCTTGGGCTTTCCCCTACAGCAGTGGTTCCTACCTCTGCTGGACTTTCTCCTGCAGCAACGCTGCCTTCAGCACTGCCTGGCTCCGATCGACCGTTGTTCCTCATGAACTCGGTCATCATTTCCCTCATGGCGTTCAGCATCGACGCCTCTCTTTTCTCCATCGCCAGCTTGATCTCGCGTCGCAGCGTTTCAACGTCACTTGGAGAGTCGCGCTCTTCTTGAACCGATCCCTTCGAGGGCATCGTGGGCTTCTGGTACCAGACGTCAAACGTTCAAGTCTCTAGTGTAATCGTAGAGTCCAAGCCTGGATGCCCTGACCACCACGTGGTCGGGTGAGTTGCTTTATAGTCGTTGTATTAGAGGACAGATAAGGGGAGAGAGAGCGGAGCCTAGCTCGTAGCTCGGAGGAGAGAACGGAGTGCTCAAACTCTCCTCGTGAACACACGGCATAATTCATAATAACGCCTGCGAAGATATACGCAACCCTGTACAACTTGTAACCGTCGCTGCTGGAACGATCCAAACGAACACTCGAAAACTCCAATAACTCTCGCGGAATCCAAATCGACCGGAAAACAATTCCAAAATACAAACAATGAAAATAGTCATCCAAATTCACAGGCAACCACATTTCAATAAGAATCACCCCGATGCCCTGAACACTACTGCAGTTGCCTCCGCCGCGGCTGCCTCGCCGTCCGGTCTTATGGCGTCACCGCAGCTCGGGTCACCCAGCTTATCGTCCTGGGTGAAATCAAACGTCGCCTCCGCAGCATTGACCCGGCACACACAAGGGATGGGACGTGCATTCGAGCGATTAAGCCTGCATTGGGTGTTTCGCTCTTTTTTTTTTTCTCGCATTCACTGCTTGCAAACTGCTCTTTACCACTTTAGATCAACTTCTCAAATGCTACTGCAAATAAACAGCTACTTGTCAACGAGAATATCTGGTCCCACATCAAACCCATGTATTCCTCGACCACCCTATACTGCAGAACGTACTTGATGAACATATACAGCAGTGCCAAGTAAACCGTTTTCGTCTCAGTTCATACCCATACTACTTCCGCTGCTGCTGTAATGGTATAGTATATTACTCCGTCCGCAAATATCTTGCCTTGGCACGTAACAAGTGGCGCGGGTCGTGCTACACAGCTACACATCAAACCAACAACTCAAAAATGAGATACCCGCATACAAGTATGTAAATACAAGGCGCTTCGCTCCGCGGGCGGCCTACGCCGCCCGCTACGCTCGCTCAGGAAGGAAACATCAAATTATGCGAAGCGGACAGAGGTCCATGATTGAATTTTTTTTTTTATGGCCCCTGTAGTTAGCTGCAAACTGGCGACTTGATAATGCCAAGAGTCTTGCCGCCATGCTTCAGGAGGAAACAACTCGGACGCCACACATGCTTCGCGTCGCGGGCGATTTAACACTACGCTCGCTCACACGTCGTACGTACGTACATACCCCAGGTAGGGTACTTATTTTCTTCTTTCGATATGCTCTGTGTCTGTGTACTCGTATGCACGAAAGATAAAGCACAGAACGGCAATGCAACACAGCAAAAACAACGAAAATGAAACCGAAAGTTTCTCCAAGAAAAAAATCCCCGTTCCCTTTCGTGTAAAAAATTACTACCTGACTGAGTGGAACACCTTACACCAGTCAAAAAAAAGAAAAATGAAAAAAAAAAAAAAAGAAAAAATCTTACAGCAGAGCTCCTCTCTCAGCCTCGTACGCCGCCCGCCCCTCTCGCGACCATCTCGCCACCGATTCAGTCCGGGTAAAGCTTCCCTCCCTCTCTTCCACAGTGAGCCCCGTAGCCCGCCTCGCGTGAAGCCCGGTGCTCACCGTGGACCTCGACGCAAGCTCGACAATGTTGGTGCTCATTCGGGGTACCTCCCTCTTGTGACTCTCAGCCCGGTCGCGAAAATAAGCACCGCTTCAATATTATCTTACAATCCCGAACGGCCCTTAAATGTTCGTACGTACTCTATCCAAAATCATAAATGGAGGCCAGACAGAGCCTATTGATGCATCCCTCGTGTCTCGAGGCACCGCGACGCCTAGGCACGAAAGCGGCGACCGCGCTCCTTGCAACTCCCCCTCTACTCGCCAGCATCCACTGACACCCGCGACGGTGCCGGGTTCGCCCGCGCAACCATGCTCGGAGTACATGCACGCACACGAAACGAAAGAAGAAAAAAGGAAAGAAGGACTGAAAGTACGACGAGCAATGGAGAAAACAAAGACCCGCTGGAACGGTCCGGCAAGTAATAAACGGAGACGATTCCCAAGTGGGAGCTCTGAGAGGCCAGGGATGTACCAACCGAGCACGCTCAGAGATCGAGATCTAAGTAAGTATATCTATGTGAAATGCCGCAAACAGACGTGTTACTGTAGTTGGGCACAAGGGTTCAAAACATATAGTGTCACCTCTTTCTGCTGCACTTGCTCGGTTCTGCCAGCATCAGACCAACGCAATGCCAAACTCAGCAATAGGGTGGGCATATCAATCCTCTTACTGTATATGATACGTAATGACGTCAAAAAGGTGCACATGGGCGAAGGGTCTTCGTGCAGTCATTGAGCTCACATCATTCGCACGTATCCCAACTAAATTCTAGAGTACCTTTACCCTGTTCATTTCATACTCGTACTCGTATCGATGCCCAACCAGAGCCCTCGACCAGTCAGCCGTAGAACAGACAGACGTCATAGTCCTGCAGTGCGTCTACAGGAAAACTTCAGCTGGAGGAAGCTATATACGTATACGTCTGTGCATCTCATTTCATGTCCAACATTTCCAAATCTGAATCTCCAATGTTCGCAGATTCTCTACCATTCTTAAATCGATACACAATCAATCTAAAAACCGAAATCACCACAGCAATCAATCAACAAAGTCAAACGTGCCTGGTGCGGACATAACTCCTTGCTGGTGGCGCCTCGATCCCTTCTCTTTTATCCTCTCTCTTGCGGCAGCGCATCCCGAACAGATGATGCAGACTCCTCCCCCTGCGCCCATCTTCACTCTCTCCCTCGTCTCCTTCTTCGGGGGCAACGTCGCCCCCCATCGACCACCTGCTGGCGTGGTGCTTCAGCAGTCCAGGCTATTCTGCCAGAACACTTCCAGAGTCGCTCCCGCGGTCTCCACCTTCCCTCCCGGCTCCTGCCGGCCAAACTTCTTTCATTAATAATATACGTTCTACATCTACGTCGCCAGCGCGCAGCGAACCCACAGATTCAGGCAGATGCCTGGCTGTCCCGGGGTGTAGCAGCAGCGACGGTTACGCGGCGTTCGAGACGACGGCGGCGGCAGGGGCGGTAGCGAAGACGGCGGTTGCGGCGGCGGTGGTGGTCTCGGCGGCGGCGGTGACGGTGGTTACTGCATGCGCTTCATCGTCGCAACAAAAGTGCAGCAATCCTCTGACTGCTGGCGTTGTTGATGGTGCTGCTGGAGCTGCTGCTGCCCCTGCAACTGCTACTCTCCAGCGCCGTCGCCACCAGTGCCAAGCGATTCTACCAGATCCGGCTCAAACTTGGCCCTGCTGGGATCGCTGCTGCTTCTGGTGCGGCATCTCCTGTCTCTTTCTCACACGCGCGTCCTCTCCTCCAGGACCTCGATCTCATCTTCAAAATACACACACACGCTGGCTCCCAGACGAAGCACATCAAAAAGAATAGACATGCTGGGAGCAGATTCCCACCTCTCTAGGTTGGCCTTGGCTACGCTTGCCAATAGAAGATCACCGGCATCCACTAGTGTGTTGATTGATCCCTAAACGCTGGCAGGGGAACGCGTGGCTGACTCCAGACATGAGACGGAACTCCTCTTATATTACATCCTCGCTGTCGAGTTGACTCGCCTCATATGCAGTATAGGGTTACACCTGACGAGTGGCATTGGTGGGCATACATTACCCCGATATCCCAATACCCTGCTGCCGGAATCCCTTTCCAGCATGGAACTTCCCAATCTACCATGGATCTTATATATCGTGTTTCTGAGTACAATCAACACATCCTTATCCGTCTTGTAGGTAAACACCCACTTCGCACCTACGGGTTTCCGCCCTTTTGGCGGTGTCGCGGCTTCGTACGTGCCGGTCGTTTTTTGACCGTCCAACTCAATTTTCATGGCCTCGTACCACGCCGCTTTGTATTGAGAACGCTCTACATCTGCTACGGTCTGTGGGGGCGGTTCTACGTCTTCCGGGAAACCACTCGGCATGCACACGCTCAACTCCCTTTTATTCTCCACAGCAGGTCCTCCGGCCATCAAAGCCACTGCGTCCTCCGTCGTCCAGGACGTACGATTCAGCATACTCCCAGGCTTCGTCCACGACTCGTACGCTGCCGCAAGTAGCGCGTCTGCGGCTCCTTCATCCATCCTTACCTGGTGCACAGCAGGTTCACCCTCCGGGCGTTGGCTCTGACCCCGGGTCGGGTCCCGTACTGTCGGGGGGAGCCGGCCCCAGCTGCTGAGCTCGTGTGCTGGCCTCCCCGACAGGACCGCGGGGGGATCCTCACCGTTCCCTTGGCCGGTGTCGGAGGCTGATGCTGCGCCCGGGTCGCTTCCGGCCCTCCCTGCCGGGACCGAGGAGGCGTCCACGGTGCCCCCTTGGGACGAATCCATCGTCTCCGTTGTTTCGGCCCTCCCTGCCGGGACCGAGGAAGCGTCCACGGCGCCCCCTTGGGACGAACCCATCGTCTCGGGTGTTTCGCCGGCGGCAGGTGCCTGCTGTGCGCGCTCCTGCATAAACGCGTACAGGTCAAAACCCCATGTAACGTCGAGGTCGTTCAAGTGAGCCAGACCGTCGTCCAGCTCATCCACCACCCCCCCCACTATCTCGATCCGACGTGCTCACGTCGTCTGCCTCTGACCCCCCCCTTTCCGTAGACAGTGAGTCATTCGCCTGGGCAGGTACAGGTGGTGCAGGCGACACGCGTTGCCAGGTGACATTGCGCGTAATTAGCACAGTGCGTTTCCTTGTCAGTACTCGTACTTAGTCTCGGGGGTAGTTGGGTGCAGGGCCAAGGTAAAATCACTCTTGTGCTTTCGCCTGTGCCTTGTTTTCCCCTGGTGACATTGCGCGTGATTAGCACAGTGCGTTTCCTTGTCAGTACTCGTACTTAGTCTCGGGGGTAGTTAGGTGCAGGGCCAAGGTAAAAACACTCTTGTGCTTTCGCCTGTGCCTTGTTTTCCCTCTTCACTTTACAGTAGCCAGACTTGAGGAAGGGTAGTAGTACCACCGGGGGGGGGGCTACCATGCCACATCTCATGCGGCGACCTGCTCTCAGGGTTAGCTGTTGTTGCTGTGCGGTTCAAGGCGTCACACGCCCAGTGGGACGCTTCCGCCCACAACGACGTGGTGGCCGGGAGTTTCGCGCCAGGAAAAAGCTCTTGAGCCTGGATTCGGCCGGCCATTGCTGTCGTCTCAATCAAACCTAGTTCGCGCTCTGCTACTCCATTGCTTGGTAGGTGGTCCGCGTGCCTATCAAGATCAATTTCGTGGGTTCAAGTCTAACCGAGTGCATGCTCGTAGCGGAAAGCGCGAGAGCGTGAGTTAGCTACATTCGATGAAAATCGACGAGCAGTGAGAATGCTGAACCCTATGCGCGACAAAAAATAAAGGCACGTACCGGGGGGGAGAAAGGACGACACCTGTGACCACGGCTTGTCCAGAAGATCGCTGAGGGTAAAAGCTCCTACGAGCTAGGCTGGAAAGTAAAAGTGATGATGAAAAAAAAAAAAAAATGAATTGGGGACTGTCGACCGTCGTGAATTCCTGCTTGATCCCTCGTGATCTACACAGGTCGCCAAACTTTCCCCCGCGGAATTCACCACCCCCATCAGATCGGACGATTACCACCGTAGAAGGGACACCGTCTGCACGAGAATCCCCAAGGAATTGCTCGAACATTTCCGCGGCGTCCGACTTGTGGCGCATAAAGTACACCCACGTAAACCGTTTAAACCGTCGCGCACGATGAGTATACCGCTTCCGTCCGAGAGACTCTACCACCTTTGGTCCACTCAAATCCACATAAACCCTCCCGAGCTTCTTATCTGCTCGTGTGTCTGTGGACTGCTTGATACCTTTGCGGAGACCCTTCGCCATGGAGCACCCTTTACACTCTAGCAGCTCTCCCTCGAGGACAACCCCTTGCTGCTCCGCGGTCTTGCGAAGTAGTACCTCGTGGGAGTGTCCAGCTGCGCAGTGGAAATCGTTGATGTTTATCGCTGACTTGTTGGGCAGTTGCCCCGGGGCGAGTAGTACAGCACAGGCATTTTCCCCGCAACCACGGTCGAGCCGATAGCCGTACAGGCTGCAGAGGGTCCCACTCAACGGACCACGATCGAATGCTCTGACTTGAGCCTGACTACAACCCCCGTGGGGCGCCCTTCGAAAGTATGGCCGTTTTTGACGAGAGTGGGCAGGCAAAATAAGTGGTAGCGGAGATCCGGCATGTGCGCAACGTTCGTAAGCAGCACTTGCACGGGACCGTTTCCGGACCGAAAGACAACGCTCACGTCACCGTAACCTTCGATCGCTCGAGTGGATCCGTCAGCGATTCGGAGAGTCAAGTTGCATTCTCTATAGTTTATCATGCAGTCTGCGGAGGGCGTCATGTGAGTAGACGCACCACTATCGCATATCCAGGCCTCGTCTCCTACCTGCCAAGTAGACTCCCCTTCCCCCGAACCATCGCTGCACTTGCCTGTCTCTTCGGCCTTGAAAGCTGAGGCCTGGACCGTACCTTCTTGGTCGTCGTCCCTTGCCTCAGCCTCGCTCGTCACCGCCATGACAGCTTCTTCTTTCGATGAGGGGCAGACATCAGCAGCGTGCCCCCGCCGGTTGCATCGACTGCATCGATCCATGGACGTGGGACAGGCATCGGCAGAGGGCCCCCGTCCTTGGCATCGGCTGCATAGCTTCGCCGTGCAGTCGCTCTTCCAATGGCCCTTCTTGCCACACCTATGACACTTGCCCACTGGAGTACTTCCGCTGGCAGCTTTGGCGCTGCTGCCATTGCCACCAGCAGCCGCGGCCGAGCCACCACCGTCCTCGTTGGTGCCTCTACCGCCTCGTCCGTGACCCCGTCGTCCACCTTTTCCGCGAACACCGCCACCGCCGCCGCCGCCGGCGTACATAGCATGGCCTGCGTGGCCAGCGTTGGACCCCTTCTTCCGGTTTCCAGAAAGTCGGTGATGCCGTTCTCGAACAGCCTTGATGTTGTCATAACGGCCGATGCTGTCACGTGATGCCAGGTTCCGAGCCTCCACCTCGTATTCGGCAGGCAGAGCGTCAATAAAGATGGTGTACAGCATCTGGTCGTCTACTGACATTCCTGCTGTGCGCATTTCCGCGGCAAGATCCTCGATCCTGCCCATCTCCTCGAGCGGGTTGCTCCCCGGCGCCATCTTAGAACTATTAAGGCGTCGGGAGAGGTCTGATTTGGCCCCCGTCGTTTGAGGGCCGTACCACGCAAGGAGAGCGTCCCACGCTTGCCTCGGCGAGGTACACCTGTGCAAAATACTCTTAACGCTCTTGCTCTTGAGGGCCGTCGACAGGAAATTCCACGCCAGTGTATACTTATGCACACTTTCGCGGCTAAACCCCCTTGCGACAAGCATCGAGTTTTCTGTGTCTAATTCCCCTACGGGAATGTACTGCGGTGGATCCGACACGAAAGCAGACAAGAAACCAACTCCTTTGGCGTAATACCTAGCGTCTCTTGGCCAGGGGTTGAACTCAGGTTTCAGCGCACTAAACGATGGCACAGGAGTGTGTTTGAAGGCCAAATGGCGCCATCAAATCCACGACCCAACTCACCGCCAGGGTATTCCCCCGATCCTCCTGTCCTCCCATGCTGGTCTGGCTGACTCCTCGGTGGGCCAACCTCGACAGGCAACGCAGTTCGTCCGCGTCCAGTTGCTCCCAAATCTGGCGAGGCGCCCTCACGCAAAGTTGTCTCTTGTTCTGCTGCAATATCCCGTGCCATGCCTACAGGAGCAGCAGGGGTCTCTCTCACAGCAGTGGGTCTGCCCCTTGTGGGCTCTCCCCTACAGCAGCGCTACCCTCAGCGCTGCCGGACTCCGATCGACCAATGCCTTCTTCAACAGCAGCAGTAGTCTCTCGTACTTCAGCAGTGGGTACTGCCCCTCTTGGGCTTTTCCCTACAGCAGTGGTTCCTACCTCTGCTGGACTCTCTCCTACAGCAACACTGCCTTCAGCGCTGCCTGGCTCCGATCGACCGTTGTTCCTCATGAACTCGGCCATCATGCTCCTTATGGCATACATCATCGATGCCTGCCTCTGCTCCAACTCCAGTTTGAACTCGCGTCGCAGCGTTTCAACTTCACTCGGAGAATCGTGCTCATCTTGAGCCGATCTCTTCGAAGGCATCTTGGGCTTCTGGTACCAGACGTCAAACGTTCAAGTCTCTAGTGTGTTCGTAGAGTCCAAGCCTGGATGCCCTAACCACCACGTGGTCTGATGAGATTCTTTATATTTCGATGTACTAGAGGACAGAGGAGGGGAGAGAGAGCGGAGCCTAACTCGTAGCTGGTAGCTCGGAGCAGAGAACTGAGTGCTCAAACTCTCCTCATGAACACACGGCATAACTCATAATAACGCCTGCGAAGATATACGCAACCCTCTACAACTTGTAACCGTCGCTGCTGGAACGATCCGAACGAACAACATATATACCAAGATGTATGTCAATCGCCACGTCGACGGCCCAAGAGCGTGCGAAAAACCGATTGGTTTTATCACCCCCAACTCCACCCCAACCCCCGCCTAACCCCCAAACCCTTCCCCTCCTCACCTCTTCCAACCCCTAACCCCTAACTACTTTCAACCCCCAATCCCTAACGACCAAACCCGTTCCCCCCTCACCGCAACTGCCTTTCACCATCTGCCGAAAACCGGAACCTACAGGCACGGGGGCGCCCATACCACAACGCTATGTCTGGACGAGTTTGTGGGGAAAGCGACCTCTGCTGAACTCCATTAAGGGGTTTCCAACAGGGTGGGGGGGGGGCAGAATTGTGTAGGGACCCGTGTGAACTGTTTGTGTTTCGTTTAGTCCGGCGTGTAGACCCGGCAGACCGGAGGGAGTAGAGGCCCAGGAGATGCGCGCCCTATATGCGTTGCTGGGAGAAGAAGTGCTGATAGCGTACGTTTAGGAGGGTTGAGATATTTTGCTCTGTGGTAGTTTGCTGGGAAGACATGGGTATGTACTATGGGTCGATGGATGTATGTAGCGCGAGAGAGGTGGAGTGAAGATGGGTAGTATATGCGCTGCATGAAGGCTTGTTTGGAGCGGTGCTTGAAGGCATGTTTGCAGCGCAGCGGTGGGGATTGAGAATGATGTACGAATAGACAGTGCGGTGATCCTTAACTCTCACGGGACTTAGGAGGGGAAAATTGACGGTAAAAAAAAAAACTAATGAGTACAGCAACGGTCACTGCTATGATTGGGGATGATGCAAATTGGTGTCTGAGTTACAATACAAGGAGTCTCGTAAGGCACGGGGTGCAACATGATGCCATCCGTATTACCGCGGGCGCTCGCACCGTAGACGATTGAAACCACCTAAGTCCTCATTGTTTGAGTCGCTTTCTCGGGGTCCCAAAGGTGTTGAGGCGTGTTTGGAGCGTAGGGGGGAAAGGCAAGGCCGCCCTAAACTGTGTCTGGAAACGGGTTGGAGCCTGCTGAAGAGAAAGGGCTAACATTTGGCGCGTATGTTTCGAGAGGATTGGGCCTGTTTCCGGTCTTTACTCGACGAGTTTGTTTGGAGCAATCCCGCAGCAGGTTTTGGTGACGAAGGTAGCTCGGAGTGTTCCTCCAGCCTTGCCGTCCTGTCTGTCTGGAAGCGCGTTATGAGCGTCGCGCATTGGTTTGCGTCCACTCTCACGTATCCTACAGTAGTGTGCCTGGACGCCAACCAACGAGCAGGTCACTACGCCTATCCAGACGCGAAGGGAATGCTGCAGTAAGCCTCGGACTGTCGCGACGCCCAGCATGCGGCGGTATCGCTGCACGCCGTTGAGGACGGTTGTCTGGTGCGCCTGGACGCCAGTCGACTCGCGACTGCCATCACGCCCCTTCAGACGCGATGGCCAGGTTGGAGGAAGGCTCGCACTATCGCGACGTCCAGCGCTCGTCGGAAGAGCTCCCCGCCGCTGCACTTGGACGACTGGCCCATCGCCACGGATGCAAATTACTTGACTTTGTAGCTTCATGCAACGGCAAAGCCCACGGGTTGCCATCTGCCGCCCCGGGGCTTGCCACGGGCCTCGCCGTGGATATTGTCTTGCCAAGGAGCGTGGGGCTTGCCGCCATGTGACGGTTGCTGTGGGGCTTGCCGTGCGGCTTGCCCCGGCTATCGCGGCAAATGTCGTGGGCTTCCACGATATACCGCGGCCTATCGCGGCATGCCGTGGGCGCTGCCGTGACGTGCCGCGGCATTGCCACGTAAAAGCCTAAAAAATGTACATCCCGCAGCGCGTTGTCACGAAGGGTAGCTCACCGCCTTGCTCGAGCCTCGCCATCACGTTTGGGTGTTCACGATGGCCGTAACGCGTCGTTCGACATCCGGGCACACCGGAGCGCTGTGCTGTAGTGCGCCTGGGCACTCAACGTGCATCGGCAATTACGCTCCTCCAGGCGCGATGTCGAGGCTGGAATAAAGTCTCGCACAACCACGACGCCCAGCATGTGGCGGTAGAGTTTGCCGTACGCTGCACGTGGCGCTGGGTGTACCTGGATATGTCGCCCAACGCGCGCGGACCGTAACGCTCCTCCAAACGCGATAGCAAGGCGAGGCGATGCCCAGAGTGGGGCGGAATCGCTGTTGCTGTTAAGCATTTCACCCTCCAGGTGCGCCCGGACGCCAATCGATGTGTGATGCCGATCGAGGGTAAAAGTAGGAACAGCGCGAAAGTGTAGGAACGCCTGCTGACAGCCCCAATGCTCTGGAAAGTATTGCTCGATTGTTACCGACCCACAAGGCGCGGTGCATGTCTGCAGTAATACGGGGGGGGGGGATAGTAAATAGGACCTACGGTGCACACACAAACCTATATATTCACTTATTTTTACCAACAATATTTGGTCGTATTTACTATGGTCCCCCGAAATAGTATATTGCATTTATTCAAACGGCTGGTGGAGTGCAAATAACGAGAGGTGCACGCTGTTTGTGGTATGTATGTCAGTACCAGATATGTACGTACAATGAACGAAAGTTTGCAAACGGCACGCTCGCTACTTGTGTGTTGTGTGTTTCCTCAGACAGAGATTGCCTGTTCTGCGTATGACCCTTTATTCTTCATGACTGCTGATGGCTCTTTTGTATGGTCATGTGTGTCTGTTGCTGGCCACCTTCCTGGCCACCTTCCTCGGTCTCAACCCCGCCGTTGTTGTGCTTGTACATGGGACCTAGGCCCAACAGTAGTGACGTTGTTTCCTGGCAGGACGGGTTGGTACCTACCGCGACGGCCCCGGGCATCGACTCGCCTCGGGTTTGCTGCACATCACGGAACGCAACCGGCTGTCCACAGGTAGGTAAACAACCAAGGAGGGCCAATCGGAGGCCCAAGATGGTGACGTCGCGTCCCACTCTTGCCAAGGCTGCGCCTCCAGCGTCCAAGGAGGTAGAGCCGGGTACAACTCAAGGTCACATGCTAGAGACGTGGGAGATGCGAAGCCCTGACACAAACACTCGTTTGCAGATACGTGGCTCTGAGGCAAGCACTCGTTTATTGTCATGGCATTGTTGCCTCGTATAGCCAGTGTCTTTCCGGCACACCATCACGTGGAAAAAAATCAAGTCTCTAGAACTTGCGCTCCAAACATATCTTCAAGCAAAGCACAAAGGGTGCGCATCCCCTGAGCCTCGCCCCCTTTCGGTCTGCCGGGCCTAGATGCCGAATTGAAACCCAAGAAGTCCATATGAATCCAGGGGAACTTCTGGCCGCCGCCCCCACCACCTTTAGAACCGCCTTTCTGGGTTTCGGCGGAGGCTTTTTTGCCCACAAATTCTTCCAGGTATAGCGCTGCGGAAACGGCACCGCCGTACCTATTGGTCCGTGTTACAGCATATGTTGGACGGCGGTAGCGATGGCGGGGGGCGGGGGGGGTTAGAGGATAGGGGTTAGGATGTTGGCGGAGGGGTTGACGAATACGGGTTGGGGGTAAGCGCCAATTGCTTGTGCACGCTTTTAGGCTGGCGGCTATCGGCTGATGTTGTATACCTGGTACCAGGTATGTCGGGGTGTTTGATCGGAAGTGGGGGTCCGTGCGGGTCGGCGCAAGTCGCAGAGTGTCTGATGGGGAAACACTTGACGATATTTAAGTGTTTGCGACAGACAGAAGCAAAAAAAAAAAATCCGCTAAAAAAAGTGAAATTCCTTCCCATCATGATCTTGGTGTGTTTGTGGACGAGGTAAACCAAATTCTGCAGGCGACGCCTCCAACATTGAGGAGGGAAGTGGGGATGTGCAGCAACGCGGCAAACAAAAAAAGAAGGAAAAACAAAAAAACAGCGTGCGAGTAGCAACGGCA
The DNA here is from genome assembly GCA_031763025.1 of Macrocystis pyrifera. NCBI lineage: Eukaryota > Phaeophyceae > Laminariales > Laminariaceae > Macrocystis > Macrocystis pyrifera. Next base: position 4,711,005 of record JASSKH010000031.1, read on the forward strand.
GCCTAGAAACGGTGTGGGCGGCAGATTTGACCCCGGTGCCGCCACTGTCATCCCATGACCGCAAGCAGCAGCACAGCAAGCGGCAGCTAGCTAGCGCTAGCCCCAGCTAGGGGCAGCATCAGTTTGAGCAACAAAAATAAACAGCATCAGCACCACATCACCAGCACCAGCTTCCACTTTTCGACCGCGGTTATTGCTGCTGCTGCGCACGGCCTACGCACGCCACAGCGCCGGCGCGCTCCGCTCCGCCGCCGGCGCGGTCGCTGCTGCCGCTGCTGCTGCTGCTGCTACCATGGTATGGTGGAATTGAAATGATACACGAGTTGTCATGCTGTCGCGCTTTCCAAGCAAGGCGGTACGAACACGAGTACGAGTACGAGTCCTTTCAGGACCACGCATCCTGCACGACACCAAGCGGGCGAAAGAGTGTACCGTAGCAGCGGGCCGCCGGCGGCCCGCTGGCACAATCCAACGCCGCTCGTCCGCGTTAAACTCCAGCTACCACCTCTCGAGCCTCTGTGCTCCCAGCGGTTGTCGTGTTGTGTACAGCAAGCAGCATGGTGCGTGGAGGCATGAAAGATGCTCAGTGTTTTTATCCTTTTGAGGTGTGTTCTGCGTCGGGATAATGCTCGCTGCGTGTAGGCCAATGAAACAGAGAGACAAAGGTTACCGCAACTTTCGATCAAATCCTACATTCCGTAAATACTTTGTTGCCTTTTTTTTGTTTGAAAAAAACTCAAAATTTACCTCGGGAGAAATTTTGGACAAGTGAAAGTAAAAAAAAAAAACGCACACACTCTTTTCGTACAATTCTCAGCCGGCGAACACATCGATTGGTCAAGTATGTGTATGTCCGACCGTCTACATCGATCACGTGCCGCATGCTACACCAAAATATAGCCTCGTAGCAGCAGCGGCAGCTTGGTTAAAGTCGCCATCCGGCCTCACTCATCGACAACCACAAAGAGACCGCGTGGCCTCAAAATTCGGGAACAAAGAAACAGCTTGGAAACAGAGTCGTATCCTATTCCTATTTTCAGCGCCAGTCGAACTAATAGGGTCACACCCGCTGGGTGGGGTGGGGATGTCCAGTTGACATGCTAGGCTGACGTGCCATGCCTCTACAGTGCGGTAGGGGGGATACTTTTGGGCCCAAACATACCTGCCTGACGGGGGGGGGGGGGGGGGAGTCTCCTCAGCTAAGGATCTGCCCAGGGTCTTTGCAATCTAATCAGCAATATAGACATCTTACAAGGTACAAGGTCCCCCTTCGGGATGTAGGGAACGTGAAATCCGGGGGCGTCGCAAGGCGAAAAGGGAGTCGCAGACAATACACGTATAGCTGTTCCTGGCGGAAACGTGAGCCATGGGTTAGCGTATTTCTCGAAGGAAGGAGAAATAATAGTAGTCAGCAGGAACTGAGTACTACTCTTGCTGTCGTGAATACCACACTACTATAAGCACGCGGTGCCATGGGCTGACTACTATACTGTTACTATGCACCTCTACCACTACTACGCAGATGTAGTACAGGTAGAAGGGGCATGCACTCTACAAAATATTATCTGGTACAGTATACTACTACGACTACTAACTATACTATTAACATACTACCAAGTGCTACTGCTAGAGCATGACCAATCGCTCATACACTACAGACAACCTCGTGGTAAACAGAGAGGTCAAGTAGCCACGCGGGTACCATGGGTTGGGGCATGACTACTATACTGTTACACTATACACCACTGCCAGTAATACGTAGATGCAGTACAGACAAGTAGAAGCAGCATGAATAAAGACTACACTACTACGTACCTACTACGAGTACTACTACTGCTACTACTTCGTATAGTACTAACTTTCATAGAACGGCAACGTAGTATGCAAGCGGTACCATGGGTCGGGGGCATGACTACTATACTGTTACTCTTACAGTAATATACACCATCATAATACCACTACTACGCAGATAGATGTACGGTATTAAAGGTAAAGGTAGAAGGAGGAACATACTATACTACAACTGCTGTTAATATTAATACTTGGTAAATTTACAGGCTACGTACGGTTGAGGGCATCTACTGCTATTGGCCAGGTAGAAGCAGGTACACGCACGGCAGCAACAAGCAGCAACAGCGGACGCCACAATGACTGCGACCATTATTGCTACCTGGTACTATTACGGGGGACCACAGTAAATAGGACCAAATATTGTGAGTAAAAATAGGGTATTATATACGTTTTTGTGTGTACCGTAGGTCCTATTTACTATGGTCCCCCGTAATAGATATAGTGCAGGTACTGCTTACTGTTATTGGACAGGCATTGGTAGAAGCAGCTTGTACTCGGTACCATGGGCTACTATTAATATTAATACTACAACTACAACTATTATATACTACACTAACTACTTCAGAATTCTATACCAGCGTGTCAAAACAGCGTCAACAATACAGAAAGGCCAAAAAAAAAAAAAACGTCACTATTAATATTAGTTGGAAGCAGCTTCTCTGTATTTATTCATGTACAGGTATACGTACAGTTGGGGCACGAAGAAAAAGTTTTCTGCATCTATTCGTCATGAAAAAAAAAACCGATGACTGTCAAATAAGTACTCACGGCGACAGCAGCTGACTCGTGGCAACAGCAGTAGGATTCTAACGTCACCATTAACACCATTAGGCAGCAACCGGTCTACAAACGATTGAGGGCATCATGAAAAAAATGTGCCATGAAAAGTTTATCTCTACGTTTAAAGACTATTAATATCAAAAACAGTATAAAATGCTCATGGTTACACCAACAGACTCGCGGCGACGACAGCACTGCTATACCTACTATTACCACTATCACAGTACTACTACCGATACTATGATAACACTACTGCCACTACTACTGCTGCTACTATTACGGGGGTCCATAGTTAATAGGACCTATGGTATACAAAAAAACCTATATATTTACCTATTTTTACTAACAAAATTTGGTCCCGTTAACTATGGACCCCCGTAATACTACTATTAATACTACTACTGCTACTACTACCATTAAATACTAGTGCTACTACTTACTATGTACTACTACTGTAATACTACTACGTACTACTACGTACTACCGTACTACTACGTACTACCACTACTACGCACTACCACTACCAGGTACACTATTAATACTACTGCTGTACTACTACCACTACTATGCTACAACTACTACTACTATGCCAGGTCCACACCGAGAAAGGGGGCAGAGGGAGACGGGCGGCAGAATGAACCTGGCTCTGTGGCTCTTGCCCGCCGTACTACCACTACCAGGTACACTATTAATACTACTGCTGTACTACTACCACTACTATGCTACAACTACTACTACTATGCCAGATGAACACCGAGAAAGGGGGCAGAGGGAGACGGGCGGCAGAATGAGCCTGGCTCTGTGGCTCTTGCCCGCCGGTGCAATTACCTGCTGCTGAGAACGTGCGACTGGACAACCCGCTAATAATAGGTATGATACTTACGTAAAGAGTGGATATATGGTGCCAATTTCCCCAGGGAATAGACGGACCGAGGGAGGCAGTTTTGTGGTCACGTACGTGCTCGGTGTAAGGTGTGGTATACGTCAAAGGGCTAGGTGAAACGTGTATGACTCTCGACACTCGACAGACGTGTTCTGGTGCTGCTGCTGAGGTTGATAAGAGAAAAACAGGAAAAAGGCGGGGGATTTCAAAATTATTGAGATTTGAGATTTTCAGCGCAGAGAAAATTATCAGAGAAAATTCTTCGTTTTTGGAAGCGCACAGAGCTCGTCGTATCAGCAGTCAGGCAGTGGGGGCTGTACGCGGTGCCGCACCGAGACAGGGGGCAGTACGGCGAGACGGGAGGCAGTATGGGCCTGGCTCTGTGGCTCTTGCCCGGTGCGATTACCTGCTGCTGAGAGCTTGCGACTGGACAACTAGCTAGGTATGACACCCACACCTAGATACCTGGTGCCAAAGTCTCCCACGTATAGGTGGACAGAGGGAGGCAGCTTTGTGGTCACGAACGCGCTCAGTGTTAGGTGTACACCACCCGTCAAAGGGCCTGGTGCAACAAATACGACGGCCGACAGATGTGTACTGCTGTTGCTGCAATATGTCTGCTGCTGCTACTACCACTTCTTCTGCTGAGGTTGAAAACATATGTACAGCAGAGGGGGCTGAAAAAAGTGTTCGAGGGTGGCGGGCTATTTTCTTACGGGTTTTCCATGTCACCTACTCGGCTCGGCGAGGCGGAAAGCAATCCCTTGTTGTTGAGAGCCAGCTCAGCGACGTTCAATGCCCCGAGCACCGCCACGGTGCTCGGCCGGGATCCAGACATGCGACGTAATGTAGCCACGGCCCCCTTGCTTGCGCCGCAGCCGAAAGTGCGAGAAAGAACCCTCGGTCGCCGGAGAGCAGCATGCCAAAAAAAAAAGCGCATCTTGTACTGTACATATACATATTCGCGTGTGATCCCTCTCTGGATGACAATGCAAGGACCGTTACGTATTTGTATCTATACCCCAACGTTCCTTACATTTAAGTGGTAGTTTAGCTAGCCGTTGGGATTGTTTATCAGATGGCGCGTACAAACTTTCGCAATCTCGGGGTATTGGGTGTGAGGTGCACTGCAGAGCTTGTTATATGGGGAGTCTCAGATACACCTCTCTTGTAGCGTGCGTTTACGGCGAGAGCACGGAATGGCGGTCTGGGGCGCTGAAATCGCGGGTCCCGCCACCTCCCTGGTCGTTGTCACGGTCAAACAAAAGTGTCAAACAAGGGATAGAGTTTAAAGTAGTAGATCATACCGTACAAGGTAATTTTACGATGCAATACAGGGTTTGTTGGTATTAATAGACAGAGAATATCCTGTCTACAAGTCTCAAAAGGGTGATCGATAGAGCCCCTGGTAAGCAGCGTTGAGAGCAATCATTGCGTACGCGGGCGAGCGCACGTTTTAGCAGAGATGGCAGACTGCACGAGCACTACGGTAGCTGTCAGGCTGGCAGCTAGCGCTCTTGTGGTTCAAACACAAACACGGCAACCATGGACAGTTCCAAATCGCGACAAAACAGGCTGTCCGTCATGGATTGGTTGTTGCCAAAGAACAAAGTACCAAACACTTTTGTAAAAAAAATCATGGGCAAATTTCAAGACGCTAATCAAAATGCCGGAAACAACTACATATCTGGCAGAAAAAAACTACGGGCAGATTTCAAGACGCAAATCAAAACGCCGTAAACAAACACATACACGCGAACAGCGGCGCCCCGCCTCAAACCATCGTCAATAGTCGGAACAACTGTACGGCACTACGCCGTCCTGGCGTGCTTCATTCGTGAAGTCTGCTCCACACAAACAAAGCTATGACGGATAATCCCCCGCGCCGCGCCCGGTCCTCTGGAGAAAATTAATGTGTCCTCTCCACCATGGCCCCTCCTATCTCGGTTTCCGGATCGGTAGGCATTTGCGACAATGTTGAGAACTCTCGTTCTCATCTTCCGAATGTCCTGTCTAACCACGGACCCCCTCAAAGACACCAAGGTCGGTACCGAATCCGTTACCGAACCAGCTCCAAAATCATTTACCGGAAAGAAAAAAAACGGATGTACTACGCACTCTGTCCCCGGACCAGTGACAGAATAAACGACCGAATCAATAGCTGAATATGTGGGTTACTGAGTCTTTTTCGTAACGCCATCGATTTCTGCAGCACCCTGGTAGCCGCCACACCAATACATTTTCTCTAGACTGCAAGTAACGCTCTATGCGCGGGATCTTAAAAGAAGCGGAACCAACTACTAAATTACCAATTACCGAATCGACTACCGGACCGGCCACCGAATCGGTTACTAAATGGGCCACAAACATAACTCTGTCTCTCACCCGCCGCCGGTGGTTCGGAGACACACGATCTCTGAAGACAGCTTCGGGTACCCATCCCACAGTGGCCGGCGCCAGACCTGTGCAAGAGAAAGATCAACGGCGGCGTGGCACCGGAAGGTGGGGGGGGGGGGTGGATCACCACTCTTGCGGCTACCGATGGCGGGGTTGTGGAACAAAAACTTGTTCCTTGTTCGCGTTCGTTAGACTTGACAATCGTATTGCCCTCGCAATACACAATATGCCTCTATATACATCGAAAATACGAACATATGCGAATAGTATAGAATCATAAAACAACACGGACGTACGTAAAAGTTGCGAGAATGACTCCATCTTGAGCTACGTACGCGTATGATTCCCCAGGTTATGCAGCGGAGAAGAGAGAGTACGGGGCAAGGGCTGGGGTCGTGAAAGCATGAATGTCAGGCCAAGATAGTGTGCTTTGCGCAACTTCACAGGCGTGTACATGTCGCTGCTGCTGAAGCATCTGTTGCTGCTGTTGCTACAGCTGCGGGTGCTACACCAGCTCTTCATTTCGAACTCAGGCAAGTTTGTGTAACTGCTTGGACTTCGAATTTCCACGCGGGTGGACATGATTTTGATACAACCGCCTGGGTCACAGAGCAGAAGGATCACGTACCGACATATTTTCTTCCTTTGTATGCCGTGCGGTTGTTTTGCCACGACGACAACGACCCTGGAATAAAGGTCCGGGTTCATCAATTCACCACCTTCGTCGCGACGGGGACATCCAGGCCAACTTGGAGCAGAGAGGCATCGATGCACGCGCGCTTGTACCATATTCGGTTCCTCGCTCAAGGGTGCAGCGTGGCCAATTCCCGAAAAAAGGTTGTTTTCTGGTACCTGGTATTGTTTTTTTCTGGACCGTATCGGACCGTCCGGGATTGGACTGGTCCACAACGTGGAAAGAATACAACTGATGCCCTCTCAGGCTTCGAACGTAAAAGTACACGAAGAATCTGTCTATTTGTATTTATGATGGGTACCATTTGCCCTGCTAGCGCACACGTGTCCATATTTTCGCCACGTTTCAACCCATCCCGAGTGCTGGCCTTACAACGTAGTGAATACCAGGCACTTGGTACCCGACAACACTGACCAATACCTGGTACGTAGTATGGTAGCTCTGCACCAGCTGATAGGGTGGTGTCACCTGGTCAAACACGTTTCCGCTGAGGCTGTGCATCTTTGCCGCTACGTCCTCGTTCTTGCAGAAAAACGCGGAAATTTCCGCCCCGAGTGCTACCCGCGCGGTGCCTGAGGACGCACAGACCAAGGGAGGGATGTCATTAACTGCCGTACGACGTTACACCTCTGTTGCCATACAACGCATAGGGTGTTCTGTTGAGAGTCTTTCAAGAAGTTGCACATCGGCATGGTGCCATCGAACAAGTTTGCTACGCACCTCAAGCGCTGGTCCCACTCAAACCTCAACTAGTTCGTCCCTAGACAGTGTGTAGTTGTCAAGGGGTCCACTCTGTCGAGGGTAAGCATCGCGCTCACACCGAGGCAGGTCGGAAAGAAGCGAGATGGGAGGGGACTGTATACGCGGAAGAGGAAAACATGTCAGAGACCAAAACCACGGAGGGCAGAAAAGCGTGAAAAAAAAACGTGACATGTCATCAGCGACCAATGTCCACAACGTCGATGACGGGGAAACGATGCTCCCACCAAAAGAGAGGAGAGCCCATACAACACGCAAAAACACAACACAAGCAGAGCAATAAAAAACGGAGGGAGCCATTCAGAACAGAGGCTAAACAACGAGCAACAGCAATTGCAAACGAGCAGACTAATTTTGATAGCACGACGGTGAAACGACGAGGCGCGTCTGATTCCAAAGTAGATTCAAGGCGCTGCACTTTAGTTATAGACATCGATTAACGTTATCCATCCAGCCTCGCGAGGCGGTCCGGGACGCATCGGAAACAACACAAATTCTGGACATTTCAAAACTCGGGGACAGTTCTAAATTCGGTGCTGTTCGAAACTTGTGACCTTTCAATCCTTGGGACTTTCCAAACGGGCGTTCAAAAACTCTGGACCTTTGTAAAAGCAGGGCGCATCGAAAAGGGAGGTCTTGAAAAGAATAACGGGCTTCTTCGCAGTTCAGCCGAAAACAAAAGCCGCGCACCACGAAAATACCGGTAAACGCCGCCCAGGCTCTCTATAAACGCGCAATATAGACACCTGCTCGACTTGAGCGTACAATAAAAGACATGTTGCACAAAGAGCAACCGTACTCATGTTCAAAATCCAACAGTATATTGCCCAGGTCTCTCTCCTGACAACTGAGCCGAGATATTCGCCACCGCCGTCCCCTCCGCTTCGTCAACCCCTGCCTCTGACCCCTGACTCCCCCTCCCCCCCCCCCCGCCAATCACACTCCAGAGCCCCCCAACCTCCCTGCCCGCCCCCCCCTTTCTGCCACGTCCCGCCGACAGCGTCCAGATACCTGTCAGCGTGGCGCAATCGATGATCAGGTCGGGTGACTCCGAAGACGCTTCCACCAGGGCGTCAGCAAGCACCAGCAGCCCTTCGGCATTTTCTACAGGACGAGGCATGACAGGATAGCGCAGGAAAGGACAGAACCGAACAAAGGGCAGGGCAAGGCAGGGAAGGGCAATACAGGAAAGGACAGGGCAGAGAGTCAAACGCCAAGGAGGCGTAATGATCGGGGGGGTGAGGGGAGGCAGGGGTGAACGGATCAGGCACATGCCCCCTTCCTTCAATACGTTTTGTATTGGGGTCGTGCAAGAAACGATTTACATTATATAGTGCTGGAGACTTGTGTTAACCATGGATCCACAGAAAACGAAAGCTGAGTAGAAGAGATGGCGGCAGCAAAATAAAGCACCGAACCAGCAACACACTTCGTTATACCCCCTGTTACAGGCAGACCACGGCAACAGCAGCAAAGCAGCAAAGCAGCAGTGCGAAAAATGTAAAAAGCTACGAGTAAAACACTCCAGACGAATTCGCCAAAATGGAGCGGGAACGTATACGTACGTATAGCGCTCAGATCATACAGCTGCAAACACTACAGCAACCAAAAACAGCAGCCTGCGGTGAGCTAAAACAACAGTTAGTGTGTGATGAGAGCCACAAACAAGCAAAGAGCCCAGAAATAGACGTCAAAAACTTTCTGGCGACTCTCGTACGGCCAAAAATTACTGACAAATAACAAGACAAGAACACAAAACACACACACCAGAGCAATGCAGTCAGCTACAGACACTCCGACAGCTGCAGAGCAGCAGTAGCAGCAGTAGCAAGCACGCAGGGCAGAGAAGACCAGGAGCTTTCCCCCCCTTCCTTTCCCCTGCTTTCTGATGCTGTCCTGCGTTGTCCCAACTAATGTCATGCGTGCCGCGCGTGCGTCACCCAACTGAAGCCCGCCTGCTGCGGGCTAGTCGTGCTATGCATGTCGCCTGCTGTCAGCTTCTGGTGCTAAAAGCCAACCTGCCTGGGCTAGTCCTAGCAGGCAGCTGGAACTAAATTATACTTGTGGCAAATGTATATTATATATACTGTAGGCTGAGTTGGCGTCGGTTGGCAACAACGCCGTAAAACACGCCAATCAATGCGTGAGCTACGTAGACAACCAGGGTACTGTTGTATTTATTTTGTTTTTCTGCGGTCATCATGGCTGGCGGTCGAGTTAGATCATTAGCGCGGGGTGGAGAACCTCCGCACAAGGACGAATGACCGTGTCACGTACGAGTAGTGTGTACCAGGTGTATGGTAACGCACCCACGAGGCAGCCCATAGTGTACCCGTTGCCGTCTCTAGGAGTGGCCACTGTTCGTTTGGATCGTTCCAGCAGCGACGGTTACAAGTTGTAGAGGGTTGCGTATATCTTCGCAGGCGTTATTATGAATTATGCCGTGTGTTCACGAGGAGAGTTTGAGCACTCCGTTCTCTGCTCCGTTCTCTGCTCCGAGCTACGAGCTAGGCTCCGCTCTCTCTCCCATCCTCTGTCCTCTAATACAACGATTATAAAGAAACTCATCAGACCACGTGGTGGTCAGGGCATCCAGGCTTGGACTCTACGAACACACTAGTGCTCTTGAACGTTTGAGGTCTGGTACCAGAAGCCAACGATGCCCTCGAAGGGATCGGCTCAAGAAGAGCGCGACTCTCCAATTGACGTTGAAACGCTGCGACGCGAGGTCGAACTGGTGATGGAGAACAGAGAGGCGTCGATGCTGAACGCCATGAGGAACATGATGGCCGAGTTCATGAGGAACAACGGCCCATCAGAGTCCGGCAGCGCTGTGAGTAGCGCTGCTGTAGGGGAGAGCCCACAAGGGGCAGTACCCACTGCTGTAAGAGAGATTGCAGCAGAACAAGAGACAAAATTGCGTGAGGGCGCCTCGCCAGATTTGGGAGCAACTGGACGCGGAGGAACTGCGTTGCCTGTCGAGGTTGGCCCACCGAGGGGTGAGCCAGACCAGCACGGGAGGAGAGGAGGATGGGGTGCATACCCCGCGGTGAGTTGGGTGGTGGATTTGATCTGCCTCTATCGCGCCATTTGGCCTTCAAACACACTCCTGTGCCATCGTTTAGTGGGCTAAAATCTGAGTTCAACCCCTGGACAAGAGATGCTCGGTATTACGCCAAAGGAGTTGGTTTCTTGTCTGCTTTCGTGTCGGATCCACCACAGTACATTCCCGTAGGGGAATTAGACACCGAAAACTCGATGCTTGTCGCTAGGGGGTTTAGCCGCGAAAGTGTGAACAGGCATACACTGGCATGGAATTTCCTGTCGACGGCCCTCAAGAGCAAGAGCGATAAAAGCATTATGCACCGGTGTACCTCGCCGAGGCAAGCGTGGGACGCTCTCCTTGCGTGGTACGGCCCTCAGACGACGGGGGCCAAATCAGACCTCTCCCGACGCCTTAACAGTTTTAAGATGGCGCCGGGGAGCAGCCCGCTCGAGGAGATGGGCAGGATCGAGGATCTTGCCGCGGAAAGGCGAACAGCAGGAATGTCAGTAGACGACCACATGCTGTACACCATTTTTATTGACGCTCTGCCTGCCGAATACGAAGTGGAGGCTCGGAACCTGGCATCACGTGACAGCATCGGCCGTGATGACATCATCAAGGCTGTTCGAGAACGGCATCACCGACTTTCTGGAAACCGGAAGAAGGGGTCCAACGCTGGCCACGCAGGCCATGCTATGTACGCCGGCGGCGGCGGCGGCGGTGGCGGTGGTCGCCGGAAAGGTGGAGGAAATGGCAAAGAAAAAGGTGGACGACGGGGTCACGGACGAGGCGGTAGAGGCTCCAACGAGGACGGTGGTGGCTCGGCCGCGGCTGCTGGTGGCAATGGTAACGACGCCCAAGCCGCCAGCGGAAGTACTCCAGTGGGCAAGTGTCATAGGTGTGGCAAGAAGGGCCATTGGGGGAGCGAGTGTACGGCGAAGCTATGCAGTCGATGCCAGGGATGCGGGCACTCTGCCGATGCCTGTCCCATGTCCACGGATCGATGTAGTCGATGCAACGGGCTGGGGCACGCTGCTGATGTCTGCCCCTCATCGAAAGAAGAAGCTGTCATGGCGGTGACGAATAAGGATGGGGCAAGGGACGACGACCCGGAAAAAGGTACGGTCCAGGCCTCAGCTTTCAAGGCCGAAGAGACAGGCAAGTGGAGCGATGGTTCGGGTGAAGGGGAGTCTGCTTGGCAGGTAGGAGACGAGGCTTGGATATGTGATAGTGGTGCGTCTACTCACATGACGCCCTCCGCTGACTGCATGATCAATTATAGAGAATGCAACTTGACTCTCCGAATTGCTGACGGATCCACCCGAGCGATCGAAGGTTACGGTGACGTGAGTGTTGTCTTTCGGTCCGGAAACGGTCCCGTGCAAGTGCTGCTTACGAACGTTGCGCACGTGCCGGATCTCCGCTACCACTTATTTTCCCTGCCCACTGTGGTCAAAAACGGCCATACTTTCGAAGGGTGCCCCACGGGGGTTGTAATCAGGCTCAAGTCGGAGCTTTCGATCGTGCTCCCCTTGAGTGGGACTCTCCACAGCCTATACGGCTACCGGGTCGACCGCAGTTGTGGGGAAAATGCCTGTGCTGTACTCGCCCCGGGACAACTGCCCGACAAGTCTGCAATCAACATCAACGATTTCCACTGCGCTGCTGGACACTCCCACGAGGTACTACTTCGCAAGACCGCGGAGCAGCAAGGGATTGTTCTCGAGGGAAAGCTGCTGGAGTGTAAAGGGTGCTCCATGGCAAAGGGTCTCCGCAAAGGTATCAAGCAGTCCACACACACACGAGCAGATAAGAAGCTCGGGAGGGTTTATGTGGATTTGAGTGGACCAAAGGCGGTAGAGTCTCTGGGGCGGAAGCGGTATACTCTCATCGTACGCGACGATTTTTCACGATATACGTCGGTGTACTTTATGCGCCACAAGTCGGACGCCGCGGAAATGTTCGAGCTGTTCCTTGCGGATTCTCGTGCAGACGGTGTCCCTTCTACGGTGGTAATCGTCCGATCTGATGGGGGTGGTGACTTCCGCGGGGGAAAGTTTGGCGACCTGTGTAGATCACGAGGGATCAAGCAGGCGTTCACGACGGCCGACAGTCCCCAATTCAATGGAGTAGCAGAGCGCGCGCTAGGTTTGATAGAGACGGCCGCAATGGCGGGCCGAATCCAGGCTCAAGAGCTTTTTCCTGGCGCGAAACTCCCGGCCACGACGTCGTTGTGGGCGGAAGCGTCCCACTGGGCGTGTGACGCCTTGAACCGCACAGCAACAACAGCTAACCCGCAGAGCAAGTCGCCGCATGAGATGTGGCATGGTAGCCCCCCCCCGGTAGTACTACTGCCCTTCCCAAAGCCTAGCTATTGCAAGGTGAAGAGGGAAAACAAGTCACAGGCGAAAGCGCAAGAGTGTTTTTACCTCGGCCCTGCAACAAACTACCCCGGAGATTCAGTACGAGTGCTGACAAAGAACCGCACTGTGCTAATAACGCGCAATGTCACCTGGCAACGCGTGCCGCCTGCACCACCTGTACCTGCCCAGGCGAATGACTCCCTGTCTACGAAAAGGGGGGGGTCAGAGGCAGACGACGTGAGCACGTCGGATCGAGGTGGTGGGGGGGTGGTGGATGAGCTGGACGACGGTCTGGCTCACTTGAACGACCTCGACGTGACGTGGGGTTTTGACCTGGACGCGTTTATGCAGGAGCGCGCACAGCAGGCACCTGCCACCGGCGAGGCCGGCGGCGAAACACCCGAGACGATGGGTTCGTCTCAAGGGGGCGCCGTGGACGCCTCCTCGGTCCCGACAGGGAGGGCCGAAACAGCCGAGACGATGGATTCGTCTCAAGGGGGCGCCGTGGACGCCTCCTCGGTCCCGGCAGGGAGGGCCGGAAGCGACCCGGGCGCAGCTTCAGCCTCCGACACCGGGCAAGGGGACGGTGAGGATCCCCCCGCGGTCCTGTCGGGGAGGCCAGCACACGAGCTCAGCAGCTGGGGCTGGCTCCCCCCGACAGTACGGGGCCGGACCCGGGGTCAAAGCCAACGCCTGGAGGGTGAACCTGCTGTGCACCAGGTAAGGATGGATGAAAGGACCGCAGACGCGCTGCTTGCGGCAGCGTACGAGTCGTGGACGAAGCCTGGGAGTATGCTGGATCGTACGCCCTGGACGACGGAGGACGCAGTGGCTTTGATGGCCGGAGGACCTGCTGTGGAGAACAAAGGGGAGTTGAGCGTGTGCATGCCGAGTGGTTTCCCGGAAGACGTAGAACCGCCCCCACAGTCCGTAGCAGATGTAGAGCGTTCTCAATACAAAGCGGCGTAGCACGAGGCCATGAAAATTGAGTTGGACGGTCACAAAACGACCGGTACGTACGAAGCCGCGACACCGCCAAAAGGGCGGAAACCTGTAGGTGCGAAGTGGGTGTTTACCTACAAGACGGATAAGGATGGCTTGATAGTAAAGACAAAGGCCAGACTTGTGGCTAAGGGTCTCAGCCAGGTGCAGAATGTAGATTATTTTCAAACGTTTGCACCGGCTCCCTCGTCAGCGTCAGTTAAACTTCTGGCGGCTGTTGCAAATGAACATGGTTTAAAGATTTTTCATCTAGACGTCGCACAAGCTTTTGTTCGCGCGAAACTCGACGCCGAGATATACATGAAACTGCCCGGTGGGTGTGGTGACATGTCAGGAAAGATCGTCCGCCTAAACAGATCACTGTATGGTCTAAAGCAGAGCGGACGGCAGTGGGCCGGATTATTGGTAGAGACCGTGGTAGAGTACGGAATGGAGCAATGTAGGTCTGACCCGTGTGTGTTTCGCATGGCTGTGGACGGCAAGGTAGAACTGTAGAACTGATCATGGCCGTTCATGTAGATGACATCGTGATCGCAGGATCGGATGAGACATGTAGAGATTTCCATGCCGCGCTAGCTATGAAATTTCCCACGAATAACCTCGGCGAACTGACTCGGTACACTAGTTGTGCTTTCAAACGCGACTGGGAACTGGGGACATTGGAGATTACGCAGAAGGCGTTCATTGAGAGCATGCTGAATCGTTTTGGTGTTAACTCATCCTCTGATATCCCCTCGACCCCCGGTGTGGAACTAGGTCCAAGAGAGGAGGGCGAACTTGGAGGAGACTGGCCGTTTAGGGAGGCTGTGGGCAGCTTGATGTGGCTGTCGACCATGACGAGGCCGGACATCTCGAACGCTGTGCGTGCTGTGGCGCGCCACTCCCACAACCCAACGGAGACGCACTGGAAGGCAGTTTTGAAGATTATGGCTTACCTGCACGGGACCAGGTTTATGGGATTGACTTTTGTACGGGGCTCGGGTTTGGATTTGACTGCGTATAGTGATACTGATTATGCGGATAAGTCGAACGATAGGCGCTCGGTATCGGGGACGGTAATTACCCTAGGGGGTGCGGCCGTCAGTTGGGCAAGTAGTACGCAGAGGTGTGTTACATTGTCGACAGCAGAAGCAGAGTATGTCGCCCTGGGTGAAGGGGTGAAGGAAGCTTTGTTTACGGGCGCGGTGTTGTCGTTTATCTGTCCAGAGCTAAGCGGATCATGTGTCCGGGTTTTCGAGGATAACCAGGGGGCCATAGCGTTGGCTGAAAACCCTCTTAGTTCTGCTCGGAGTAAGCATATCGACGTGCGTTTTCATTTTGTCAGAGAGCTACTTCGTGCTAAGAAGATCGACTTTCAGTTCGTAGCTTCGGAAGAGCAGCACGCGGATATTTTGACGAAATCCCTTGCTGCGACCCCTTTTAAGTCTCATCGTAGGTTCTTGGTGAATCTGCCTTTGGAGGGTGAGTGAGGGGTATGAGCATTATTCGATGAGTACCATGTTTGAGTGATGTGAGGAAAAAATTGTCAGGTCGCCAACCCTGCGCTATTTTGAGGGGCATGGGGGAGTAGGGCACCGCTTGGCATTTTATTTTCTGGCCATGGTCATCGTTTGGAATGCGGCCGTTGTTTCAATTGCAATGGTTTGGAGTATATGTGTTATACAGGGGGTTTTGACCCGGTGGCCGGGTTTCCTCCTGCGGGACTGTCGTTGGCTGTTCTTAGGTCCTAGCAAGTCTTGAATGTCTTTTCGGTCTCGTCACTGCTGTGAAGAGCCAGGGAGGGTGCTCGTTTGGATCGTTCCAGCAGCGACGGTTACAAGTTGTAGAGGGTGGCGTATATCTTCGCAGGCGTTATTATGAATTATGCCGTGTGTTCACGAGGAGAGTTTGAGCACTCCGTTCTCTGCTCCGTTCTCTGCTCCGAGCTACGAGCTAGGCTCCGCTCTCTCTCCCCTCCTCTGTCCTCTAATACAACGATTATAAAGAAACCCATCAGACCACGTGGTGGTCAGGGCATCCAGGCTTGGACTCTACGAACAGCCACACCAGAATAAAACATAACAATCAATTCGACGCTTGACATTTACATCCAAGAAAGGACGCACAGTGTGCCAAAGTTCGCCTCATAAGTCGTTCTTAGTAGGATGCAGCTCGCCCCTCAAGCGACTCGCAGAGAACACCTAACGTTTCGCTTCGCGCTCGATGGAGACAATGTTGTCAGCCTGGTCGGTGAAAGTCCGACATGCTCCGCCCCGGCATCGTAGGGATGCAAGCGTCTACGGTCATTCGACTACCGCCATGCAATGACGTAGGTACCCTTCCCACCCCTATTGATCCCTCACCCGTATTGACAATCTTGCTCTTCGTTCCGTTGCGGGCCACGAGGACACATCCAGGCTTAAACTCCTCATCGCCGTCGATAGTCACCTCCACCGCAGGCACCAGCACTCGAAGCCGAATAGGGAGCTCTTGTGCCATAAGCATGCTCGCCAGCCCCAGCACCTACACACCACGAAACCACAGAACCAGCCCGGGTGGAGGCGGGGGGCGAGTGGGAGGGGGTGGGTGTGCGTGGGTGGGGGGTGGGGGGGGGTACTCGATATCATGCAGGGCCGTAGTCGAAGGGGGGGGGGGGGGGGGGGGGGGGGGGGGGGGGGGGGGGGGGGGGGGGGGGGGGGGGGGTACTCATTTGTTGCTTGCCTTAGTCATTTGACCATTGACCACGCATCCCTTTCGAGACGGAAGGGGGGGGGGGGGGTACTCATTTGTTGCTTGCCTTAGTCATTTGACCATTGACCACGCATCCCTTTCGAGACGGCCGTTTAGGGGGGGGGAAGTAAAGGTAGAGGTTCACGGTAACTGAAACATCCTGCGTACGAGAGAAAACACTCCGAAGATGCAATGAGAGGCGACGGGTAGTCGGGGGTGGCTTTCCCGAAGGGGGGTGGAGCAGTGGTTGGGCGCGTCTTCGAAGGCGTACGGGTGCGGGGCGTAGGGGGGCTTAACCCTTCTACTACTCGCACGTAGTACAGTACAGGGCTCTAATTCCAAGCAGTTTGTCCCCAAGCCCTGGATGAAGTGGTACATGCATCGCATGGCTCGGGTGTTAGAGCGCGCGCATTGCAGGAGTTTCATTAGGATAAGGGCGGCAGTGGGGGGAGGGGATGGGGGGGTATATTCTCCATCACGTTTTCATCAATTCTTACTTGAAACATCAACGCCCACACAACATACCGTGTACCTGGTAACACGCAAGGCAACACGCCTCCTCGGAAGGTTTTCCAAGCCGGTTTCTCCGAAACTACTACTTATCATAGGAGGGCATACACAATAAAAAAATGTGGCTTCGCAATGATCTCGTCGAGGTCTTTCCATATATATAAAGACGCATCGCTCGGTGTTGGCGCCTCTCCTCGCCGTCGAGAAAATCACATTGGAAATTCTTTCCAGAAGGAAGGGTGTGCTATCTTATGACCCGTGTGATAGCGTTATACGGTATCATGGCAAAGCATACAACGCCCACACGACGCATCACGGTAACACATGAAATGCCGACAGAACGTATCATGGTACACGAAGACAGGCAAAATTATGGACAAGCAACCGAACACATGCAACCAGGTACAAACACAAAACATACACACCAAAACATGAAAAAATATCATAAAAAAAAGCAAACACCAACACAACACACTCGCCAACACAAAACAAAAACAAAAACAAACACACAAAGACACAAAAGACAAAACACCAGTCGTGGACGCACAAACAACTCACGGACGCACAAAACAAAAGCCACGGACACACGAACAAACTCATGGGCACACGAACAAAACTCGTGCATTCACACGCAAAACTACGGAAACACACACACAAACAAAACCATGGATGCATAAACAGCTTGTGGAATCATACCTAATCATACTTACAGCATTGGATGCATACAAAAAATATCAAGAAAGCGCACCTGAGCTCCGCCGCCCATGTCCTTCTTCGTCGTGACCGTGGCGGCGGCGGACTTGGGGCCCAGGCTCCCGGTATCGAGGCACACTCCCTTCCCGACAAGCGTCACCTGCACTAGGGCCACCAGGGGAGCACGAAAAAAAAAAAAAAAAAATCCGATACCACACACTACTATTAATACTACGGGGGTCCATAGTTAACGGGACCAAATTTTGTTAGTAAAAATAGGTAAATATATAGGTTTTTATGTATACCATAGGTCCTATTAACTATGGACCCCCGTAATAGTACTCACACTTTCCTCCAAAATCGGTTTTTGTGTGTCACTGGGATATAGAGCTCTCTAGGGTCATGCGAGGAGACTCGGAGAAAACAAAATATGTACATCTACCATGGAAAGCATCAGTATACCAGTACACCACTCTGTCCCGATATATAGGTACTATTTATATACTAATATTCAATACAAAAGATCATTCTTTTTAGGGACAAAGTGTCATATATTGTGTGTGTAGGCAGGGAAGCACAACAAAAAAAGGAGAAAACGATACTCACGCTCCTAAGCTTTTGTGACACGTGGTGATTAATACATGGTATCACGGGGGGCCATAGTAAATAGGACCAAATAGTGTCCGTAAAAATAGATAAAATATATAGGTTTTTGTGTGTACCGTAGGTCCTATCTACTATGGTCCTCCGTAATAGTGAAAAAACACACCGGTCGGGTGAGATTTCTGGACGCACGAAAAAAAAGCACAACCGCACATGTTTCATTACTCTTGGTTATTTTCACTTGGTTTTGCTGTACTCACCCCGTGTCTGCATCTCGAAAATGGTAAATATATATTACGGGGGTCCATAGTTAATAGGACCTATGGTATACATAAAAACCTATATATTTACCTATTTTTACTAACAAAATTTGGTCCCGTTGACTATGGACCCCCGTTAATATCATATGGCCTAATAATAATAAGCATACAACAAAAAAATACTGCAGCACAAAACAATGAAATTCCGACGATTTTGGGTCTGATGAGGAGGCGTCATTCACCGAACGTTTCGGCCGAAAAGCGCTGTACCTCTATCGTAGGACGCGTCTATTGATGCATATCGAAGTACAAATCGCGCCAACTCGTCCAGACAGAATAGGGAACAAAACAAAACAAAAAAAACGGAGTTGAAAATGAGTCATCTAGCTCAAGCAGGTGGGACCCAGGCGGAAACATAAAAGCGTACAACGTAAGCGTGTCGAAAGTAAAAGCGGCAGAGCAGAGGGGTTGAGAGCCATGCAAATGCCTGCCAACGACAACAATTACAAATAACGGCGACACCAACAACAACACCACCACCACCAACAACACCAACAACACAAAACTAGAAGTGAAAAACATCAACACCGCAAACCTCAAAGATAGTTAAGGTAGGGTTGTTGTGTACCCTCGCTATTAATAGGAACTCGTGCCGGCGGAATATCTGTAACAACGCATATCGTCAACCGGGGTGAGCTGGTGAGTCGGGTTTGGCTTTCCTATCTCTTTCAGGTCTGTCCTGATTGGTCAATTCGAGCAATCAACATCATCAACGACAACAGCACCCACACCAACACCAGCACCAACACCAGCACCAACATCAACACCAACATCAACACCACCACCAACAACAACAACAACGACAACATGGTGTTTGGGTCAATCGTGGGTTCTGATTCTTACTACATAAGCCCACCCCGAAATAGATGAAAGAAAGTGAATCACTCTGGCCGGGAATGTAGTCCCCTGTTTAGTACGCGAGTCGACAAGGGAAGAAAGTGCTGAAGTTTTGTCGCGATTAAAAAACAAAAAGAAAGCCGCGGACCCTACTGGGGAGGAGGGAAGGAGGGGGGGGGGGGGGGGGCGAACTCATGTGTTGTTTGCCATAGATAGTCCTTTGAATATTGACCAAGCATTCCTTTCGAGACGGAGCACCGGGAGGGGGCGGGAGAAGTCCCTGCTATGATGTGTGACCCCCCCCCCCGGAGCTGAGTCACGACTACTAGGAGAGAGAAAAGCTACGTACCGAACAAAAATACCACAAAAGGGGATGGGAAAAAAATAACGGAAAAAAAAAAAATAGTCACATCAGTGTCCAACGAAGAATAATATTACCGGCCGGAGTGGTACAATCAAATACTTAGCGGCATGCAAGAAAGGAGTCGCCGTATGTCACGGGCCGTACAGCAGTAGCTAGCGCCCGCTGCCTGGCTGGCGCATGTACCCACGCACCTTAGGGAGGTTAGGGTTTGCCTCAGAGTTGGGAGGTGTCCAAGTCAGGTCCAGCAGGCGGGGCTCTCGCCCGGCGATCGCCGCGCAACCGACGGCGTGAATCTGCCGGGGCAGGGGGGGGACCAAGACCGGAGGGAGTTGAAAAATACAGCACAGCTCAGGACGAGGGGAGCGAGGGAGCCCGAGAGAGGCGGGAAGGAGGCTCGAGGGGGAGAAAAAATACGCGACAAAACGTTTTTACTTAAGTTATATCGGTCGAGAGAGAGCAGGGCCGCAATAGTGAGTATGTGTCCGCCTCGTACTTATTTAGCACCCCGTTTCACTGACCCCTTTTCACTGATGAACGTGTTAGCTTGCGCTCCCCCACCTTCCCACCACCTCCCCTCCCACCCCCTCCCCTCCTATCTCCTCTCCGCCCACTCCCTCCCTCCCGTACCTCCCCCCCCCCCCCCCCCTCCTAATATATCGGTTAGGTTGGCGTCGGTTGGCAGCGACACTATAAAACATGCCGCTCACTACTTGAGCTATTACGCGGAACCATAGTAAATAGGGCCAAAATATTGTTGATAAAAGTAGGTAAAATATATGTGTTTTTGTGTATACCGTAGGTCTTATTTAATATAGTCCCCCGTAATAGACAACCAGGGTACCGTTTTGTTTTGTTTTTTTTGCGGTCAGTCACAGCTGGCGGTCGAGTTAGATCATTTGTGCGAGGTGAACAACCTTTACTCCGCACAAAGGGAATGGTCGTATCACGTAGTGTTTATGGTAAGGCACCGAAGTCATCCATATGCGAGTCCGCCTCACGAGCGGTTCTTAGTAGGATGCAGCTCACCCTTCATGCGACTCGCCCAACATCTCACGGCGCTTCGCGCTTGGTGCAAGCAATTTCTGCTTGATCGGTGAAAACCCACCATGCTCCGTCCCGGCATTGTAGAGATGCGAGGGTCTATCGTCATACGACTACGGCCATGCATGAGATCGAGTACACCTCTCCTATCGAGTGCGCTCCCCCCCCCCCTCCGGGGGTAACTAAAAACAATCGTCAAAAAATCAAAACGGTCTACCCCTGCATGTGCACCTTCCCGAAACACTACGCGTCCGTAGCGTATTTCGTGAAATACAACGTGCATACCGGCGCGCACATGGCTCGAACCTGGACATACTGTGCAATAACACTCTTTACAGAACAAATCTAAGCGCGACAGACCGCCAACGACCCCCCCCCCCCCCCCCCCCCCCCCCCCCCCCCCCCCCCCCCCCCCCCCCCCAAGTTATGGTCATACGACTGCGGCTATGTGTGATAACGAGTACACCCCCCCCCCCCCTCCTCGCGATGCCTCCCCATCCGAAACAAACTGTAAACACAAGCTGAGTACTCCGCGGCAGCAACCAAACCGCTTCATCTAAGAGACCACGCTGCCTCAGACACGGCCACCACCACCACCACCACCACCACCCCCCGCCCTTGCCACTGCCACCATCGTCACCATGGGGTAGGAGTCCCCTTCCTTGAGCAGGCCATCCCCCTTCACAGTTCTCATGTTCCCGTGGAACTCCCTCGCCAGTGCGGCCATAACATCCTGAAATACAACCAGGGAAGAAACACACACGCACGTGAGGGTTGTGGGGGTGGGGAAGAGGGCTGCTTACCACGTACTCGAGAAAGTGGTTGACACACACTGCTGTGTACGAGACGAATAGAACTAAGCCTAATCCTGAGCCGAACCCTAAGCCAATCAGAGCAACCCTAACCTTGACCCTAAGCCAATCAGAGTATAACCCTTGCGCTAACCCTAATCAGAGCAACCCTAACCCTAAACCTAAGCCAATCAGACCAAGTCCCGAATAAGTGATAAGCTGTAATGGTGGGGGATCAAGGAACCATGCGGGGAGGGGTATTCATTCGTTACGCTGGGCACTAGGGGGGGGGGGGGTCCTCCGCTACACAACGTGGACATTCCGCTGGCGGCAGGGCGACGGACGGCGAGGGGGGGGGGGGGTTGGAGCAGGTTCACACGGGAAGCGGGAACGGGGGGGGGGGGGGGCTCCCGCGTGAAATTTCTGGTGGGCGCAAAATGCTTACACGAACCGCCAATAACAATATCACGGCCGACGAAAAAATGTCACATGATCGTTTCGCCGTCGTGAACAAAAAACGTGTAAGGAATGGTTGGTCTCAATCTGTAGACTCCAAAAGCGCGACCAGGCAGAGCATAGAGCTTGGAAAGCATGCAGGGAAGGACTGAGCTCGCGAAAAAAAAAAACTAGGACGAAGTGTGTACAGCCCGGAACGCCAATATAACGACAGATACGAAGCGGACGAACTCATGGCGAAACAATCAACAGACCAATCGATCGGTTGACCGACCAAACAACAACTAAACAGACTAACCGAAGGAACAAATACCTCCCATTCACCCACCCACCCACCCACCCAAGAAAGCAACCAACAAACACACCAACCAAACGAACCGAACCAGCAAACCAGACTAACCGAACCAAACCAACCAAGCCGAACCAATCAACCAATGGCGCGCCATCCCTCCCCGTCCCCCTCGTCACCTCCAGGTGCTGCGGCCCCATGTCCTCGGACCGTGTCGATATCAGGTCCCGCACCAAAAAGGTCGCCGCCGCAGCAGCGGAAACCCTGCGCTTTTCGCACCCCTCCGGCCACACCAGCACCTTCTCCTCGACTGCGGCCTCCGAAGCCTCGTTTGGCCCCTTTCCCCCCGGTTGGCCTGCCTCGGTGCCTGTTTGGGAGCCATTTTCGTTCTTGTACCGGTCGAACCTTAAGGGAGGAGAGGGGGTTGAAATGACGTGGGGAGGGGGGGGGGGGGCACACAGACGAGGAAAAAAAAAAAACTACCGAGTTGATCCTGTACCGGCACCTCTGCCACCGCTACCCTTACCACCGCTACACCGCAACCCCCGACCCCGGCATTGGCATCAACGCCAACAGCAACACTAACGACTCCTACACCACCAATAACACCAACAGCAAGACCACTACCAACTCCATTATCACGACCAACACCGACACGAAAAAGCAATGCCGGCACTGCAGACAAAACCACCAATACCACCGCCAAGACCACCACCGTCACCGCACTAGCACCGACGACAATATCAACAAATATCGACAGAAAGGCAGACAGGCAAGCATACTCACACATAGACAGGCAGACAGACAGACAGACAGACAGACAGACAAAAACATACAGACACGCATGCAGACAAGACAGCAGGCTAATAAACAATCCCAACTCACGAGTAGCTCCCGAGCGCCCACGACAAGGTGGCAGCGTCTAGCTCAGGCAGGACCCCATTCCATCCTCCGAGAGCGTACGTTCCAGCCGGCAGCTACAGCGGCGCGAGACGAGGAGCAAGGGGGTGTGGTTAGGCCAACATAACTACTGTACTAGGAGCAGCAGCTGTAGTGGTACAAGCGGGAAGAGGAGGACTAGTAGATTTAGTAACTGTAGTAGCGGCAGCAGTGGTAGTACAGCGGAAGAAGCCGTATATATGAGCAGAACGATACGAACAGCGGTGGCGGCAGTAGAAGAAGGAACAGCGGCAGCACCACCACCACCACCAACAGCAGAAACAACAACAGCCCCCAACAAAACCGACACCATACCGACACAAGCACCACCAACATCGCCTCCAACCTTACCACCACCATCAACACCAATGCAAAATAATACCAAAACCAAGATCAACACCAACCCCCCCCGCTACCACGAAATCACTACCCCCCGCCTTCCCCCCCACGCATGCTATCGAGTACACCCCTCCCCCACTCCGATCACCTTGTTCCGAAGAGAGCACAGAGAAAATGGGGACCGTAGAGAGTCCTCCCCTTCCCCTACGCAAACCGCCACCTCCGCAAGAGCCCCTCCACCCTCCGTGGCAGCAGAAGGAACCATAACCACCCTCCCGGCCTTGTGGGAGTGGTGTCCCAAGCTCTCGATCCGTGATTTAGACCGGGGAGCTTGGGACCCAAGCCACCGCTCGAAGCTCGCCTGCACACACATTCACACGGGGGAGAAAAATATTGTGGAAACCCGCATGGTGTAAAAAACATACCAGGTAAATACGAGCAACTTTAGAGGACGATTGCGGAGGGGGGGGAAGGTGAGAGGAGTAGGCGTACAGCGTACCTCAACCGCGCACCGTTACACGTCTAACATCCAATCGGTCCGCAGTTGCCGGCCCCGTCGTGGGCGTTTTCGGTTGCTGCTCATCGGCGGGGGAACCGTCGTGTTCTGAATTGTTTGTTTGGCCACTATTATACGTACAGTAGCTTCCGCTGTTTTCGCTCAGGCCCGTACTCCCGCCCCCGCCTCTCCTCCGCATCTCCGTATCCCCCCCGCCCCTCTCGCGCCCTGGACCAGCCCGACCCGACGCATCCCACCCCACCCCACCCTACCCCCCATCCAATCCCATCCCATCTCATCCTACCCCACCCTTTCCCTGCCCATCCTCACACCCCCACACCCACCGCGACAGCCATACCTACCTATCTTAATTGTCCAGAACCGTTACCTGAAGGGGGCTCTTAGCCGATAGTAGGTATGAACCTGCTGGTGACTATGAACACTCCCGCGAAACTCCGGGATACATGCTCGCCAGGTGGGTGGCTGGCTGTTAGAGCCTCACTCAAGCCTAACCGAATGGCTGTTTACCCTTTTTTTCTTTCACTCGATATTTGCCTTCTCGTTATTTGATCCTAAAGGACTGACAATGGAGAGGGGGGCGGGGGGCGGGGGGGGGGGGGACCTATTTTCGTCGTTCAACCACATCCTGGACCCACAACACGCCGTTTCAGTTTGACGGTCGCAAACCCCGGACTGCGCTCTTCCTCGATTCTGACAGTTTACCCGATCTTCATCCTTTGTGTTGGGCCCCTTGCCCCCCCCCCCCCCTCTGGCTTCCATTCCCCTCTATTATACATAGGTTGGGTTGGCGTCGGTTGGCAACGACACTGTAAAACATGCCGCTCACTACTTGAGCTAGACGACCAGGGTACCGCTTTTTTTTTCTTTTTTTTTTGGCGATCGGTCACAGCTGGTTGCCGAGCTAGATCATCTATGCGAGGTGAACAGCCTTTACTCCGCACAACTGGGAATGATCGTAACACGTAGTGTTTATGGTAAGGCACCCAAGAGGCAGTTACATAGTACTCCCCTTGCTGTCTCTGGAAGTGGCCACACCGGAAATTAAATTAACTCATTGAATCTGTCATCCATATGCAAGTCCGCCTCACAAGCGGTTCTTAGTAGGATGCAGCTCACCCTTCATGCGACTCGCCGGACACCTCACAGCGCTCCGCGCTTGGTGTAAGCAATGTCTGCCTGGTCGGTGAAAACCCGACATGCTCCGTCCCGGCATTGTAGCTATGCGAGGGTCTATGGTCATACGACTACGGCCATGCAAGAGATCGAGTACATCTCTCCTATCGAGTACCCCCCCCCCCCCCCCCCCCCCCCCCTCCGGAAGCTCCTTCCCGAAAGGGATGCGTGGTCAAAGGTCAAATGACTAAGGCAAGCAACAAATGAGTACGCCCCCCCCCCTCCTCCGGAAGTAGATGCACAGACGTGCCCGTGTGGCAACGCAATAGAGAGTAGAACTCACATAGCAGGAGAATGTGAAACGTACAAGGGAGAACGGGATGTGTTACAAGAGGAGATGGAGGGAAAGAGACGAGTGTGACCTGGAGGATTCTGGTACACAAGAAAGCAGCGAGCAAACGATCGCTATCCTGGGAGACAGATTGTGGTCACAGGCGGCGAAACAGGACGGGGAGAAGATCAGCTAAAATTTTCGATGTAATATACCAGGTATGGAAACAAGGTAGTGAGCGCCCGAATGTTGGAGGTGTTTCTATCAGGAGGAGGAACGGTGCTCCGTCTCGAAAGGGATGCGTGGTCAATGGTCAAACGGCTATGGCAAGCAACAAATGAGTACGCCCCCCCCTCCCTCCCCCCTTACTTACCTTACTGGTCAGGATGGTTAGTGGGACGGCGGTTTTAGCAGCGGCGGCGTCAGCCGCAGCGAAGGAGCTCTTGAATCGCGTTGCCCGCTCCGCGAAGTCATAAGTCGACACACTGTTCGCCCCCGCCGCCCCTCCCGCGCCACCCCCACTCACGTCCGCGCTGCCGCCCCCACCCCCCCGGCGGTTAGGCCTCGGCTCCTTCCCCCTCGAAAGATGACCTCAACGGATCCACTAAAGTTAGTGGGAAAGAGGGGGAGACAGGGGTGTACTCATTATCATGCGTGGCCGTAGTCGTATGACCATAGACCCTCGCATCCCTACAATGCCGGGGCCGAGCGCGTCGGGTTTTCACCAACCAGGTGGACATTGCTGGACGAGTCGCATAAAGGGTGAGCTGCATCCTACTAACAATCGTTTTTGAGGCGGATTTTCTTGCATATGGCTGACAGCATCAATGAATTGATTTATTTTCTGATTTGGCCACTTCCAGAGACAGCAATGGGTTTACCACGAAACTGCCTCGTGGGCGGCCTACCACATACATACTACTGTACGTGATACGATCATCCCCCTTGTGCGGAGCTAAGGTTCTCCCCGCACAAAAATCATCTAACTCGACCGCCAGCCGTGACGGCCGCCAAAAGAAAGAAAAAGAAACTGTACCCTGGTTGTCTAGCTCTCACGCAGAGAGAGGCATGTTTTACAGCGTCGTCGCCAACCGAGGTCAACCCAACCAATCTATCTACATGTTTGAGGGGCATGACCAACTCACGGCCGTCCCAGGAGGAGAGGGTTTGATTCATGTATGCGTTAGGGAGGGGGTGGGTGGGGAGAAAGGGGATTTGTTGGCTGGGAAAATTCGGTCGGTCGACCGCTCGGTCGATCGTTCGGTAGCTTGTTCTGTCGGGTCGGTAAACCGGTCGATACATCGGCCATTAATTCATCCATTCGGTTGGAAAAACTGCTGGCTGTCATGTACTGTAAATACAAGGACCTGCTCGGTCTTCACATTAACTACTATTAATACCAGGTAAAGGTTACTTACATTTTCGTCCCAGAGCAGTACACAATCAAACGCAGCCAGCGCTTTACGTCTAGCCCTTCCCTCTCCTGCCACCCTCCTGCAGCACCGGCTCACCTCGATTCCTCTGAGGTCTCCTTCCTACCCGCGGCCCCGGGCTGAGAACGAGCTCTGCTCTCCCGATCCTTCAGCTTCTTCAGTCTCTTCGTATCTCTCCTAGAATCTCTCGACGCCTTGCGCTCCACCTTCTCCTGCCTCTTCGCCCGTCGCAGCGCCCTTTCAGCGCGACGATCCCGCGTAAGGTCGGTCTTCCTTGTAGCCCCGACAGCGTCCCGGGCTACTCTCTCCGCCACCTCGACGACAGCCTTTGCCTGAAGCTCTTCTTGATTGGCATCGACGAGCGGGTACCCACCGGCGCTTGAGTCGGAGTCGTCCATGACCGCTGCTCCGTGGTCCCCCCTACCTGCCCCCCTGCCATCCAAAAGCGCTATCCCACCCCTCCGCAGCTCCTCCACTTCGCCGGCCACTGTGCCATTGGAAAGGGCGTGTCCATCCGTCCGCAGTTTCTGCTTCTCCGCGCCTGTCGCCCTCGCTTCGTCGGCCGTGACTCGTCTTCCGTTCACTTTGTCTACGAGGGCCTCGGGACGCACCGCCGCCGCGGGCACACACCCCTGAACACCTCCTTGCGCCGACATGCCCCTCCCTTCCTCTGCAACGGCTTCCCTCTGCACACCAACAGGCCCCTCCGTTCCTTCGGCAGGTGGCCTCAACCGTTCACCCTTGCGATTTTCTTTGCTCTCCCGACGTTGCAGTTTCTCGCGTCTCTTCGAATCTCTCGACGCCTCGCGCTCCAGCTTCTGCTGGCTGTCCGCAAGCCGCCGAGACTCTTTCGCCCGACGAGCCCGCGCAAGGTCGGTCTTCCTGTTAACCTCGACAGCGTCTCGAACCGCTCTCGCCGCCGCTTCGGCGATCGCCTTTACCCGAATACGTTCTAGATCGAAGTCGACTATCGGGACCTCACCGGAGCCTGCGCCATCGACAACGGCTGCTTTCTCGTCCACTTTATCAGTCCCTATGTCATCCAAACGTGCCGTCCCATCCGGCTGCAACTCCACTTCACCTGCCCTTATGCCGTCGCCTGCGCCATTCACACCTGCCGATTTCCCATCCACTTCACGAGTCCCTATGCCGTGCACAAGTTCTGCCCCGACCGTCCGCAGCTCCACTTCGCCAGTTCCTGTGCCATCTAATCGTGTCGTCCCATCTGGCTCCAGCTCCACTTCACCAGTTCCTATGTCGTCGCCTGTGCCATCCACACCTGCTGCATTCCCAACCACTCCACCAGCTCCTACGCCGTCCACAAGGGCTTCCCCATCCGCCTGAAGCTTCTGCTTCTTCTCGCTTGCTGTGACGCGCCCTCCCTTCGCTTGGTCTACGGGGATCTCGACACGCTCCTCCCCGACGCCACAGCTCCCCCCTCCCTCGAGTTCCCGAGGATCACCCGTCTCAGCCAGAGGCCGGGCGTGGGCGTGTTCTCTCGAAGATCGAAGGTCCTCATGCCTGGCGTCGGCTGAATCAGAGCCGCCGGAGTAGTCTTCGCAAATCACAAACAACAAAAGGGGTTTGGAATGATTCTTGCTTGTTGCTTTTCGGTTCGTGATCGATGAGCCGTGATTATGTTATTACTTTCTTTCAGGGCGTTTGGTGTAGCGAACTATCGTAATACCCACACGTAGTTGTAAGGCCTTTCAGTATGGGCCAATTCTACAACCGATACGTTAAGGTTGCATGGCGCTTAGCGTAGCATGCTACAAAGCATACACCTGAAACGTTCAAATAACCACACGGGCCTTCGTGGTTTGAATACAATCAGGGAACAAACACGTAACAACAACAAAAAACAACCCCACCTGAACTTAGTGATAATGATCATCTAAACCGCTCGCTACTTTTGTTTGTTGCCGACAAAGGAATACACCGGACGTACGCATTACGGCATTCGGTCTTACCTGCTTCCCCCTGGCTTGTTCTCGCTTCGGCATCGGCTGCGTGCCTCAGGTTCCGTTCGCGTAAGAGCGAGGAACAATAATCCGCGGTGTTACGCTCAGACTTCTCCTTCACCCGTGTTGCCCTGAGCTTAGCCCTCTCCTTCCCCCGCGCTATTCTCGGCTGCCTTTGGAGCACGCAGGCCGCGACACGATTCGCCCGAAACATCCTGGCGATCTCTCTGGCCCGCTCTTGCGGACCCATCTCCGTCAGAGCGCGGGACAGCTCTCTCCTCGCTCGAACCCCCTTTGGGCTACCTTCGGCCGAACCCAGACCCCGTAAGATGCGAGCTACTACGGCATCCATATATTCTTGTTCCTTCGTTCTCGCCTTCGTTCTCAACTTCCTCGAACCGTCCGGTTCGCGTCTCGGGCACCGAGGGATTACGCGGGCCGCCATAATTTTTGCCCGGTTCCTCCTTCCGACCTCCTTCATCATTTCTCGGGCGTCCATCCTAGCAAGAGTTAGCCTGTCTGCTTTTCTGGCAAGAAGATTCTCCTGCCGCCTGGCCAGTTCTTCGGCTTCACCAGGGGAGGCCACGCCTTTCAACATCGACATCAGACAGAGTTTCAGCTCCTTGTCGATCTCCCGCATTTCGTCGCGTAGCCTTCGCTTCACAACATCCGCGTAGTCTTTCGGCCGCCACTGCAGCGTGCTCAAGCTTGTCCTTGCGACCTCCGACGCTTCTTGTGTCGGACACATCCCAGCCAGGGCGTCTTCGCTCCTCGCTATCCGGGTGCTGTCAAGCTCGCGAGAGCGCGCCAAGCGAACCGGAGCGGGGTCAGAACTGTCCCCGGCGTTGGCAGTTGCGCCATCCTCAGCGCTGACCGTTGCACAATCCTCAACCTTGACAGTTGCGCGATACTCGTCAGCGTTGACACTAGCACGATCCTCAGCATTGACCGTCGCACCGGCCTCAACTTTGACCGTTGCACGATCCTCAGCGTTGACAGTTGCACGGGCCTCAGCGTGGACAGTTGCACGACCCTCGGCATTGACAGCCGCATGATCCTCAGGCTTGCCAACCGTCGGAGCCTCAACCATGACAGCTGCACAATCTTCAATCATGACAGCCGCAAGACCTTGCGCGTTGACAGCTGTACGAGCCTCAGCGTCGACAGCCGTACGATCCTCGGTGTTGACAGCCGCGCGACCCTCAGCTTCGGCAGTTGCCGGAGCCTCCGCCATGACAGTTGCCCGGTTCTTAGCGTTTGCATTTGCACGATCCTCAGCTTTGACAGTTGCACGATCATCAGCCTCGACAATTGCACGATCCTCAGCCTTGACAGCTGCACGATCCTCAGCTTTGACAGTTGTCGTCGGGGCCTCAACGATGAGGGTTCCACAATCCTCAGTGTTGACAGATGCACGACCATCAGCGTTGGTAATTGCGCCATTATCAGCGCTGACAGCTGCACGGTCCTCAGCTTTGACAGTTGTCTTCGGGGCCTCAACGATGATAGTTGCACAATCCTCAGCGTTGACAGATGCACGAGTCTCGGCGATGACAGCCGAACGATCCTCCGCGGTGGTGGTTGCACTATCCTCAGCGATGACCGCTGAACGACGCCCAGCGTTGACAGCTGAACCAGCCTCAGCTTTGACAGTTATCCGAGCCTCAGCGTTGACAGTTACACGGTCCTCGACGTTGACCGTTGGACGACCCCCAGCTTTGACAGTTGCACGAGCTTCAGCTTTGACAGCAGTAGCACGATCCTCAGCTTTGACAGTGGTACGAGCCGCGGCGTTAACTGGTGCACAATTCTCAGCTTTGGCGGTTACCCGAGCCTCAGGGTTGACAGTTACATGGTCCTCAGCGTTGACCGTTGCACGTTCCGAAGCGTTGGCAGTTGCGCCGTCAACATCAACCATGTTACCCGTGACGCTAGCCTCCAATTTTGGGATGCTTACGCTAGCCCTCGATTCTATGCTTCTCTCCGGCTCCATGCCACCTTGCCGCTATATATGCGCAGAGAAGAGCGCTCCTGAGTGCGACGAGTTAAAAACAGTTGGGGGGAGGGGGAGGGGCGGACTTGACAAGCGAACTTCGACAAAATTCGACGGGTAGCGGGAATGCTGAAGAACTCTAGCGAACGCGCGAACATCTACAGCAG
Organism: Macrocystis pyrifera; assembly: GCA_031763025.1. Taxonomy (NCBI): domain Eukaryota; class Phaeophyceae; order Laminariales; family Laminariaceae; genus Macrocystis; species Macrocystis pyrifera. Next base: position 4,742,186 of record JASSKH010000031.1, read on the forward strand.
TAGGCCTATGATACCGAGGGTTGGGGAGGGTAGAAAGAACCCTGTGAACGCGGCTTGGCTTGTTCAGAAGTTCAACAAGCGCACAGTAGTAAGCTATGCGAGTTGAGCCAGGCAGCAAAGCGGTGGCCAAGTGCGAAACAAAATAAGCATATTTGTGAACTATATGCCACCGTGTTGCTGGAGGAAAGTAGGACAAGAAGCACGAGGTTTAGGCATGATTAGTTTCCCAGTCAGCGTGAACGTATGCCAGGGTACGAGGTACAGATGGAACGTCGCTCACAGAGCGGCATTTTAGTGAGAAAGCAGTCCCGAAAGCAAGTCCCGAAACTCAGATACCGCGAGAACTATGTCGCCGGAAATCGCAACATCGGGGTCTCAGTCCCCTGTCCCCCCCTCCCCCCGAGCGAGAGACCGAAGGCCGGACTCGCGCGCGCACCGTGTGCCCCGAGTACTCGCGCCCCGAGTTTGCATGGATCGAACCTCAATCGGGATGTTGACCAACCTCTGGACGAAGCCGGATTTCGTAAAAACATTAACAATACGTCAGCTGTGAGTTCTCCCGGTCGGTCGATAATTGCTATTAACAGCTAGCCGGATAGGTCACAACGAACGGATGCACTCCGCGACAACAATTGATAACCGAATCATGAACGGCGGCAAAAAGTGGTCCCCCCAGAAACGATTCGCAATATGATACCCGACAGCCCTGCCCCCTGGTTCGACCCTTGATAAGTCCTGCTGCTTGGTTTTGTTACATAGCAGTATCCATTCCAGAGAACACGTAGAACCGTCGGTGACCCTATCGCTGCTCTTATTATGTCACCTTGCTGCCCAATTCTTTTGTGGATGCTTGCGAGAAAACTCCCCCTGGAAAAGAAGTGAACGACGAACTTCAATGACGATTTTGCTGCTTCTTTTTCCTTCTCGGACCCTCAGTCTGTGGCCTTATCGCTATTTTTCTACGTGTACCGCTTGTTGCTGATTTTTTTTGGTGTTTGTGTTGCTGCTGGAATGGCTACACCCGCTGCGACCTACACAGGGTCGAAAAATATATATATCATGCAAAGACATATTTTAGACGTGCGCACCAGGTATACCTTGCCTGTGGTGGTACGTATCGCTTACGAGTACCGGTCAAGTCCTGTACAGTATAAATACCTCGTACCGCATCAACGTATGGGGAGGCTGACGAATCACGTTGCAGCACACACCGCTTGGAATCGAAATAGAAGGACCGGAGGGAATTCATGCTCATGTCTAAACGGTCCTTAGCTTTTCATCTACAGAGTGATGGAGGATTGTACGCAGCCTGTGCTATGCTGACGTGGTTTTACTGCTGCTGCTGGTGCTGTGAGCTAACATCTCAGACGTACGATACGTTCGACAAACACCTGGTACATGTTGTTGCAAAAAAACGGAGCTCAATTTGTAGCTGGCACGATGCAACACTTGTTTGATACGAGTCCAACATGTTTTTGTATGTTCCCTTACCAATTTGCCCAGGTGGTGGAATCCGAGGAACTACGTGGTAAGCACCTCCATACAGGTCCCCTATGTAGCCTACGAGTACACACACCAAGAATACCCGTAAAGATTTTAATCATCGATTGAGCGATTACAAAAAAAAACAGACGGAAGTTCTAAACTGGAGGCTCCCTAATCATATGTAATACCTCACCTTGCATGGAACCCTGCCCCCTATCATATTCTCGCGAAATAGGACCCCGAAGAAATACACTACGCGCGGTCCAGCTTACCGCAAAAAAAAAAACGTTGAGTAAGCAAAGAGGTGCGATCGCGCTCGTCGCTAATTTCCAGGACGTGAAGGTTGCCATTTTTACCGAATAAGGTGTTTTCGGAAAGACCTGGTGGAGAGAGCCTTCCGAAAATACATCGTACCTGGTACGACTTCAGCACCCCTTACCGTTGTTGAAGAGAGAAAACGAGAGAGCGCTGGAAAAAAAAACGATGATTGCATCCCCCGTGTGAACTCAACACATATTATGGCGATTCGACTACGTATACACCCGTATGTGTCGGGATCTCTGTGGAGCGTGTGGCACAACGCGCTCCGATCTCTGCTTGGAGGAGAACGATCGATCGCGTCAACACGGTGGTGTACACGCGTCTTGACACCCTGCAGAGAGCGGGCCGTACAGGTAACACACGAGCGGGAATCATGTGGGAACCGCGCCGTTCTACATGCTGCCTCATTGATTCCAAACCGTATCTCGTAGTTTTTGTGTTTGTTACCAACAGGGACGCTTTCTTGGGCGTTCTCCCTTTCCGAACTTTGTGATTTCCGATACGTAGCCGATTCAGATTATGAAAATCGGATAGCCTTGAGTAACTGAGCTCGAAACCCAGCCGACACTTATTTTCTATTATTCGTGAACACCCTTTTGATACGAGTATTATTCGTATTGCTGTACAGCAATACGCGACGGCACTGAAGAAACTGTGATTGTGGGGAATACTCAAATTCTCGATCAAGTGAGAGACAGGGTGTGTCCTACACTAAGTTCAGTATTTCAGGCATGGCTCTATCTTGTGTCGTGTAAAAATCGCCCAAAACATTCCCATCAGGTAACTTCCAAGTTTTTCAGGTAGGGCGTCGGACGTTTTTCTCCCCGTCCCCTCAATTTTTTGTAGCAAAAGGTTCTAGAGGTGGCCGAGTTTCCCCCAATCCCCGCCATCATTTGTATAGCTTCATCATTCCTCGATAGGACGCAAAGTCGCATAGGACGCAAAGTCGCATTCTTACCGAAATTCTACACAATTACGAAAACAAAAATACATGACGAAACTTGATGTTCCTCGTTAATATATACGAGCCCTAACATCGCCAGAACTTCTCAAAAATGAGACACGCCTCGGCACTAGAAGAAACTTCCCTGCTCCGACCCACGTGTCGCGTGCTGCACTGCTGTGTGTACGAGGTACCGGCATACGAAGTACAGGAGTATTATTAATAGTATTGTTTGGAGACATGCGGGATGGGGCAATAGAAAATAAGCAAAAAAAAAACAAGAACCAAAAAAAAACGAAAGTCCAGGAATTTTCCAAGCTGGCAATCCCATTTATTCAACACCTGGTACAAAGTGCATCCAGACAAAAGTCTCGAGAGCGAGACCAGGCAGAGCAGTCTATAGGTGTGGAGTGCGAAGGTGTATAAAAACGTGCAAACGGCAGCAAACACCAGGGGACCGTGAGTTGGTTGCAATTCACTTCACGGCTACGAGTAGGTATAATGTAATAAAGCAGTTCGGTGGCGAGCAAAGCAAGCCAACCAATTGTTTTCAGGGCTTTCTTTTCCAAATAAACAGCATATTGAAGTGCTGCGAATGTTTCGAGCGACCAACGCCGGTCAGACATTATATAGTGAAACACGACGCCAGATCCCCCGCGAAACCCCGCCAGCAACTCTAACTGCTCTATCTGACAACTACTGCTGTAGTCGGCGGCCTACTGCTGTCAGCCCAACGCACAGCCTGCACGTACACACGCAGCAGTAGCAAATAAAGTATTTGCTCTACATCTTCTCCAGCCTCCTCTGCCTTTCGTAACTCAGATTCGTGGTCACCTATTATTTCGGGGGTCCATAGTTAATGGGACCAAATTTTGTTAGTAAAAATAGTGAAATATATAGGTTTTTATGTACACCATAGGTCCTGTTAACTATGGACCAAAGTAATAGTAGCGGGTGCTGCTTCTCTCCCCACTACAAGGTGCGTGCCTTCAGTCTTGTTCTTCCCTCGTCGACTCGGGTCGTTCGGATGTGACTGTCACGACAGTACCGGTATGGTTGATGGACCACACGGTCGTGTGTCTGAATCTTGTGATCGCTTCATGAGCGCGCGGCGCAAGCCGCAGAACCTTTAAAATTGGGTGTGCACTCGTAGTAAGAAAGTTCCAGTTGGTGTTGTTTTCTTCACATTAAGCCGTTCTTTCTACCCGTCGACATCCAGCACAACCAGTGTCCGTGCGGATTCTTCAATCCTAGAGCAGATACAAGTTCTGTGGTCACAAAGCTACGCCAGAGAGATACTACGTTGCCACGTATGCAATGCAATGCCATGTCATCATACTGCGTACGACAGGCACGACACACCCATTCCATGACCTAGAGAAACAAAAACGAAACAAAGAGAAAAAAAAAAAAAAACGAAAACAAGGACAATTCGAAAGAGAAAAGAAACAAGAAAAAACGAACAAATATATACCTGGCATACAAGGGGGCTTTCGCCGGCGGCGTGATGGCCGCCGTCGACGCTTAAGGCCCCGCACTCCAAATTTAATGCCAGTTTTCGATGCCAAGGGCTCGTAACACATGGTGGACGAATCCCCGACGGCAATGAGTAATAGTCTGAGGGAAGAATAATGAGCGACAACAATGAGCGACAGACGCCTGGTGACCCGCGGCTCGGCTGATGGACATCGATACCAATTATTGCACTTACCAGGTATATTATTCTCGCTGACGCACTTGATGAGTGATCAAAAATCCACACCTCGGATAACGTAACACTCGGTTAACACTTATCTACTTTATGGGGCCTAACACAGGAACGTGGTAACGTACTAACATAGTCTTAGCACTAGAGGAACGATCACGGTGGCGCGGTAACACAGTGTTAACTGGAAACCCACGAACGTGCACGAGCCTTGACGGCATGTTGCTTCTCGGTCTCGTGCAGCTCTAATACAGTAACAGTATGTTATGCTGTGATCAGTCCTTGTGACCAAACACGTACGTTATCACTCTAACATGCCCAGATCGTTATCCACATATTTACTATTAAGGGGGACCATAGTTAATAGGACTTACGGTACACACAAACACCCTTATATTTCCATATTTATACTAACAAAATTTGGTCCTAACTACTATGGCCCCCCGCAATAACACGATAACACAATGTTATTGTCGACGCAGCGTTAGACGTAACACACTAACATAATGTTACCCTTAGGAGGAGTGGTATACGTAACACCCTAACATAACGTTACCAATGTTCGCCAGCACTACTAACACATCACATCGTGTTACAGATAACACACTAACGTGGCATAACGCAATGGCCAGCACTGCTAACACTACGTTATCTGGACCCCCCATCTGATTGCCTCAGGGTCGGATAACGTAACACTTTTAACGTACGATAGATACGTTACAGTCTTAGCCGGCCCATACGTAACATTATGTTAGGATGTTAGCCTTAATGCGGAAGTCTCTGTAACATTGTGTTACGGTGTTACCGTCAGTGAAGATCTGATGATGGTAACATTCCGTTACTGTGTTACCATAAAAACCAACCTGGGTTACCGAGTTACCGTTGGGGCCGAAGTCGTTCTAACGCAATGTTACTACGTTACCCTTTCGATCTTCCCGAGATATAACATGTGTTAACTGTGTTAGTGGTAAAGCGGGCGTGTGGGAGAAACATAGAGTAGCCGTGTTATCCAATTTCGCCGACATCCCAGTAGGGGATACCTACAACGTATCCCCGGGGGGGGAGAGATAGCATAGCTTCCCCGCAAATAAAACCCTCCACAATCATAACCCCGAACAGGGGATATTTTGGAGGGATCCCCCCTAAAAACGCATCATTTTTTGTGGAACCCCTAGGAATTTCACTAACAACACACTAACATAGTGTTATGTACGCGTTTATTTGGCCGTGTACGTTGGCCGTCGAAAGGGTGCCACGGCGGTAGCACGAAGAATCCCGCTGGCACACTTACGTAAAGTTACTCGCTACGGGCTGATGCCGCTAACACGGTAACATAATGTTAACGTTGAGGTGATTATGTAAGTTATCCCTTAAACGTGTGCTACGATAGCCACCAGGAATTCCGCCAACACGCTAACATAGTGTTACTCGCTATGGGCTGCATACCCTAACACCGTAACATGTACTGTGGTCAGTACGAGATCAAGGTGACACTCTAACTAAATGTTACGCGACCGCCCGCCAATATCTTAACACACTAACACCATGTTATCACCAAATCCAGAAAGTAGTTATCGTAGTAACGTGATATTCCGGGGTTTTTTTCGCTGACGCCTAACATTAACATAAAACGTTAAGTGTTACGTTATCCGAGGTGTGCAAACTTAACAACAGCGGGAAGGCGGGGGGAGAACCTGCTCTATGACCGACCCCGGATCTAGGTTATAAAACAGAGAGAGGCTTGAAAGGGTTGAAACATTGAGGAAGAAGACCGTGTACTCTCTGCTGTATGTATAAATAGTACTCTTCATGGGTATACACACATATATACTATACCCGGTACGTACATTTGCTGAACTCGGTGAGACGAAATGAAGCAAACAGAGTACCCGAGAATCACACAACAATCTATTAAAATACTTTTAATAATACATACCAGGTATATATATTGAATGGTAACAATGTTATTAATTATCAGCAATGGCCATGAGAGTGATGACGCTTGACAATGTTATTGTGAGGAGGGAGAAGAAGAGCTTCCTCTGCGGCCACCCCGGATCTAGGTTATAAGACAGAGAGAGGCTTGAAAGGGTTGAAACAGTAGTTAGTGCGAGGAAGAAGACCACAACTACTACTATTAATACTTATTACTGCTGTATGTGGTGCTCTTCATGGGTATACGTCCCCGGTGGCTTGGTAGGTGGTCCGCGTGCCTGTCAAGATCAATTTCGTGGGTTCAAGTCTCACCGAGTGCATGCTCGTAGGGGCTTTTTCTTGCATAAAAGGGATTGATTAGCGGAAAGCGCGAGAGCGTGAGTTAGCTACATTCGATGAAAATCGACGAGCAGTGGGAATGGTGAACCCTATGCGCGACAAAAAATAAAAGCAAGTACCGGGGGGGAGAAGGGACGACACCTGTGACCACGGCTTGTCCAGAAGATCGTCGAGGGTAAAACCTCCTGCGAGTGGGCTGGAAAGTAGAAGTGATGATGAAAAAAAAAAAAAAAAAAAAAAAAAAAAAAAATACTTGGTGGTACGTAAAAATTGCTGATTCCGGGGAGACGGAATCAAGAACACAAATAGCAGAATACACACTATACACTCTAATAAAAGAATACGTATTACTCTCCCAAAGCAACGCGCAGGCATCAAAGAAAAGACCGCATGCTCGACAGCATAGTAGTGGGAGGGAGGAGAAGAGCTTGCTCTATATGCACTCTAATAAAATAATATGTATTACTATCCCAAAGCAACACGCAGGTATCAAACAAAGGACCGCATGCTCGACAGCATAGTAGTGGGGAGGGAGGAGAAGAGCTTGCTCTATACGACCACCCCGGATCTAGGTTACAAGACAGAGACTTGAAAGGGTTGAAACATGGAGGAAGAAGACCGTGTACTCCTGCTGTATGTATTAATAGTACTCTTCATGGGTATACACATATACCCGGTACGTACATTTGCTGAGCTCGGGGAGACGAAATGAAGAAAACAGAATACCCGAGAATCACACAACACTCTATGAAAATACTAATACGGGAGACATAGTAAACAGGATCAAATATATATTTCTAGTAAAAATAGGTAAGTGCAAGGCTTTCCTTCGGAGTGGGTACTCCGTCGTTTCGTGTACATATAATAACTGCAATTAATTGGCGACATAGCCCAAAGCCAACCAAACTAAATGTATTTGTGTAAGAAACGGTGAAGGATGTAATAATCGCGTTTATTTATGAATGTAACGTGACACGTAAGATCGGGTGACGCAAGAGTAAGAATGACATTCGTCTAATAATAAGAATAACATCTTCCATCAGTGTGGGGAGAGAGTGGAGTAGTGCTTGGCACGTGGATGATATACAACATACAGGCTGTTGTTTAAAGGAAGGTTTTTGGGACAGGAGAGAAAGCAGCAGTGCCGGCAACGACAACGGTTATGGAAATGTTGTATAGTTGCTGGGCGGCCGCGATTTCGATGTAGCCAGCATAGGAGTTTAGATGAGACATGATATATATGTAAATAGCCTTCCAGGATGCTGTAGTAACGAGGCGGGAGGCCCAGAATGTGTATATGTTCGCTGTTGAACCCGTTGGATATGTGTAGGAAGAAATAATCGTGATTTTGGGAAATGTGGGAAACAATTTGTTTCCTTTCGTTCGTCCTGGATGGCGACAATCTGCTTGGCGTACTGCTTCGGAATTCCGCGAAGCCCTGGAGCAGGCGAAATGGAAGGGAGTCTTTTTGCGCTAGATGATGATGTCTCCGTCTTTGATGGTGGAGTCCGTCAGGCGGCAGTTGTAGCACTTGCCATGGACCTGGTCGACGTAAACATATAGGGTGCGCGGGGTGGGAGCGGCGTGCAGGGAATGGCGGGGGAGGGGGGGGGGGGGGGGGGGGGGGGCAGAGTTCATTCTTTGTACTACTCTACAGCGTCACAACAGCAGTACGTAATCGCTTGCTATACGACGGCAGCAGCAGCAGCAGCAGAAGCAGCAAGTACGTAATTTCCTTGATGATACAGAAATATGTACACACACAAGTGTAGTACAGTACACACACAAATCACGTGCAGCATGATGTACGGCAACAACGCAGCAGCACCACAAAAAAAACATTGACGATACAGAAATATGTACACACGCACAAGTTTAAGTGTAATAATAGACACACAAATCATGTCCAGCATGATGTACGGCAACAACGCAGCAGCGCCACAAAACGACCAGGAAACACAATTATCCGAGTACATACAAACATTCAGTGAATATTGCGGCAGCCCTAAAAGCAGAGCAGCAGCAGCAGCAGCAGCAGAAGCAGCAACGCATCGCCACAGCGTTGGCAGCAGCAGCATAGCAACGATATGAAAAGAAGGGAGAAAAAAAGTATGTACCCCGAGGCCGTCCGAAAAGTATTTTTGGTACCTCACTATAGACCCACCTCCGCATGCTGTACGGCAACAACGCAGCAGCAGCATATTAGCAACAATACGAAATACGAGAAAAAGTAGTACGTACGCAAAATGCAGGAGCAAAACGACCAAAATATTTTTTTTTTTACGTATCAAAAAAAACCATTTGGGTACAAAAACGGCCAATAAAAACAAACAATCCGCGTTGGCAGCAGCAGCATAGCAACGATATGAAAATAAGGAAGAAAAAAAGTATGTACCCTGGTATGCCGCAATCGCAAAACCTACGGAATTTCATTGACGATACCGAAATATTTACATACACAAGTGCAGCATGATGTACGGCAACAACGCAGCAGCACCACAGCAGCAGCACAGCGACGATATACATGAAAATAACCAAGCCAAAAACCAGAAATTGCAGAACGTACGCAAAATGCAGGAGCAAAACGACAAAAATATTTTTTCACGTATCAAAAGGAACCATTTGGGTACAAAAACGACCAAGAAAAACAGTAATCCGAGTACATACGAACATTCAGTGGATATTGCGGCAGCATTAGCAGCAGCAGCAGCAGCAAGCAGCTCCAGCATTAGCAGCAGCAGAAGCTGCAACGAATCGCCGCAGCGTTGGCAGCAACAGCAGCAGCAGCAGCAGCAGCAGCAGCATAGCAACGATATGAAAATAAGGAAGAAAAAAAGCATGTACCCTGGTACACCGCCATCGCAAAACCTACGGAATTGACGATCCGAAAATATGTACGCTTCCAGCATGATGCACGGCAACAACGCAGCAGCACTACATACAGCAGCAGCAAGTGCACAGGAGCAGCAGGTGCACAGCACGGCAACAACGCAGCAGCACTACAGCAGCAGCGAGTGCACAGGAGAAGCAGGTGCACAGCAGCAGCAGCACTCATGGCGTGGCGCTGACAGCAGCAGCAGCAGCAGCGGCAGCCGAAAACGAGCAAAATGAGTACGTGGGGTCACCAAAACATGTACACACAGAAATCGTGTGCTTCACGTCCCGCAAACAGTTGTGCATGTGCGCGTTCGCGTGCACTGTGTGTAAGAGGAGCCGACCTAACGCACGAAGGGGAAACAACGAGCATGGATGAGTAAAAAAAAAAAAAAAACGCTTTGACGTAGGTTTGTATGCAAAAAGGCAATTGAAAACCCCCAAAAAACGTACTGGCAACATACAGCATGCACAATAGACATAAGACACTCACCACTGTCAGCAGTCTCGAGGGAGTACGAGACAGTCCCTTCCTTGATCGGGCGAGCACAGAACTCGCAGTCGGTTGCCCTGTCAGGATGATCCCGCCACCACGCACGTGAGATCCTTGCAGGTGGCGAAGGCCACGTTTTTGCCACCAGGCGCGGAGTTTTTGACCAAGTGTTGGTCCGTGCACTAGTCGAAAACAACAGACGGCACCAGGTCGGTCTTTGTCGTTGCCGCTCTCTTGCCAGAGGGCGAGGACCACGCGCCTCTCGACGAGGGGGAGGTGAGCTTAGGGGGCGTGGAGAAGGGAGAGGCGGGGGTTGCAGCACCAGCAGGTTCGCCACCGACAGCAGCAGCTTGGCCGCCGACAGCTGCACCTATCTATGCCGTTCGTCGAAGGCGAGACGCCTCTTTTAGGCGCCGTGCGAAGAGCTGTCTATTGGTTGGCAGTTTGCGGAAGAAGAAAGAAGAAAGGTTGTTTGGCTGTTCGGCTGTTTCAAAGAAGAAGGGCTGTTTGCGAAGAGCTGTCTATCAGTCGGTCTGTCTGCCAAGAACTAGCAAGTGACAACGACCTCAAAAATCGTAATTATAGTTGTATTTATATAGGTTTTATGTATACCCTAGGTCCTATTAACTATGGACCCCCGTAATATCATATTAATAATACATACAACCATGTTATATAATAGCAATAGCCATGAGAGTGATGACGCCTGTTGCCACGCACATACGAAAAAAAAAACTCCGGTGTTGGCCAGGCAGTTTGTGACCACAGAACTTGTATCTCTCTAGGATTGAAGAATCGGCACGGACACTGGTTGTGTTGGATGTCGACGGGTAGAAAGAACGGTTGAAGGTGAAGAAAACAACAAAAACAACAACAACAACAACAACAACAACAGTGCGATAAAGAATATACCTGGTACGAGTACCAGGTATATGTTTAGCTCGTTGGAGAATTTCAGTAATGGTACGCGAAAATGATTCTGCGACGACAACAGCATCACACCGAGAAGTCGGAGGAATCAGCATCACGCATAAGCCGGCGTCCCCGGTGGCTTGGTAGGTAGGTGGTCCGCGTGCCTGTCAAGATCAATTTCGTGGGTTCGAGTCTCACCAAGTGCATGCTCGTAGGGGCTGTTTCTTGCATTAAAGAGATTGATTAGCGGAAAGCGCGAGAGCGTGAGTTAGCTACATTCGATGAAAATCGACGAGCAGTGGGAACGCTGAACCCTATGCGCGATAAAAAATAAAGGCACGTACCGGGGGGGGAGAAGGGAAGACACCTGTGACCACGGCTTGTCCAGAAGGTCGTCGAGGGTAACACCTCTTACGAATTAGGCTGGAAAGTGAAAGTGATGAGTAAAAAAAAAAAAAAAAAAAAAAAAAATGTGACACGCAACGACACGCACGACCGAAATACGCACGACCGAAATACGCACGACCGAAATTCATATAGAATACTCGCCTGTGGTGAGCCGAGGCGAGCAGAGATGACTGGATTTAAGACTGGAGGCAAGAAACTACTCGCCTGTGCTGAGCCGCGGATGACTGGAAGTAAGACTGGAGAAAGAAATAGTCGCCTGTGGTGAGCCGCAACATAATCATAGTAATACATATGTATATATAGCAACAAACCATCGTACCCCCCCCCGCAGGGGATCTGGCTGACACTTGAAAAGAAGGAGCTAGAAAAAAAAAAGGAAAAAGAAGAAAACACCACTAGTCGCCAACAGAGGAAGACTAAGAACCAAGGGAAAAAAAAAAAAAACAGGCAAACCAAACAAAGCACAAGGCATGATCCAGGTAGCGGCAGCAGTTTATGGTACGAGTAGCACAGCCAGGGTCTCCCTGCTGGCCCGCCTGGTACCTTGCTACCCTGTCTGCCACCATCGCCCAGCGTTCGTCAACTATGCCCGGCCCCTCGGCATCAGACAGTACGAAACAAGCAAAGCAGGCTCGTCATCCACCCACGCCACACGACTCCTTCAATATGGCTTATCAATCGGAGAAAGGAAGAGAAAGAAAATATAATGAAAATCACATAGGGTCAGCGCAAAGAAGAAAATAAAATGAAACAAAAATAAACAAAAACAACAAGAAGACAAAGGAAGACCACGTTCGAACCAGCTGCACCAGTTGGTGGTACGAGTAGTATAGGCATGTTCTACTTCTTAGTCTGCCCGGTACCTGGCTACCCTATCTGCCATCTCCTTCCTACTTTCGTCCACTGCAGTTTCCCTTCTACTCCTCTTCCCCCCCCCCCTCTCTGTATTCCCTTGGTCGGGTTTTCTGCTACTCCTCTTGTTGCCCCTCCTCCCCCCATTTCCTTGGACACCACCCACGGCGGATGCGCGGCGCTGCCTGCTCAGCTCAGCTCCTGCCTCGTGCCACCTCACCATGAACCGTTCGGCTGCTTCCAGGAGACCCCGGTACCCCTTCCCCGCCTTTTTTGCAGCAGTGGGCCACAGTGCGGTCTCAACTCCAAACACCAAGGGAGCAAGTTCCGTTGACCCTTCGGTGGCTCGGAACTCCCGAAGGTCTTCGACTATGCATCTATGCCAAGTCTTAACCTGTCCGCCAGGTCTCGGGTTCTCCCCACCAGCAATCGTCCCGAACGTTACCCGACTGGGTAATCGATCCTTGCTTTGCCGTGCCACCCCCCCCGCGAAGAAGAGACGCCGTTTGCGGATGGTCGTTTCGATGCTCTCGCAACGTGTCATCTTGAGGGCCTTCGCGTACGAGAGGGTGGCATGGTCAGTACGAAGTCGGCGCTGGAAGCCAATGACTCGCAACAGGACTTGGTAGTGAGCCGTTCGAAGCTTGGCAAAGTGTTCCGCTCTGAGGGTCCACGTCACACACCCGTACAGCAGGGTCTCCATCACCTCGGCCTTCAGCATTCGGACTTTCAGGCTAAGGGGGGCGGTCGTCCTATCATACAGCTCCGCGCCGAACCGTTTGAGGCATGCTCCCATGAGACGGACCAGTCGGTCGATTTCGAGCGAGAGGTCAGCGTTTTCGTGGGTAATGCCGCCTAGGTACAAGAACTGGGCCGTCTGCTTATACCTCTGGCCTGCTGCTTCGATAACGAGCGGTAGTGCGAGGGTTTTCTGGTCTGGCGTTTGTAGAAGCATAGTCTCTGCCTTCTTTTCCGACACCGTAAGGCCTGCTGCTTCGAAGACAGTCACGATGACTGTCATCATTTTCGCGAGCCCTTCAGCCGACTTCGAGACAATCCCTGCGTCATCGGCGTACAACATGCCCCATACAGCCCTTCGCACGCACGCCAACGGCTCCTGCTCCTCCGTTCCGACTACTCCAGCATCACTGAGTTGGACCAGATCCCTTACGATGGCTTTGTCATGGCTAAAGCGTACTAGTACGACGTGGAACGCAGCAGCGAAAAATACGTTGAACAGTAACGGTGACAGCACAAAGCCTTGCCGCAGCCCCTGCGTGACATCAAACCATTCCGAATGCTCGCCGTCATCCGTACGCACGCGAGCCCGCATGCCATCGTGGAAATTACGGATAATTCTCAGCATCTTGGTTGGTACGCCAAAACGTGTGAGTACTTCGCATAACAGCTCTCGGTCGACAGAGTCGTACGCTTTCTGCAGATCGATGAAGCACAAGTACAGGGGGATTTTCCTCTGTCTTCCAAGCTCTTGCAACAGGCGCACGACGAACAACATATCAATCGTTGATCGTGCGGGGCGGAAGCCGCACTGTTCCTGCGGGAGTAATTCCTCGGTCTCGCAGCAGTTGCTGAGGCGCGACGCGACGATTTTTCAACAAGACTTTGCCTGCGTGGGCAACAAGCGAAATCCCTCTGTAGTTGTTGCAATCAGTTCGGTCCTTTTTGTGAAGGACCTTGATAATCGCATCTTTCCATTGCTGGGGGACTTCTCCTGTTACCCAAACATTGACAAGGATGTTGTGAAAGCACTGGGCGAATGGGTGGTCGATTTTCAGGAGTTCGGTCGGGAGACCATCTGGCCCGACAGCTTTCCAGTTTGACATCCCCTTAAGTGCTTCCGTCATCTCGTCCATGGATGGTTCATCTCCGAGCGACAGTTTGAGCGGTCGTGGTGGCAAGAGGTCGATGATCGTGGAATCGAGTTTTAAGCGATTTCGTGTTCAAAAGTTTGTGGTAAAACCTCCCCCACCGTTCACGAATTCGCACCTTATCCCGCAACAGCGTGCCATCCTCGTCCCTAATGAACTGTTCGCTTCTCGCTTTAGTCCCTTCCAATCCTACCGTACTCTTAAGGTTCTCTCTGGTCGTTGTTCGCTAGTAGTCGTTCGGTTTCAGCGAGGTACGCTTCGAAGTACGCATGCAGTCCTGCGGCAATCACCTTCTGCAGGTTCGCACACGCAGATCTCAGTGTCTTCCACGCGGTTCTATCCCGGGGGTGGGCACGCAAGAATTGCCGTGCATCCTCCCTCGCTGTCCATGCTAATATGTACCAGTACCAGGTACGTCGCCAGAGTACCAGGTACACAACCTTTTCATCTTACCTACCTGGTAGATGCTATGTACTATCTGGAAAATCAGCAACATTTTTTTATATTTCGATTTGCCTCACCTTCAGAGCGAAAGCGTAGCGTAGCTCTTTGGGGGGTCTCTACGACAACCAACACTGCTGCATGGAGTTCCAACACTAGCACTGCCACAGCAGATCATATACTGCTGGACAAGAACGCAAACAAGCCACACAGCAATCATCGAGAGTTGACAGAAGCCCAGACAGACCCTGACTTGAAGAATTTTGACCTTCGCCCATCATCAGCGAATACCTGCTTCACCTTGAGGACGGACAAGTAGCTCTTTGGAAGCTCTCTGAGACAACCAGCCTACTCCGCGATAGGTAGCTTGTGCTCACCAAAGTCGTGAGCCCTGTTGTAGCAAGCCAATGACGCCACGACCTCATGTAACCATGCCAAGCACTTCAGCTTTTGGCAATTTTGGCTGTTTGGCTTTCGATGGCGGGAGTTCCAAAAAACATTCGGTTCGTATGATGCCTGCGGGAAAGGGGGAGAAACATAAGGGGATGTTTCAATACATATCCCGCACTATTTTCAGCTAAAATATTTCATCGAAACCCCACCACGCCACCGCCGCACCAACTCGCTCTACTCACTTACTCAGTAGTAGTAATAGTAGTAGTAGTAGTAGTAGTAGTAGTAGTAGTAGTAGTAGTAGTAGTAGTAGTAGTAGTAGTAGTAGTAGTAGTAGTAGTAGTAGTAGTAGTAGTAGTAGTAGTAGTAGTAGTAGGAGTAGTAGTAGTAGTAGGAGTAGTAGTAGGAGTAGTAGGAGTAGTAGTAGGAGTAGTAGTAGTAGTAGTAGTAGTAGTAGTAGTAGTAGCAGTAGCAGTAGGAGTAGTAGCAGTAGCAGTAGTAGTAGTAGTAGTAGCAGTAGCAGTAGCAGTAGTAGAGTAGTAGTAGTAGTAGTAGTAGTAGTAGTAGTAGCAGTAGTAGCAGTAGTAGTAGTAGTAGTAGTAGTAGTAGTAGTAGTAGTAGTAGTAGTAGTAGTAGTAGTAGTAGTAGTAGTAGTAGTAGTAGTAGTAGTAGTAGTAGTAGTAGTAGTAGTAGTAGTAGTAGTAGTAGTAGTAGTAGTAGTAGTAGTAGTAGTAGTAGTAGTAGTAGTAGTAGTAGTAGTAGTAGTAGTAGTAGTAGTAGTAGTAGTAGTAGTAGTAGTAGTAGTAGTAGTAGTAGTAGTAGTAGTAGTAGTAGTAGTAGTAGTAGTAGTAGTAGTAGTAGTAGTAGTAGTAGTAGTAGTAGTAGTAGTAGTAGTAGTAGTAGTAGTAGTAGTAGTAGTAGTAGTAGTAGTAGTAGTAGTAGTAGTAGTAGTAGTAGTAGTAGTACTAGAGTAGTACTAGTAGAGTACTAGTAGTAGTACTAGTAGTAGCAGTAGCAGCAGCAGCAGTTGTAGTATTAATATTAATAGTAGTAGCAGTAGTAGTAGCAGTTGTAGTATTAATAGTATTAATGGTAGTAGCAGTAGCAGCAGTAGTGATGAGTCTGCTGCACATAGCTGTTCCGCAACAAACGACTGATTGTTCTAGTTGTCGTCCGCCTTGTACGGCATGCTTGTTTGATGGTACGTACGTACGTGTACCGGACTTGTGTCCATGCACCCCGCTTACGTACAGGTGTGCTGCAGGCGTGAACTGTCTCGGGACCCGCTGTTCAGCAAGATGTATCAAGAAGAGGAGGGTCGACAATGAAAGGTTGGGGTAAAGCTTACGTGTCCGGAGTGCCGTTCCAACGAGCACACGACGTGCGGTAGAGCGTGGAATCCGCAGGTGGGTGGGACCACGAGTACACAACGAACGTTGCCGAATTCGCACAGGAAGAAAGCGCTCTACAACTCGTTTCTGTTTTCGGAGGTGCCTGCAGGGAATTAGTCATTGAGCACCACTGTTGTTCGCTTGACAACACACACCGCTGCGCGTTACTATTGTTACGTCATGTTCGATGTATTTCCATGCTGCCGTTGTCTATGTCTTTGGACAGCTACGAACAGTACACACCATGACCGGGAGAAACTGGTTGGTTGCGGCGCGCCGTCACCGCTGCCACATCCCCGGGTGTCCGAAGGTGAAGAAAGCGATCAGAGACAAGATGGCGAGCTAAAGCGACGACTCCGTGATGCCGCGATCAAGACCGGAGAAGAGGGAGGTCACGAAAGCTGAGCGGGAGAGCATGCGGAGAGGAGCACTGTCGGGAATTGCACCAAACGTCATCGGGACATTGCTCAACTGAGGCTGGTCTTTTTAGATCCACGACGAACGGTGAGTACTTAGTAGATTAAATAGTAAGAAGGGCATGGTGAAGAAAACAGCCCACTGCTGAGCGCGCGCTCGCGGAGAACACCACCGATGCTTTGCTGTATACCCCCGTCGCCAACCCTCAGGACCTGGCGCTGTCTGAATGCCGCTTGCATAATTCACAACACGCACTCCCTCCGCCGCCGCAGGTACATGGAACTCATGCCGCCCCTGGTGAGGTTGGCTTTCCCGTTCGACTTGTACGCACGAGGAGGAGCGACCCATCAGCTACTGAACCAGACGATGGTCTGCGGGCAGTCGATTTCAGCCATGACGCACGATCTGGTTCGGGTATGGTTAGTTTTGTAGTGCTGCCACTGCTGTAGCAGAACGCGGAGTCTTTTATTTTGTTTATTTTCGGATTTCTCACGCTGCCGCAAGTGCTTTATGACCAAGGTCACAGGCGCTGAAGCTCTGTTCGCAAGTTCCATGTTCTGGAGACAATAAGTTGTACTTCGAAGAACCATGCAAGCACGTTTTTTTGTGTGTGTGTGTGTGCCGCGAGGCTAATACGCCATCCTCCTGCCGCCCTCGCGTCTGTGCCGCTTGTCCTTCTAATCGGGCGTGATTTTCCAGGGGCGTACTCACGAACAGGTGCGCGACATGCTCAAGTACGGGGCTTTCGCGCAGGTGGAGGGTGGCATGTGGCCGCCTTGGAGCGCTGTAGGAGAGGGTACCCTGCTCTCCCCCCCGACAATCATAAACATGAAGGTGTACAAGATACATCAACGAAAGATATGAAAAATATGGAAGGATGGCGTTTTGAGGGGGGAGGAAAGATGGAAGACGGTGCAGCTGATGGGGATTGTGGATAGACTGTACTCCGAGATGCTTGTTCTGGTGCGCCACATCGTGTACGGCCAAAGAGTTTGGGCCGCGCGAACCGGCAGGGTTGTCATGCTCGCTAGGGAACGGGCCCACGTCAACGAAGTGGATGATCGGATTTCGTCCATTCGGATTTCGTCCGCGCAGCTGATGATAAAGCAGAGGCAAGACGAGGTACACCCCGTACAGTAACAGCAGCAGCGTCCCAGCTCGGCCAGACGTAAGCCGACACTGGTAGACCCGTTTGCAGCTGGAGGCACAGGCATCGCCGGCGAACAGCAGGAGCAGTAGCAACGTTCAGCAGCTGCCGCCGCAGCACGGCTGTCGCTATCGCCGCCGCCGACTCCACGGCTGAAACCGACACCCGCGTTGGTTTGGGGTACGGAACAGAAAACGGGAGGGAAGAACGCTCTGCTCGTGGCGCACCGAATGCCATTGGGCCGACAAGCGCTTGGGTCTTACGAGAAAAGGGAGGAGGAAGATGGAAGGATGGTTGAGGCGGAAAGAGAGGAAAGGGATGATGAGGAAGGCGATGAGGCGGGCGAGTAGCAACATCAGCCACTGCCACCGCCGCCGCCGACACCGCCGACACCCTCGGTAGACGTACGCGCGGAACGGGAAACGAAGGAGCAGCACGCTTTGCTGGTGGAAAACCGTTCCATGCTGGCGCAAGACGGGCTGGTATCGCACTGAGAAACGCAAGGAGAAAAGGGGAAGGGTGTTTTAGGCGGAGGAGGAGGAACGAGAGGAACGAGACGTGGAGGAGATATGAGAAGGAGAGCGAGAGCGTGGAGGAGGAGAAGGAGAGCGAGCAGCAGCAACGACAGCAGCAGCAAGGGAACGAGCGAAAGCATTATCTACAGCAAGGTGGTTTTTGGACCGGAATGAACGCCGGAGAACGATGGCGCCTGGGAGGCGCCCTCCACCCCCCAGTCAGCCCTGACTAGAGGTGTACATGCGCTTTGCTTCCTGGTCGATTGCTTGCGGAGAATCGGTTGCAACTGTTTCTTGTTTTCGGAGGCGATGATTTTTATGGACGTTTCACTGTAGATTTGACTTGCGCATTGTCGATTACTGCTTGCCGCCGATATTGAGTATAATGACTTCGCGTTTAGCGTTCTACGTCCGAATGGCGCAGGATGATGGACTGGGGACGTGGGGTGGATGATGACATGCGGCATGGCATGGGTAGGATGATAGATGTAGAATACGAACATAGCTCGTTTCACATAGGATATGGAGCAGCCAACGTATCTTATGTGTTTTAGCCCGTGGAGTAGCCTTGTTGCAGCTGATTGACCTCGCACATCGATGAGGCGACGCTCTATTTTCGTTGTTGATATGCATTGCTGCCGTCCTGATTTACTAAGTTTTTCTGACGGTTGAATACAGCACCAAACATACCAGGTAGATAGCAATCAGCGTGCGAATTCCAACTCCATCCCCTGCTCGCTGACTTTTTTGGTTTTTGCACATCGTATGTGGCTTGGTAGGTGGTCCGCGTGCCTACCAAGATCAATTTCGTGGGTTCGAGTCTCACCGAGTGCATGCTCGTAGAGACTTTTTCTTGCATAAAAAATTGACACGCGGAAAGCGCGAGAGCGTGAGTTAGCTATATTCGATGAAATCGACGAGCAGTGGGAATGCTGACGCCTATGCGCGACAAAAAATAAAGGCACGTACCGGGGGGGAGAAGGGACGACACCTGTGACCACGGCTTGTCCAGAAGAAGACCGCCGAGGGTAAAACCTCCTACGAGTCATGATTAAAATAATAATTTTTTTTTTTTAATGGTTGCAGTATCATGAGGGATCGTCTTTCCGCATAGTAGTTTAAATTATATCCTGGTGCCAAACTAGCAGGGTATTGGACACGGGCGTATGGTTGATTAGTCTGTCTGAGGTAGAATGGTTATGCTACACACGAGTTTACTGCTGTGCAGTATTCATGTTCTGATGTACTCGAGACGATCGAGAATGCACGGCCTTTTGACTCTGTACGGTAGCGTCTGGGCATATGCTTGTGTACGTAGCGGATGGTGGTGGATATTGTATACTTCAGCATTGAAAAACGGAGGAATACAAAACAAACAGCAGTGCGTACAACAGCAGTAGGAGGAAATCCCTCCCCCCCCTCGCTCCCCCCGTCCCTCCCTTCCTCCTTCTCAAAAGACTTGGGTAGGTAGTGAGATTTATGGTATTTGGTTGAATGCTAGACGAGTATAGGACGTTGGAGGTGGAGGATTCCCTTATACTCCTCCTGTTGCCCCAACAGCCCCCATTCCCTTGGTGGAGTTTCCTTCCACTCCTCCTGTCCCCCCCCCCCCCCCCCCCCCCATTCCCTTGGGCAACACCCACCGCGGATGCGCGGCGGTGCCTACTCAGCTGTGCCTCATCCTTGTGCCACTTCACCATGAACCGTTCGGCTTCTTCAAGGACCTCCCGGTACCACTTCCCCGCCTTTTTCGCTACAGTGGACACAGCGCGGTCTCGACTCCAAACACCGAGGGGGGGTGTAGCGTTGGTCGTTCGGTGGCTCGGAACTCTCCAAGGCCTCCGACTATGCATCTATGCCGGGTCTTGTCCGCCAGGTCTCGGGTTCTCCCCACCAGCCATCGTCCCGAGCAGTACTTGACTGGGTAATCGCTCCTTGCTTTGCTGTTCCACGGCCCCCGTAAAAACGAGCCGCCGTTTACGGATGATCGTTTCAACGTTCTCGCATCGTGTCATCTAGAGGGCCTTCGCGACGAGAGGGTGGTGTGGTCGGTACGAAGTCGGCGCTGAAAGCCAATGACTCGCACGAAGACTTGGTGAACCGTTCGAAGCTTGGCAAAGTGTTCCGCTCAGAGGGTCCACGTCACACACCCGTACAGCAGAGTCTCAATCACCTCGGCCCTCAGCTTTCGGACTTTCAGACTAAGCGGGGCGGTCGTCCTATCATGCAACTCCGGGCCGAACCGTTTGGGGCATACCCGCATGAGACGGATCCGTCGGTCGATTTCGAGCGAGAGGTGAGCGTTTTCGTGGATATAATGCCGCCTAGGTATAAGAACTGGGCCGTCTGTTTATACCTCTGGCCTGCTGCTTCAGTGACGAACGGTGAGGCGATGGTTGTCTGGAGCATTGTCTCTGTCTTCTTTTCCGATACCGTGAGGCCTGCTGCTTCGAAGACAGTCACGATTACTGTCATCATTTTAGCGAGCCCTTCAGCCGACTTCGAAACAATTCCTGCGTCATCGGCGTACAACATGCCCCACAAAGGCCTTCGCACGCATGCCAACGGCTCCTGCTCCTCTTCTGCTCCGACTACCCCAGCATCATTTATTTGAACCAAATCCCTCACGATGGCTTCGTCTTTGCTGAAGCGTACCAGCACCACGTGTAGCGCAGCAGCGAGGAACACGTTGAACGGTAACGGCGATAACACGCAGCTTTGCCGCAGCCCCTGCGTGACATCAAACCATTCGGAGTGCTCGCCGTCATGCGTACGCACACGGGCCCGCATGCCCTCGTGGAAATTGCGGATAATTGTAAGCATCTTAGTTGATACGCCAGAGCGTGTGAGTACCTCCGGCAACAGCTCTCGGTCGACAGACTCGTATGCTTTCTGCAGATCGATGAA
The DNA here is from genome assembly GCA_031763025.1 of Macrocystis pyrifera. Classification (NCBI taxonomy): domain Eukaryota; class Phaeophyceae; order Laminariales; family Laminariaceae; genus Macrocystis; species Macrocystis pyrifera. The sequence goes on from JASSKH010000031.1 coordinate 4,763,553, forward strand.
GCACGCGTACAAGGGGATTTCCTCTGTCGTCCGAGCTCTCGCAACCGGCGCACCACGAACAGCACATCGATCGTTGATCGTGCGGGGCGGAAGCCGCACTGTTCCCCCGGGAGTAAGGCGGGACGCGACGATTTTCGAGAACACTTTGCCTGCGTGGGCAATTAGCGAAATCCGGTCCTCTTTTTGTGAGGGACCTTGATCGCATCTTTCCGTTGCTGGGGTACTTCTCCTGTTACCCAAACGTTGACAAGGATGCTGTGAAAGCACTGGGCGAATGCGGGGTGGTCGATTTTTAGGATTTCGGCCGGGAGGCCATCTGGCCCAACAGCTTTCCAATTTGACAAGCCATTAAGTGCTTCTGTCATTTCGTCCATGGATGGTTCATCTCCGAGCGACAGTTTAAGCGGTCGCGGTGGCAAGAGGTCGATGATCCTGGGATCGAGTTTCAGCTATTTCGTGTCCAAGAGTTTGTGGTAAAACCCCGACCGTCGTTCACGAATCCGTACCTTATCCCACACCAGCGTGTTATCCTTGTCCTTGGTGAACTGCTCGCTCCTCACTTTATTTAGTCTCTTCCAATCCCACCGTACTCTTTAGGTGCATGTAAAATCATCTCTGGTTGTTATTCACTATATAGGAGTCGTTCGGTTTCGGCGAGGTACTCTTCAAAATACGCATGCACTCCTGCGGCAATCACCTCCTGCAGGTTCGCACACGCAGATTTCAGTGTCTTTCACGCGTTTTTATCCCGGGGGTGGGGACGCAAGAATTGTCGCGCATCCTCCCTCGCTGCCCAAGCTATTTTGAATGCAGCCAAGGTTTCGGCGGACTGACACCATCCATGTCTGCGGTGGCCAAGTGGAGGGGGTGGTACCTTTTTCGACCGCATCAATAATATAGCCGTAGTACAAGCTCGAATGACCGTAAGCGGATCGACTACATCCTAACCCGTCAAGCCCATCGACATAGAGTACATGGCGTTAACGTCGTCCCTCAGCCTCCGCCCTCAGCTAGGGCCGATTCAGACCACAACATTTTGTATATCAAAGTCCGACTCAGTGGTCACTTTGCGCCCAACAGACAAAATACGAAAATCCCAAAAACACCGAGAGTTCGACAAGCAGCTTTTTATGTCCGACGGAAAGTGCCGTCAACGAGTAGTCGCGAGGGTCGTTTCTACCCTGAAACGTTCTACGATAGAGGTAACACATTTCCCCTAAATATTTTCTGAATGACGGAGTTCCTCAACCCAAAACCGTCGGAAAGCCGATCTTGTTTCGAAAAATGACGTTTTTTGTATATTTGGGCCATGGGATTGTTCATCGGGATGTAATTTGATATTTGCTGAAGGCAGTTTTTGAGTGAGGTATGGAGGGCTCAACAAACTTTTCCAGCCCCGTTAGGCCGCCTTCTCGCGACGAATATGCGAGGTACGAGCCGTAGTGGCGAGGGGGGGTAAGAGCCTACTCTGTGACCCCGGATATGAGTTAGTACTAGGATGGGGAGAGAAAAGAAGGGCTAAGATAATGAATGGGGTGGAGAATAAAGGACCCCCTCCCTATTATATATAGGTTGCGTTGGCGTCGGTTGGCAACGACACTGTATAGCATGCCGCTCACTACTTGAGCTACTGTAGACAACCAGGGTACCGCTTTTTTTCTTTCTTTGTTCTTTTGGCGGTCGGTCACAGCTGGTGGTCGAGTTCGATCATCTATGCGAGGTGAAGAACCTTTACTCCGCACAAGAGGGATTATCGTATCAAGTAGTGTGTTTGTGATAAGGCACCCAAGAGGCAGTTACATAGTACCCCCATTGCTGTCTCTGGAAGTGACTACACCGGAGATTAAATTACCTTATTGAAGCCGTCATCCACATGCAAGTCCGCCTCATAAACTGTTCTTGGTAGGATGCAGCTCACCCTTCATGCGACTCGCCGGACACTTCACGGCGCTTCGCGCCTGGTGCAAGCAATGTCTGCCTGGTCGGTGAAAACCCGATATGCTCCGTCCCGGCATTGTAGGGAAGCGAGGGTCTATGGTCATACGACTACGGCCATGCAATTGATCGAGTACATATCTCCTATCGAGTACACCCCCCCCCCGCGCTCTTGTTGGTGTGTGATTGCTTTTTTCACTTAGTGTTGTGGCTGACTATAGATATGTTTTTTTTTGCACTTGGCGTGTTGATATTAAAAAAAAAAAACTTGGTGTGGTTGACAAGACTATAAGGAACATCTTACCCCCCACTTGGTGTGGTTGGCAAGACTATAAAGAAAATGTTACCCCCCCCCCCCCTCCCTCTATGGTCATATGACTACAGCCATGCACGATACTGAGTACATCCCCCCCCCTCCCCCAGCCCACCCATCCACCATATAAGGTTTTTGTGATGTGCATCGCCTTACAATGAAATGTTGGTGGTGGAGGGTTGTTGGTAGGTAGACCGACCGGCTCACGCATCAACCGATGGACCCAGCAACCCACTCACCAGCCAACCCACACCCACCCACCCACCCATACCCACCCAGTCACCATACAAGGTTTCTGCGCTGACGCACATCTCTCAGTAGTGAAGGCGATCTCAAAAAGACTACGAGTATTGCTATTAATAGAACACAGTAAAGAGAAGAACCACCAACGCAGTAGCTAGATGCAGATAAAAATAGTTGAGTGATCGATCAAGTGATTCGATCGGTTGGTCGATGATTGGTTGTTTGGTTGGTTCTGGTTAGTTAGTTGGTTGCTTGCTTTGTTTGATTGGTCCGTTTGCTTGATTAACTCCTTCATCACTGCAAAGCTTCCTTCACGCCTATTCCAACTATTTATAGCTAGTCCACAAAGTGGGTGCAGTTCTGGACGGTCAAGCAATTGGCTGATTGGTAGTTCTATTGGTTTCTATAGGTTCCTTGGTCGATGGTTGGATGGATGGTTGGATGGATAAAACGCTTAATGGATTATGGGTCGATCGACGGATGATTGTTGACGATTGATGTGACCCACAGGCAACCAGCAAATCAAGTACGTCGTGCAGAGGTTCTTAAAGTCGGGAATCATTTTCGGCTCGCAGATGCTTTGTGGACAGTCGGGTTCGTGTCTTTGGGGGTGCACATATCTATGGCAGCGTGATTCGGACAATTTTCCTGCGTCGCCTAGCAGATCTCCCGTGGGCACCCCAAGTTTTTTCAGCGTACCAAAAGAGAGGAAAACCCGAGGGATGTGAACGTATTTGCTACTACGGGGGTCCATAGTTAATAGGACCTATGGTATGCAAACAAACCTATATATTTGCCTATTTTTACTAACAATATTTGGTCCCATTTACTATGGGTCCCCCGGAATAGCGTGATTCGGAATACTCCCGTTATTCGAATTGGAGTAAATCAGCCCCTAAAAGTCGACCAATCGGGCTGTGCCAAACAAAACACGACATTTCGGCGAGACGCCATGTGTAGCATTAAATACAGCCCCGTGTGTCACCCCGGTTAGCCGCATGACACGTCTGTCTAAGCCCGATACTCCACGCAGCTGAACGCCCTCAACGAACAACCCAAAACTGTCCAATCAACCTCTACATCAACTCATCGACCAATCAACTAATCAATCAACCAATCAGTCAACCAACGAATCAAGTGCCTCCAGAAGACGGGGACAATTCGCTCCCGTCCCCTTCCTCTCCATCTCGCTTTTTTTTCTTCGCCGTCGCGGCCGCTGCCGCCGTCACGTCTGGGCTCTTTCCGGCGATGTCGACAAGGTTAAGCTCCATGACGTTGTCGTCGTTCACGACGTGGCAGTCGGTGTCCCCTATCCGGTTGGTGATCTTCTCGATGTCCCACCCGCCCGCGCCGTCTCCCGCTTCCTCGAACCACCTGTTTTCGTTCCGTAGTAACGGTTGTATGGTGGTGACGATGTTGTTTTAATACGGGGGATCATAGTAAATAGGACCAAATATTGTTCGTAAAAATAGGTAAATATGTAGGTTTTTATGTATACCATAGGTCCTACCATGGACCCCCGTAATAGTTGCTGTCCATGTTATTCATGTGGACGTTGTTGCTGTTGTTGTTTTCGTTGACATTGTTGTCGTTGACATCGGTGTTTGTTGATGTTGATGTTGAAGGTAGTGTCGTTGGTCGTGGTGGCGACGCTGATGTTGGTGTCGTTGGTGTTGACGTCAAATATCCAGGTGGATGACGTCGAAGTTGTTGGCTGTTGTTGTTGTTGATGTTGATGGCGGTTCCGTTTATCGTTGTCATTGAACATATTGTATTATTACGGGGGTCCATAGTTAACGGGACCAAATCTTGTTAGTAAAAATAGGGAAATATATAGTTTTTTGTGTTTACCATAGGTCCTGTTAACTATGGACCCCCGTAAATAGTTGGTATCGTCGTCGTCGCCGTGGCGTCGCGCACGCGTTCGAGTGTTGGCATGGTTGGGAGGTGTGGGCGGGTATGGGAGAGGTTTGTTCAAGGTACGGGAGAGGAGTCGGAACCCTCTTGGACTACAAACAAAGTGCAACGGAACTAAGAAAAAAAACAACGAACGAAACGAACGAACGAACAAACAAAACATGAGAAGAAAACATGAAGCATTGCAACGAAAAGAAGAAGAGGGCGCCACCTGCACGCCAATACAAAAAAAAAACACCAACACAAGTAGAGCATCTAATACCCCCGCTCCTCAGTGAAACAAAAAACGCGCGCGTTCGCCCGTCGCATGGCCCCATCTTACCCTAGCCGGTCTGCAATGAGGTGCAAGTTGTGGCACCCGGGACATCGGGCCACAACGACTCCTTTCTCGTAGGAGAGTTTCGCGAAGGTCTTAGCCGTCCGCGTGTCGCAAACCTGAGGAAGAAGAGGTCGACATAAACAAGGGACATGGGGGAATCAACGGCAATGGGGTAGCGGAAACCAGATGGGGCCAAAAATAAAGCAGACCAGACGGGAAAAGGCAAGAGAATGGAACGGAAGACACCACAACACAAGGGAGCAAAAGACAGGACAACAAACAACAACACAAGACAAGACGAAGACAAGACGAGACAAGACAAGACAAGACAAGACAAGACAAGACAAGACGAGACAAGCCAAGACACCACGACACAAGCACATTGAAAAACACAACAGAAAGGCACGGGCGAAGAAAAAAAATAGGGGGGCAAAGGGCGAACAGACGGAAAAGAAAATCGGCGAGCTGCTTGCTGTATGACAGACGGCGACGACAAACGATTGCGCCCTCACTCTTGGCGCCACTCCTATATGCAGCTGGATTGTCAGACGCAAGGGCGTGCGCAGAGTTTCAAGGCATGTCCCCTGAAATTACGGGGGGGCATATGTAGTAAGAATCAGAACCCACGACAGACCCCAAAAACCGTGTATCCCCCATTTTGTTCACACACAACATTCGGTTCTGATTACTGTGTTCCCGCCCGAAATAGTAATTTTTCATCGAAGATTGCCAGCTCGTGCTTTCGCGCTTGCGGCGACAGAAGAGGAAGACTCGAAACAGTCCACCGTGATAGACCACAGTCAACCACTAAGCCTACTCGTACGGGAATAACACGCAGCAACTACTGCATATTCAACTCACGGGCGATCGAAGTATCACTATTACGGGGGGCCATAGTTAACAGGACCTATTGTATACATAAAAACCTATATATTTCACTATTTTTACTAACAAAATTTGGTCCTATTTACTATGGACCCCCGTAGTAGTATCACAGGCAGCTCGCAAAGACGAGTTTCGACGACGAAATCCTCGCGCGATCAGACAGCTTGTGGTTTTTTTATTTGTACAAATATCACCCGAAGAATATATCTACTGCTGTCGCTGCAAGGGGCGAGAACGAACCAAAAAATCAACGAGCGCCGAGTCCTTTGTGCCAGAGAATAAACAGTGCGGCACCTTCACGACGGCCTTGCAACCAGCAACCAACAGCAGTCGTGTCAGCTTGCGATTGGACCCGAGTTGTAGCCAACCCAACTAGACTCGTGCCATGTATACGTACTAGGCCAGGGCCAGCCACGGTGTGGAACGATACCGCAGCGCCTAGGGCGCCTTGGTAGTGTGTGCGGCTTTGCTTCTAGCCGCTGAGCTTGAATCCAACTATTACGGGGGACCATAGTAAATAGGACCAATTTTGATAGTAAAAGTAGGTAAATATATAGGTTTTTATGTATACCATAGGTCCTATTAACTATGAACCCCCGTAATATTAATAGGACTTGACTCTTACCGACTGGCGTCCACACGCACTGTATGCTGCAGCAATAAGCCACCACGCGCCACCACGGCAAACGATACTACTGTACAGCGCGTCGTACGCAGGTTACCTTGGCAGTGTTTCGTTTCGCTCCAGCCTCGCCATTACTGCTGCTGCTGCTGCTGCTGCTGTGATCGAATCCGAACCCGATTACGAGTACGATTACGCGGCCAACGTGTGTTACCAGGTACCGCTAGTAATAGTAACCCTATAGCGGCTTGATTGTAGTTACAGTGACCTAACAAGCGAGACGTGCGTGCCCTCATCAATCCTCTATTTCGGGGGGCACAATACCAATCAGAATCCACGATGTACCCCAAAACCCATGTATCCGCCTACCACTCTGCGCGGAAATACGATACAAGGACTCTTTCGGCCAATTTTTGTGCAGTCAGGATAAGTGGATCGAAAAACCCCGTTTCCGATCGAAGACAAAATCGGGCTTTCATATAATACTGTTGACATTTTTTTCGATCGAGCGATCCGATCCACGCATCCCGTCGAACAACTCAAACTCGAGTTTTTCGACGGGATTCGTGGATCGGATTTCTCGACCGAAAAAGTTTTTCGAAGCCCTCTCCACCCCTCCAAACACAACGGTCACGCCACACAGCAGCAGCCTGAACACCTCTTCGATGTTGGACTGACTGCTCTACTGCTGTTGCTGCTCTACTGCTGCGGCTGCTGCTCACAGCGCGGTACCTCCTAGGGCCAGCGAGCAGGACACGAAGCAGTTTTAAGAATACTTTCGCCTGCGATGCTCCCAAAGAGCACGAAAACTACTATTTCGATCCGATAGACGATAGGGAAGGGAGGCATCCAGACACACCCTGCCGAATTCATAATGGATCGGAAACCCACCTTTTTTTATCCTTCCAAACCGACGGTATTTCATGTAAGAGTTACCCGTAGACATTACTATGAAGACCAATCGGTCCTTATGTTTACACCCAGGGTGGTGTGTCTTATACCGTATATATACGAGGTTCCTGTCCGGGACGTGCCTAGGGGACTGGCGCAAGAACGCATTGAAGAAGATAGAGCATACGATATTGTATCATATGCATACGCTACAAATATCACGACGTTATGAAATATCTGCATATTGCTGCTGTACGTGTAGACGTGTGCTGCAGCAGACTGTTCTTTCGTAACTGCCATTTGCATTTTTGAAGAAAAAACATACTATTAATACATGGAAAAAGTGTGGAACTGTTACTGTCGACTTGAATCGCTTTTATAGATTTTTCCTGATGATTCCACCGAACATTGTACGATACTTGTCAGTATGTTGATGCATGTCTTTGTTATGGCGCTCATGGGGAAGAACGCCTCTCCCGCACAAAACCAAGGACTGCCGACAAAAACAAATAGGTTTGAAACCCCACGCGTGACACACGGCACACACCGCACACAAACGCGTGACACACGGAACGCAGCAGTACAGTGACGGGATGATATTTACACAAGTAGAAAAGGATGCACCTAAGAAAGAGTTGGCACTCTCGACCACACTCGGCTGCCCATGAAAAATCGCACTGCAGCAGCAGCAGCAGCAGCAGCAGCAGTAGCGTTGTACATGCGGCAGCATGCATATTCTACACAATGGCAGAGACTCCCAGCTCTACAGATGGCAGGGTTCGATAGAAAAGCAACTACGGTACTGTATCAATAGAAAGCCACTGCAATACAGCGCGGACAAACTACCGCACGCGCGTGATGTTGCTTCCTGCTCTGATGGAGGGCGGCAGGCGTGTATAGCGCTATAGCCAGCTGGTTTGCAGCACACGCACTGCACTGCTCATGTACTGTTTGTTTTCTGTGGTGCCTGGGCTACGTACACGGCCATTTTACTACCAGTTATATTACAAAGGTCCGTATCACCTGGTACCTGGTATTATTTTTCCCTGCACACACATGCAAAGCAGCACAGCAGAAGAGGGAGAGGTGGAGATGACAGATGACGGGCCGCAGCCTCCGCTATCAAGCAACTAGTCATAGCAGTACACCATGGACCTGAGACACGCGCGTGGTGTGGCCGCTGCTGCTTGTGCTGCTACAGTAGGCGGGGTCGTAACGTTGTCTGTGTTCTTTGCATGTTATCTGATGTCTAGATTTCTTGAGTTTGCCTCGGTCAAGAAACACATAACATCGGAAATATAAGGACAGTTTAGCTACTCTGTTCAATCCAAACGGTCTTTATATTTCCGTCCAGAGTGTGCGTGGTTCTGTCACACGCAGCGGCAGCAAAGATAGGGAGATGGTGGATTACGGACCGCAGGCTCTGATAAAACACAACTAGCCACAGCAGTACAGCGCAGATGTGTGTGTCACACGCGCACAGCAGTGTTGCGTGCTGGTGCTTATGCGCTGCAGTGTTGTAGCGTTGTGCTCTCTGCCTGTTGTCTGTTCCCTACCTGGTACACGTCTGGGCTGTCTGCTCGTGAGAGGGCAAAAAGCTGACGACTTCGATCGGTCGGTACGTACGTAGAAAATAAGGCCTCTCGTACTGAAACCAGGGAAATCGTCTCATCCACTCCCGCCGGAAAAAAAAAACTTCGAGCGCCTGTTACGCGCTCCAGAGTGGACGGATCGCGCCGAGACCTCGACCATTGTCTCCGGCCGGGCTTCCAGTGTCGGAGTACTCAGCATTTTGCCGAAATGCGCTCGTACGAAGACGAAAGTTGGAAAAAAAGTAAGACAAATTTGCAAACACACTCGTACGTATACCTATGATGCGCGCGCGTTGTACAGAGTCTCCCTAACAATGCGTTGCACTTCGGACACATCCCCTTCTTGCCTCAACAGAGCGAGCAGCCCTACTACTAACCGTACGTATATAGCTACAGCAGTACATCGTGCTGCAGATCCTGTCATCGGCATTCGTTTTATTGGCGCTTTTGTTCCCTCTCCAACCCCGAAGGCAGTTTTCGTTGGTCCATTGCTGGTACGGTAGGTGTTAGCTCTGGGTAATTTACCGTGCGCCGTTCAGACGAGAAAGTACGAGGTACGTATGATATGATACGCACCAGTATATACCAGGTATATACGTACGAAACGGGGACGCCTGGTGGATTGAGGTCGAGAGTTTTCGGCTCGCTCAGAGTGACTCGTAATTGTTACGTGAGTCTTGACTCCCGATCGAGCTGGGGACTCGACAACGCGTAAGCTATGCGACTACTGTAAAAGCAAGCAAGAGGCGTACTGCTGTATCACACCCCAGTATGTGCCTGGCACCTGGGACTCGTACAGGTGTCAAGGGAAGCACCAGGGGTGTTCGTTCGTGAGCCGGTAACCAATCGTACAGGATTATTGCCCTTTGCCGGGATTTTTTCACGGTATGGTCCAGGTACCAGGGTACTGTTATACCGTACGTACAACACGCAAGATGACAACACCCCCCCGGACGATTTTCCAAGCTGGGTTTTCTCGCCAACGGGGAGGGCGTACTGAGTACGACGAGCGATACATGCATCCATGGATGTCATGCAACCTTTCTCGACGAAATCTTTCCAAAGCCACCATTTTCGTTGTGCAGTGCGTGTGCCGCCGCCCATGTTTGGAGGAAACCGGGCCTAAAATTCGTCCCAGGGGATGTGTTATCTTGCCTGTTATACGGACGGTACTGTACGGTACCAGGTACCTGGTGCACCGTTATTGCCGGTATGATAGTGTTTGCTCGCAGTCGATGGCGAGGTGCACACGGCGTCTTGGAGGTTGGCTCGTTACGTAACATACAAAGGCCGGTCGCTCTCACCGTGCACGTGAAGACGATGGTCATTTTCTCCTCCCTCGTCTGCTCCGACCCAGGCACATCAAGAAACCTCACTGTCGGGGGCTCTGCCCCGTTGTCGACCGCTGCGCCCCCAGCGCCAGCCCCGAGAGGCACCCTATCCTCCTTGGGCATCATGGCCCGGTCAACGTCACCACCATATTCGCTGTCTTTTGGCCCCGCCTTGTTAGCGGCAGCATCCACGTGGGTCACGTGGATATTCAGCTTGTTTTCTGTTGAGGAGGTGGTGGCGGCGGCGGTGGTTCGGGAGAGGTTGTTGCCTTTGTCGTTGTCCTCTGAGCGCGTGGAGAGGGACCTTCGGTGCGATGGAAGCGTCGACGGCAGCCAAGAAGGAGCTGCCGTGCGAAGGGTTGCGGTGAGCTGGGGCGAGAAGGAGAAGCTCCCTCTGCTTCTGTTCCTGCTGCTGCTGCTGCTGCTGCTGCTGCAGAAGCCGCTCTGGTTGGCGATTGATGCAAAGCTGCGGTGTAGCAACGACGCTTGCTGAGGTGTCGTGGCGGAGATGGAAAAAAGTGTGTTGTTTACGTTGCCGTGTCTCGATGGTTTATTCACCAGGTTGCTGGCTGGCGCAGCAAATCTCTGCAAACGTACTCTCACTGCCGAAGCTGGCCCGCGAAAAGCCATGAATGCCGGCTATAGAGAAGACGTGGGGGTGGAGATGGGCGACGACACCAGAGCGACGACATCGGGAAAGTAGAAGGAGGGTTTCCATAATAAAATTTGCGTTAGTTTTAGGGGACATATCGTCCCTGAACCCAAAAAGTGGGAGGAACAATGATGCGCGACGAGCCACCAACACCGAGAACTATCTCTAGCCACGAGCAAGATCTGCATCGGATAGTAGAGACCTGAGCGCTACCCCAGGGCCCAAAGAACGGCCATCGTGAAAGCAGAGAGAAGCAGCGTAAAGAGCTCCCTGGTCGAGGTACGTTCCTGTTCCCGCAGTACGTTTTCCTCCCGCCAAAAGTATCGGTTTTTTGGCGTTTTCACAACCTATGCGCAGCACGCGCAGAGCCCAGGACTCCCACAGGAGAACCAGATACGAGACGCGGAAAACAATCGCCGCGAAGCGTGACTGAAGACTTTTCCCCACCACGCTTCCCCACCTCCGCCATTTCCTCCTTCGCCCCTCCGGTTGCCCCAGTCCCTCCGGCCGCAAGCATGGAGCGTTCTGGCCAGGAACCTAAACAGGAAGCGAAACCCGCCGTTGGTGGTATCGATCAGCGAAACACGGCAGACCAAGAATATGTGTCGAATCCTGGAAGCCCTTCGGGGTGGGAAAGTCCTTTGCGAGGGCGGAAGGATGCTCCTGCTGCTGCTGCGGCGGCGGAGCCTTTGCCCCCTCCGCGTACCCCGGAGAAGAGAGAGATCAGCGCTGCGATGAGCCCCGAGAGGCCGTCGGCCGTGCTCGATCGCCGGGCGAGTGCTGCCACAAACTCCGGAGGTACGATCGTATATGTCTTGTTCTTGGTCGTATTTTGTTTTTGCTCGCCATACGTACATTTTTTTTTTTTTCTGGCGCCAGCAGATGGACTTCTTCAAGTCCTTGATGAATGAAGCAAGACCATCCTACAGCAGTAGGTGCCGGCATCACCGCCGTTGCTGTTGCGCAAGGCACTCAAAATACTCGCGGGGGGAATGGTTCATGTGGCTGGCTAGATATTGGCCTTGCGTCTGAGTTCGAGCTCGCGCTTGGCGAATTCCTACTGCCCAGATGGCGGAGAGAGAAAAAGGCGTGCGTGCAGCCTGGTATGGCCGTCATTTTTGGTCGTGGTACTCGTACCAGTTATAATATGGGTTGGTTGGATTTTTTGCGCCTTGTTTTTCTTTTCTGGTTGGCTTGGCGCCAAAAAAGCCGTTGTGTGGTTTATGGCAGCACGTACCTCTGCTGCTGCTGCGTGCACCGGTGCGTACAGCAATTATGACGTACCTGGTGCCGGGCACCAAGCACTGTTGCTGCTGTGTAGGCGGCCAAGTACTCCAGAGGCGTGCACACGCAGAGGGGAAACGAGACAGCAGTCACTATTACTATTAAATATCAATAGTATGTGTGTGTGTCATTCCCATGGATGTGTTGCCTTTGTGTACCATACCAGGTACCAGTCTGGTCGTAAATATAAGGGAGGTTCTGATGGCAACAAAATTTCGAAATGTACCTTATATTTATGGCCAGACTGATATATCATATACTATTAATACCTGGTACCAGGTATGTGTGTGTTGACGTCCTTTCTACCCTCAACTTCATCAGTACCTGATTGATCCCTTATCCTACACAAAAAGAGGTACTGATTATGTGGTCACAGACCGTGACAGGCAGCACAGAAAGACCAAGAGTACAAAAAATGGATATATTTATATTCATGGGTAGAGCGGGTGAAATGACAGCAGCGTACCGGGTACGGGAACACAACGTAACCCCCCCAAGACCAAAAAATAAGAACAAAAAGACAATAAATAAGAAAAAATCAGAAATGAAACAGAATACGATTGACGCAAGGAGACCAGAAAGGCTGCTATTGTGTAATAGAATGAAAGCATACGTGCTCAAGAAGGACAGATATTAATAGCTGCTGCACGGACGAAGCAACACGAAGGAGAGCAAGATATCGGCATAAGGACGGCCGGGAGGGGAAAGGAAACAAAGGGAGAGACAAGGCAAAAAGCAAGAATGAAGAGAGAGGGGAAAGAAAAGAGAAAATCGTACGCCAGGCGGTGATAGTAACATGAGCCGTCTCTGCTAGAAAACCGATTCGAAAACCTAGCCACACCCTCTGCTGTCTCCTTCCTACTCTCGTGAATAGCGGTGTCAAGTGTCCACGCTGCCGCTGTCTCGGTCCGCCCCATTGAACAACTCAGCAGAAACAAACAAAAACTGCTATTAATAGACTTTAAGGGCTAGTCGAACCGATACCTAGCCACCCGATCTATCATTTCGTTTCTGCATTCGTCGACAGCTGTAGTATCGGTACGGCTGCCCCCCCCCCCCCCCCCCCCCCCCCCCCGCCGCCGCCGTCCCCTTGTCGCCGCTCTTGGCGTGCCCAGCTGCGTGGCGCAGCCGGCTTCTCTGCGCCTCGTCCCTGTGCCACCTCGTCACGAAACAGTCCGCCGTTTCGACGACGCCCCGGTACCACGCCCCGCTCTTCTTAAGCCGCCCTCGGCCTTAACACCGTCTCCACTCTGAACAGCAAAAAAGGGGAGCTTTCCGTGGACCCCTCGGTGGCTCGAAAAACCTGAGGTCGTCTGCTGGACGTTGGGCCCAGTTATTTTGCGGTCGGCCTGGTCCGGGGTTCTCCCCACCCGCCATCGTCCCAAACATCGCCCGACGGGTCAGCCGTTCATTGGTCGTCCGCTGTACGGGCCCCTCCCCGCAAAGAGAAGGCGTCTCGTTTGCGGATGATCGTCTCCACGCTCTCGCTTTGTGCCTTTTTGAGGGCTTTGACGGACGACATGATGGTCGGTGCGTTGTCGACGCTGGAAGCCTATTATCTGTAGGAGAAGTTTGTGGTGTGCCGTTCGGAGCTCCGCAAAGCAAAGATGTCAGGAGACAGCGTTTTTACCCCTTGACAGAGAGCAAATTCGCCTTGACATGCCTTGCTTGACTGACACCAAACTACTAGATTTTAGAGTGAAACACTCGGCCCTACACCGTTGACAGCGCACGTTTTTGCTTGCTTGACGTGTCTCTTGACATCTTTGCCGCAAAGTGCTCCTGGCCAAGAGTCCGCGTCACACGCCCGTACGGCAGGGTCTCCATTACCTCGGCCTTTAGCATGCGCACTTTTAGAGTGAACGGGGCATCTTCCGTATCGTACAGCTCCCGTTTGAACCGAGTGTAGCATGCCCATGCGAGTCGGATCCGTCGTGTGATCTCTGGCGTAATGTCAGCGCTCGCGACGTCAAGACCGCCCCGGTACAAAAACTGCATCGTTTGTCTGTACCTCTGGCCCGCTGCGTCGATGACGAGCGGTTAGGGCTGGGGTGCCTTGTTCGGTGTCCGCAGCAGCATGGTGTCCGTTTTCTTTTTTAGAACGGTGCGGCCCGCTGCTTCGAAAACGATCACAATGACGGTCAGTCATCTCCCCAAGCCCCTCCGCCGACTTAGACGCAATGCCTGCATCGTCCGCGTACAGCATACCCCATACTGCCCTCCGTACGTGTTAGTGGGTCAACCTTCAACCCGTCCTCCCCGAGGTCCTCCTCGAGGCGAGAGGTGAACCAAGTCCCTCAAAATGTCTGGGTCTTCACTGAAGCGTACCAACACGGCGTGTATCACTGTGACAGCAGCGAAGAAGACATTGAACAGAAGCGGTGACAGCACGCATCCTTGCCGCAGCCCCTGAGTGACGTCAAACCATTCCGAGTGCCCACCGTCATCCGTACGCACGCGGGCTCGCATGCCTCCGTGGAACCGGCGAATAACGGTTGGCATGTAACATGTAATACGTGCTGGAAGGTTTGGCGAGTACTTGATGGAGGGCATGAATGACGTACGAGCTACTCGACGTCGTAGGTTTCTGTCGATGGTTTGTTGTTTATGCTCTATTTTGTTCAATCTACCCTGGTGTGTATATTGTATGAAATATACCTGGCATGTAGGAGAGACTACAGTACAAGACACGGCGTTGGGTCTATTGCTACTGCTGCTGTAAATTGGAACATCACTATGGATCATAGCTGGTTCCGGTAGGCAGTACGTAGCAGCACTCTGGGTACTGGGCACACTGCCAGTATTCTGATAAAACCAGTATTCTGATACAAGCGTAATGATAGTATCCGCCCGCCGACGTAAAAATATACTAGCTGAAGTATACTCTAAGGTCTGAAGCATTCACGACTAACTCACAACAGTCGTGACGTAGGCCAGTGCTCGCAGTGTCACACCTCGAAAAATCTATCGGACCAGTACCAGGTATTACAGCCCAGTACTCGCAAGATCAAACCTCGACAATAATGTGTACCAGTACAGCCCAGTGCAAGTATGACGTACATACGATCACACCCCGATATCACTACGGGTTGTACGTAGACCTGTTGTATCGGGTATGACCTGCTCCTGATCATGTTTTATGTTGCTGTTACTCCTATCCCTACTGATAGTGCTACGTACTGCTATCGCTGCTGATATTGCTACTGCTATCGCTACTGATATCGCTGCTGATATCGCTACCTACTGCTGTCGTCTCTGGCTACCGCGATAGCTTATTGCCTAAGCATTGTTGTTGCTACGGCTGTCGCTGCTCTACCGATTTTTGCTGCCGAAACTGCCGCTGACACTCCTCCTGCCCCTGCTAACATTGATCACCCTTCCCCCCCCCCCCCCCCCCCCCCCCCCCCCCCCCCCCCCCCCCCCCCCCCCCCCCCCCCCCCTACTGCCACTGTCACACTCCCACATCACAGCAGCCACGGGAACTCCCACGAAATCAAGGGACGATATCGCTGCCGACGCCGCCGCGATGCCGCCTCCGCCGACAACTCCCAAGAGGAGGGGCCGTCGCGCCCTACCGCGCTCCAAGACCCCCGCCAAGCCGAGGACTCCCAAGGGGGGGCTAACCGCCCTAAGGATGGGCGAAGGGGAGGACGAGGAAGACGGGCGGAAGGAAGGGGAGGGGGATGGGGAGGAGCAGGAGGAGAAGCTGACCCCGAGCAAGGAGAAGCTGCGAGGGCCTAACCGTGCATTGGAAATGGTGAGAGGGAGGGTGGTGTCTGTGCGTGGTGAGGCGGGGGGTGCGTGTTCGGGTGCTTGACTGCATGTCGTTTCGCGCATACGTAGCTTCGTATCTGCTGCTGCTGGTTGTGTGACGATTTTGTTGAATCCCGTTTATAGCATCGGATTCGGGGGAATCTACATCACTGCAACTTCCCAAGTCGAACTTTTTTCTGGCATCACGTAATTGGGATGTTTTTGTGTGCGTGGGGAGAGAGCCGAGTACCAGACATTTGGTGGGACAGTAGTTTTGTAAATACACACAAGTATTGCCAACACAGGAGATTCAGTGGAGCATTGTAAACGGTGCCTGGCATTTGATGGGGCTTGTCATATACCGTGTTGATATCAGCGCGCAAGCCATCTGTTGTAGATGTCGACGTTTGGCCACGGTCAAGCGAGGACGCGTTCAATATGCCACGGGGGCGGGCACAAAGGCAAGACTTTAGCTCTCTACCAGCATGACTACTGCGGTGCTCGAGAACTGCTCGACAGGGGATGTACTCATGTCCTGCATGGCCGTAGCCGTATATCGATAAGGAGGGGGGGGGAGGTTGGGGGGGGGGGGGGGGGGGGGGGGGGGGGGGGGGTGATTGTTTTCGTTTTCGCTAGGGTTGATTAAGGAGTCGTTGGGAGGTCAGTCAATTCTTAAGGGCGAACTTGGGGGAGGGGGGCGGGTTGGCGTGATTTGGTGTTTTAGTTATTGTTGGAGGAATCTCGTGCGGTGCGCGCGACCTGTGAGTTGTCCTGGTGTGAAATATGCGGGGATGGGTTGCTGGTACGACAATAGTTCGGCGAGCCAGTTGGATGGTTTATCGTTTCGATCCGAATCAATTTCGTTTAGGAGATAATCGTGCCATACCTACATCGGCGTCTCCTCGCACGCTTGTCTTGGGATGAGTGGGCTGTTTCGAGGTCGTTCTGGCTCTTTGGTTTTCGCTCGCTTTCATTGTTTTTTAGTTTTCTCTCTTTTTGCGATACCCCCTCCCCCTTTTCTTTCTTTTTTTTCGGAGTTTTTTTTTTTTTTCAACTTTTTTCGTTTCTGCTCTTATTCTTTTTTCGATGGCACCTCTTTTCGTGATACCCCTCGCCCCCTACCCTTTTTGTTCAAGGCCATGTTGACTTTTTGGTTTCTGCTTATTTCCGATTTCCAATTCCCCCCCTCCCTCTCTTCTGATACCCCCCCCCCTGCCTACCCACCACCACCACCACCACCACCACCCACCCACCTCACGCAACTTTTTTCAAGGTCATGTTTATTTGTTGGTATCTGTTTTTTTTTTTTTTTTCAATGGCCCCCGCTTTTTTTCATGACACCCCTCCTCCCTCTTCCTCCCCCCACTCTCGGGACTTACACAGACGCCGACAAAAAAGGTGAAGGGTAAGGCGTTCGGTCGCGCAGAGGGCAGGTCACCGTGGAAGGACAGGATTGCCGTGCCTAGCGCAGTGTCCCGGGTGTACAGCCTTGTCCAGAGGGCCACGGGAAGCGTCGGAGGGAATGGTGAGAGGACTATTTTTTGTATTGCTTAGGAGATAGCGGGAATGTTGAATAAGAGGGGGGGGGAAGGGGGGGGGGGGGGGGGGGGGGGGGTACTCATGTCATGCATGGTCATGGTCGTGTCCGCAGACACTCGCGTCCCTACAGTGCTTGGGCGGAGCGCGGAGGGGCGTACTCATTTTTTGCTTCCCTCAGTCATTTGACCATTGGCTACGCAACCCTTTCGAGACAGACCACCGTTCCTACTCCTAATAGACACCTCCAACATTTGGCCCGCTCATTGCGTTTTTTTCCCCCATTTATCACATAATGGTAAGCGCTTTTTGCCTCTGGTTCCTTAGCTCCCCTTCCTGTTTTGCCTTTAGTGGCCGAGAGGCGGGTTAGCTGCAGGTAAACTAAATGCGGGGAGAAACATTCTGTTTGATGCGATAAGGCCGCGACTCGACACGAAGACGATTTTGGTTCGGTTCGGTTCGGTTCGGTTCGGTTCGGTTTTTACGCTCTTTTTTTTCGCCTTTTTTTGTTTTTTTTGCTCCGTTTTGGTGTGGTAATGCTCTGGTTTGGTTTGTTTCGGTTCGGTTTACAGTAGTGTGAATTTTATTTGTTTCTCTTGGTTATATCGGCTTTTCCGCCACCATCAAGGTACTCCAGTTGCGCATGATATCACTGCCGCTCTGCCCCCGCGGACGGGGAGGAGGTTAGGATTGTCACGTCACGTCAGGCGGTTTATTTATTTGTAATTTCGTAGCCGTGGTCGTGTGTTTTTTTGTATTTTTTTTTGTATTTTTTTCTTGTTTCCAACACACGAGGCACAGCAGTTTTCAACAAGCGAGAAAATAGTGTTGTTCTGGAGCGGGGGGGGGGGGGGGGGGGGGGGGGGGGGGGGATGAAAGCGCATGGCCGTGGTCGTAGGAGACCCTTCACCCGCGCATCCCTGCTCTTTTCCGGGACGGAGTGTGTCCGGTTTTCACCGACCAGGGGGGGGGGCAGGAGTCTACTGAATATCCTCGCTATTTTTTTTTTTGTTGTTGCGGTCCTTGTGCTTCGGCTTGACGCGCTGAAGGAGATGTGGAACGACCTGCTGATCCTTCGTCTCGGTGCTGTTCTGCTGCGTGATATGTGTTTCGGGGAAAAATTCGCTGCAATTTTCTCAGGAAATAGCGGAGCAATCTACGGGGAGCTTACCGTCGGGTGCATGCAGAAGGTCGTCAACGTCCTCAAGGTAAACGTTTGTGCTATCGTTTTGTATAATAGTTAGGCGTTTGATGCTTAGCCGTTCGTTTTTTCGACGAGGGAGACGAAGTGGGGGCGATATATATATGTATATATATATGTACAACACGTTACGCGTACATGTGGCAGTTGTCGGCTAACGAGATCATAGGTGAGGCTCGCTCGGATGAAGGAAAACAGCAAGTGCGGTAGCGGTCCCTCCATTTAGAGCCGGTTGAGTATTAGTGCCGGCCTCCCTTAATCGTGCCTGTGAACTCGCTTGGCTCATACCTGGTATGGGATTGACCAGTACAATTGTGGCAGTGTGCGGAGGGATTAGTGCCAGTTGACGCTACATATCGTGCCGGTATTGTTGGCTGGTGCATATGGTACCGGCACTATAGAGGGACCATTTCTGTAAGTGCTGCAGTGTTAAGGAGGGGTACGTGGCTACGGAGTTTTCTATAGGGTGACATAGCAGGGTACAGGATGCTGTGTAAGATGTCTGAACGGTACTGGTACGACTTTTAGTCGAGCTGATCCCCTCCCGCCTTTCGCTCTTTACCTCCCCGGTGGCTTCCGTGTGTTCCAGGAAGAGACGGGTTTCGACGCGAACTCTAGCTTTATTGACGTGGGATCGGGCCTAGGGAAGCCGAATTTTCATGTCGCGCAGGTTTGTGTGTTTGTGTGTGTGGCCTGATTGGGGAAGGTGTTGATCAGGCGTTTTCGTTTCATTTAAAAAAAAAAAATCCTGTTCGATGAGCGATCTTTTTTATCCGGGTTTTTATGTTTTCTAGCAACAGGCGTTTCTTGCGCTTGGTGCCAATATGATCCCTGGTACTACGTATATACAGTACCAGTGTATATACTTTAGTATTAATAGTACACAGGTGTATGCCTCTTGAAACAGTTTTGGTGGTGCTAACCTAACCCTAACCCTGGAGCGATGGATGCACCATACTTCTGTTCGCTACGCGTCGTATTGTAGGTGAACAGATGAGTTACTCTTTTTTGTTTTGTTTTGTTTTTTGTTAACAATGTAAAGAAAAAAAATAAGCGAAATGTCACTATGTTCGGAAATGTTAACACCGTTTGCATGAGATATTAATGTATAAACGGTCTCTACGTTTTCGGGCAGATTAGTATGTGCAATACGTGAACCATGAAGGAGAAGAAGCGGGCATTTCACGTTTCCGTCGTGGTTTCGGTGTGCTCAAGTAGGTATTTTGATGGCTCGATCACAATGGCTGTGCCGGCAGTGGCCGAGGCCAATGTTTCCGGCTGGCTGGCTGGCTGGCTGGCTCTACACGCACCGCGCTCCCTCTTCCTGTCGAAGTCACAGGCAGTCCGTCCGACCGCATGACTCCCTCTGAGAGTCGGGCCACACCAGAGAATAGATCAACTCGTTTGAAGCTGCCACCCATGTGCAAGAAGGCCCAGCCCGTCTTATGAATGGCGGTTGTTTTAGCAGGATGTACCTCACCCTCAATACGAGTCGCCGAGCAAGCTCACGTTTCGCTTTGCGTTTTGGTGTAACGCGCAATGTCATGTCTGTCTGGTCGATGAAAGAAACCCCGACGTGCTCCGTCCCGGCATTGTAGGGATGCAAGGGTCCCTGGTCATATGACTGCGGCCATCCATGACTTTGACTACACCGCCCCCTCCTCCCGCCCACCTACCGCCCCTCACCGAGGACTGTATGGTGTAGTCCATGACCTTGATGTAAACCCTATAAAACCCCAACTACCCGACCGCGTTGGAAAATTCTCGGAAAATGAAGATATAATCAGGAAGTAGTGTGAACTATCAACCATTTTGTCGAAGCTGAACGCCTCCGCCTGAGAAGTTTATCGGAAAGTGAACAAATAATGAGTAAAAAGTGTAGTGTGGACTATCAACTATTTTACCGAAGCGGACCGCCTGAGAAACTTCTCGAAAAATGAAGAAGTAATGAGAAAATAGTGTGGACTGTCAACTATTTTGGCGAAGCTGAGCCAATTCGTAGACCCTGCTATATATAAATTTGACCCCATCAACTGCTGTACGTAGATATATCTCATAGTATATACCATATCTCGCATGTGTTACCCTCCCTATCCCCCTCATTTCTTGCTCATCATTACCCTACTGCTGTAAATAGCCCTCATGTTTTGTATCCCCCTCCCCCTTTCGTGCAAGCCTGCCTCACAAGCGGTTCTTAGTGGGATGCAGCTCACCCTTCATGCGACGCGCCCAACACCTCACGGCGCTTCGCACTTGGTGCGAGCAATGTCTGCCTGGCCGGTGAAAGCCCAACGTGCTCCGTGCCGGCATTGCTCACAAGGCGTTTTTAGTGGGATGCAGCTCGCTCCTCATGCGACCCGCCCTGCACCCAACACCTCACGGCGCTTCGCGCTTGGTGCAAGCAATATCTGCCTGGTCGGTGAAAACCCGACATGCTCCGTCCCGGCATTGTAGGGATGCGAGGGTCTATTGTCGTACGACCTCGGACATGCATGATATCGAGTACACCCCCCCCCCCTCCTCGCCCCTTCGTCTCGAAAGGGATGCGTAGTCAATGCACAAATGACTAAGGCAAGCAACAGATGAATACCCTCCCCGCCCCCTTCCCTTCTTGCCTTGATCACCAAACTCGCGTTAATTCCCGTATTTGAAGTAACATCTACCTGCTCATGTGCTATCTCGTAATGTTATCCCTCCCCATTCCCCTCATACCTTGCTCGTCAAACACGCCACATCTCCAGCTCCTTACCCTTGCTGCTGTACGTTAGTAACTCTTATTGTTGCCCCCGCCCCGCCCCCGTTGGCAATGAAACGCCTCTTTTGTGTCAGGACCCCGGCTGCGAAATCAGTTACGGGCTGGAGCTGGAGAAGGTCAGATGGCAGCTCAGCGTCGTCAACCATCGATTGTAAGGCGCTTATTTAATCTTGACGATGGTGCATGGGTGATGATGATAATGATGATGATAATGGCATGAGCTAATTTCCCTGAATAACACAAATCTCGGCCGTGCTCACCAAAAAACAAGCTAAACGTTGAAAATAAAAGCGGCTCGATGGAAAAAAAACCAACAAGTACCAAGTACACCAAAAAAACCAACAAGCACCCAAGGGAACGGTACTAACCAGCCGTGGTACGCCATCCCGTCGCACTTGCAACCGAATACTACCAGAAATATATCCATGGTCTGTTTTCTTTTTGTTTCTTTTTTTCTATCTCGTTTATCATGACGGTGGAACATAGTAAATCGAGAGCAGAGCTAACAGTCGTAGCTTGGATCCACTCCGGTTTTTGCCTCGCATTTTTATCGCGAGAAGACTTGGACCCTTTTTCTTCCCTCGTCTGTTAATGGTCGCATCGATACACACCCAAAGACGAAAAATAGGGCCAGGTAACAGGCATATATGCGAATAAGGGATACATACTCCTCCTCTGTCCAGGAAAAGTAAGAGCCCGTTTTTAGATGTATTGATTTGCCCACTGTCTGGAAATGTAAGAAACGTTTGGGTACTGCTGCTGGAACGGTTCACACGCCGGACATATCACGATCTATCTAACTTCGGATAGATCATCTAGCAGTTCCTGACCTGCCGTTGTGATGTATTGTGTAGCATGTGTCTGAGTACAGATCCAACCCAGGTACCGATGAAGATCGTCTAGATCCTTGCATGCCGTTGTGGGATGCGCTGTAGGATCTGTATAGGGTCGGAGGCGTTAACGGTTATCCCCGACCCCCCCCCCGCCCCCCCTCCCTCGGTGATCACCCTTGTTTATTATGCATAGGTGGGGTTGGCGTCGGTTGGCAACGACAATGTAAAACATGCCGCTCACTACTTGAGCTAGACAACCAGGGTACTGTTTTTTTTTTTTTTTTTTTTTTTTTTTTTTTTTGTCGGTCGATCGGTCACAGCTGGTGGTCGAGTTGGGTCGTTTTGTGCAGGGTGGAAAACCTTTACTCCGCACAAGGGAAATGATCGTATCGCGTGGTGTGTATATGGTAAGGCACCCACGAGGCAGTTGCACAGTATGCTCCCCTTGCTGTCTCTGGAAGTGGCCACACCGGAAATTAAAGGAACTCATTGAAGCTGTCATCCACATGCAAGTCCGCCTCGCAAGCCGTTCTTAGTAGGACGCAGCTCACTTTTTCGTGCGACTCGCCGAACACTTCACGGCGCTTCGCGCGCTTGGTGCAAGCGATGTCTGCCTGGTCGGTGAAAACCCGACGTGCTCCGTCCGAGCAATTGTAGGGATGCGAGGGAGGGTCTATGGTCATGCGACTACGGCCGTGCATGATACTGAGGACAACCCCCCGGCCCTCCCTCCTTCCCTCGGTGATCACCTCCCTCTTTTTTATTTTTGTTTTCAGTGTGCTTCGTGATGGAGTCATTAACGGTGCTGCTGACGGAGGCATTCGTGGAGACGTTAGCGTTAACGGCGGGGTGGGCGTCCAGAAACACAACCTTTTTTTCGCGCACGGAGACATTTTGTCGGCCAAGAGTTTCGACCCGTTCACGCACGTGTATATGTTCGATATCGGTGAGAGAAGGGTCACCGTGCGTTCGAAGATATCTCGCGTTTGTTGTTGGTTGGCTTGGTTGGTTTGGTTGATTGGTTGATGGGTTGGTTGGTTGATTGGTCGGTTGACTGGTTGATTGGTTGGTGGGTTGGTTGGTTGATTGGTCGGTAGATTGGTTGATTGGTTGGTTGGTTAGTGGGTTGGTTGGTTGATTGGTCGGTAGATTGGTTGATTGGTTGGTTAATTGGTTGGTTGACTGTTCGTTAGTTGAGTGGTTGGTTGACTATTGATAGTTGGTTGATTTTTCGGTGGATTAGTTGGTTGGTGGCTTGGTTTTTGTTGGGTTGTGTGATTGGTGGTTTTTGCTTGGTTAGTTGACTGGCGTTTGTATTGTAGTAGCTGGTACCGCGGGTATATGATATGCCAACATGGAAGTACATGATAAAGCAAGTGGAAAAGCAACGCCGCAAGTACATGTCACGGGGTTGGTGGGTTAGTCGGTGGACTGGTTGTTCTATTGGTGGGTGAGTCGGTTGGTTGGTTGATAGGCCCTTGGAATGCTACAAGATAAGGCTAGCTTGCTTGGTTGCGTTGCTTGGTTGCGAGCTTGGTTGATGTTGTCTGGTTGGTTACGTACCTGCTTTGTGAGCTTGGTTGGTTGTGTCGCTTGCTTTCGACCTTTGCTTGCCAGCTTGCTTGCGACCTTGCTTGCGAGCTTCCTTGCGAGCCTGTCTGCCCGCATGTTGTCGTTATTGTCATCCATGCTTGTTCGGTCACGGTTTTTTTTTTTGCCTGCCTCGCGCCCTAACACCTTTGTCTCTCCTGGTGTTTTGCCTCACCCCCCCCTCCCTCTGTTGGTTGGTCCCTCTGTTTTGGTTCCCTACCTCGCCGGCGGGTATCTATTTGTTTTTCGCGTCTGTGTGTTTGTCTGTCTTGCCTGTCCGTCGGTGCGTTTGTTTGTCCACGTGTTTCGTCTGATTGTCTGCCCGATGTGGTGGGTGTGATTGCTCCAGGCTTCCCCCCGGACACGCTCCGCAAGATCGCCGAGATCTTCAACAACTCTCAGGTACGTCCATATATACAATAAAATCAACATTTTTTGTTTGAGTGTAGGGTTGTGAAAGAAGCATCATAGCATCAGCCGTCGTCGACTATCTTGATACTTGTTTTTTCATGATCGCCCGCATTTGCAAACACCGCTAAGTCCCGGTCCAGTACATGGAACAGCAACTCCTCGGTGTATGTATATACGTAGCCTGTTGTGAGTTTTGTTGTTGTTGTTGTTGTCACATTAACTCATCGCCACAATGAAATGCATTCCGTGGTCGCCAAGACGGGCTCCAATAACTCTGGAGTGGAAGAATACCTCGGTAGAAACAATAAACAAGCGAATGTGCTTGTGTCACCCTTCTTTTTTTTTAGAGAGGGTATATATATACTGCCTATCTTCTTTGGCTTTTCCTACAGCGATTAATATTTTACACCGCTAGTACGGGGGTCCATAGTTAATAGGACCTATGGTACACGTAAGAACCTATACATTTACCTATTTTTACTAACATTAGTTGGTCCTATACTATATTTACTATGGACCCCCGTAGTAATATGTTGGTGTTAATTTTGTGTTGCCCTTGGCCCCGCTTTTTTTTTTTTTTTTTTTTCTCCTTGTCTGCTTTGCTTGTCCCTGTCTCTTGGTCTTCCGTTCTTTCGTCTCTGTGTACGAGCTGGTTCCAGCGACACCCATAAAATTCCAGTAAAATTCAACCTTCGGGCAATAAAACAACGAACACGCCGAAAATCACATCACAGAGCATATCAAAACGTGACTACATCAACAAGGGGAACACATCGGTGAGGCTGGTTTTTGCGCGCGAGCTGTAGCTCGTTAGATATGGGAATTGTTCGTATTACTTGGAAAGGCGGTGTTGCATGGGGATTCAAGGGAACCCGGGCAAAATCCCTATGAATCGTCTTTAGGCCATAAATCGGCTAATACGTGTCGACATGATCGCATCGCCAAGAGGGAGGCGCCCGTGACACTTGTTCCGTTCTGCGAGATGTACCAGGCTGTTTTAAGAAACGCCTGCCAAAGTACTTGAAAACTGTACTGGGCTCTTGTTAAGCCCTACAAGTAGGGGGGCTTTTTACTTTTGCGGAAATCACTTTTCTTGCACTCTCGCAGAGAAAGACAGACATTTGGTATAATAGAGGTGTGCTTCATGACCATACGAAAAAATGACACATTGGTTTTTATTGAAAAAAAATCGTCCGTAAACCGAAGTTGCCGGGGGGGGGGGGGGGGGGGGGGGGGGGGGGGGGGGGGGGGGGGGGGGGGGGGGGGGGGGGGGGGGGGGGGGTAAAAAAAACTGTGTTTAAATGTGCCTCCTTAAAAAAAAAACACTGTTTCAAAGAAGGCCAGTGTGTTGTTTTTATCGTATGGGTGATGAAGAACATCCCTGCCAATTTTGTCTTTGCAAACTTTTTTCTAAAGGTTTCGGCTTTCGCTGGAACCAACCCGTCGTGCCTGTCTGTTGCTTTTTCTCTCGAATGCTCGAGGTTGTTTTTCAGGGGACCAGAGGGACGCTGCAACTGTGGCTTTTGTGTCAGTTCCTTCATATCCCCGTCACCATTAGTGGAGTTTCACCGAGTTGTTTTTCTGGTTTCCTTGTGTTTTGATACTTGGGCATTTTCACGTGGGGAAAATAAGTAGCCTTGTCTCCATCCAGTGATCCATCGTCCCTGATGTCGCCCACGCATTGATTATCACAGGTTGTTACTATCAACGCCATGTGATTAATTGTGTCGGTGCCTGTTATTTTTATTTTTATTTTTATTTTCTTGTGATTACCTGAGAACCAACACCCAACTAAGCTTGAGGGGCTGAAAGCCACATCGGAGCCCAACCGGGCTCAAACTGTCACAACTTTCTCGACAGCCAGCGCTCCCGCCATCACCATCACACTGCTAGCCTTATTTACAGTCCCCCCCCCCCCCCCCCCCCCCCCCCCCCCCCCCCCCCCCCCCCCCCCCCCCCCCCCGCCACTACATGTACGTCTATCTAGAGCACCACCGTTGCTGTTGCGCCGAAGTGTACACGCGTGTGCAGCTCGAAACGCCGCCGTGGAACTCCATGATGTTTCAAACCAGGTCGCTGCCACGGCCTCCCCGTACATGTTACTCCTGTGGCCACCAATCGCTTCAGTTTTGGGCCTCTGTTTTCCAATTTCCTCTCCCTTCCGTCCCTAAGCTCAATCAGCCTACCCCACCCCACACTGCGCTACCCTACAATACCCTACCCTATCCTACCCTACCCTACTCTACCTTACCCTACCCTACCCCCTACCCTACCCTACCCTACCCTACCCTGCCCTACCCCCTACCCTACCCTACCCTACCCTACCCTACCCCCTACCCTACCCTACCCTACCCTACCCTACCCTACCCTACCCTACCCTACCCTACCCTACCCTACCCTACCCTACCCTACCCTACCCTACCCTACCCTCTACCCTACCCTACCCTACCCTACCCTACCCTACCCTACCCTATCCTACCCCAGTCCCACCTTACCCACCCCCCGTTGCTATCTTACTCTAAATCCTTGTTAATTGTAGGCGAGACATCTGATCAGCTACCAGGTACCGAAGAAGGTGCTTGACTACGGGTTCAAGGTGGACAACATCCTCAAGATGCCCCTGAGCCTCACCGGTGAGTATTGTCGACAGAGACGTCATGCACTACTTACCGTAAGTGGGGCGTACTTTCGAGTCTGGAACTTGCGCACGACGATTTTGTGTATACGCGAGAACACTTCGTGCTCAAGATTTTTTCATCGTCTTTTCGTGACGGCCAACGTCTTGTTTGTGGCACCCAACGTTTGTTACAGTAGTAGAGCCCAACGTCTACGTATTAATCACGGTAGCAACACCTAGCTTTAAAAAAAAAAAGTATGTCGTAGTTGTACTAATTCGGGGGATTCTCCTTCGTGTGTTTGTTTGTTGGCTTATTTTTCGTATCCTCTTCGTTGTGTTCGTCCTTCTTTTCCTCCTCCCTATTGTATGGTAGTAACTCAAATCCGGGGTCACACACGTACAGCAGTAGCAAGCAGGCTCTCCCCCCCCCCCCCCCTTCTCCCCACACAACCTCCCTCCCTCCCTCTCTCTCCCCGCCCGCTGCGTTGTTAATTCGTCCACGTGGCTCTTGCTGGTCGAGCTAATACGGAGGACCATAGTTAATAGGACCTACGGTACACACAAAAAACAAATATGTTTCCCTATTTTCGCTAACAATATTTGGTCCTATTTACTATGCCCCACCCCCCCGTAATATCATGTTTTTAAGAGTGTACTGCGCACGGGCACCACCTTCCGCGGCGAAGTGCTTGGAATCTGAGTTGGACAGTGCAGTCGGACGGCCAAGGTTCTAAAACTCCCGTCGAAACAGGAAGGGGATAGAATGAGCAATCAGCTTTTACTATCGCGGGGGGGGGTCCATGGTTAACGGGACCAAATTTTGTTAGTAAAAATAGGCAAATATATAGGTTTTTATGTACATCATAGGTCCTGTTAACTATGGACCCCCGTAATATGTAGCATATGGAATACCTGGTAGACGTTATGAGCTCCCAAATTTTGCAGATGTCTAGATTAGGAGTGGGAACGGTGCTAGGAACGGTGCTCCGTCTCGGAAGGGATGCGTGGTCCGTGGTATAATGACTGACTAAGGCAAGCGGTAAATGAATACGCCCCCCTCTTCCCCCGCCCCGCTGCGTTGGTTTCCGTTTTTGCTTGTCTTGTCTCATTGTGTTTGTTGTTTTGTTGAGGTTCGGGAGAAGGTCACACGATGTACTTGTACAGGCGAAAGTATGTGGAGCACGGCCTTCCAATCGACCGCATCTTGGAGGTATGCAGCATCAGACGCACCAGCAGTCGATGTACAGTACGCGACGTGGTGTTACGAATTACAGGGTCGATGTTTTTTAGTTCCAGGATTGACAGGTGCCGTAAGCATTTGTACTCAAGGAGGGAAACTTCACCGTAACTCCTAACGGTACGAATTAGTTGAACGGGCGGGCCTATGCTCAACGTTGACATGACAATAAAATAAACCTACTCGTGTGCATGTCCAACGTTGATTTTACATCACAACATAAAAATTAAACAAAAAACTATCAGCTGTGAGGTTCGAAGATCCAACTATTGATATCAGCTGTGAGGTTCGACGGATTCCGTCGAACCTCATGCAAGCTGTGTGTAATGTAATGCTCCGACCGCGCATGCTGCGGGCTGCTGAACGTTTTACATCACAATCAACCTGTACTACTGTATGCTCGACGTTGACTTCACAAATAAGCCTGTGGTGGACGTGGACGTTGCAATAAATACGCCTACGCTCAACGTTGACATCACAATACGCCTACGCTCAACGTGGACATCACGAAAGGACATGCTTAACTGCTGCTGCGTAGTGCATGTATGTACGTACCATGTTCAGTGACTACGGACTGTGTTTTATTATTTTGGCAATGAGCTAACGTGAGATGTATCAACACCATTTTTTTTTCACACGTATCTCCTCGCACAGATACGAGCTCATCGATTTTTTACTTGACCATGATCCAGACCTTTCTGAGCAGATTTTATTCCTGATCTGCGAGATGTATACGTATAAATATATAGCTCTATGTTGCCGGCTGGGAGCCCTATTAATATGACCTTGCATCAAATGACCAAGGACACGTTTTCTGGGTTGGATCTGTGCCTGCACAAGATATCATAACTGGTAGCTTAGGATGTAGACGATCTACAGCAGATAGATATATCGTGATATGTCCTAACTGTGAACTGCTGTACCACTCCGGTCGGAAATATGAGGACCTTTTGTACGTTGATATGAAGACCAACCGGCCCTTATATTGACAGACACCCAGAGCGGTGTAGTGTTTCTTGGCTACGGGGCTAGATTTTGGCAAATGAGCTATATAGGGTGAGATCGACTACAACATCACAGTTTTCAATATCTTGGACATTTCAAAGATAGTAGTAGTAGTTGTAGTAGTAGCAGTAGTAGTAGTAGTAGTAGTAGTAATAGTAGTAGTAGTAGTAGTAGTAGTAGTAGTAGTAGCAGTAGTAGTAGTAGTAGTAGTAGTAGTAGTAGTAGCAGTAGTAGTAGTAGTAGTAGTAGTAGTAGTAGTAGTAGCTTGCTGCTAATAACCCGGTTTCAGCTATTGATGTTACTCACCGGTTACTACCGGAAATCCGGGGATGATGTTTGCCGTCCCCGGGGTTTCCATAGTATCTTATTTGGTCGAGTCAGTCATTTTTTTGTTCTTCGGATGGTAGTAAGTAACCCGTAGCTGCAGTAGTAAGAGCTTACCGCTAATAACCCATTTTCAGCTATTGATATAACTCACCGGTTATTACCGGAAAAACGGGGATGATATGTACCGTCCCCGGGGTTTTCATAGTACTATGCTTGAATCAACCATTTTTTTCCTTAGTTTGTGCGCACCTGATACCGGTTTGTACGTACCGTGTTATGCTGTAGCGCGAACGCTTTAGAAGGGTTTCCATTGCATATGTAGGCGTTTTTTACCCGGGGATAGAGGATATATAAATAAACCCGGGTTTTTTTTTTAATCTTACCTACCCGGGAAGATTCACTACCGGGTATCACCAGTGCCTAAGATATTATTATTCATCGAGTATTTGCGGAGAATTTTGGTTGGGACCAGTTTGGTTCGGTTTCTTGTGGTGGTATGTTCCCTATATAAAAGTGACTCCAACCCATGAAATTCTAGGCGCTTCCTTGTAATTCTGGTGGAAAGTGACCAAAGTGACGCCTTCAGCCGGATTATTCTTGGGTTGGGTTATAATATCGCTCAGGGAGGAAGGTTCCTTGGGTTGGGGGTTATTTTTTGTGTATACTAGGAAAACTGATCAAAAGAGAGAAACCGAACCGAACTGGTTAACAACCGAATTTATTTCGTACATACAACATGCCATCTGTACTTGAAGTACAAGCGGTAACTACTGTTGTACTATCATTCAACGCACGCAATGGTATAGATGGCTGGTGTGAAGCTCCTGGAAAATTGTGAAGCTCCTCTCCTCGCTTCATCGAACCATGTTCGGACCGCAGTCCCGTTTCGGGGACAAACTGCCTATTACGGGGGGCCATGGTTAATAGGACCAAATATTATTGGTAAAAAATAGGGAAATATATAGGTTTTGTGTATACCGTAGGTCCTATTAACTATGGTCCCCCGTAGTAGAAGTTGACTGGTTTGTCCCCAAACCGGGACTGCAGTGTGCAGTGTGCCATGCCACTCTGTCCCATGATATAAGAAATCTTCTTACACTAAATGTTGAATCCAAAGGTGATTATATTTCGGGACAGAGTGGTATATTACAAGTGTTGAGAATTAAAAGTATTTTTTTCTACACAAAAATCGGACTAAAAAATACATCAAGATTCAAGGCGAACCAATCAAATCAATGAGTCCCAATGTCTCGTACGTAGGTAGGTACAACGAAAAATTTACGAGTAGAACATGAACGGCCTAATGTCCTTGGGTAGTGCCGCGGTTTATTTACTACAGTAGTAGTACGAGCCCCTTTTGAACCGCAGTCCCGTCTCGGGGACAAACTATCGTACTGAAAATATGTACCACCCTGTCCCTTAATGTAAGTACCATTTTGTTCGAAAATTACTATTACGGGGGTACATAGTTAATAGGACCTATGGTATACATAAAAAACTATATATTTACCCTATTTTTACTAATAAAGTTTGGTCCCATTAACTATGGACCCCCGTCATAGTAGTGTACAACAGCAGTAGTTTGTCCCCAAAACGGGGGACTGCAGTCTTAAAAAGTCCCCGTCTGTCAGAAACGGTTTTAGCCAAAAATACTACGTATTAATACTGGTACGCAGGATAGTACTAGTATTAATAACTGTTGATAGCTGGTGTACGAAGAAAAAGAAGAAAATAAAAAAAACGAAACTCCGAGATGCGAAAAGAAATACTCAAAACTCATTCGTCTTGAGCTTGGTTGGTGTGATTTCTCGATCGCGCCTTCTAGGGTGTGTGTGGGTTTCTAGAGATATCTACAAATTATTACAGGTTTGAAAGCAACGGATTCGCTACCTACCAAGTATGTCATATAAGTAAGGCCACTGCTGTAGTTACGGTATACTACTTCCCTGTATCTACCATACCTGGTTTTTTTTTCGGTTCTCGTTTTTTATTTTCCCCCCTCCTCCTGTTTTGTTGATTTCTGCCTGTTTTGTTTTTGTTTTTGTTTTTTGGCACACAGGTGGACCCTTTCTTCGCAGAAGGTGTTGGCCTCTGTAGGGACGGCGGGGACGGATCGAGGCTAGCGGGTCACGTCGAGAGAAAATTCGAGCAAAACACATCTGGGGGCATGTGAGTTGATTTATTCATTTCGCGGCTGTGATTTATGTACGTGCTATTAATATCAACACGTACATATCAACACGTATATACCAGGTATACCATATCGCTAAGATTGTGCTTTTGATTATTGGAGCCAAAAATACTGTACACCTTTATTTTTTTTTCAGCAAACGCAGGGGTGCGCGAAAAAAAAAAAGAAAAACGGAGCTACTGCTTGCTGTACGCTCGCTCCATGTTGGAACTGAAATGAAACACCAACCACTTACGAGGAACAAGAGCGGGTTGGGATTTTTTGTCGCTAAGTTGAAGAAAACATGTTTTTTTTTTTTAGAGTTTTAGTTTATTAATATTAAATAGTTGAGTTTTGTATACCCCCTCATGTCTGGGACTCGACAAAAAAGTGGAGTGTCTATTTTTTTGTTGTTGCTTGTGTGCCCTTGGCTATACTATTTGTGGTATATATATTTACAATCTCTGTCCCTAAATACAATACACGTTTAATATTCATACTATTACGGGGGTCCATAGTTAACAGGACCTATGGTGTACATAAAAACCTATATATTTGCCTATTTTTACTAACAAAATTTGGTCCCGTTAACTATGGACCCCCGTGATAATGTATAAACGTTCCTTACGTTTCGGGACAGAGTGGTGTGCATTACAGCGGTAGGAAACACGCCTTGCGGAAAACCCCGTTCCTCCCGACGAACCCAAACCTGTTACTTGTATCAATAGCGTGTTCGACGTACGTTTATAAAAAACAATTCACAGCAGCAATGTTGATACGCCTTGCGGAAAAAAGCCGCGTTCCTCCGAAACCCGAACCAAAACCTGTTTAGCGCATTCGAGGTATCTCGTAGATGTTTAAAGAAAGCTTTCACAGCAATGTTTTTGGAAAAATTGATAGCAATATTTCTGAAAAAATTGACAGCAATGTTTTTTTTTTTTTTTTTTTAAATTAAAGCCAGATCACTTCGACTCATTCTTCACCCAGAAAATGTCTCAGAGATGAACGCTATGAAGAGAGAAACTCCGCCATCTATTGGTCAACTTGCAAAAGGTGCAAGTTCCCTCGTGTTGTGTGGGGCCAGGCTGGTATTAGTATTACGGGGGGCCATAGTAAATAGGACCTACGGTACACACAAAAACCTATATATTTGCCTATTTTTACTAACAATATTTGGTCCTATTAACTATGGTCTCCCGTTATAGTCTCGTGTGCGGCAGGGTGTGTGTGTCCTGCTGGTGTAGGCTATATGATTTTCTTGAACAATTTTTTTTTGTCTTGTACCGGTGTAGTAGTACAAACGTTGAGCGAAAAAGTATTATTAATAGCTCCCAAATGTTTACGTGTCGCCTACACTACAGTACATATACCGCCCTTTGCTCGTGTCCTCCTTGCCGTTTCCGTTTTTTATTCTCCGCGCCTGAGTTTTAATATGTATTTTTTGTTCCCGTGACCGTGTCTTAACGTTTTTTGTTTGTTCCCGTAACCCGCGTCTTTTCGTCTGTATTTTTGTATCGTTTTATTTCGCTTCGTTTGTCACTCACTCACCGTGCGCGCGCAGACGAACAAGAAGCGGTTCACGGAGCACCCAGTCGTGACACTTCTCCCTAGAGTGTCGAAATCAATGCTTACCTTAGAAGACCGAAGAAGGGCAGAGAGGGAAGGAGGGAGAGAGGGAGGGAGGGCGGTGAAGAGCGGAGCTGGGCCTCTCTCTGTATGTCTGCCTGCCTGCTCGACGACCTGCCAGTCTGTATGCCTCCTGCTTGCGTGTCTCTCTGTCTGGTTGCTTATGTTGCCGTAGCCTCCCTGTATGGTGTACCCGCGCTTTGTTGAGCTCCTCGTAGCTCGCTACTAACATAACCGGAGATGGGTCGATCTGCGTGCGTGCGCGTGCGTTAGGCTTCGTTTGCCCCGCCGAAGGATGGAGGGGCGGGGGTACACCTCCTCCTCCTCCTCTCTCCTCTTTTTCTGAACCGTTTTTTTATATTTTCTTTATTTTAGTTTGCTGTTCGTTACCGTTGTCGCCGTGACTTATCGCCGGCCGCGCGAGGCCCGATTGGTACGTGCGCCTCCACCGCCTCTGCGCGACAGCAGCGGAGGGGCGGCGTGTACTCAATATCATGCATGGCCGTAGTCGTTGAATCATAGAACACAGCGGCGGGAAGGGGGAGAGAAGAGAGGGAGGGGGCTGGCTTGCTGGCTGGCTGGCTGGCTGGCTGGCTGCATATGTATGCCGCTCCGTCCGGAAAAAACTTGGACCGTTTTTTTTTGCGTATTACTGTGAGTGACAGAACGGTCCTAATCTTTATGAACAGAGTGGTCTGTCTAGCCCGGGTACGCCCCGCTTCTGGCTAGTCCCACCCTTCTTTACCGTCGAAATCGGCCCTGGTTGGGCTGGGGTTGGGAAGGGAAGGGAGGGAGGCGTGTTTGGCGGCTAGCCCCCTTCCTCCCTGCTCCACGCCGCTCTTGGCCTCTGCCGACAATGTGGTCCCTCTGTCTGGACTCTGATGCCAACATCAAATTTCCGGCCAGAGTGTATAGACAACCGGTATTATTGAACGTTTCAAGGCCTTTTTTGGTCTTGTTATCGTGGATTTGGTGTGGAGGGTGGTCAATGGAGGAATCAAACCATGGTCCCCTCAAGGCGTTTTTCCTCGGGGGCGGAGGGGGGGGTGTATTGCGGGGGAGGGATACCGCTGATTTAGCGTTTAGTTCACGATTGCTTTGTCCGAGAGAGGGTTGGGAAGCACTGTTCACTGCTGTAGCTGAGTAGCAGCGGTTCTGCGCGAGTCAGAGACCAGACGCTTCGCATGTCGGACACAGGTGATGACCTTCCTGGCCCAGATCGTACAGGTCGGCAGTGGGTTTGATATGTGTGTAGATCATGCACGTCCTACAGCAGTTTGTCGTGCGGAGTTGGTGTACAGATGACACTGATAGTATGTGCCACGTACCTATCAGAGCAAGGTGTGACAATCGGCTTCCAAACCCGACCTACGCATGACAATATGGCCACACGCCGTACATCACTGCTGTACAACCGCGGATGCGTGTGAACAGATCGTTCAGCTCCTATAGCACACGCCGTAGATCACTGCTATACAACCGCGGATGCGTGTGAACGTGTGCACAGATCGTTCGGCTCCTGTAGACCAGCCCCATCGTGGGACCTTGCAAACGTGATCCAGGTCCGTGACAATCATCTGTCTTGGTGTAATCTGTAAGAAGATCTGATTTATCTGACGTGTGAAACGTGTATACCTTCCTCTCCACACAGCTGCTGCTTGGGTTGTTTTTTATTTGGGTCTGCCTGAGCAGCGATTTCCTATCTGAGCATCTTCGGTTTTGTTCGAGCGAGTCTAGCACAACGTTCTAGCTTCTTCTTTTTTTGTCCTTTGGTGCGAGGGGGGGGGGGGGTTGGGGGGGGGGGGCAGGATACCTATGAGAGGGCGGGTGATTCGTGCGTCGGAGTCCTGGGTGGCTTATTCGAGCCGGGGTTGGTTGATTTATTGGCTGGTTTGGTTGTAATTCCTGCGTGTGTAACAATCGCTACAAATATTAAAAGTGTGCATTCATTCGTCAGGCCAGGGTTTTGGTGTGTGGTGTGGTTTGGTTTGGTTTGGTTGGTCGATTGGCTTCGCGCGTGCGCAACAGCCAGTAGATGCTACCGTAGGAACGGTATGTATGCGTTCATGCGTTCATCATGCGTCCATGCCAGCAAACACCCACCCAGTATATCAAGTATCCCTGAGTATCAATCAAGTTCAATGAAATACGTATAATTTTGTGGTTGAATTTTACCTCCCGCACGGATGGATCAATCGGCAGTCGGTGCTGGAGTGTCTGCCGGTCGGCAGCATAACATTTATCGGAGTACGAAGACTTACGTAATATTAGTTGTTTTTTGTTGTGAGTGGTAATGGCGGGGGAGGATTGGTGGGGGGGGGGAAGGTCGGAGCGGGATTTGATCGCCGAGGACTACGTATAGAGCAGGCTTTGAAGTCCCCATTGTGGCCCGTGCGTGGTGTGGAGGAAAGCGCGGCGCTAGGCGGCGGTTGAGGCGTCGTAACAGAGGAAGCAGGCCACCAAGCGACTTTTGAGGCACAGCGGGGTTCGTTGGGGGGAAAACCACTGCGCTGTGCGTGCACGTAATATCTAGAGAGCGCAGGCGTGAAGCGTTTCGAAGCAGTAAGCTGCTGGGCACAGCTTACACAGCTTACGTAGGTAGGTACGATGGAGAATCAGGTATTAATAGTAGCCGGGATTATCTAATATACCTATTTAGCTGTTGCCTGGTAATGGATGTACGGTGTGTAGGACCGAGCAAGGTAGTGTGTGTGCCTCATAATTTTTTTTTCATGAAAAGTAAGACGTGTGTTGTCATCGTTGTTGGTGGAGGGAAGGACGGAACGTTCCTGCTTTGACTCAAGTTGAAGTAGAGATAGGTGGGGGTGTGTGTGTGAGATGTGAAATTATTCCAAGAAAAAAATCCCAGGTTTACCTATTAATAGTAGCATTTGTCTCCTATACCGGGAAGTCCGAACAGATTCGGAATCCGTGGTGACGGGTTTCTTCTCTTCTCTCTCTCTCCGGCATTCGCCTTCGGGTTCATCGCGCATTTGTACTACGTACAAAGCCGTGCTTCGGTATTTCTGCCGATCGGTGACAGCAAGGCAATCCATCATTTTTTTGGCCAACTCGTCGAGAAACGGCCGATTTTTCCTGACTGAGTTCGATGCTCTTTGTTTTTCAATCCTCTTGGAAGTGTAGTCCCGTTTTGAGGACAAACCACTCGAACTATAAGTCGTTTTGGGTTACTAACCAGACAAATTCTGAGTGGTTTTGTCCCCAAAGCAAGCCGGACTGACTGACTGACTGACTGACTGACTGCAGTATTCGAGTGGCTTCAGTTTACGCTGAAAGTGTTCAGCGATGTATTTCCCTCACGAGTCGAAGTTAATGAAGCTCGAGAATGTGCCGCCACAAGTGTGTGATGATGGCTATCCCCTTCCCCTGAACAAAATAAACAGTAAGTAAGGCAGCCTTTTGGCAGGCTCGTCAAACAGAAGATATAACATTATTAACAGTTGGCGTTTCGAACTTCGGGGGGAGGCGGCGCTTTCCCCCAATTAAAAAAATACCGATCTCCTGGATCATCCAGGTCTCGAGAGACTGCTGCCAACATTGCCGGGGGGGGTTTTTGTTTTCTTCTTTGGTCTGACCGACTGCCTGGTACGTACGTACGGTATTATAGCTGCCACTTGTTATGACTCCATTCTACAAGCAGTGTGTACATTTCGACTTAGTGAGAGAAATACGCATTTATGTACGTACGTCTTTCAAAAAGCCAAAATACATCCCATCCATCCTCCACGTATCTCGTCGGAAAAGCCTCTCTCGATTAGGAATTTCGGTTGTTTCGAGCTCTCGCACGTTCGGCGATCGACGGAAGACCCGTGGTACGATAGGGACATATACAGCAAGCAGTACTAGTAGTGTTGATCTCTCTATATATATTGCCGGTATCATATGCGGCAGTCGACAACGCCGGTACTACTATAGCGGCAACCGGCACTGTTATTATTCCGCGCACTAACTATTACGGGGGACCATAGTAAATAGGACCTACGGTAAACGCAAAAACCTATATATTTACCTATTTTTAATCACAATATTTGGTCCTATTTACTATGGTCCCCCGTAATACCACACTACTACTACTGGTGGTGAATCCTGTCTGTCTCTGTGCCGAGCGATTTCACAGGCGCTCACTGCTGTATATTGTTAAGTATAAGGCTTATATTGGGTAGGCGATTGGTTAACCTTTTACCAGTAGCCCAACGGATTCAGACCTTAACATATGACGTCGTCGGCAAAACATGGGTGCGTTGGTCGTGAGTTCGAATCTCACGTCCACCATGAATTCGCTCTTTTACCAAGTGAATTCCCCCATCATCATGTCAAGAATTTGAAACATTATCACTTGTGGATCCGCAGAAATTGGAACCGCGTGTTGGTGTCAAGCGTCGACCCGTACATCCGGTCCGTTCCAGGGGGGGAAAGTGTTGTCGTAAGGCTTATGTTGGGCAGACGATTGGTCATAACATTTTACTAGTAGCCCAACGGACTAAGACCTTAACAATATATATACACATATAGCTGGCAGCCGGCTCTGTTTAGGGACCACTGCTGTGTTGCTGTATACCTGGCGTATCACTTTTTGGCCCAAACATTTTAGCTGGTACAACTGACATGTGTGGCACCGTAGGATTCAGAACCGAGAAAGCTATACCAGGTACTCGATATCGTTTGAAGGCCACCAACTACTTTTCTCGGTCGGTAGGTGGAGCCTTTTTCACACCGGTATTTTTTATAAACCGCCCCCCCCCCACTAATGCAAAAATGTACCACTCTGAACCGAAATATAGAGACCGTTAGCATATAATTATTCATTCTAAATGGTCCTTATAATTTGGGTCGGAGTAGTACCTGGTATATATATTGGATTCAAATAGTTTTTTCTAAGAGTGTACATAGATGCACTCTCCAGTTGGGGCGAAACAAATGACGTGAAGAATTTTGAAACGCGCCGCCGACTTGCTTGCCATGAGCCGCCGAGCTTTTTTCTAACGCGCCGCGCACATTTTCTACCGCGCCGCCACCGCCGAGAAAACCGTTTCGTTATTTTTTACAACAAAAGGTCTTCAAGCGTGACTCTCGAAAATTCCCGAAATAATCGCCGGGGCGTTAGCTTCGGCCTTGCAGTCAGGAGCAAGGATAGCGGACCCTGAGGCAAGCCGTTTGCGCCCGCGTTCTACAATACGATAGAGGTAATATTAATAGCACATTTCCGTTAAAATGTTTTCTGAATGACGGGGGTTTCTTAACCCAAAATCGTCACAATACGAATCTTGTTTCGAAATCTGACGTTTTTGCATACTTGGGCCATGGGATTTATTCATCGGGAGGCAATTTGAGCTTTGCCGAAGCCAGTTTTCGGGTGAGCTACGTATGGAGCTCCTTGAGGTCAAGTGAGGAGCCTCAGAAAATTCAGGGTGAACCTCTATCGTAGAACGCCTCTTTCATCGCCAAGGCTCTCCCCCCATTGGTAGGGTGTGGGGAGTACGCGAAGATTTTTGGCTGAAAATGACGGATCGGAGGGTTCGATTCGTGTCTCGTGCCGTCAATCGGTACGTCGCCGCGCTATATATATATAGCTCACGCAAATAGACATTTGACGAGCTCTGCCCACCTTCGTTCATAAGTCTGATAACGCCAGGCTTTGATGAGGCCTTGTTGTTCTCACATTAACTCTCACATCAAGGACTCCGTGGTCACACAAAGGTGCTACGTAGAGCCCTGCAAAGACCCCATGCTTCCTGGTTCCTGGACTAACCCACCTGTGTTACGCCATGAAGTTGTGTCCCGCAGGCTTAGCTTGCTGCGTAGTTGGTTTACCCGGTACATCCGCTTGTACTACGCCGGACGGATCACGATCTGCAGCAGCCGCATATCGTCTGGATCTTATACAGTCAGCCGTTGCGATGCGTTGGGCACGATTTGCGCAAGTGCAAGTCCAATCCGGGAAAAAAAAAACCCGTCCTCCTATGATATAGACCCCGCAGATAGATGATGCGAGGCACCCATGCGGCAGCAAGAGCTATACTACAGATCATACAGATCATACGTATTATACAGATCATACAGATCATACGTATTATACAGATCATACAGATCATACAGATCATACAGATCATGCAGATCATACATATCGTACATACCATACAGATCATATATATCTGCCCAGAAAGATCTAGCTCCTGAAGCGGCAATCGCTCATCCATCTGATGTGTGTAATCCTGTCAACGCCGGTTGTTGGAGGGTGTTTGTATGGCACGAAGCTCCTCCCTCCGCAAGCGACGCGCCTCAGAAACATTTGGTGCTCACGTGCCCTCCCTTCAACAAGCACGGGTTTCATGTACCTGGTATACGCTACGGTAACATTCTACTGAACGAATGTTCATAATAGCTTCGGTGTATCGACGACATAGAGAGAGTGCAACCAACCGTATGTCGTTGTCGATCTTATTTTTCGGTTGTCTCAACCCGTCTCTGTTGACCTTTTTAGCACCGCGCTCCCACTGTGGGGGCAAACCATTCTAATTTCAAGTGATTTTTTCCCATAACGGGACTGCACTCCTATGGCGGAGGACCATAGTTAATGGGACCTACGGCGCAGATAAAAACCTATATATTTACCTATTTTTACTAACAAAGTTTGGTCCTGTTTACTGTGGTCCCCCGTAATAAAAGGGTCAACAGCCAGGCAATGTAAATACCGGTGGTATCACACCTTCTGTTGTTACGTGTTGGGCAGTATGGAACCAGGGACCGACCGACTGCTGCTAGCAGGTTTATGCCTTTGGCTCTGCTCTTGTCGCTCACACGAGGTGCGTGACGATGTTATAAGCTCTCGTATTAGTTGCTGCTTGCCTCGCCAGATGTTTTCTGAACGAAGGGGCGAGGCGCGCATCAGAAAAGCAGGCGATATAACGCCTGCCAGGTGTGCTATGAGGGGACGATTGCTACAAACCATAATGCCGCAACAGGGGAGAGGGGATACCATAACGTTATACCCAACAGACGCAACTATGTCGTACGCACAAAAAAAAAAAAACGAAAAAGTGAGAAAAACAAAAATGAAAAAGAGTGAAAAAACGAAATACAAAAAAATGTATAAACAAAACGAAAAACGGGGTTCATCCACCCATCACGCTACAGACGACCCAGACCCAGTATGAATGCACACCCAGACATACCCATAGAGCACAGGGTCACAGTCAGATGCGCCGAACACAACATGAAAAGAAGGGAAACATAGTTACGAAAAAGAGAAAGAGAAAATAAATTAGCACATACAACGGGGAGAAGGGGTGGGGTCGGGGGGGGGGGGAGGAGAGTTGCCGACGGATTTCATCACCACAACGAAAGAACTCCCCCCGGAAAAATACCGGGGGGGGGGGGGAGGGGGGGCACAGAAGAAGCAAAACATGTTTTTTCAGATATTTTTTAACGTGATTTTAATAAACCCCCCCTCCCCCTGAACTCCCCTCTATATTACATACCTGGTATATATATATATATATATAGGTTGGGTTGGTGTCGGTTGGCGACGACGCTGTAAAACAAGCCTCTCACTGCGTGAGCTAGACAGCCATGGTACCGTTTGTTTGTTTATTTTATTTTATTTTTGGCGGTTACCACGGCTGGCGGTCAAGTTAGATCATTTTTTTTGTGCGGAGAGAACCTTTACTCCGCACAAGGGGGATGATCGCATCACGTAGTGTGTGTATGGTGAGGCACCCACGAGGCAGTTACATAGTAAACCCATTGCTGTCTCTGGAACTGGCCACACCAGAAAATAAGTCAATTCATTGATGCTGTCATACATATGCGAGAAAATCCGCCTCACAAGCGGTTCTTAGTAGGATGCAGCTCACCCTTCATGCCTCTCGCCCAACACCTCACGGCGCTTCGCGCTTGGTGCAAGTAATGTGTGCCTGGTCGGTGAAAACCCGACATGCTCCGTCCCGGCACTGTAGGGATGCGAGGGTCTATGGTCAAACGACCACGGCCATGCATGATAATGAGTACACCCCCCCCCCCCCCCCCCCCCCCCCCCCCCCCCCCCCCCCCCCCCCCCCCCCCCCCCCCCCATTGATGTATATACACATATCGGTTGGGTTGGCGTCGGTTGGTGACGACGTTGTAAAACACGTCTCTCACTGCGCGAGCTAGACAACCAGGGTAATACCTTTTTTTTTCTTTCTTCTTTTGGTAGTCACCACGTGACAGTCGAGTTAGATCATGTTTGGGCATGGATAACTGTTATGGTATCCCCTCTTCCCTGTTGTGGCACTATGATTTGTAGCAAACGTCCCTTCATCATACCTGGCGGGCGTCAGTTATCGCCCGCCTTTCTGATGAATGCCTCGCTCCTTCGTTCAAAAGACATCTTGGCGAGGCGAGCAGAAACTGCAGTAACGCAAAGAGCCTGTAACAATTAACGTCGTCAAGCACCTTCCGTGGGTGACCAGAGCAGAGCCAAAGGCATCACCTGCTATTAATAGCAGTAGTCGGTCCCTATAGGCCTATACTGCCTTGTGCTTGACAGAACCTTAACTCCGCACGAAGGGGGTGATCGTATCACGTAGTGTGTATGTAGCAAAAGGCACCGACGAGACAGCTACATAGTAAAGCCATTGCCGTCTCTGGTGTCTCTGGAAGTGGACACACCAGAAAATAAATCAAACAAATTGACGCTGTCATCCGTATATGCAAGAAAATCCGCCTCAAAAAGTGGTTCTTAGTGGGATACAGCTCACCGCTCATGCGACTCGCCCCAACACCTCGCGTTCCGCTTCGCGCTTGGTGCAAGGCCATGTCTACTGCCTGGTGTTACGAGGCTTAGATTGGGTAGGCAATTGGTTAACCTTTTACCTTTAGCCCAACGGACTAAGACCTTAACAAATGGCGTCGTCGGCAGGACATGGGTAGTTGGTCGTGAGTTCGAATCTCACGTCCACCATGAAATCGCTTTCTGAAGAAAAGTGAATTTCCTCACGTCAAGAACCTGAAAAAATACTTCTGGATCCCCAGAAATTGGAACCACCGCGTGTTGGTGTCACGCGTCGACCCGTATATATATCCGGTCCGTTCCAGGGGGGGAGAGTGTTATGAGGCTTAGATTGGGTAGGCAATTGGTTAACCTTTTACCTTCAGCCCAACGGACTAAGACCTTAACACTGGTCTGTGAAAACCCGAGGTGCTATGGTCACTTGGTCGTACGACCACGGCTATGCATGATACTGAGCACAATTACGGGGGTCCATAGTTAACAGGACCTATGGTATACACAAAACCCTATATATTTCCCTATGTTTACTAACAAAATTTGGTCCCGTTAACTATGGACCCCCGCAATAGGTACACCCCACCCCCCGGCTGTCGGGGGGAAGCGGATGCACCGGTAGAGCCTTGCCGTGAGATAGGAACGCCCACGCAGCCAACGAAAGATTCGACGCAGAATTCGAGAAGGAAATCGACGCGTGGGCAGAGAGAGGCGAACGTTGATGCATCGGAAAGGGAAAAGGAGGCGGTGGTTCGGTAGGGGGGTAACCCAGAGGAAGTTCACAGGGGAAGAAATAGAGAAGTGCCTATAATAGCTAAACTTAAGAAAAGAAAGGCAGCGGGGGCAGACCGAACGGGGAATGGGTTTATGAAGTACGGGGGAGAAGGAATGCTCACCATAATGGTTATGTTGCATAGCTAGCTGGGTGTCGAAAAACGAGTACGTACGCACCAGGGAAGGAGGTGGTAAGAAGGAGTAAAAGTAATACGGGGGACCATAGTAAATAGGACCAAAATATTGCTAGTAAAAATAGGCAAATATACAGGTTTTAGTGTTTACCGCAGGTCCTATTTACTATGGCCCCCCGTAATCGTATTAATAGTGAACCTACTAAAAAAAGGAGGTGCAGGCTGACCCGGGGAACTACGAGTACAGAGGGATAACGCTAGGAAGCACAATTTTTTAATGACATAATGAGAGCATGGAGAAGGAAGACAAAACAAGCGAAGGTCAAGCCGGGTGAAAGCCAAGCCGTCAGCTGCGTAGGCCATGTGTACACATCAGGTAATATAATCCAAGGTATAGGAAAGACGCAGGGCTAACAACGTACCGTCCTTTTCTGGATGTACTGGAGACCTACGACACAGTATGAATAAATGCATCGGGTTGTGGCAAATGCTGTGGCAAATAGGGACCAAGAGGAAATATGTGGAGATTGATGAAGCATATGACGGAACGTGCGAGCAGTGCTGTGATGCTAGGCGGGGAAATATCGAAGTATGCTGATATTTTACGAGGGCTTGTACAGGGATGTACGTCAACGCGAACGAAACATATTCAAGATATAGATATATTAACGACCTGATAGTAGCAGTTGGAGCAGCAAAGCGGGGAGTTGCGGCGAGGGGAGGACATGGTGTCGGGATTGATGCTTGCGGATGACTTCGACCGCGGGGACATCTGAAACCACCCGAAGGATTGCAGAAACTAAATAGAGAAGGCACTAGTAGAGCAACACTAGGAACTGGAGAGTGACGGCGAACGTTAACAAGTGCGCAGCAGTTGTACGTAACGAAGATGTAAGGTGAACCCGCGGTAAATCTCAGTTGGAAGTGGGGAGACGGCGAATTAATTGCTGATCGTACACCAGCATACGTACCTTGGCGTAGAGATCTCAAAATACTTCTCTTGGGATACACACATGTAGCAAAAGTAATAGAAAAGGGTATAAAACACACGTAGGCAATATGGATGGGTTGCTGTATTACGGAGGACCATAGTTAACGGGACCAAATTTTGTTAGTAAAAATAGGTAAATATTTAGGTTTTTTGTGTGTACCGTAGGTCCTATTTACTATGGCCCCCCCCCGCAATAACAGAGTCTCACACTTGACACTAGGTTTGAGAGATGTGTCCTCGATGAACGCGATGGTACCAAAGCTAGAACACGCTGGAGAAGTACGGGGAGGGAACGCGAACGAACCTCGTAAAACAGTTGGAAACCGTACGTCTGACCAGCAGCTATTAATAGTAAAAAAACAAGACGCTCCAGTAAGACTAGGAATGCAGTACTGAGAGCAGAACTGGGAATGCACCCACTCAAAGACAAATAGAGACATGAGAGAGCTGAAACGGCAATATAAAGCAAGGAACACGCC
The DNA here is from genome assembly GCA_031763025.1 of Macrocystis pyrifera. Taxonomy (NCBI): domain Eukaryota; class Phaeophyceae; order Laminariales; family Laminariaceae; genus Macrocystis; species Macrocystis pyrifera. The sequence continues at coordinate 4,807,761 of JASSKH010000031.1, forward strand.
AAAAAAGAGGTTGCCAGCCATAGTTTATAGAGCTTTATGGGAGAAAGTAACACAAAGGGCGAGCTGGAATAAGGTGGGATAGCGTAGTGGAGAAAGTATGGAAGGACGTACCAGGTACTGCTTGTATAGGAGGAAACCAAGCAGAGATGACGTCCGTAGAGAAGAGTGGCAGGTACAAGGCAGAAGTAGAAGCAGAAAGGGCAGAAAGAAGGGAAAGGCTAGCGCTAAGAAACAAGGTGGATCCGGAAAAAAAACACTTGGAGAGGTACGGGGGATTGGGCGCAAAGGAATAGGAATGAAAAAGTAATTTGCACGGCCCAATGGACTTCGCGAAAACGCTGAAACTGCGATTTTCGTGTAGGTGACCTGGACCTGTCAGAAAGAAGAAAGAAGAATACCAGTAGCCGGGAGGAGGAGGAAGTAGACGCACAGATGTGCCCGTGTGGCAAAGCAATAGAGAGTAGAGCTCACAGCGTAGGAGAATGTGAAATGTACGAGGAGGAACGGGATGTGCTAGAAGAGGAGATGAGGGAAATAGACGAATGTGACATGGAGGAGTTTGTTACACTAGCGAGCAGCGAGAAAACGATCGATATCCCTAGAGATAGATGGTGGCCACAGGCGGCGAAGCAGGAAGGGGATAAGATTAGCAAAAAAAAACTATGTAATCTATGGAAACAACGTAATGAGCGCCCAACTGCTGTTGGAGAAGTCTCTATTAGGAGTAGGAACGGTGCTCCGTCTCGAAAGGGATGCGTGGTCAAAGGTCGAAAGATTAAGGCAAGCAACAAATGAGCACGCCCCCCCTCCCCCCCCCCCCCCCCGTTTGTCTGGAACTCCAAAAAAAAAGTGGGCTGTCGATTTGCCTCTTGTGTACCCTTCCTAGGCCTTCAATCATCCGCCATCAGTCAACAAACCACCCGTCACAGCAAAATACGCTGTACAGGAGACCGCGGCTTGACCCCGTGACTCGCCGCCCCCCGCACTAAAACTAGTATATTAAGATGCAAGGAGACCGCGGGGTTTGACCTCGTGACTGACCGCCCCCTGCGTTACAACTGGCATAAATACGACGCTAGGAGACCCCGGTTTGACACCTTGACTGACTGCCGCCTACATTAAAACTCATATTTCACGATGCTAGGAGATCGCGATGTGCTCCCCTTGACTGACCACCCCTACATTAAAACTAGTATACTATGACGCCAGCAGACCACGGTTTGACCCCCTTGACTGACCGTCCCCTACATTAAAACTAGTATAGTAAGGCTAAAAAGCGCCTCGACGCGTCCAAAAAGACCGACGTTTGGGTCGACCGCCACCCACGCTAAAGCTATCCCTGGAACTGGCCACACCAGAAAACAAACAAATTTATTCGACGTTGTCATCTAACCGTATGCAAGTTCTCGTGTATGTACTGCGCCCTAGCAGGATGCAACTGTGGTTCACCCTTCATGCCGCTTGGGGCACTGTGTGAGCAAAAGTCTACCGCTTGGTCGGTGAAAACACGACGCGCTCTCCATCCAAAAACATTGTAGGGATGCGAGGGTTCTGTGCTCTCTGGCCAGACGACAATTACGGCCATCATGCGCGACAATGAGCGCATCCCCCCCCCCCCCCCCCCCCCCCCCCCCCCCCCCCCCCCCCACCCCCCCCCCCCCCCCCCCCCCCCCCGCACGAAAACTATTACGTTCACAACAGACGATAAGACCGGTCGCCAATTTTACAGCAGCGTCTCTTTGATGAATCAATCAGCCATCCAGATCATCAATCAATGAAACCACCGAGATCAACTAGTGGGAGGAGAAACAGGGCACGGCCGGAGAGTCGATCGAGCGGCACTTGCACCTGCACCCTCTCACACCACACTCTTGCTGAGTGGCGAACCAATCGTTGAGGTGGTTCGCGTGTCCTCCATGGGAGCACCTGTTTTCTCGCGCGCGCGGCGCGCGAAAATAAATAAAACCAAGAAAAACACACGAGAGCAGCACCAAGGAAGGATGTGAGAGGGGTTTGGAGGGGGAGGGGAGGGGGGGGGGGGGGGGGGGTGTACTCGATAGGAGAGATGTACTCGATCTCATGCATGGCCGTAGTCGTATGACCATAGACTCTCGCACCCCTACGGGGGAGGGGGGGGGGGGTGCTCATTATCAAACATGGTCGTAGTCGTATGACCATAGACCCTCGCATCCCTACAATTCCGAGACGGATCACACCGGCAGACATTGCTTTCACCAAGCACAAAGCGAAACGTGAGGTGCGCGGCGAGGGGTGGGGGGGGGGGGGGGGGGGGGGGGGGGGGGGCAAGCGGGTGTGTCATGGAATGTATCAGCATAGAGTGAACGGTGGAGAGTCGGGGTGGGGTAGGGCTTGTGTGCCGCTCCCCGGAGGCGTTCCGTTTGCTGCACAGAGTTCTCTGGAGCCAAGCCGGAAAGGGGCAGGCACGTATTTTCTCGTGCCGCGTGATGGAGGAAGCAACACTCCGTTGGTGACAAACACAGCAACAAACAACAACAACAACAACAACAAAAACACAACAACAAACATAACGACAAACTTAACGACAAACACAACCACGATACAAACCAGCGGCGACCAAGAAACAACCACAACAACCACAAAAACAAAACGAAAACAGCCACGACGAAAACAACAGCAGCACAACATCACCGACACGCTACCACCGCCGCTACCACCACCACCAACACCACCACCACCAACACCACAATCACCTCACCCCCCCTCCCCCTCGATCTCACATGTTGCACCACGTGAACCACGTGTCAAACGTGGCCCTCGGGGGCTGCTCCTTCTTCCCGCTGCCTCCAATTCCCGCCGCCCCCCCGGCCCCAGCACCGAAACCCCTCCCCCTTGGCCCCCCCCCCCCCCTTCGCCAGCTGCTTGAATTGCTGCCTCCTAGCCTCCATTTCCGGGTTGAGAGAGCCCATCTGCTGCATGCAAATATAGCAGTTCGGAAGGGGCTACGGGGAGGATTCAAGGAGGGGAGGGGAGGGAGGGGGGGGGAAGCGGGGAAGGAGGAGGAGGGGGGGGGGGGGGGGGGGTTGATTAGCGTGCGCCTCCACAAGAGCCAGAACCATAACAAGATTATCGTAAATCTTGTCACAAAGCTGTTGCATCGGAGTCTGGAGGAAACAAAACGACGGAAGTCAGGCACTACTTTTGAGCAAACCCGCCTACCTTCTTGCCCCCCTCCGCTCCCCCCCTCCCACTCCACCCTCCCCCCTATTCCACTCCTAGCCCCCCACCGTCACCCCCCCACCCCCACGCCAAACCTTCCCCCTCCCCCCCCCCCCCCTCCCCCCCCCCCCCCCCCCCCCCCCCCCTCCCCTACCTTTTTGCATGCGGCACAGTAAGTGATGATAGGCTTCGGCCGCGGCGTCCCCACCCCTCCCCCCTGCCCGCCCCCACGCCTCCCTACAGGTTGGTCACCAACCCCCACCGGTGCCGAGCAAAAGTTGCACCTGGCCACAACACCAAACCAAGAAATTATGAGCGGGATAAAGGGGGGGAGGGGGACGGAGGGGGACGGAGGGAGGGGAGGGGAGGGGAGGGGACGGGGAGGGGACGGGGGGAGGAGGAGACGGGGGGAGGAGGGGACGGGGGGGGGAGGGAGGAGGGGAGGAGGGGGGGGGATCTCTTATGCTGTGGCGGTAAATGTGGCCGGCGGGGAGAGGAAGGGTGTGTGTGCGGGAGGGATCGACAGTCTGCCTTGGTGCTGGTTGACGTATACCAGGTGTATTGCAGGGAGGCGGTAGGGAGGCGGGGTGGGTGGGGGTGGGGGGGGGGGGGTCACCACGGCGGTATCACAAATATGAAAAGCTTCTGAGACCAGGGTTGCAACGAAGTAACGCGATCGACAAAAGCGAAACAAAAAAAAAAAAAAACAAGCACTGAAAACCAAAAAAAACCAAAACCAAAAACTCGAAGCCACAAAAAACCACAAAAAAAAAAACAACAAACCGAAATCCAAAAACCAACAACCGACTACCCAAACCAAACACAAAAAACAAAACAAAAAAAAAAAAAAAAACAAAAACCCACAACCAAAACCGACCCCCCCCCCCCCCCCCCCCCCCCCCGGCTCCAAAAACAACTATTACGGGGGACCATATTAAATAGGACCTACGGTACACACTAAAACCTATATTTTTACCTATTTTTACTAACAAAAATTGGTCCCATTAACTATGGACCCCCGTAATACTAGAACCAAAACACTAAAAAACAAAATTAGCAAGAATATTTTTTTAACGTTATTGCCCCACTCGTATATACACTGGTATGAAGAATACAGAAAGAAACCATTAACTCGTCTGGCGCGGTCGGTCGCTAGCTGGACCCTTCGGAAGACATTCGCTAAATTTTCACCGGCCATCAACCCATGATCCGTAAGTTAAGTGCTGGAAAGCTTTAGCGGGAATAACTTTTCGCCTTTCAGTTTTCGGGAATAGCTTTGACAGGATAAGTCAGGTTCACCGAGCTACACTCGGTACACACAGTTATTTTTGTTTGGCTTATTGTGAACGACAACAGTACGCTTCGCCGTGGAATACTGCTGCTGCTGCATGGCTGCAGCTTTTGCCCGCAGCTTTCCGAGCGGAAAAAGGGCTCGGCACTCACACCTGTAAACCTTCGCCTCTGCGCAGCAGCTATCTGCCCTGTTGTTTTAAACACAGGGCGGACGAATTCGTAAGCTGGACTGCATATTAACAGCTGCGCTCGCGGGTTATTTCGATCGCATTTAGCAGTCTTAATAGCTGCTGCAAGTAATTTTGACTCCAATACATACTAACTTAGGGCTTGAGTGAACATCGCTGCGCTGTTTCCAAACGGTCCAAGAGCCTGGACACATCGTACGATTGTTGTTCTGGCAAGACGCAACGACCGCACACACAGCAGCGCAGAGCAGCGCATCGGAGCTCGCCAACGCCCTCACGCGGCACGCAAAAATATATGCCCTGCTGCTGCTGCTGCTGCTGCTGCTGCTGCTGCTGCTGCTGCTGCTGTTGACGACGGGTCGTGGGCCGCTGAGGACTGATCGGCCACACCCTCTTCTGTTGCCGAAGTTGGCTGGAACAACAGCAGTCGAATCACTGTTTTAGCGAGTGGCTGTTTCTGCTGTACCTACGAGTAGCTGGCGACAATTACGGGGATCCACACCATAGTTAATGGGACCAAATTTTTGTTATTAAAAACAGTTAAATATATTGTTTTTTATGTATACCATAGGTCCTGTTAACTATGGACCCCCGTAACAGTCATACTTCTTGCTACAAACAATTAGGTACTACTACTACTACTACTACTATTACTACGGGGGTCCATAGTTAACAGGACCTGTGGTATACACAAAAAAATATATATATATATTACCTATTTTTACTAACAATATTTGGTCCTATTTACTATGGTCCCCCGAAATAGAGCTCCTCACGTGAACTGGGGTTGCAGCAGAAGAAGAAAAAAATATATATTTCTACGATCGCAGCAGGAGTACTGCTTGCCGCTGTACCTGGTACGTATCTGCTGTAATATCTGCTGCACCGATTCTTGATGTCCTTCTGTGTAGTAGTTCTGAAAAAAAAAAAAATCAGGTCTCCCGCAACGATAAAACAAGCCGGCCAACCACAGGCGATGTCCCCCCCCCCCCCCCCCCCAACATCACAACGAGTACGAGCAAGTGTCTTTGTTGTCAACATCACAACGAGTACGAGCAAGTGTCTTTGTTGTCTTTGGTCGGGTGCGTTATCTGTCGACGCCTCCAGCACATTCGCGCCGGCAGACTACTTTTTTTTTTTTTTTTTTAATCCTCCGGCGGATTGGCAGACTACACATGCTTCTTCTCTCTCCGCTGCCGCTGCTGCTGCCGCTGCTGCTGCTGCTGCTGCTGCTGCTGCTGCTGCTGCTGGGGCTCCGTACTGCTACTCTGTCCTGCGCCGTATCTGTCTTGCGTTTCCACAATTCGGCCCGCTTGATTAATGGCATGGTATCTGCTGGTACATCGTTCTTAAACCGCGTCACGGGACGCAAAAAAGCACGGCAGTCTCCACGCTATACGCAACAGCAGCACACCCGGCCACGTACACGCCTCCAATCCGAACAGCATACAAAAGTGAAGCATTCATCAGTGGCAGGTATGTCTCTTGCGTCACCCCCCTGAGAACCTAAATCCCCCCGTTAGTTTTTTTTGGTCTAGCTGGGTTTTGGACATTTCCATACCTGCTGCACTTCGAAGCAACAACCTCACGACACCTGCTACTGTCGTATTGCGCCTATTACGGGGGTCCATAGTTAATAGGACCAAATATTGTCAGTAAAAATAGGTAAACATATAGGTTTTTATGTATTCCATACGTCCTGTTAACTATGGACCCCCGTGATACTCGTTACGTACCACTGGGGAGGTAAATTTTGTATGTATGTATATATATATATATATATATATATATATATATATCTGTATCTGTTTACGAAGCTCGTCTCGACGAATCCCTCGACCTCACAGCAGATGTTTTTTTTTTTTTTTTTCAATCATAAATCCATACAGCCCGCTCACTTGATGCGGAGATGTCTCGGTTTCACCACCCCTTCCCCGAAGCCATCATAGCTCCTACCGCCATCCACAAGGTCCTGCCTGCCCCCCCACCCCGCACCTACCCCGCCCCCACCCTCCGCGCCGCCCTCCCCGCCCCGACCCCTTCCTCCGCCGCCTCCCCCCCGAGCCGAAAGTGCGTAGCCCCCCCCCCCCGACTCCGAACGACGGAGAAGCAAAACGGGCCTTGTCTGCCAAGGCGCCCCCTGTCCCAGCGGCAGTCGCAGTGTCGGCAAGGGTGGCGGCGGCGGGAGGGGGGGTAATGGTGGTGGTGGCGGCGTCGACAGCGGAGCCCAAAGAATAGAGGTAGGGGTGCTTCGCGCTCGCACTGCTGCTGCTGCCGCTTCGGCTCGTCGCCCCTCCCCCCCCTCCTCCCTCTCCCCCCTCCGCCTCCTCCTCCTCCTGTTGTTGTCATGGTCATCGAGGGTGTAAAGGCGGGAAGATGAGTTGGGGGGGGGGGGGGGGAGGGGGAAGGGCGGGGGGGGGATTGAGGGAGCGCGCGGGGGGGAGGACGCAAGGGATGCGAGGGGCGGGGGAGGGGATAGGAGTGAGGCAGGAGAGAGGACGGAGGCGGGAGGAGATAGGGTTCAGGGAGAGGTGGAGGGGGGGCGAGCGGGGGGGAGCGGGGGGGGGGGGGGGGGGGGGAGGGGGCGAGGAGGGGGGGGGGGAGGGGGGGGGGGGGCGGGGGGGGTTACTCATTTGTCTCTTGCCTCAGTCATTCGGCTATTGACCACGCATCCCTTTCGAGACGGAGCACCGTTCCCACTCTTCCAAAACAGAGACACCTCCAACAGCTGGGCGCTCATTACGTTGTATCCAAATATTCTATACCTGATAGACTTTTTTCGCAGATCCTATCCCCTTCCGGAGTAACAGGGAGGGGGGGGGGGGGGGGGGGGGGGGGGGGTCCTCGATGCCATGCATGGCCGTAGTCGTATGACGGGGGGGGGGGGGGGGGGGGGAGGGGAGGAGCCGCTTGATGACAGCGTAGCATACAGGGAAGCACAGGACAGGACACCTACTTCAACTAGAAAATGTAACAAAACTCGAACGACATGAAAGGGTGTGTTGCGCACTATAATAGTCGGGACCAAATTTTGTTGGTAAAAATAGGTAAATAAATATATAGGTTTTTATGTATACCATAGGTCCTGTTAACTGTGGACCCCCGTAACAGCGGCTCCCGAAAATGTTTTTCTCCTCCTGTGAACCTAAACCTCAAGTCTGGAACTACTACGTAGGGTTAGTGCCATGGTAACCGTTACGGGGGGCTATAGTAAATAGGACCTACGGTACACACAAAAACCTTTATACATTTCCATATTTTTACGAACAATACTTGGTCCTATTTACTATGGCCCTCCGCAATAAAATAGCTTGCAGTGCGCCGTCTCCCTCCGACGCATAAATCACTTAAACGTCTTGAACCTGGACAAACTGATTGAATTACACATCCGTCTGCTACGAAAAACCAAAAACAAGACAAACAAACAAACAAAACGCACCCCGTTAGTTCAATTTCTGTAAACCCTCCTCATTTTATAGCTGAATCTTTCACTCCAGTATTTCCACTTTCTTCTCTAGAAAAAAAAAAAAAAGAAAAGTTACACAAAGAAGGTTCCCAGCATATACGCTCGGATAAAGGTTCCCGGCACGTATGTCGTTGCGAACGAGAGCAGGCACGACACCCCCCGCAACTTCGCCTTTGAAACGATCCCACCGTCACTTCAGGCACAGCTGGCGTATTTTATACCATAACTGTTGTTGTCATCGTCACCGCTACCGCTAACGCTCCCGTTACCACTCCCGCTCCCGCTCCCGCTCCCGCTCCCGCTCCCGCTCGCGCTCTGCTCCCGTTCCCGTTCCACTCCCACTCCCACTCCCACTCCCGCTTCCCTCCGCTTCTGCTCCCACTCTCACTCCCGCCACCGCTCTCGCTTCGGCTCCCTCTCTTACACCCGCCACCTCTACCGCAACCGCTATACACCGTTCGTTACTGACGTGCCATCATAGACAGTGTGAACAGTACATTTTTTTTTGCCAAAACAAAAGTTCTGATCTGGTTGGGGGGGGGGAGGTACTCATTATCGTGCATGGCCGTAGTCGTATGACCATTGTGGGGGGGAGGGGGGGGGGGGGGGGGGGGTTCTCCCAAAATCAGGTAACCACTCTGGCCGAGAATATAAGAATCGTTTCATATTCCTATCGGATTCCAAATGTTTCTTATATTCCGGTTTTCTATATAGTCGTTTTCGTCATACAAATGCCTACAATTCATAGGCCCATGGAAATGTTGCATATATTCCTGTTTTCTCTATGGTCGTTTTCGTTTTCCTATTACGGGGGGGCCATAGTAAATAGGACCTGCGGTACATACAAAATCCTATATGTTTATTTATTTTACTAACAATATTTGGTCCTATTTACTATGGTCCCCCGTAAAATATTAATAGGCCATGGGATTTGATTTTGGTTTTAGCCCGTATCGGGTCAAGTGCGTGTTTTTAGTCTTGACCCTCTATTTGGGACTTCAAAGGGGACAATTGACGATTATTTACTTCAGAATTTATATATTTTTTATCGTCCCCCCCTACTTTCCAGCTTAACTCGTATTACGGGGGTCTATAGTTAACAGGACCTATGGCATACATAAAAACCTACATATTTAGGTATTTTTAAAAACAATATTTGGTCCTGTTTACTATGGTCCCCCGCAATAGGTGGTTTTACCCTCAGCGATCGTCTTCCGGACAAGGCGTGGTCACAGGTGTCGTCCCTTCTCCCCCCCCCCCGGTACGTGCCTTCGTTTTCGTCGCGCATAGGGTTCAGCTCTCCCACTTGCTCGTCGATTTCCATTTCCATCGAGTGTTGCTGACTCACGCTCTCGCGCTTTCCGCTCGTGATCAATTTTTACGCAAGAAAAAGTCCACACAAGCATTCACTCGGTGACACTCGAACCCACGAAATTTGACCCTATTAATAGCCGGCACGCGGACCACCCCTCGTACCACCAAGCCACCGGGGGCGCCGACATAAAGCGACGACTACAAGCGTCGGCCACTGCTGCGTGGTCTGGGGGTATGATGCAGATTGGCGTCCGACTTGCAACGCAACGCAACGAACGAGCGGTACGGCACAGGCGCATCATGGTCCTCCTACCCGTACCTCTGAGCCCTCGCGCCGCTCGTAGACGCTTGATACCACCAAAAAAAAAGAATCGTGGTTTTGATCGGTATATATCTACGAGTAGGGGGTCCTCAAGGTGTCTATTGAAATTACGGGGGGCCATAGTAAATAGGACCAAATTTTGTTAGAAAAAATAGGGAATTATATAGGTTTTTGTGTGTACCGTAGGTGTTATTTACTATGGTCCTCCGCAACAGAGACAGTTTTTTGGGCGAGGACATAGACCGCCTTCTCAAGTTTAAAAAAAAAAAAAAGGCCCGAAGAACAAAAAATGCAGAAAAAAAAAACATTGCAAGGTAAACTAAGTTGAAAATAAAACCGGAGAAAAAAAAAAAAAATCTCGAGAAAAAAAAACACGCAAGGGTGCGCTTCCTACTTGCCATATTAACAGTGTACGCATCGATCGACGCGGTGTCGCCCGCAGCTTGTGCAAACATGAACTTGACACAAGAAAAAACCTCGGTCTCCACGGTTGAGGTGTAATTTGTCCCGAAATAGAGTAACCATTTGGTTCGACAATTAGAGTAAAATCAGTGCTTATAAAGTGGGACAGAGCGGTATTGTGTAAATAATTCGCCCATCATCAATCATCCAACGAATCAAACCATCGATGTCGTCGTACCTGTGGCCTATCACCGATCAGCAATCAACATCGATGACGACATGCCAATATATCTGCTGTCAGCAATCAGCAGTCGAAATATCAATGACACAACTGCACCAATCAGCAATCAGACTATAAATGTCGTCATACCTATCACCTATCACCAGTCACCAATCAAACTATCAATGACGCCATGCCTAACTCGTTTCGACTACTGCTGTATCACCAATCACCAATCAAACTATCTCGAGGGCATCACACCCATAAACTACAGCAGTATCACCAACCAACAACCGAACTATCAGCATGACGTCATACCTGCCGACCGGTTTTCGTGCAGAGCAGCAGGCGTGTGTCGAAGCTTGATGGCTTCCAGGCGAGCGATGGCCTTGGGCGAGAGCGGGTTCTCGTCAAGCCTTGTCTTAGCGTAATACCACTGCTTCCCGAATTTCCTCCTGCGTCGTTTTTTGTTCACGTGGTTTCGACGAGAGCGTGAAAAAGAAGAGAGATAGGGGAAGAAAGAAACACAGGGAAGAGCGAGAGAGATACAGGCAGTGACACGGGACGTAGTGAGAAACGAGCGACAGAGATACAGACAAAAAAATAGAGAGTCGGTGCGCAATCTGAGACGATGCTTCTGCCCGACAAGTACGCGAGCCACTGAATAGTCTTGGAAGCATGTACCAGGTATACAGAAAAGCACGAAACAAGAACGAAAAAAAAAAAAAGAAGCTTGCTCCCTTCGCCGGTGCGTAGACCCTTGTGGCAAGTCGCATCATTCGTTCACGACTTTTTCCCGTGAACGACGACGACGGCGAGGACGGCGACGGCAACGAGACGGACAACCGAAAAAAAAAAAAAAAAAAAAAAAAAAAGCATCACCATCACCACCACCACCAAACCAGCACTAACTGTCGCCAACACCGACATCGACACCGACAGCATCACCGCCAACACCACAAACACCGCCGCCACCACCGCAACCATCCCTCCAAAAAAAAGAAAAAAGAAAAGAGGGGAGTCTCCTCCACCCTTTCTCTCCCCGTCCCCTCTCCCCCACTAGCTCTTTCAAAAATGGAAAAAAAAAAAAACATCACCAAATCACCACCACCACCATCACCACCACCAACTCACGAGTTGTACCAGAACTGCCAGCGGTCCAGAAGATCGCGATATACTCCTCCGCCCAGCGAGCCACCGCCATCTTCTCCTCCCTCCACGAGTTCGGATACACCACAGCCGCGCGCGTGGCCACGAGGGCCGCCGTCTGAACGTCGCTGGTGCGGTCCACGTACGACTAAACACACGCCGGACAACCACAAGCACGCCGTGGGTTCGGGAGGATGGGGGGGGGGGGGAGGGAGACGGGGTACCCGTTACATGCTGCAATAGAGGAGACTCTTCTCATGTGAGGTGGAAAGCTCTCCATCACAAGAGTGCGCCTCGTATTGTCTGAGACTCCTCTCATGGGAGGTGGAGCCAGCTCTCCATGTCGCCCACAAAAAAAAAACGGGTTCTATAGTAATTGAAATAAAAAAATATTTTCTATCGCGGGGGTCCATAGTTAATAGGACCTATGGTATACATAAAAACCTACCAGTATGCATTTACCTATTTTTTACTAACAATACTTGGTCCCATTTACTACGGTCCCCCGTAATACCTTGACCCAACAAGCCGGACCATACCGTACCGTACCGTATCTCGGGACCCCCTAATGATGCAGTGTCCACAACGGTTGCTGCAATCGTCATTACATATCGTCAATTTTCCTTCTCTTCCACGTTCCCAAGAGATCTAATTCGAAATCCCCCCAAGAGACCTCGTACAGTAATCAAGTCCACTATTGCATTGGGATACAGGGATGGGCTACGACTTTGAAAAAAAAAAAAAAAAAACGATTTTTTTTTTTTTCAAGACAAACCCCGATCTTAAAAGAAAAAGGCCTGGCACGATCTTAAAAGGCCTTGCACGGTCATACATACTACATACAGCAGTAAGACACATTTGGCACACTCGTATAATATACGTTCCGGTTCAAGAGATACCGTTTCGTTTCTTAAGAGTATACCAGTTTTGACCTTTTCAGGGCAAAACTGCAGTCAGTCCCGTTCTGAAGCCAAAGCACTCTAATTATCAGTCGTTTGGGGGGACAAAGCACTCTAATTCCAAGTATTTTATCCCCGAAACACAACTACACCCCTTTTGGGGATGAGAGGGGTATACGGCGATCATAAACCAAACAATCTCCGAAAAAGTACACCAGTATATATAATAATTATACACATACCCGTATATATATTATATTTGTGTGTTTTTTTTGTGTGTATATGATGGGCCCTAATGGCTGTGGTCCTCCCCCGAAGTATTAAAATGGGAGGGCTACCATCCCCCTCTCTCTTACCACATCGGAACCCCGTTAGCCAGAAAAAAAAACCCCAACACGCTGGGCATCATCTGTACATACTCCGTAGATCATCTGTAGATCATCTGTACATCATCTGTACATGACCTATTAACAGATCCTCCTAGCCTCTGACGTTGTGCGGGTTCTATCCGTACGGTACAGATCTTGACCCAGGAAATACATCAGAGAGAGAGAGAGAGAGAGAGAGAGAGAGACCATGCAAGGTTGTACGGCTCCCACCCCACCCGGCAAACATGGAAGCTCGTAGATCACATCTGAACAGCAAATCAGGAATCTGTCTGCCCCGGAATTATCTTTTGTACAATAGGTCGGTCACGGCGAAAGTATCCAAATATTGTTAGTAAAAATAGGTAAATATATACCTGGTAGGTTTTTGTGTGTACCGTAGGTCCTATTTACCGTGGTCCTCCCGTAATAGTGGCGAATCGATTCTCTGTTGCGAGGTGAGAAACCTTAGGCCAACAAGTGCTACCTGGTACCTGGTACGTATGTAGCTCTGTCGTGAGCACGCGTCTTGGGCGGAGGCGGTGGGGCGGGGGGGGGGGGGGGGGCGACACCCTTCTGGCGATGAGATGCACTCTACGGTTTCACCATATTTTTTACATGTAATTCAAAATTTATAAAATGTATCTGGTGCTTCTTGTATCGACCATATACACCTTCGCAATTTTACACTTTTGCTTGACAAAACAGAAACATTCCAATTCAGAAATTATTCACAGCTTTTGCATATTTTTACAGTTGTACATCTGCCCCCCCCCCCCCCCCCCCCCCCCCAATGTCTGCCTGGTCGGTGAAAACCCGGCATGCTCCGTCCCGGCATTGTAGAGATGCGAGGGTCTATGGTCATACGACTACGGCCAAGCATGAGATCGAGTGCATATCTCCTATCGAGTACACCCCCCCCACCCCCCCCTTCGCGCTTGGTGCAAGCAATGTCTGCCTGGTCGGTGAAAACCCGACGTGCTCCGTCCCGGCATTGTAGGGATGCGAGGGCCTATGGTCATACGACTACGGCCATGCATGACAATGAGTCCACCTCCCCCCCCCCCGCCGCCCCCTCCTCTCGCGCGCTCCCGGGATACTAACCTTGAGCAAGCTGATGCCGCGAGGCGCCATGCCCACTAGCAATGCACCCTCCAAAACGCCTTTGTCGACGTAACGGTTCGCCTCAGAAGTAAGAAACGCCTG